>CM066049.1:21380000-22007500 GCA_033557465.1 Ichthyophis bannanicus | reverse complement strand
TGCACAAAGGACGCGTAGTTTTTCCAATATATACTTTGGGGCAGGAGCGCCATAAGGCATACACCACAAACGAGGTATTGCAGTTTGTATGTTGTTTTAACTTATGATGTTTATTACTGGATTGAACACAAAGTTGATCTTCCATCACGTTGCAATACAAACAGCGACCACATTTATTATGATGGTGTATTAAGGAAGGACTAGTCTGTTTCAGAACCACTGAGCAAAGCTGATCTCTTAGGTTCCTGCCTCTGCTGTATGCCATACATAAAGTATTGCCAGACAGAATAGGATGGGATGAAAAGATGTGCCTGCTTTTTCGAATAGAGGCAGCTATCTGATTTGAGAGGACAGAATGGGGTAATACACAGGTAATAGATGATGCATCTGAAGACAGAGTGGAATCTGCATTTTTCAGCATTAAAAGCCATTCACGATGGTTAAATTTTGCTCGTTTATAAGCTTTTCTTAAAACAGAGTCAGGGTAACCATATTTCTGAAATTTCAATATCATTTGATTAGCTTGAATCTCAAATTCATTACTAGACGAACAAATGTGACGACACCAAAGCAATTGTGAGTATGATAAACTTTGTTTCAAATGATCCGGATGGAAACTAGAATAATTTAACTGAGTATTTTTATCTGTGGGTTTAATATATACAGTTGTATCAAATCTATCGTCACATTTCATCACTTGCACATCCAAAAAGTGCACTATTGATTTTTGAATATTGATCTCAAACTTAATGTTACTACTATAAGTGTTTAAATAATCAAAAAATTCATTTAAAGTTCCCAATTCCCTGCTCCATAATAGAAAGCTGTTGTCTATATAATGATATCAGCATAGAATATAAGAAGCATATTTAGAGCGATAAATCCACCTGTCCTCAAAGGCATGCATATAAAGATTTGCTAATGATGGCGCAAAAGTTGCCCCCATAGCTGTACCTGAGACCTGCTGGAAATATTCTTGTTTATATATAAAATAATTCTTTTTCAATGCCAATTCGGCCAAAATTAATAATAATTTTGTTGGAACTTTATGTGGTCTTGGTCTAGCGTTCCATACATGTGATAAAACTTGCACAGCCTCATCTTGGGGAACAGACGTGTACAATGCTGCTACATCTAAAGTTGCCATCCAGGTAACTCATTCTGTTGAACCATACTGTTCTAAAATAGTCAAAAAGTGTGTTGTATCTTTAATATACGAGGGGATTAGAGGAACTTCATTTTATTTTATTTATTTATTTATTTAGCTGCATTTATATCCCGCTTTTCACCAGGTCAAAGCGGTTGGGGGATACA
Source organism: Ichthyophis bannanicus (assembly GCA_033557465.1). Taxonomy (NCBI): domain Eukaryota; kingdom Metazoa; phylum Chordata; class Amphibia; order Gymnophiona; family Ichthyophiidae; genus Ichthyophis; species Ichthyophis bannanicus. Next base: position 22,006,186 of record CM066049.1, on the reverse strand, counting down.
TTTAACACGAGGGGATATGAGACACATACACTAATACTTACAGGGAACATGGGCAATGGAGGGTTAAGTGGCTTGCCCAAGACCACAAGGAGCACCTGCGGGACTAGAAACCCCAGTCCTTCTGGCTCAAGGTTGCTGTCCTCTAGTGGGATTTGAACCACCGACCTTCCGGCCTGTAGTACCTTGCCCCAAGCACTAGGCCATTCCTCCCTCCCTCATCTTTCAAAAACATGTCTAAGTATATACCTACTCTTTCTAAATTTCTTAATTTTTAAGTTCTTCAAATTGGTCCTATATCGCTCAAATTGTTTAAGTACTTCAGCATGACGAACTTCAAAATCTTCAATCTTCTTCAATTTATCCAAATTTTCATTTAATTCTTTAGTCAACAATACATTCTTCGCATGTGCTGATTCAATCACTAATAACATTAAATTCAATGAACACTTATTCAAAATTTGATTCCAACGTGACACAAAAGCTTCATCTTCAAAAAACATACCAGGAGCTTTCCAAATTCGCAGTCCTTGAGGTATAACTTCTTTCCTACAGTATTCCGCTAAGGTTAGGCTGTGAAGTTCCAGCCGAATATTCCTCTTAGATCTATTAATAAAAGAATCCCAATCTGGACTACTACTATTATTATCTCCTAATAATGATGGGAGATTCAAAATCTCATCTCTTCTCTCTAAGCTAAACTAAAAGAGTCCTTCCAGCTAGTTGCTATCGCAGTATGCGCAATAAATTACTCTAACCTACTAAACTCAAATATTTCAATATAAATACTCTTAGAAACCCCAATTTACAAAAATACAGATTTCTCTAACCAATCTATCAATTAACTGTCATACTATTATATAAGGTATAAAATCCAAAAAAATCCAAAAGGAAAAAATACTCTCTAAAAACGTTGTCATTACCCGACATACAGATAATTGATTTTTTGCCTTTACTGCAATAGTTCTCAATTTCAGGACTAAGCTTGCCCAATTGAAAAAATATATATATATATGTTAAAAAAACTTTGACCCTTCTTCCCACCCAAAAAACAAAAAAGGTTTAGCAATAAATTACAGAGTGTGGAATGCTCTCCTGTATCAGTCCACCACATCTTTAATTTGTTTATAAACCACAGAGGCCGTTTATTACTTCAAAAAGAGCAGAAATGGATCTATGATCTTAAAACACTGGACCCTAATGGGTTAAATGATAAAATTGAATGGACGCTATTTATTTGATTATTAGTGCTTGGGCTGTGAAGTTCCGTGCATATTTCCCCTTTTTCTATACTGTGTAATGTTGTCTATTGATGTAAAGATTGAGTGCGTTACAAGAATAAAGCTGTTGTTGCATAACTACGTCAGCCTCCATGAGCGAATCAGTTTCTTTGATTTCCCTTTAAAAGGGTATGATGTCAGAGGCTGTTAATCTAAGAACAAGGAGGTATTGGCTATACCCGTTATTGAAGAGATCTGAAGACAACTGTAGCGAATAGTATTTGGTATGACCCATGATGTGAAGTCTGCCATTCGATCCTATGGTGATTCATTTCTCCACATGTAGGGGAAAGGCTATGCTGAGGTCATTTATACCTTATATAATAGTATGACAGTTAATTGATAGATTGGTTAGAGAAATCTGTATTGTTTGTAAATTGGGGTTTCTAAGGGTATTTATATTGTAGTATTTTAGTTTTGAACATACCATGACAGTAATGAAGCTCTGTCCCACGTCACAGTATGTAGAGTATGATCTCAGTCTTATAAATGTATTAAAACCCGTGCTAGTACTTGCATCATACCTAAGAGAGAGCTTCCTTCTAGAGTTCATAAGATGTCGTATGTATAGGTAATTTATCAAGGTGTGCTTGGAAAGTCCTCTTATATCAGGCCTCTGGCTCCCACTATGATGAGAAATATTTCTGCATCTTTCTGCCACGTTTTCTTGGTCTCCACCTACAGTATATGTTGAGGATCTTCCTTCTTGACACTGGTGCCTACAAATGCCAAGTTTCACTCATTTGAAGGCCTTGTCACTCTCACATTCCTTGAGCCCCTTATCTCAAGTACTACAGCCTCCAGGCCAGAGCACTTGTCTTGATCATTGCTTTCATGACAAGGAATAACCTAATGGTTAGGACACTGGCTTGGGAATAAGATACCAGGGTGTGAGTCCCACCAGCACTTTTTATAGCTCTGGGCAAGTCACTCCATTACCTTAGAAGCAGGGCCGGATTTAGCTATACGCCATGTACGCCATGGCGTAGGGCCCACAGCTGCAAAGGGCCCACAAAAATTGAACTAGTTAGGCTTTTTTTTTTAAATAAAATAAAAAAAAACCTGCTGGCTGCCGCCGCGGGGCCCCCTCTGCTGCCGCGGCAGCATGGACTGACCCGCGGGGGCCCCCTCTGTAAGCTCGGTCCCTCCCTCCGTGCCTCCGTGTCTCCCTCCGTGCAGGCTGTTAGAGACGCGAAGGCAGACTGTCTCCTTAGAAACATAGAAACATAGAAACATAGAAATATGACGACAGAAAAAGACCACATGGCCTATCTAGTCTGTCCTTCCATAACAACTACAACAGTCCACTTTTTGCCTTTAGAGATCCTCTGTGTTGGTCCCATGCTTTCTTGAATTCAGTTACTGTCCTCATCTCTACCACCTCCACCTCCTTCTGCCTTCCCGTCTCTGTTAAGCCCGCAGGGGCTGATGGGAAATTTCCCATCAGCCCCTGCGGGCTTAACAGAGACGCGAAGGACACACTCTGCCTGCGCGTCTCTCACAGCCTGCACGGCGGGAGACACGGAGGCACGGAGGGAGGGACCGAGCTTCCAGTGGGGGCCCCCGCGGGTCAGGCCATGCTGCCGCGGCAGCAGCGGGGGCCCCGCGGCGGCAGCCAGCAGGTTTTTTTTTTTTAAATTAAATTTTACTTTAGGCCGGGGGAGGGGGAGGGGTAGGACTGGTAATTGGGGGGGCTGGGACTGGGGCTGGAAATGGGTTGGGACTGGGACTGGAAATGGGTTGGGGGGATTAAGGCTGGAGGTGGGCTGATGAGGTTAGGACTGGTAATGGGCTGTGGGCTGTTGGGGGGGGTTAGAACTGGTAATGGGCTTTGGGGGGGTTAAGACTGGTAATGGGCTGTTGGGGGGGGGTATCAGAACTGGTAATGGGTTTTGGGTGGTTTAGAAAGTTAATGGGCTGAGGGCTGATGGGGGCTGTCTGTTAATGGGCTATGGGGGGGCTAGGAGTGGAAATGGGGTGGGGGGTTAAGACTGGAGGTGGGCTGATGGGGTTAGGACTGATAATGGGCTGTTGGGGGGGTTTAGAACTGGTAATGGGCTTTGGGGGGGTTAAGACTGGTAATGGGCTGTGGGCTGATGGGGGCTGTCTGGTAATGGGCTATGGGGGGGGGTTAGGACTGGAAATGGGCTGGGGGGGGTTAAGACTGGAGGTGGGCTGATGGGGCTAGGACTGGTAATGGGCTGTGGGCTGATGGGCTGATGGGGGGGGTTAGGACTGGCAATGGGCTATGGGGGGCTGACTGGAAATGGGTTGATGGGGTTAGGACTGGAAGTGGGCTGATGGGGGGTTAGGACAGGTAATGGGTTATAGGGGGGGCTTAAACTGAAAATGGGGTGATGGGGGGTTAGGACTGGTATTGGGTTGGGGGGTTGCTAGGACTGGAAATGGGCTGATGGGTGGCTAGGACTGGAAATGGGCTGATGCAGGGACTAGAAGGGAATGGATGCTGGGTGAGGCTGGAACTAGAAGGGAGCTGATGTTGGGGGAGGATTAGAATGGGATGGGGCTGGAAGAGTAAAATGGAGAAGGGAAAAGTATTTTGTGTGGGAGGGATAAAAAAATCTACAATTGGCCGGGTATTGGGAGAGTAAGTGGGGGATTGAGGATGGAGGGGTAAAATTTGAGTGGATGAAATAGGAATGAGGAAAGAGCAAAAGGAGAAAGATTAGTATGTTAAAGCAGATGTAGAGAGAGAATGGAAAAAAACTAGAAGAGAGAAGAAAGGACAAATGGACAGCAGACGATGGAGAGTTAGCAGAAGACATGAAGAAACCAGAAGAAAGTGGCTGGAGCAATTGCAGCTGAAAAAAATGCACAAAAGGTAGAAAAATATCTCTTTATTTTGAATTTATTAATTGGAATATGTCAGCTCTGGTAAATGTGCATCATTAACGTCTGCGCTTTGTTTAGTACAAGAGCAAATTAATGTATAGTTTTATTTCTACAGTGTTGTACATTCCAAGTTTGGCTTTTGGGATTCCCAGTTTAATTATTGTCTTCCTGTTTCTAAAATGTGATTACTTGTTTGGTGATGGTCTATGTTCTGCATGTGTAACTGAGCTGAGGTGTTCTGTTTATATAATTCCTATTTGACATTGCCACTTGTTCTCTTTCCCCAGTAGGTCATGTATTGTTGTTCTCTGAAATGTATTGGCTTAATATTTGCAGTGTTGCCTTTTGATTGGTAGAGTATGGTGCTTTGTGAGTCCTGGTAGTGCTGTTAGGATACGGCGGGTTTACTATGGGCAGTGTTTGTAGTAGTTCCTAATGTGTCTGGCAGTTGGCACTGGATTATAGTAATGTAGAAATCTTTTAGTCTTTCTTTATCCATACACTCATTAAGAGGCACGTTTACTAAAAGTTAGTATATGGTAACATTATGCAAATATTTATGCAAATGAGGCCCCTTATGCAAATGAGGCCCACACCCCCCTTGGGCCGCCCCTGCTGGGGGCCCACAATTTTTGTTGGCATAGGGCCTCACTCAAGGTAAATCCGGCCCTGCTTAGAAGAATCAAAGTTATCAATGTCCCTATTTAATGTACATAACCAAGTTTAAGTTACTATGTAAACCGCTTTGACTAAAATTTATTTATTTTATTTTATTTATTTAACAAGATTTATATACCGTCTTTCTACAAGTCAAGACGGTTTACATATAACAATTGGCAGTGTGTTTCAACTGTTTACAAGGAACAGGTAACAGGTATACAATGAATATGAACAAAACTACAATGAATATGAAAGAGAACTAATATGAAAGAAAACTACAATGAATATGAAAGAGAACTAATTACAATAAGCAGAGATTAACTATTTACATAGGAATTTACAAGGAAAAACACTAGGCTATAAGATATGGTTTGAGAGGCCAAATGTAGGGAGGAGAGTGTATAGGGGTTAGTTACTAAGGTGGAAGGGAGAAATGTTCAAGGAAGAGAAAGGTTTTTAATTTCTTCCTGAACTCAGAGTGGTTGGAACAGTTCCGCAGGTCGTGGGGAAGGGTATTCCATAAGGATGGGGCATAGAGTGAGAAAGCCCTGTTATTAGTAATTTGCTTGATGAAGGGATGGTGAGAAGATTTTTAGTAATAGAGCGGCGTGTTCTTGAGTTTGTGGAGGAGGAAAGGAATGGAGAGAGGCATGGAGCTGATTCATTGGTTATGATTTTATGAATAAGAGTTATCACATTGAATTTAATTCTATATTGAACAGGGAGCCAGTGGAGATCGTAGAGAACTGGAGTAATGTGGGATCGTCTGGGGTTGTTGGTTATAAGCCGTGCTGGGGTATTTTGGGCTAGTTGAAGTGGCTGTATAGTATTCTTGGGGAGGCCATGATAGATAAGGTTGCAGTAATTGAGAGATGGGATTGTGAGGGCCTGACAGACAGTACGGAAAGAGTTAGGGTTTAAGAGAGGCTTGAGGTTCCTGAGGATACGTATAAAAAACCTGTTAAATAAAACCAAGTAGCCACCCAGTAAGAAGAAATCTGCTCACCTTCCCTGTGTCCTCCCTCCTCCTGTACCATTCAGCTATAGGTGCTGATACCTGTGCATATATTTTTGCCGCCAAGTAGAGATTAATTTTCAGCCCAGAAAACTTACCCATAATGCCTCCAGTATATATCCTTTTAGAGGCTCCAAAGAAAAGCAAATTATGCTGCCTTTTTTCCCTTGCTAAATATCTTTATGAAAGGCTGCGGGGCAGGGTCCCGGCTGTCGCGTGTAACCGGGTGTTCGGCCGGTGCGAGGGCCCTGGCCCGTGGCCGTCGTTCAGAAGGGGGCGGAGGTACAATGATAAGAGGGGCTCCGAAGGTGGTGATTGGCTCCACCCGCGCAGTGGAGCCTGGGAGCTGGAGGCAGGCGGCATTGTAGGGGAGGCGCCACGAGTCGGCAGCGGTTGCCTGTACTCAGGCGTCTCCTCATGGGCTGGGCCTGCTTTCCGGATCACTGGTGAGGCCTCACTTAGACTAAATTGGTCCTGTTTTTAAAAAACCGTGTCTCGCGGAAGTCATGGGGGGACGGGATGTGCTTCCGAGGATGGCGCCCGGGGTGGGTTGGAGCAGGTGCCGGGGGTGTGCGGGGGGTGGCTTTGAGGCCTGCTTGTGTGCACGTGGGAGTGGAGTAGGGGCAGGCGAGATGTGCGGCAGCCCTTTAGGTGCTTGGGAGTGTGGGTGAACAGCCGAGCCTGTTGTGTAGGGAAGGGAGGCCGGTGATGCTGAAGGGCATGGCATGAGGCGGCGGGTATTTCTTCGCTGGGGGGTGGTGGATGCTTGCAGGGCAGGGGGAGGTGAGGCAGCCTTTTGGGTGCTTGGGTGTGGGGGTGAACAGACGAGCCTTTCTTTTCCGGGAAGGGAGGCCGGTGGCGTTGGAGGGCAAGGCATGAGGCTGCGGAGGGTTGAGCTGGGGGGCGACGTCGGGAGGTAATTTTCGCTGGGGGGTGGTGGATGCTTGCAATGCCCGGCCGTTGGGGGTGGGGGGTGCAGCTGTGGTGGCGGAGTTCCAGATGTCAGGGGAGGGACACGGTGGCGCCCTTTATTAGCCACAGGAGAAGCAAACTAAACTTCACTACAGTGTATTGTGTGTCGCGGGAGGTGGGGGTGACCAGTTGTGGTGGGGGCAGCCTTCGGCGGAGACGTGGGGTGGGGTGGCCTGCAGGGAGCAACAGGTGGAGCCTGCGCTTGCATGTAGTATGTTGCTGTCTTCCTTGGTTAGGATTACCAGCAGGGCCTGGGTTTTCTCCTCCAAAGAATGTAGCTCGGGATTGGGAGTGGGGGAAGGGAGGGGGGAGGCTTTCCTGCATGCTGGAAAGGCTTTGGTCATGCAGTCCGGGTGGGCTTGGTTCAGAATACTGGCTGGCTTTGTGAAGTTGTGCTGCTTCAGTAATGCATGCGACTGCTGTTAGCGTTTGCTTGTCCCAGCACCTAGAATAGGACCTGCCGTGGCTGGCTTGCATTACCACAGCAGCGCCGTTTGGTAAAGACAGCCTCAACTGCTGCCTATGTGTATCTCATTGCCAGACCTCTTTCTCATGGGTTGTTGCTTTATGCATGTGCATTATTCGAGGGGACTGGGCCCAGGGATTTGCTCTTGTCCTGCGTGGGTGTGCAGGTGCCATAGCCTTGACTAATGTCGGTGCTTCTCACATGTACCCACTGACTTTGTTATAAAGACAACGCATGGTTTGGAATGGGAAGGAGGAACGGATGCTTCTGTAGTGTTTATCTGTTAATACTTTGTTTTACCCCTGTAATCTCTCTACTCCTCCTCATCCAGGGGGGGAACAACCTATGCAGCTCCTCATTGCTAGTGGTAGCAGCAGCAGTACTAACCGCATGCAATCCTCACATCTATAGGGCTATTTTGTTCAAAAGGTGATTCAAACGATGCGAAACCACTTTTGATCCAATGCACAAAGCCAATGGGGGCAGACTGGTGCAGATTCATACTGAAATGAATTGTTTCATGTTGTGAGTATCCACTGTTTCTAGTTCCTAGTACATACAAGGTATGACTTAGTAGTGGATGTTTTACCAGCCTGTAATTTCACGATGGTAATGTTATGTATTTTCCCCCGGGGGTGTTGGACTGTGGGCCTTCGCTTGGATAGGAGGTGTCTAGGCTTGGGGGTGGGGGTAGGTTGGTGCCGGGTTCTCACAGGGGGCTGGCCGCGGTCCGGGAGGCTATTAGCCAGTTTGAGGCTTGGTTGACGGGGGAGATGGCGTGGTGGTGGGCCGCAGTTCATGTGGGGTGGAATGGTTGCGGGTGGGGGGGGGCTTCCCTCCTGGGTTTTTCTTCTGTTGTTCTCTTTGTCTTCACAGGTGCGTTGGGAACTCGGCACACTGGCAGATGCCGTGGAGCGAGCGGAGCGCCCAGGCCTGGCTGCACCAGATGACTGAGGATGGCGGACGCTTGAGGCTGCAGCCATCGGCAGCACGGTGGCCGAGACTGGGGCGGCAGATGAGTTGCAGGCAGACCGGGGGTGGGGGCGGTGGCGGGGATTGTGGGACGGCATCGAGGGTAATACGCGTGTGAAAATCGGGGGGCGGTGGTGTCGGAGCGGCTCCCCTGTGTGGGGGTCATTCCCCATGGAGTTCACCTATTATTCGACTGCGTCGTTGGGGGCGGATGTTTCTGCGGAAGGGGCGGGAAGCCGTGTGTCGAGGAGAAGTGACTCTGGGATAGAGTCTGAGGAATCGGGCCGGAGGATTTGGCGGCGGTGATGTGTAGAGCTTTCCGCCTTTTTAGAGGGCGGTAGTTGGGTACGCGGGAGTCAAAAAAGAAAAAAAAAACCCAGAGAGAGTGGCGGTGAAGCGGCAGTTAGGAGGCGGTGGAGCAGGCGAGTTGCGCGGGAGGTCCAAGTCTTCTGCCCGTTTGTGGCTGCGAATAACGTCATGGGGACTCAGTCTCTAGGGGCCGAGACACGGCGGGAAAGGGGAAACGGGGCCTGTTAGGTCTCCGTGCTGGCCCCTTGAGCATTCAGCGGGGATTGCCGGCCCCCTGCACTAATTTGGGGTACGGTCGTGCTACTTGTGGGTCGGACAGTTGCAGTGGTTGGCCATTTTCGTCTGGGGGCGTGGAGGGCACGGGGGTTACGGAATCGGTTTGCAATTGTGGACAGTACGCCTGTCGGTGTCACTGGCGTGATTCTGCGGTGACAATGGAGGTTAGTGCGTAAATGCCTGACGATGGGCTGTGCAGTTGCGGTTGCCTACTTGCGGTTTTGGTACTTGTGAGAGCGGCAGGTAGATTGGGCACATGGATTGGCAGCCCGAAAAATGTAACACAGACGGCCTGGTGCAGAGGTGTGCCGGTAATGCAGGGATTCGGACGTCGGGGAGTTGGCGGCTCCTCTCCTTCTTGACAAGATGTCGATACGGCAGGTGTTCGTGGTGATCGGGTCGGCTGCATAGTAATTAGCGTTGAGGGAAATGCGGCCTCCCCGATGCCGGGTTGCTGCGGCAGTGGGTGGTGGCAACTTCGGGAGTGCTTCTACTGCACCACCGGATTTGAGAATCCGAGCGGGACATGCTATGCTGGGGTTGCCAATTTATGGGGGCGGGAATTCTTCCGAGGGAGCGCGGGCGTGTGGTTGGCTCTTAGCAGGCTGGGCGTGACTCCTGCCTAGCTAGCTATAGCATTCCAGGAATTGGTCTTCCAGTTTGGGGTGGGAGGGCAGTGGCTCGATCAGCGCGCAGCCACCGGATACTGGAGTGGGGTGGTAAGGGGCTGGTGGACGGGTTTGCCCCTACCGAAGGAGTACGGTGGTTGACCTGACAGGGCCTGGAAAGGGGCGCGGTCCCATGGAGGGGATGGGCCGGGGGGATGCGGGGCGTACGAGTAGCTGTAGGGGTTGGAGTGTTCATGGTCGATGCCTCTGGACGCTGAGGGGTCTATTACACAAGGGCTGATGGGGAAAGCGCTGCTCTGCCTTACCATGGGGGCAGGCTTACAGTATGACGCCTCCTTATTTCGGGTGTTGATGCCGGACAATTTCGGTGCGTTCCCTATGGGTGGGTCTGTTGCAAATTCCGGCAAGGCGGGGGTCTGCGGGGCTATACGGCGACAGCGGGTACAGGCAGGACCGGGGCTGTTGCTGGTCCTCCTAGCACAATCTGACATGGACTGCAAAGGCGGGATTTTGGAGGTATGCTGGGCTAGTGTTCAGCCCATTGGTGGCGTTCATGCCCGCACGGGGGGCGAATCTTCAGGTATGAGGAGTCCGGGCGTCGGAAGCGTGGTCAGGTAGCTGGGCTGAGGATGTGGCGGCAGAATGTAGAGCTGGCCGCTGTGGTACGTTCCGCAGTGCTGCGGGTGTGTCTGCATGTCTGAGACTGCAAGGAGCAGTTCGCAGCCAGCTTGTGCGATTGTGGGTGCAGTGACCGAGGGGGTCATGGTGGGGGTGCCGGATTCACGGTGCCGGATTAACAGCTATCGGCATCGGCAGAAGGGGACTGGGGCTTGCTGGCTGGTTTCGGCTTCGGGGAGGCGAAATGGCACGCGATTGGTGGAGTCTAACCAGTTGAGGTTTTGTTCTAACCGGTTGGGGTTTGGTTGCGGGGGGAAAGGCCTAGGGTTGGTTGGTTGATGGTTGTCCCATTGTGGCGGGGGATGGTAAGTGAGAATCGGTGGCTGGTGTGGACTCCTGTGGTCCGGGGCCGGCTAGGGTGTCGTTATGGCTGGGGGAGCACGGTCGCATTTGGTCCACTCCTCATGCCTTTTCTCGGTCACCCTTGGATCGAGGACCATGCCGGCATGGATCGGGTTACATTTACAGAAGGACAACGAGTGGTGTCGAGGAATCTTGCTGTACTTCGGTGCCGGTTTCTCAGTGGGGTCTCTGCGGCGGGCGGATTAAATTAAAAAAAAAAAAAAGACGGTGGGTGGGGGGGGGGGGGGGAATCGGCTGGGGGCCAGTCGGGGTACGTGTACAAGGCAGCTAGCTAATCTGATCTTTGTGCGTGGAGAGTGCGGGAGCATGGTTGTTAAGGGGACAGAGAGCACGCCCCTAGTGAACTGTGTGCTTCGGTGGGGGGCTCACCGGTCGCAGCTTGTGTGGGGGGGGGCAGCTTTGGGACATTGATGTCACCGGTGCCGGTAGAGGGATCCCGGAGGTCCGGGGTCCGGAGCTCTAGGCGGTACCGGGGGTGAGGGCGGGGTGCCCTCGACCTGACATCAATGTCCTCTGTGCCGGTGGCAGGATCCCGGAGGTCCGGAGTCCGGAGCCTTAGGCTATACTTGGGCTGGGGCTGGGTGCTCCCGACCCGGACAACCCCTGGCTGACTTTTGTTAATCACATGGTGAGGTTGGGGAAAGGGGATTTAGGAAGATTGCCGTTGGCATGACCGCGGCAGAAGCGGAGGCAGGGTCACCTTGCTAATAGCATGGCTGATAAGGCATTGCTCCGCTGGGTGGATTGTTAACAGGATTATTCTTGGATTGTAATGTTGGTATGTTATAAAGATTAATAAAGCTGCGACCGGTTATTTCCCAAGAGCGGTTGTCTGTGTGCGTTTGTGGGCAAAGAGGGGGAACTAAAGGTGGGGCAAGGGGAATGAGGGGTAGTTGGTTAGAGGGGCCCGGAGCACCATGTCCGAACTACCTCGGTTAATGAAAGGCCGCGGGGCAGGGTCCCGGCGGTCGTGTGTAACCGGGTGTTCGGCCGGTGCGAGGGCCCTGGCCTGCGGCCGTCGTTCAGAAGGGGGCGGAGGTACAATGATAAGAAGGGCTCCGAAGGTGGTGATTGGCTCCACCCTCGTGCAGGAGCGCGGTGGAGCCTGGAGGCGGGTGGCATTGTAGGGGAGGCGCCACGAGTCGGCAGCGGTTGCCTGTACTCAGGCGTCTCCTCGTGGGCTGGGCCTGCTTCCCTCCCTCCCTCCCTGTGTTAGGGATTTGGGGGCGGGGCTGATGGGTTGTCGCAGCGGGGGGGGGGGGGGCGGGATCCCGGAGGTCCGGGGTCCGGAACCTTAGGCTATACTTGGGCTGGGGGCGGGGTACCCCCGACCCGGACAACCCCTGGCTGACTTTTGCTAATCACATGGCGAGGTCGGAGAAAGGGGATTTAGGAAGATTGCTGTTGGCATGACCGCGGCAGAAGCGGAGGCAGGGTCACCTTGCTAATAGCATGGCTGGTGAGGCATTGCTCCGCTGGGTGGATTGTTAACAGGATTATTCTTGGATTGTAATGTTGGTATGTTATAAAGATTAATAAAGCTGCGACCGGTTATTTCCCAAGAGTGGTTGTCTGTGTGCGTTTGTGGGCAAAGAGGGGGAACTAAAGGTGGGGCGAGGGGAATGAGGGGTAGTTGGTTAGAGGGGCCCGGAGCACCATGTCCGAACTACCTCGGTTACTAGATTTATACTGTGGAGCCACCATGTGGAAAGATATCACGTCTTGGGATGGTTCACCTTTGGCATCTCTGTAGTAATGTTGGTTTAGGTTTTCTCGTTTTCCATTATGTCATGTCTTCTAGCACCAAGCTTGCTGTTGGTTGATCTGGGGATATCCTACTGTCTATGATCTACTCATAAGAGAAAAATGATTCAGTGCAAACATAAAAGTAAACAAGGGGCACTGGGCGCTGAGGCCGAAGCCTGGATGGTTTCATTGTCCGGTTCTCCCGCTGTCCCTTTTTTGTGATAACTTATCCAAGAATAATTTGTGTACTGGGGGTGTAGAGGAAGGGCCGGCTGCAAATGGGGAAAGGAAAGCAATTATCAGTGGGAGTGGGGTGGCAGCCGCTAGCAGATGCAGAGGACTCCTGCTAGAGTCGGTTCAGTAATCACGCAGCACCTCGGCTCGCGCTGCCCGGGACATTCCCACCCCCCGTCCCCCGCCTCCTTCCAGCGCAGCCGCAGACGGGAACGTCGAGACAAAGGCGGTGTGATTCAGGCTTATGCTTCTGTGAGGGCAGCGCCCAATGTGCATGCTCGCAGCCGCACGCTTTGCCCGTCCTCATGTGCCTTTGTGGCTCGCTCCCCTTGTAAAGAGGAAATGGTAGAGACATGAGGCCCTGCTCTTTAATGGGTTTGAGCCAGCTGGGGGGATTTTAGGGGGGTTTCCTCTCTCCCTCCTACAAGAGATTTCAGAAGAGTATCCTGAATGCTCCACCAAGGGAGCATTCAACTGTGGCAGGAGGAAGGATTCTTGCAACAGATGTTCTCTTTTTTAAATGTTGCATATTAGCAGCTTTCGTTGTCTTTGTCTTCTCCTCCCTGGCATGCTCTTTGGGAAGAAGACCCTGCTGTGTAAGAGCTGTGGGGCGTCGTTAGGGTTAACAGGCTTCTGCCGGAAAGGACAAGTCCCTGGAGCTCCCAGTACCCGGAGTCTTGGCTACTGCAGCGAAGCCTCAGAGGCTCCGTCTCTGCCTCGCTCCATGCTATTCCTTTACGAGGGTCTGGCTCACGGGCTTCGGCGTGCTGCAGTCTCTGAGCTTTGGCACATTATCCGTTTCACAGGGCTGGGCAGTGTCTGCTGTGGACAGCAGCCACAGCAGGGTTCAGAGGGCTGCCTCTCCTACTAATCGGTTGTTTCTCCAGCTCAGGTTTGTTCCTTATCTTATCTTTTATTTTATTTTTACTTCTATTCGTTTCCTGGGCAGAGGAATTTCCTTCTTTGGCTGGATGGGGCGCTGCGGTTCTTGTGCTGGTCCTGTATTCCTTTAGGAGGGTTTCCTACCTCTTTATCTTTCAGTGCTGGAAGGGTTCTGGTAAGATAGAAACGGGAAGGTTTTCAAATATCACCTTAGCATAATACAGAGTGTTAGTGGAAGTTTTCTCTCTGCTGCCTGCATTGCTTTAGCAAACAGTAATAACCCAGGATTACTGGTGCCTTGATATCCGGCTGTGTGTCATCGCCCAGTCTCACACTCTATATCTGGTACAGTGGCAGCAGTCTGCCATCTCACACTTCTTCACATGAAATGTTCAGCCTTACATATAGGGGAGGCTCGTAGCTATCTCCTATTCTTAGCTAGGACATTTCTCCTCTGAGTTCAGAGCCAAAAATGTTTAAGTCCCTAGAGTCTCTGGAAACAAGCTGAGGCACTGTAGAGTTACCCCAGTGAGCAGTGAATTCTTCACAAACACGTATGGCTCAAGCCGGAAAGATTTCAGGTTCACAGCATGTAGAATAGGCATTGTCTGAAATGATAAAGGTTGCATTTTTTTTACGACAAAGTGCATTATTTATTAGTCCTTGCTGCCATTCTGCCAAAACACTAGTAAAATATTGAGTCATTTTCAGAGGGCAGCACTGTGCAATAAAAATGATACTTTGAAATAACTGAATATTAGTGGAAAGTGGGGGCAGAGGAACAAATATACTGAAAATATCCAGCAAATAAAGGGAAAGTTGTTAAAATGCACTAGCTGTATTCCATAGAGTAACTTTAAAAATGTGGCTGTAGGAGACCTTTTTTTGTAATGCTTTTGACACTTAACTGTGTTCATTAGGAAAGTTAGATGCCTCCTTCAATTAGGCTCCTAAGGCACCCTCAGAGTCAAACCAGTGAGTTCTATTACAATTAGGGTTGCCAACTGGCTCCAGATGCGCCCGACAGGCTTGATCCAGTCCTGGGTTTACCCCATTGCATGCAGGGACATGTAGTCTTGCTTTTATTATAGGGTGCAATGGAAAAATTAGAACTACATGACCCTGCATGCAGTGGAGTAAACCTAGGACTGGATCAAGCCTGTCGGGTGCATCTGGAGCCAGTTGGCAACCCTAATTACAATATCTTAAATCCAAATATAATTGTCTCTTAAGATTCAACTAACTTTCCCTATGGTCCTTCCAGACCAGCCCAGACAAGTGGGTTGTGTTCCTTACCAGCAGATTGGTGGAGACAAAGAACCAATGAAAAGCCCAGGTTTCAATGACATCACTCTCATGCTGCTATCTGCTTCAGCCACTAGAAGTCCCTCAGTATTTCTTTGTCTCCAGCAGGTGGTGGATGGATTTTCTCTTCTCTGAAGAAAATCTGAGAACTGAGAGGAAAAGAGATTGAGTAAACGCTCATGAATGACCACCTCAAGCCCTAAAAGGGTGACTGTCTCACTTGAGCGCGACATGGGAGGCTCCACTAAAATGCGGTCTTTTTGGTAGCCATAGAAGGAGGAAAAAATAGTTCAGTTCCATGCTAGACACAATTCAGTTCAGTTATATGGGCCTGTTGAGCAGCCACAGATTGGAAGGATTTGGAAGAATCTGGAAGAGTACAGCAGCCTTGCACAACCTCAATGCCCCTCCCTCCTCCTCCTCCATTCCCCCCTGCTCTCTCCTGAAGATTGCAGAAGGCTCTCAGAGGGATCTGCCTGCCAGCCACCTTTCACACAGTGCTGTTTAAAATAAACCCAGCCAGTGAAGCAGTTTCAGGGGAGTAGAGCTGAGCCCGGATCAGATCCTACGCTTGAGGCTCTCGGGGTGAGTACCAAGACATTGTCCTTGTTGGGGGCTTCTGGTTCCATCTCTGAGGGATGCAATTCAGGGTGGACTGCTAGCGACCGTTGGCACTGTGTGGGTTTCCTGCCATTTTCTGCATGGGTTAGTAATGTTTTTGCCTATTGTGTGCCTGGGGGTCGCGTGGTCCTAATGTATGCTGTCCAAGAGGCTCTAACGCGTGCTCCTTCTCTAGCGCCTTTAATGCGCGTTACTTAAAAGCGCAGTTAATGCATGCTTACTGGCTGACGCAGCCTTAGTGTGCACTGTTGTGATACTTACACTAACTATATCTTCTTCCAGGAAACATTTTGACCTATAGCAAGTGAGGAGCCTCATCCTTGGATTCTACCTTCCTGTATGGCAGCTTCTGAATCGCCCCTGAAGGGCATGCTTTCCCCCTTTCAGCCAGGGGACACAGTCCACCCTTACCTGCCTCAGGGCAGCAGGTGCAGAATGGGGCTAAGGGTAAGGATGTTCAACCAGCCGGATGCTCCAGCGACCGTGCTGTCATCCACTCTTCATCCTCAATGGGGTTTGTGGCTGCTGTGCCCCGTGGTGTTGTGGAGCCTTTTCCGAGAGAAGAGCTTCTGAAATCTGGATTATCCTTCATGGAATTAGTTTCCTTTTTTGTAACGGGCCTGATCTTCTGGCATGGAAATTCAGACCCTGCGGCCTCTAAGTGCCCCTGGACGCAGTCTCGTGCTGGGGAGGCTGAAAATAAAAGCCCTGTTCGATTAGCTTGACTAAATGTCCACAGCACGGGATGCTCCCTGAAGATGAGGAACAATTGGGAGCTATCCGAGATGTTGATTATGCTTTGGACCCAGATGAATCAATATTGGGCTCTGATATGGATGAGGACATATTCTTACTTTCAGAAGATTATGCAGGGGCCGGCATGATCTGCCTGTTCCGGAAGGAGGAGCTGGTGGCATTGATTTCCAGGGTCTTGCCCGCCTTGAACTTGACAGATGCTTCCGGCACAGAGCAGGAGCCAAAGGTATACCTGCTTCTTCAAGGCATGCGGAAATCTATTGCTGTCCTCCGGGAACGGGAAGTGATCAAAAATCAAGTGGGACTTGCCTGATTCCCTGCCTAAAGGTTTAAGGGTCTATTAGAAGTTCTATGCTCTCCCGGAGGAAGAGCACGGTGAGTGGTTTGACATTCCCACTGTGGATACACAAGTTGTGGCAGTTACCAGACGAACCACCATTCCTGTGAAAGGCAGATAGGCCTTAAAGGATGTTCTGGACCGCAAGGTCGATTCCTTGTTGAAGAGCCAGTGTGCCATGGTGGCAGCTATTCTACAGCTGGAGGTATTTACCAGCTTGACGTCTCAAGCCCTGCTCCAGTGGATTCAGTCTCTACCGTCTGATGATACTACTTCTCTTTGGAGTCGGCTGTGGTCTTCCTTTCTGATGCCATATATGACCTGGTACGTTTTGCAGCCAGGGATGATGCCCTGACGACTGTGTCACAGCATTGGATTTGGCGACTGTCTCATCCTCCAAAACTTGGTTGGCTGAACAGGCCTTAAGGAGAAACTCCTGTTTGGAAATGATTTGTAGAAGCTGGTGAAGGACCTAGGCAAGTCAAATCTTACCACCTCCCGGAAGACAGGTCCTGAAGACCTGTGAAGTGGGCTAGTGCCCTTTCTCATCAGCCTCTAGCCGGATTCCTGGGGGTCTCGGGACTATTGTCACTGCTGACCTAAAAATAAATAAATATCCCCCCTCTCAAAGAAAAAAAAGGTTCTTCCCTCTGCTTCAGGGCCACAGGCTCATTCTCAGTCCTTTTGTGGAGCACATGGACTTGGTCCCCTCCAGGGGAGGACCCTCCTGGGCTACACAATGAAGGTTTGGGGGCCCATTCCTTGATACCAGGGATTGTTGGGTGCTAGACACAATTCAGTTCAGTTATATCCTGGAATGTAAGAGTCGATTCCCGAAGCCTTCATCACGTCCCCTTGTGGATCTGCGATTAAAAGTGCCATGGTTTGGACCACCTTGGACAAGTTGCTTGGCCTTAAGGCAGTGGTGCCCATCCTCCCAGACAAGCAGGGCAAGGATGGTTCCTTCTGGCCCACTCTGGGCCTCAAAAGCGGTCAGTGAGCACTTGCGTATCCTATGCTTTCGGATGGAATACCTTGCACTTTGCGATTCAAGCAGTGCACCAAGGGGAATTCTTGTCTTCTCTGGAACTGGCCAACGTGTATTTTCATATCCTGATCCAGGCGGATCAGCGGAAGTGTCTGCGTTTTGCTGTGCTTGGCTTTCACTATCAGTTTTCCCCCTTCCTTTCAGGCTGTCAATGCCCCAAGGATGTTCTCCAAGATCATGGTGGTGGTGGCTGCGGCACAAGGGGATCTGTGTCCATCTCTATCTGGATAACTGGCTCATCCGAGCCCATTCTCTGTCAGAAGTGTCTTGGAGGACGTCCTTAGTACTGTCCTTTTTGGAAAGTCTTGGCTGGGTGATCAGTTGGGAAAAGAGCCAGGTTTTTGCCTTTCCAGTTCTTGGAGTAGCTGGGAGCACGTTTTGACACTTGAGTGGGCAGAGCTTTCCTGCCAGAGGAGAAAGTCAGAAGACTGTTGAATTGTCTGGCAATGCTCTATGCACAGCAGGCCCCAGAGTCTGGGATTATCCTCAACTCCTCGGATTGATGACAGTGACCATAGAGATGTGCGTGTGGGTGCGTGCTCACATTGAGGGTGAGGACCAGCCTGAGGAAGGGCATACCTCTGGACGATTTCTTGTGGATCCCACTGACGGTGGATGCCAGCCTCTCAGGCTGGGGAGCCCATTGCCAAGACTGCATGGCCCAGGGCCGTTGGAACCACAGGGAAGTGGTGTGGTCCATCAACTGCCTAGAGGCGAGAGCCATCAGGTTGGTTTTTATGCGTTTCCAGCCCCTGGTTGAGGGCCGAGCGGTTTGAGTGTTTTCAGACAGTGCCATGGCGGTGGCTTATGTCAATTGGCAGGACATCAACAAACAATACACTTCATTCCAAATGTCCTAGGTGGCAAAAAGAAAAAAATTCTATCAGGGTTATCACAAAGTATGATTATACTAAATTTAAAAAAGGAGAAAAACAATCTCGGGCATAATCAAGTTCATTGTCATAGGCATAGAGCATTCATTCCCTTGACTTAGTTATAGGTCTAAGGGGTATTTTTAAGAAGAGTTTTAAAGTTTATTTTCTTTTATTAATTTTAGTGCCTTCTATCCCTCACACCATGATTCTTTACAATGAGTATCTCTAACCCTCTGAAAAAGCACTGGCGAAACGCCGAGAATGGCATCATAAGTGGCATTGGAGAAACTTTTTTGATTACAGATAAATGCAGTTGAATATTACATTCTGCTTGAGCAACATTTCAGCTAGTATTTGCATAAAGAATGCTATTTAGGAGGCTTCGGCACATGCTGAAGGGACAGAAAGGCATATTCAATAGATTGCATAACATTCATTTGGATGAAATCTTCATTTAAATTTCTAATATTAAAAAAGTTAAAAATTAATTAAATTAAAGGATTTTTTTAGGATCGTTGTCAGCGAGCAAATGCCCAAGTTCTGAATGTTCTATGCCAATAACAATGAACTTGATTATGTCTGATATCCTTTTTTTAAATTTTGGGGGTTGTTTACTAAATGGTGCTAGCGGCTTCCATGCAGAATTGGAGCCGCAGCCCCATTCTATTCAATGGGGCTGCAGCTCCGATATTGCATGGAAGCCGCTAGTGCTGCTTAATAAACAAACCCCTTAGTATAATCATACTTTGTGATAACCCTGAATTTTTTTTTCTTTTTTCCATCTGGGACATTTGGAATGAAGTTTGTTGATGTTTGTATGTTTCTTCAATCTGGGATTGGTTTTGTTTGTATGTGTTCCCTCGCAATTGGCAGGATGGCACAAGAAGCGCCAAAATGGCCTTGGAGATGGATATCTTGTTTGCCTGGGTGGAGAAGAACCTCTTAGCCTTGTCGGCTCAGCACATTACCTGAGTGGACAGCGTGGAAGCAGACCTCCTCAGCCAGCACCCTCTGAATCCCGGCAAGTGGGAGTTGAGTCAGGAGACGTTTCATTTGATTCTGTGCCTCTGGGGTCGCCCTGAAATAGATATGATGGCACCCCACTCCAATGTCGTGTGCTGCTTCTTCAGTCGCCACACAGAGATGGGGTCCGTGAACATCAATGTTCTGACCCAGCCTTAGTCCAGTCAGTGGCTGCTGCTTGTGTTTCCTCCATGGCCCCTGGTGGGGCATGTGATTTGGTGTATAGAGTGCCACTTGGTCATGGTGGTTCTGGTAGCACCAGATTGGCTGCAGAGAGCATGGTTTGGAGACCTGATGCGGCCCTTGCAGGCGCTTCTCTTCGGCTGCCTCCATCTCAGGGGCTATTGCGGCAGGGACTGATTGTTCTGGAGGACCCGGCTCCCTTCTTGCTTACGGCATGGCTCTTGACTGGAGACTGCTAGTGCATAAGAACTTCTCTCCAGCAGTAATCTTTACTGTACTTGGTGCCCAGAGGAGGGCTATCGAGCTGACTTATGTATGAATATGGTGCCTCCTTGAGTGCTGGTGTGGTGCACGGCACTTTGTTCCTGAGAAAGCCAGGTGTCCTCTATGTTGGCCTTTCTGCAGGATTGCCTAGTGAAGGCTCTCTAGCTTAGCTCCCTGAAGGTTCAGGTGGCAACTCTGACCTGTCTTTCATGGTCCAGTAACAGACAAGTCTTTGGCCTTGCACCCTGACGTCTCCTGTTTTCTTCATAGGGTTCAGCATTTGCATCCTCCCCTTCAGTCTGTGATCCATTCCTGTGATCTATGTCTGATGTTCAGGGCCCCATTGGCGGCCCCCCTTGAGCTATTGAAGCACACTGCCTTAAAGGCTTGATTCTCAAGACTGTCTTCTTACTCGTGGTTTGTTCTGCAAGGCGAATCTACGAGCTGCAGGCTCTGTCTGGCAGAGATCCTTATCAGCCTTTTTCAGAGGAGCTCATTTCCATTCAGCCTGTGCCTTCAGTCTGCCTAAAGTACTGTCTACTTTTCACGTGAAGCAGGTGACTTGCCTCCTCTTCTTCTCTAAGAAGCAGTGTCGAGGGAGGGATAAGGATCTTCACCTTGTGGATGTCTGGAGAGTGCCTCTCTGTTTTTTGGAGGTTATGACTTCCTTTCATAAGTTAGACCATCTTTTTGTGCTGTTTGCTGGCCTGTGCTAGGATGGAACGGTGGCCAGGTTGACTTTGAGGCACTGGATTAAGGAGACTGTTGCCTCGACGTATCTGCAGAATCAGTCAGTTCCAGAGGGTTGCGTGCCCATTCTTCCTGAGCACAAGCATCCTCGTGGGCGGAGCAGAACTTGGTAGCCCCTGCGGACATTGTCAGGCAGCAATTTGGGCATCACTTTCCACTTTTGTCCAGCATTACCACTTGGATGTCCACGCGCAGGCAGACATACTCTTCAGCTCAAGAGTTGTGCAAGCTACAGTGTCTTCTTCGCGCCCAGTGGTGTTGTAGCTTTGGTACATCCTACTTGTCTGGATTGGTGTGGTCTAGCAGGGCGATATGGAAGGTGACATTTTACTTACCAGTTAATGTCCTTTCCTTGAATCCTGCTAGACCAATCCAGGGCCCGCTCCTGAAACTGTATTGCTCTGCTCTTCTGCTGCAGTAACTTTGAGTCTGTTATGATTTTAATACATGCCTTTGCAGGTTTATCTTGTACAGAGAGCCTTCTGTTTATGCTTCTTGTACATAGTCCTTGAGTGTTGATTACTCCATGTTGCCCATGACTGAGATTGTGTGAGGCTTGCCATGTTTTCTCCCATATGCTTTGCGATGAATACTGAAGGACCTCTGATGGCTGAAGTGGATAGAGCCATGAGAGTGATGTCATTGAAACCTGGGCTTTTCATTAGTTCTTTTTTCCTAACACACTTGTCTGGACTGGTCTAGCAGGACTCGAGGAAAGGACGTTAATTAGTAAGTAAAATGTCACCTTCTACTTTGCAGGAGGGATATGATAGAGGGCTATTAATTAATAAATGGCATAGAATGGGTAAATATAGATAGGCTGTTTATTCCATCAAAAAGTAGAAAGACTAGGGGACATGCAGTGAAGCTACAATGTGATCCATTTAAAAACCAATAAGAGAGAGAATATTTTTTCACTCTGTGCATAATTAAACTCTGGAATTCGTTACCAGAGGATGTCGTAAAAGCTGTTAGGGTAGCTGGTTTTAAAAAAGGTTTGGACAAGTTCCTGGAGGAAAGGTCCATAAATCATTATTAAAGAGGACCCAGAAATCTGCTGCTTACCCCGAGGCAAGCATTGTGGAACCTATGTACCTTTTTGGGATCCTGCCTGGTACCTTTGACCTGGCTTGGCCACTATTGGAAACAGGATGCTGGGCTTGATGGACCTTGGTCTGACCCAGTATGGCATATCTTATGTTCTTAACCTCGCTGGCTCCTCTTTCATACAGATTCTTGAGAAGCCTCATTCCTTGTGGCTCTGCTCATTTAAAGCTGCCTCTTCCACAACTCACTGCTTTAATCAAAGGCCTCTTATTGTACTTTTTAAAATATCTTTTGTTTAAGTGTAGCACTTATTGTTGAGGGTTGAGCTGGCTGGGTAGATTTTGTCTGTGTCCATGTTCGGTGGTACATCTTACACATGCGCAAACATGAGTGTGATTCTACCACCCTCCCCTGCCCGAATCAGCAGGATGAACAGCTGGGGCTCTGGCCTGAAGAGGAAGAGGAGACCTAAGGGATGTGGTAGGGTTAGGAAGAAAGAGGCAGGGCATAAGAGAAGGGGGATGGGTTAGAGAAGAAAAGGAGACGACAAGGAGTGTATTAAGGGAGAGAGTGATTAAAAGGCTTGAGAGAGTGTATGGGTGAGTGCAGGGCCGGCCCAAGGGTTTCTGCCGCTTCAGACAGAAACCCTGGTCGTGCAGCCCCCCCCCCCCCCCCCCGTGCCAGGCTGCTGCCTTTGAGTTGCACTGCTGCCGATTTTCTTTCTTCGGGGTAGGCGGGTGGCGGCAGCGACAGTATTTTAAGTGGTGCCTTCGTGCTGCCGCTTCGTTGCTCGCCGCAGGCCATGTGCTTCGGCACACATGGCCTGCCGCTTCTGATCCCCCTCGGACAGTAAGTTGCATTGGAGGGGGATCAGAAGTGGCAGGTCATGTGTACTGAAGCACATGGCCTGCCACAGGCAGGCTGCCATAGGCGACCGTCAAGCTCACATAGTGCAAGGGCCGGCCCTGGGTGCGTGGAGGGAAAAGAGGGAAAGTGCAAGAGAGGCAGTAAAGGATAGGAAGGGGGAATAATGCAAAAGGGTGGGAGGGACAAGGAGTAAACGCAGGAGGACAGGGGAAAGTAGACAAACAGCCACTCCACACCATATATCATAGTCGCCAATGCATAGTCCTCTCTCCATATACCCAGATCTGCCAAGACACATATGCAAAAACGCACACCAACACACACACGTATGGCACGCATGCATGCCCGCACCCCTCTACACTCCCTATAACACACATACACATGCACCCCCCCCCCCCACATGCCTGATTTTACAAATGGGGAAAATGCACCAATGTGTTGTACTGCAAGCATACACTTTTTGAACTTGTTCTTGGAGAGTATGAGGGGGGGTTGTTTTTACTGTATTTAGTCTGACTAGATTGTAAGCTCCACTGAGCAGCGTCTTCGCTGGTGCTGGTTCCTTCTGTGTGTCTGTATAGTCCTGTGTATGCCATATAGCAGGCATGTCCAACAGGTGGATCGCGGAGGGGTCAGAGGTAGATCGCCAGCCCCCACTTGGCTCTATCTCTCCAGCAGCTCACCCTGTCACTAGGAGAGAGAGCTCGTGCCGGCAGGTCGTCTGCTGAGGGCTTGCCGCCGCTGCTGATCCTTTGTCTTTTTTCCCTGCTTGTGGGTGTATTGGGGGTGCTTGTTGTTTTCGTGCCAATAGTTTGTGGGTACCCCAGGGGGCCACTACCCATGCCCCACGATGAGACGCCACAGGCCCGGTGTCATACCTGGTCTCCTGCCTCTCAGAATCATCCATTCCTGCCCCCGCTCCAAAACCCCTTAGAAGTGTGTTATATACCGGGCGATATCCATTTGCCCGGGCTTTACCTGAATATACTTACCGTATTGTGTCGTGTGCTGGTTGTTGGTTGCTTTATAGTTCTCTTTCATTAAACGTTTTCAGGCAGACACAACAAAGTGTCAAGAATTTGGTGATTTTGGCAGGCTTTTCCAATTTTGTTCTAACTTGCCTATGCCTTGCCTTCGAATTGGTTCAAACCACTGTGACGTTTGCTTGCCTCTGCAATTTTATTTTGCCTAGTCTTTGCATTGATTCTACACTGTTTGCAGAATTTATTAAATCGTGTGTGGTGGTATTTGAACTTGTTTGGCGGTATTTGATTTTATCTGGTTGCTGGACAGGTGTTTGAGGGTTTTTTTTTGTTGATTGTTTGGTGGTATTTGATTATTGGTGCCAGTATGATGAATTCTTATTTTTACTTTTAGAACTGCATGTGTGGTTTTTGCATCTCCAGTCCTTGTATTGCACATCATCCAGAAGTCTTCAGTTCCTGTTGATCTTTAATACTTTGGGACAGTGACAGCCACCCCAGTATAACGAAGATGAATGTTCCAAAGAAGAGCAAAACCTACCACTTTCACGATGAATGGGAAATGGACGACTACTTCATCATGGTGAAAGACAAGTGGTGTTGTCTAATTTGTAACGCCCCAGTATCTTTGCCCAAAAAGGGTAATCTGGAACGTCGTCATAAGGCTCTGCATAGCAATAAGTTTGATTTTCCACCCAAAAGTGAAATTCGTAAACTGAAGCTCAAAGAACTTAAATCAAAATTGGCTTCTAAGCAACAGTTGATGGCGAAGCCAAGGTCACAGTCAGTCAATGCAACCATAGCATCCTTCAAGGTCAGCAACCTGATCGCAAAGAAATGCAAACCTTTCACTGAAGGGGAATTTGTAAAAGATTGTTTTCTTGAAGCAGCTTGCAATATTTTTGAAGGATTTAAAAATAAGAAAGAGATCATAGCTGCTATTCAAGATGTACAATTGTCAAGAAACACCGTCGTGCGGCAAATAGAAAAGATGTGTGGCAACACAACTGAACAATTGTTGGAGGATGTTTCAAATTGTGTTGCTTTCTCACTCCAACTGGTTGAATCTACAGACATAAGAGACATAGCCCAGTTACTAGTCTTTATCCGGATGGTTTTTGAAGACGTCAGTGTTAAAGAAGAACTATTTGGAATGATTTATTTAAAATGGAGAACTACTGGTCAGGAAAATTCAGTTCTTTCCATTCTTTTGTGACAAAGTAATTTTCCATTGCATAGACTTGTTTCCATCACTACTAATGGAGCAAGAGCAATGACAGGTGAAGTTAACGGTTTCATAGCCCTCTGTAGACAGCATGATGACTTCCCCGATTTCCTTTCTTAACACTGCATCATTCACCAGCAAGTTTTGGCAAGCAGGAGACTCAATACAAAGACTTTCATGGACATCACTTTCAAAATTGTAAATTCATTTCATGGAAGATCACTTCAAAGATGGCTTTTCAATCTTACTCTTGATGAAGGGGCAGTGGAAATCAATTTGCACACAGATGTAAGGTGGCTAAGTAGGCACAAATTTCTGCAAAGATTTCGTGATTTGCTGAATGAAATACGTTTTTTTTTTAAGGAGAGGAGAGATGACCAAGCAGAGTTGGAAGATGAGGAGTGGTTATGTGATCTGGCATTTCTCACTGACTTTATAGGCGAACTAAGTGATATGAACCTTGAACTACAAGGTAAAAACAAATGCATTGGCGAGATGATGAGTACAGTTTCATCCTACAAGAGCAAATTTGAGCTAATGATGACTGACCTTGCAAACAACACTTTTAATCATTTTCCTAATATGCAGGACCATCTGGGACAATATCCAAATTTTGTTTTTCAGAATGAGAAGTATGTGACAGAAATCTGTTCTGTTATCCACCTGACAAATAGCGTTAACTCCCACCCAAACCGACTACAATTCTCAGATAAGCCAACATGTAAATAGTTAGTTTCTCTTTAACATATGCTATTTGTAATGCAGTTATCCTGTTAAAACTGTACATTTCTGCTATATTGTAAGTTCAGTGTAGATTGTCTTCACTGCAGTTATTGTTACATGTAAACCGCGCTGATGATGAATAGCGTGGTATATAAGAAAAATAAATAAATAAATAAATATCCAGGAATTCAAAATTGATTCTGTGACTTCCAAAAAATTGGAACAGTTATGGAGTACTTGTCATACCCATTCAAAGTAGATGTGGACATTAAAAAAACTGCATCTGCTATCAGTAAAAATTACTCATTGAACAAGCCATCTCTTGAAAATGAAATATTAACCCTTAAAAATGACATTTTTTCTCAAGACACGTGCTGAGTAAGAATCATTTTGGAAGCTAGTGCCTAGAGACAAATTTCCCAACTTGAGAAGATGCAGTGAAGCTGTACACTCCTGTTTCGGTTCAACTTATTTGTGTGAATCTGTGTGTTTTCATCTGAAAATGACAAAGAGTACACAACGTTCCAACATGACAGATGAACATCTCCAGGATTCCCAGAGACTGGCCCTCACGCAATATTCACCCAACTTCATAAAGCTGGTGGATGAAATACAGGCTCAGATGTCTCACTAATGAGCAAGAGCGAAATATTAAAGATTTGTGCAAGATCAGCCTGGATCAATACTCGACCTAAATTTAACACAAATTACTCAATAAAATTTAAGAAAAAATGTACTTTCCATTTCCCCTGCAGTTTGTACTGGATCTTCGTCTCTCTGTTTTGTTTTTGCTTAATTTGCTTAACAGCTGATCACATCCAAGTAAATGACAAAAGGTTCATTAAAAATGGGGGGGGGGGAATCCTCCAACTTTATTGGGTTATAATTTAATTTGAAACTTAATTTTCATTGTGGTAGATCACTGGCACTTTTGGCCGGAAAAAGTAGATCACGACCTGTTCGAAGTTGGACATGTTTGCCTTATAGCGTATAGTAGTGGCAGTGGATAAGCTCTGATTAGAGCTGAGGTACAGAAAAATAGTGTGGCTCAAGGTGGGAATCATAAAATCTCTCCTTGGTCACAATCCAATGCTGCTTCTATTAAATCACGGTTCTGGTAAGTGTGCAACAGTATTTTTTGCATGTACAAATACAAGGAAAAACAAAACAACCCCAGGAAAGACCCTACAAATTGATGTATCCCTACTTTTTTTTTTTTTTTTTTAACTGACAATTGTGGCGAACACACATGGAGTTTTCCCATATACTCTTATTAATAGTTTAAAATATAAATACACAAAAAATCATGCAACAATAACCATATGCATATAAAAATTGCATACATAGTTTAAAATTACAATGTGAAGTTCATTGACATATTGTACATAGTAAAAAAGCATTGACATATTACTCTTAGAAAAAACTCAACAAGAACCATGTTTCAGCAGCTACTGTATTCCTGCATCAAGGGTAATACTCAACACAACAGAACTGCAGTGATACAGAAATGCGACTTTCCTAGGTAGCTGGAACCAAAAAAACAAAAGGAAAGGAAAAATTCTTCAAAAACAAATAGAAAACTCTCACAGGCACGTGTTTTACTAAAGGTTAACACTCATGTCTTGGTATGGGTCACTTTATTTCATGCTGACTCTTTAGGGATATTTTGAAAATCCATTTGACTGTGGGATCAACTGGATAGATTTGGGAAGCCCTGC
Source organism: Ichthyophis bannanicus (assembly GCA_033557465.1). NCBI lineage: Eukaryota > Metazoa > Chordata > Amphibia > Gymnophiona > Ichthyophiidae > Ichthyophis > Ichthyophis bannanicus. Next base: position 21,979,129 of record CM066049.1, on the reverse strand, counting down.
TCTAACTTGCAACCAAGTTTTGAATTTTGCCGTGAGAAGGCAGCAGTGGTATATTACATCTGTCAAACCAAAAATTAATTTTTCTGTTGTATGGTATGATATCTTTTCTCCTGGTCTAATTTCATAGTCTTCCTTTTTTTCTTTTTCTTTTTTTGGCTAAAAATACAGAATCGTGTGAGGAGAGACTGAACCATCCCAGCCAGGATTTAAACCTGTGAACTTCTGATTTGATACAGTATTACTGGCAGGCTCATTGCACATCAGAGCTATCCCTCTATTCATAGAGTAATCTTGCAGCATAAAAGGGGCCTTCCAAAATCAGGGGCTGGGAGTTTCCAGATCACTTTTCTCGCTGTATTTCCCTGTGATGGAGACCACATCGGAGCCTCAGCCCTCCAAGAGAAAGATGAGACGGGATCCAACCCTGGCAGAGAAAGTGAGGATTCTGGAACTGTTACAGGAACCGAAAGCATCACAGTCATCTGTGGCCCGAAAGATAGGCCTGTCGCAGTCCACCATCAGCCGAGTAGTAAAGAAAAGAGAAGAAATCATGGATCGCTGGAACCATAATGAGAACCCAAGTCGGAAGCGGAACAGACCTTATAAAAATGCCAGGGTTGATGAGGCTCTGCTACACTGGTTTCTCTTTGCCAAGGCCAACAAAATGGCTATTTCAGGGTCTGTTTTGATGAAACGGGCAGAGGTTATTGCTAAAGAGATTGGATGCCTTCAGTTCAAGCCCTCTAATGGGTGGCTGTGGCGGTGGAAGGAGAGATACCGCCTTTTTTTTAGGGGTTCCACAGAGATTTCTGGCCTTTCGCCCCAGGAGAACAGATACAGCAGCTTTAATCCTCACCCTACTCATCAAGGCATCAAAATCCTTCTACATGCTCCTCAGATAGTAAGAGCAGAGCTGCCTGATGGAAACGTGGCCAGGAGTCTTCATTGTCCAGAGTCAGTGGAAGGAAAGCGCAGTTGTAGCGAAGACAGACAGGTGCTAATGAAATCAGCTCAGTTGCAGAAGGAAAATGATCAGCTTTGCCTTCCTGTTTTATTTCCAGGTTACAGTTCAAGTGATATCTTTGGTGCTGGGGAGCTGAACCTCTTACTAAGAGCTCTTCCATATCAGGATGAAGAGAGTCAAATGGGAGCAGACAGTGCTGTGAAACTGAGAGAGAGAGCTTGCATCTGGTTTTGCTGCAACATGCAGGGCAGTGTGAAACGCAAGCTGCTCGTGGTCTCGAACCAGCTCCTGGAGAACCTTCAGCATGGCAAGTCGCCTTTGACCCTCAGAGGCAGCCCGAGCGGCTGTCTGACCTTGGAACTCTTTACTGAGTGGCTTCTGGGCTGGGATGCAAATCTGGAGAAAGAGCAGCGGAAAGTTATTCTGGCTCTAAATGCATACAGCTTTCTGCCCGGAGTCAAGCTCAGCAACATTAAGTTGTATATCTTGTCTCCAGACAGGATTGTGTCCTGCCAGCCTTTCGGACAGGAAATTGTCACGGAGTTTAGAGCGTTTTACAGGCATATATTCTTAGAAAAGCTGCTGCAAGAAGTAGATCTTCAAGGCAAGAATAGATCAGTTCTCTGTCATTTAGCATCTCGGATGCCTCTCCAAGATGTCAGTTATATCATAAATGAGGCCTGGCAGAAAGTGACAGTTAACACCATTCAGTATTGCTTCCAGGGATCAGGCTTGTTAGGTGTTGGAGATAACCCCACTGTACGTACTTTGGTGAAAGTTGAGCCCCCTGAGAACATGACTGTTGAAGAATTCAATGCATTTGTAAGGCTGGAGGAATCGGAACCCATTTTGCGGTATCCATGCCCATTAAACTCTGCTTTGTCAGACACTAGAGTTTGCAGGCAGATGAAAGAGGAGTGTGAGGCTGTAGAGGAAGCACAGGAATGGGTAGCTGTAGCTGCGGATTCAGGTAGTCGGATCCAAACACTTAAGAAAGATTGGGAAACAGGTGAGGAATCTCCAAGAACTATGCTTTTGGAGCAAAGGGAGCCTTTTAAAGATGCATCAGAGCTTACAAACACTGGAAGCCTCGTGCAAGATGAAAGGATACCCATCAGAGCTGTGAAAGAAGAGAGGGGGAGTCAGGGAGAGTCCCAGAAGGTGCAGGAGCTAAGAGAAGCTTGTAATGTTATTAGACAGCATCTAGTTACGCAGGGGCAGGACATGAGTGCTTTCCAAGCTCTTCAACAACAGCTGGATGCTTGGATAGTCCAACATAGCAATGGTGTGAACTGTTGAATGCACATAGAGATATCAGTCTGCTGAATTCAGCTTTCTCAAATCATTAACTGGTTAACTGTTTCCTTGTGATGAACCAGGTAATGCTGAGACAAACCCTGTGGAACTCGAGCTGATTATGCTGTAGAGCAGGACTTGACGAATCCCAGGCGCTGGGTCACCATAGCGACTATAAAACAGACCCTGGTGCTAAGCTCTGATTGCCTCCCTTCTGCAGCTATCACCCGATGTCTCACCGTGATCGGCTCTGCATGTAGTTCGAGCTTGCTAACCTTACTGTTTGCTGATCTCGCCAGAGTTGAAACAGTGAGATTAACAAACTTCCTCCACCATGCAGCTCAAACTAAATACAGAGCTGATTGTAGTGGAAGAGTGAAGATCAGTGGTAATTGAATGTTGGCTGGGGGGGGGAGGGCAAGAGAGAGACAGAAAGACATTGGATGATGGCAGGGGGACAAGAAAGAGAGATATATTGGGTGATGGCTGGGGGTAAGAGAGAGAGACACACAGATATTGGGTGATGGCTGGGGGTAAGAGAGAGAGACACACAAATATTGGGTGATGGCTAGGGGGGCAAAAGAGAGGCACACACATTGAGTGATGATGGGGGGCAAGAGTGAGAGGCAGATATTGGGTGATGGTTGGGGGGCAAGAGAGAGAGAGAGAGGCAGACTGGGTGATTTTTTTTTTTAAATTTTTTTTTTTTTTTATTTAACAGGTTTTTTTTATACCGCTTTATCATTGATAACTTGGATTTTTCTGAGGTAATGTCCCTGTTTAATGTACATTACAAAATTTAGTCAAAGCGGTTTACATTAAAACTTAAATTTTGTAATGCACGTTAAACAGGGACACTGATAACTTGGATTCTTCTGAGGCAATGGAGGGGTAAGTGGTTGGTGGGAGACGAGAAAGAGAGAGAGACGGACGGACGTTGGGTGATGGTTGGGGGATGTGAAAGAGAGAGAGACGGACGTTGGGTGATGGCTGGGGGATGTGAAAGAGAGAGAGACGGACGTTGGGTGATGGCTGGGGGATGTGAAAAAGAGAGAGATGGACATTGGGTGATGGTTGGGGGAGGTGAAAGAGAGAGAGAGACGGACGTTGGGTGATGGCTGGGGATGTGAAAGAGAGAGATGGACATTGGGTGATGGCTGGGGGGGGGGCATGATGTGAGGCAGTAAGGGAAGTTGTCTCAGGTGCAGCTGTAAAGGGTCCCTGATATACTGCTGCTGACAATGTGCTCATTGGGTATTTTATTTTCCTATAGAAGATGGGAAAACAGTCAATCAGGCCCTTAAAATACAGACTGCAATACGCCTTTTTGGGAGGAGAAGGGGAGGAGCACTGTGATTGAGATCTTGTGGACGGCTTCTAAATATTTTAAGCTGGGTCCTAGTTTCCAAGAAAATTTGTCAAAGCCTGTTTCTATTAGTTATGAATTCTTACCCACACATACAACCATTTCCCAAATTAACAGCTGTAAAGCTATCACAGCCTAACCTGTCAGATTTCAAACAATTTTGACAGGTGTGTACGAGTTTAAACATGTTTAGTAGCTGCTAATTGTGTCTAACATTGGAGACCAGTTGACTCCATTCTGGTAGGACAGGCAGATCCAGTCCTGGTTTTACCCCTTCCCTGCAGATATGTCTTAAGCTTCAAACTGTCTGCCTTAGGACAAGGACTGTGCTTTTCTCATACTTTTATGCACATGCTTTCTGAGGATCCCAGAAGTGGACTTGTGCTGGGAAAGTGCATATGCAGAGGGTACAGTGGAATCTGTGTATGTGCTCTTCCTTCCCTCTGTGGCTGGAAGCACGTGCGGACCTCAGCTGCATCGAGGGAGGGCAGTTTCAGACTCCTGATAGAGGAAGGTAAAGCAGTTACCTCTGTAAGTCACTTTGACAACTGTCCTCCATATATATGTGCGTAGTCCCTCTGTCCGTCATAGAAATAACTGCGCCTCCTGAGAGACAGCGCAGTCACTGGGCTGGGAGGAAGTTGGAATAACCACTCTAATCACCTAGTACCTTTTTTTTTCTTTCTCCTTCTTTTTTTGCCAGTCCTTACGTTAAGCAACACAAGTCAATCTTTATTGAAAACTGAAGTATTAATTCATAATTCTTGTTACAATAAATGTGCTTTTAAGAATTTAAATCAGAGTTTAACTATTCATTGGATTTCACAAAAAAATGTAAATTCATACTCATGTTGTTTTAGGCTTTTTTGCCCATTATTTGTGATAAGTTCCTTCCACTCGCTTCCTGATAATAAGCAGGACTCATCTGCCTGTTCTGCTGGAGCAGAGCCTCTACCTAATGGCCAGACATTACTAATCGATCATGACACATGGGGAGAAAATGGTTTGTCCAAGGTTACACATTGTATCACTGCTAGTGCAGGGATTTGAATTTGCATCCAAGGAGTTATGCATATTCCTGTGGCGTTTCTCACGTAATAGGCTAGTGCCACAGCAAGCTCCTACGCTGCAGCTTCTGAAGTGTTAGTTCTGAGGCTGCTATGTGCCATTGTGGAAATGGTTTAATTGAAGGCGAAGGGCCTCTGTGGTCATGGCCTCTACCTTTTCCCCTTCTTGAGAGTACCAAGGATCTCAGTGCTTGCCTTTAGCAAAGTAGCAGTTGCTAAGGAGCGCATGAATCCCGTTTAGGCAGCCTCATCTAAATGGAGGAGGAGATAGGGTTGCCAACTTTTTCACAGGGAAAAACCCGACACCTTTGGCTCGCCATGCTCCACCCATTCTCCTTCCCTAGGCCCACCCCTGCCCCGCCCCCAGCCCCACCCACAAAAATTACTGAGGATACGTGTAGGCTAACTTTCTTGGTCAGATAATAATTAAACTGGGAACCCCAAAATCCAAACATGAAATGTACAACACTGGAGAAATAAAACTATAAAGTAATTTCCTCTTGCACTAAACAAAAACGCAAAGATGTTAGCAATACACACTTCCCAGACCAGACATATTCCAGTTAATAAATTCAAAATAAAAAGTATTTTTCTACCTTCTGTTTGGTCATTTCATTTTTCAGTTGCAATTGCTCCAGTCACTTTCTTCTGGTTTCTTCGTGTCTTCTGCGAGCTATCCATTTGTCCTTTCTTCTCTTTTAGATGTTTTCCATTCTCTCTCTATTTCTGCTTTAACATACTGATTGTTTCCCTTTTGCTCTTTCCCCCAATTCTTTCCTTATTCCTTTATCATCCATTTAAATTTCACCCTTCCATTCTCAAGCCCCTCTTACTCTCCCAATACCCGACCCATCATAGACTTTTCTTCCACACAAAATATTTTTCCCCTCTCCATTCTCATTCCCCATCCATTCTAGTCCTCCCCCAAAATCAGTTCCCTTATAGTTCTAGACCCACCCAGCATCTACTCCCTTCTAGTCCCATTCTCCCATGCCCCACATCAGCCCATTTCCAGTCCTATTCCAGCTCTTCATAAGTCCATTTCCAGTGCTAGCCTTCACATCACAGGCCATTTCCAGTCCTAGCCCCGCCCCCCAATCACAGCCCATTTACAGTCCAAGTCCCCCATCACAGCCTATTTCCAGTCCTAGGCCCCCCACCATCGCAGCCCATTTGCAGTCCTAGCCCCCCCATCACAGCCCATTTGCAGTCCTAGCCCCCCCCCCACCATCACAGTCCAGTTGCAGTCCTAGCCCCCCCTAATCACAGCCTATTTCCAGTCCAAGTTCCCCCTCCCTCTACCATAGCCCATTTCCAGTCCAAGTTCCCCCCCCCCATAGCCCTTTTCCAGTCAAGGCCCCCCCCATCACAACCCATTTTCAGTCCATGTCCCCCCCATAGCCCTTTTACAGTCCAGGTCCTCCCCCCCCCCATCACAGCCCATTTCCTGTCCAAGTCCCCCCCCCATAGCCCTTTTACAGTCCAGGTCCCCCCCCATCACAACCCATTTCCAGTCCAAGTCCCCCCCCTATAGCCCTTTTCCAGTACAGGTCCCCCCCCCATCACAGCCCATTTCCAGTCCTAGCCCCCCTAATCACAGCCTATTTCCAGTCCAAGTGCCCCCTCCCTCCACCATAGCCCATTTCCAGTCCAAGTTCCCCCCCCCCCCCCCATCACAACCCATTTCCAGTCCAAGTCCCCCCTATAGCCCTTTTCCATTACAGGTCCCCCCCCCCCCTCACAGCCCATTTGTAGTCCCCCCCCCCCCCTCCCGTGCAGCTGCTGCTCCTGCTTCTTACTGAGCAGCAGCTGCAATAAAGTTAATTTAAAAGTAAGGAAACCTGTGATAAACCCTCCACTCCTATGAAACTCCTTCTGCAGGGTCCCTGGCTGAAAAGGAAGTGACATCAGAGGGGCGGGCACTGCAGAAGGAGTTTCATAGGGCCGGAAGGCCCCTCACAGGTTTCCATACTTTTAAATTAACTTTATTGCAGCCGCTGCTCTGTAAGAAGCAGCAGCAGCGGCTGCAAGGGGGGGCCAGGACTGTGATCGCAATCGCAAAGACGGTTTTCTGCTCTGGCCGCTCCCGATCTCGCAGCCAGAGCAAAAAAACGGCTTTTCAATGGCCGGTTTCGGTTCTCTGCCGGCAGCCGGCCCGACCACAGGAAAACCGGCCAAGCCGGCTGAAAACCGGCTGGTTGGCAACCCTAGGAGGAGATGTAATGAAAAACAGATTCTAGGATGCTCCCATTTGGATCAGGTTGAGGCATAAACCTGTGAGTTCTCAGCCTGATCCTTAATCATTTTGTTGGTTTTCCTGAGCACTCTGTTATTTGAGTGAAATCTGTACTTTGCAAATATTTTGTTTGCTTGCTTGTTTTCTTCTCTGTCAGTATATTCTAGACTGTTTATCTTGTGTCAAGAGCTTTAAATAAATCCCTGTATCATTCATGCTTCTGACTGAACTCCAAGCAGATGTAAATGTGGTGCTCAGAATTTCAAGGTGAAATTATCTGAATAATGCTATCAGCCGTATGCAATACTGGTGAGAGACTCATAAGAGACAGTCCCTGCTCCTTGGAGCTCATAATCTAGATCAGTGGTTCTCAACCTTTTTTTGTACTGTGACCCCTTTTACCATTGGTCAACTTGTGTGACCCCAATGATAAAATCAAATGCGTCTCTCTTCCTTTATCGTTAACACATTGTCGCTGTAATCATTTGTTGAATTATTAATATATATATAGGCCTTTGCAATATGTTTTTATTTATAAAATTTACTTATTTAAACCACAACAACAAGTAACAATATTTGATTTCAAAATTATGATGACTTTGTAGTCAAATCACTATTATGAAATAAAATTATTTTTTCTACCTTTGTTGTCTGACCAATTTATTCTCTGATCATGCTGGTCCCGATCTGAGGCTTCTGCTTTCCTGTCTTCTCTTAGCTCTCTTTCTGTGGTCTATGGTCCATCTGCCATTTCTTATCTCTTCTTTTGTTTTCTTCACTTCTTTCCATCAGCCTATTTCCAGTCCCAGTAACCCTCCCCAGTATCAGCCCCTTTCCAGTCCTCACTCTCAGTAACTTGCATTCCCATGACTGCCACTAGTGTCCATTCCCTTCCAGCCCCCCTCCTTCCCCACTGAGCAGTCCCTTCTAGTACAAATGCCATGGCAGCCCCTCTCAAATCCACTCCCTTCCAATTCCATTCTCCCATCCCCTCGTATCAGCCCATTTGTAGCCTTAGCCCCCAGTTTTCTTCCAGGGCCAGCAGCTCTATCCTCCCCTCCCCACAATCAGCCCATTCCCAGTCGAATCAGCTCGCTTCCAGTGTTAGTCCCCCCTCAACCACATTACCAGTGCTAGCCTCCCCTAATCTGCTCACTTCCAGTGCTAGTCCCTCCTCAACCCCATTACCAGTGCTAGGCTCCCCTAATCAGCCCATTACTAGTCCTACCCCCCCACCCCATCAGCCCATTTCCAGTCCTACCCCCCCCCCCCTCCCCGATCAGCTCATTTCCAATGCTAGTCCCCCATCAGTCCATTACTAGTCCTACCCCCCTATCAGCACATTACCAGTCCCAACACCCCCTTGATCAGTCCATTCCCAGTCCTAGCCTTCCCTAATCAATCCATTACCAGTCCTAGCCCCCATCTGCCCATTATAATCCTAACCTGCACTGTCTCTCCCCTCTGTCCAGCATTTATGCCCCGGCTGTCCAGTATGGCCACCGTTGTCCATGTCAGCCCCCCTCCCTCCATGTCAGCCCTCCTCCCTCCCTCCCTCCATGTCGGCCCCCCTCCCTCCCTGTTAGCTCCCCCTCTGTCCATGTCAGCCCCCTCCCTCCCTCCCTCCATCAGCTCTCCCCTCCCTCCATGTCAGCCCCCTCTCTCCCTCATGTCAGCCCCGTTGCAGGTTCCCTGCCCCCTCCTCCACTCTCCCTGTCTGTCTGCTATTGCCCTGTTCTTCTGCAGCCGCGGCTCCCTGCCTCTTAGGGAACCACGGCTGTGCCTGCTGTGAGTGAAGCCGTTGCGGAGCCTTTCTGTCTCTCGACGGGCTCCGTGCAGCATGCCACTGTCCTGCCTCCAAAGGAAGTGGTAAACAACTTCCTTTGGAGGCGGGACAATGCTGCACGGAGCTCATCGAGAGACAGAAAAGCTCTGCAACAGCTTCACTCATAGGCACAGCTGCGGTACCCTAAGAGGCAGGGAGCCGCGGCTGCAGAAGATTGGAGTCTGTCAGTTTGTCGTTGCCCGCTGCTGAGAAGCGGACTTGGCAGCGGCAGCAACTTGTGTGTTTTTTTTTTTTTTAAACAGCGGAGTGAGGCGATCCCCGCTGAATCCTGTGGCGACCCCGTGGGGGTTGCAACCCACAGGTTGAGAACCGCTGATCTAGATAGACAGAAAACACATAACAGACTTTGACTTAAATGATGAGCCCATGAATAGGAAGAACAAAACTAGGTGGCTTATAGATGGATTAATTCAAGAAGGAGCAACTTCAGAATCTATAGAAGTGGGACCAGGGGTAGCTCAAGGTAATCTGCTGCCTGAGGTGAGGGACTGAACCAAACCAAAAAGATGATTAGATAATATGGAAGAAATGCAAGATATTTGCGCATTAAGCTACTGAAAGAATGAGAACCACAGCAGAGTTTATAAAACTAAATTATAACTAATTTTTATTTTGTTATCTATTGCATTATGGTTCTTGCTTTTTCTTTTTGAACATATCTATTTTGCATCCACAGAACCCCCTTCCTCAAGAGTGGGTGAATTGCAGAACCAGAAATTCACCCACAGAATTCGCTAACTTAAAAAAAAAATCTGATTCTGATCATCTCACTAACAGCAACAAACATTCTCCAGTACCAGGCATATTGTGAACTAATACAAAACCTTACAACAAAGTCACCGAGTATCTATACAGCAAATCCTACCATACGATATATCAGCACCAACTTTCAAAACTCCCATAAGGAGCCCATCCAAAAAAAAAGCATCACTGTAATTACTACAGTGGGCCCTGGACCATCCAAACACCTATTTGGACAGCTGAACAATTAGATTACTAACCCCATTCAGCATGTTGCCTTGTATATAAGTTCTGCCTCCAGGCATATCCTGCATGCCTCCCCTACCTGATTTGTTTTGAGTTCTCTGTAACATTTTTGAAGTTCTATGTAAACCGCTTTGGTTGTATGAGAAGGCGGTATAAAAGTCCTGTTAAATAAATAATAAATAAATACTACAGTAGAGATTCCTACATACAATCTCCATGTTAACAGAACACCTGGTCTTGCTCACACACTCAAAACACAGACCCTCACCGAGTACAGAATAAGTGACCATAACCTAAAAATAAACATATGTAGATAAAAATTAAACTGCCAGATTCTGCATACAGTGCAGTACCAGAGAATAGAAAGAGATGCATTTCCCTGTACTGTATAAAATATAAAGACAGAACCAAGTCTGATCATTAAAATGAAAATAAAATTCTGTTCTAACTTTTTTGTCTGACCATTTTATTCTCTGATCATGTAAGTCGCAATCGGGTTTCTGCTTTCCTCTATTTCCAAGTACACCCTCCTGTCTACTTTCCCCCAGGGACGGCATGAAGGTGGTGCAGGGCCATCACTCAACGCTTAATCAAACTCTGGAATTCGATACCAGAGGATATAGTAAAAGCTGTTCGTTACCAGAGGATGTAGTAAAAGCTGTTAGTGTAGCTGGGTCTAAAAAAGGTTTGGACAAGTTCCGGGAGGAAAGGTCCATAAACCATTATTAAAGAGGACCCAGGTAACCACTGCTTGCCCCAATACAAGCATTAAGGAACCAGAGTGTCTTTTGAGAAACTTCTAGTTACTTGTGACCTGGATTGGCCACTGTTGGAAATAGAATACTGTGCTTGATGAACCTTGGTGTGACCCAGTATGGCATTTCTTATGTTCTTAACTCCCTTTCCCAACCCATCCTTCTCCTGTCCCTCTCCCCCACCCCTCCCCAACTATTAGCTGCCACCTAGTTTGCATTAGGCAGTGGCCCGTGAAGGAAGCCCCTAGAGCATGGAGGTCCGCCTCCGAAGAACCCCAACCATCACAAGCACTCATAAGAACTCCTAACATCCCCACGTCACTCCCCCTCACCCAACATTACAACAGCCACCCACTATCCCCACAAAACACCATTCATGTGCCCATCAGTCCCCTCCCCTCTAAGCCCCCAAACCACCACTCATTAACCCACTTTACATCTCAAACACTCCCCACTCATTCTGTTATTACTCTATGGAACCTTATCACCCTTCTACAACAAGAAGTGTGGAGGCAGGAATGCAAAGATTATGAGTTCATCATTTGTGTCCATGCTATGTTGTCCGAACTGCTCTGTGGACTGTTGGTGAAGCCTGCTTTTCTCAGTCTTCGACCTGCTGCCAGTGCACCACAGAGCATCTAGGCCCCTGAAAATGACATGGGAGGGAAAGAACATTTAGTAAAAGCTGGCTTGCTACACAGTACTCTGACATGCTAGGAGCTCGGCAACATTCTGGGGAAGGGGGGCCTTGTTCGAAAGGATGGACTCCAGCTTAACCAGGGTGGAGCCAGGCTGCTGGCATTAACATTTAAAAAGAAGCTAGAGCAACTTTTAAACTGGATAATGGGGGAAAGCTGACAGTGCCTGGAGTGCATGGTTCAGAATGATGTATCCTTGAAGGATACTAGCAAAACAGCTAAGTTCGGGCATCCCGATAGAGAGGTTCCAATAAAAGTAAAAGTAACCCAGGTGCCTTTAAGTAAAAATCAGACAGAGTTGAAAGATTCCATATTAACCCTGTCATCAAACAGCCACTGTTAATATTAGCAAAAAACAAACTTTGAAATGCCTGTATGCAAATTCTAGGAGTCTAAAAAATAAACATAGAAACATGAAGGCAGAAAAAGACCACATGGCCTATCTAATCTGCACTTCCTTATCAACTACAATGGTCCCATGCTTTTTTGAATTCAGATACTGTCCTCATCTCTACTACCTCCACTGGGAGACTATTCCACACATCTACCACTCTTTCCATAAAGAAATATTTCGGCATATTACTCCTGAGTCTATCCTCTTTCACCCTTCCCCTATGTTCCCTCATAGCGGAGCATGCTTTCAATCAAAAGAGGCTCTCCTCCTGTGCATTTATGCCATGGAGGTTTTGAAACATCTCTATCATATCTCCAGTATCCCGCCTTTCCTCTTACATATACTTATTAAAATCTTTAAGTCTGTCCTAATCATTTTAGTAGCCACCCTCTACACCGACTCCATCCTGTTTATATCCTTGTGAAGGTATGGTCACCAGAATTATACACAATACTCCAAATGAGGTTGCACCAGAGACCTATACAGAGGCACTATTACCTCCTTTTTTTCTACTGGCCATTCCCTATGCACCTGGCTTTTACCGTCACCTTTTCTGCTTGTTTAGCCTCTTTAAGATCATCAGAAGCAATCATGCCCAGGTCCCCCTCTTGTTTCGTGGACAGAAGTACTTTGCCCCTACACTGTACCACTCCCTTGGATTTTTGCAGCCCAAGTGCATGACCCTGCATTTTTTAGCAGGGTCATGCGCTATTTTTTAGCAAATAAGATGAGAGAGTTAGAATGTATAGCAATAAATGAAAGGCTACTGGTGGAAGAGGATAACCAATGGGCCACTGTGATACCAGGCTACAAATTATATCACAAAGATAGGGTGGATCACATTGGTGGAGGGGTGGCTTTAAATGTTAAAGAGGGCATTGAGACAAACAGGATAAAGGTTTTGCAGGAAACAAAATACACTGTAGAATCTCTATGAATAGAAATTCCATGCAAAAAGAGGAAGAGAATAGTAGTTGGGGTGTACTACCATCTGTCTGGACAGAATGAACAGACATGATGAAATGCTAGTAGAAAATAGGGAAGCTAGAAAAGTTTACAACACAATAATAATGGAAGATTTCAATTGACTGGGTCAATGTCACATCAGGACATGCTAGGGAAATAAAGTTTCTAGATGAAGTGAATGACTGCTTCAGGGAGCAACTTGTTCAGGAACCGTCTGCAGGGAAGCTATTTTAGACAGTCCTCAGTGGAATGCAGGATATACGTAGAGTAAGAGACAACTGTTTTGGAGCCGCTTGGCAATGGCGATCATAACATGGTCATATTTGATTTAATAAATGGAGGGAGGATAGGAAGGAAATTAATTGCTTTAGCATTTAACTTACAAAAAGAAGACTATAATAAAATGAGGAAAATGTTTATGACAAACTTAAAGGAACAACTGCAAAGGTTAAGAGTTTACATCAGGCCTGGGCATTATTTAAAAATATCTCAAAATCCCAGACCAGATGTATCCCATGCTTAAAAAAAAAGGTGGAAGAAAAGCCAAACGACAGCCAGCATGGCTTAAAGGTTTGATCAGAGAGGCTGTTATAGCTAAGAGAGAATCTTTTAGGAAATGGAAAAAAGAGCCAAATGATGAAAACAGGAAACATAAATACTGGCAAGTGAAATGCAAGGCATTGATAAGGCAGGCAAAGAGATCTTTACTGGCCGGGAACAGATAAGAATGGGGGGGGGGCTCTGGAGCCTTGTTTTTGGAAAAGAATGTCACAATGGGTGTTGGGAGAGTTGGAGGAATCAGATTAAATAATGAAATCAAAAACTTTAAATTTTAAGTTTATATAAGAAAGGGGTCATTCCGAGTTGCATTTAGCGGGGACCATATCCCCTGCCCAAAACTCCACGCACGTATATAGGAGATGTATGGGGAACTCTGGAGGGGCGGGTATGCGACCCCAGACATACAGGGCCAATCCTGACGATGGCTCCATACATCCGGGGTTGCCAACAAGGACAGGGAGACATCCCACCTCGGAGGTTGAATAAGTCCTCTGCACGTCGGGGGACAGCAGCATAGGGCCAGGTCAGTGAGGCAAAGGGGTGCAGGAGCTTCCCTGCAGCTTGACCCTGCCTTTGGAAGGCCACATTGGTTCGGGCTGCGGGGAATGAACTTTGTAGCAGCGGCTAGGGATCCCAGCTCCTTAATGGAGCCATGGTGCCATGGCAACAGGATTCCACGGCATCGTGGCTTCATGCAGGAGCCGGGCAGGCCTGTGCGGGAGAAAGGATTGGACATCTGGTAGCACAGAATTGGGGGACGGCTGTCTAGACCCAATTCTGATCTCGTGGGAATGTCTAGCTTCTGTGGGCTCAGAATCGGGGACTAGACCAGCCTGTCCATATCCTGGACGTCTGGGCGGACAAGACGTTCCCCCTTCAGATTTGGGCCCGAAGTGTTTGAAGGCTGCGTGAGTGTTGAGCATGCTCAGTAGGTGTTTCAGCATGAGCTTACAGGTGCTTAGGCAGTGCAGGGATCTACTGGTTTATTCCCTGTCTCTTGGGGAAATAGACTGTTTAGGTGGTGTAGTTTATTTAATAGGGTTAATAAAAACAACATAAACAACATCACCTGAAAGTAAAAGTGTCAAAAATACCTAAAAACTGCCATTAGGTGTATTATGGGATTGAAGTTCTGTAAAACCTCTGTAAAGTACTGAATTTGGAGTCCCATGGACTATTTAATGTTGGCATAGGAACGCTAAATTTTGTACTGAGCTGGAACTGTGTGTGTGTGTGTGTTCTGTTTCAGTTAGAGGAGTTGGGGTCCATCACTGAAGAGAGAGGTTGATAGAGAGTGAGGTACTGGAAGAAGTTTATTTGAGGAGATTTTAAGTGATTTTGACAGAAAAAGTGAGGAAGAGGCTGGGAAGAGGTGAGAGAAGCTGATGAAGTTGACCTGTTTTGGACAGTTCGCATATTCTTTCTCTGTTCTGGATGATTTATTAGATTTGTTACACGCAAACAACTATGAAATACCGGCAATAATAAAAAATATTAAAACTTTGCAGAAAATAGAAGTTTCACATAGTGTATGTTTTTCATACACTGGTCCAGTATAGTATATTGTCCGTCTTAAGAAAAGATAGGATTCATTTCCAATATTCATTGACATAAACATACTGTATGATACTATTGAAACTGCAGTTTTCATTTAAAACACTTTATTTATTTACATTCTCTTATATACTGTGCTATTCTGCATCAGCGTGGTTTACATTGAAAAAACTGAAATTACATTGAACAGGGCATTATAACTTGGAGATAACTATTTTACAGGGAACATGGGCTATGGAGGGCTAAGTGGCTTGCCCAAGACCACAAGGAGCACCTGTGGGACTAGAAACCCCAGTCCTTCCAGCCCAAGGTTGTTGTCCTCTAGTGGGATTTGAACCCCCAACCTTCTGGCCTGAAGTACATTGCCCCAACCACTAGGCTACTCCTCCACTCCTATGATATAATATAGTTTGTCAACAGTCCATTCTGACGGCAGAATATGATACACGTGAAAACACGTCTGATGCAGTGCGTCGATATTGCACCATTGAAACACCTAGAACAGAATGCTTGACAGCAATTAGTTTCGACAACATATTAGCCCAGCATATAAAAAACATACAAGGCCGATATACGCACCAATAACTCTGACACTGAGTAACTTACAGTTATCTAAACCTATTTTCTAAAGTCTACAAATACTTTTATTTGCAAAATAGTAGCTATTACAGCATTATAAGCTACTTACTATTTTTTGGCATCATTTTATGTTGAGCCGCCAGTACCGTCAAAACCAGCAAACTTCGAATACCTATTAAACTAACTAGATCTCAGATAAAAAATCAGTATATAACACTTTTTGACATAACGATAATAGCTAAACATAGTTCCATTGAATTTATAACCATTAATTAGTAAACAGTTGAGTAGTAAGTATGGAAACCTTATGTATGTAAAGCATACGCTGGTCCAAAATGGGTTAAAAGATTTTATTTGGTTTGGTGATTCTGGAGGCACTCAGTAAATCTGAGCTGATCCTTCAGGAAAACGTTTAAGAAAGTAGTTCAGTCTCTGAAGCTTGGATTTATTTTCCCTTTCAAGGAAAAAAGGTTTCATAGGATTTGAATACCGCTTTATGAGAAATTCTGTCTTTGAGAAGCTCTGCTGACAGACAGATCTGGAGAGGAGCAGGAAACAGCTTAAAGCTGCAGACATGCCAAGTCAAATGCATTGGGTGTTTAACACATGCATTTGGGACTGTTCTTATGCTCACACGCTTTTGCCCCCTCCTCTCATGCATTTTTGTAACTGGAGTTTGGTAAGTTATGTGTGGTGCTGCTAAAGACTACTTGGGCTTGTCACCATGTGTGCAGAAGAGGAGCTCCTATGGACAGTTCCTCTCTTCTAGCATCAGGAGCAAGTCTGAGTGTGGCATCAGCAGCCTCCCCCATTAGGTACTGGGAATCAAACCATGGCTGCTTGGTTGTTAAGCCAATGCTCTAACCACTAGGCTACTCCTCCGCTCCACTTATCAGGTTGGTTTTACCTTATAATTGAGACTGTCCCCAGCTGCCTGTGCTTTTTTTTCCTTAAAATTAATTTCCACCAGCTGCAGCGTTGTCTGTTGCCAAATCCGCGGCACTGCGTCGCTATGGGCTGGGCTTCCATGATCATCAGGGGCTCACTGACTCCTTATCACCAATGGTGCCTCTGCTGCTAACTCTGCTCCTATTTCAGCACACAGTGTTGGTGCTCAGAAGTCTCTCTGGGCTGTTTTGTTTGCCTTTTACCATTCGTTGCCTCAATCTCCCATACCAGCCTGCCTGAGCGGAGGATCCCTCAGCAGTGAGGTTTGGGGTTATTTTTGCATCAGACCAGACTGCATGAGCACCAGCACCAGCAGAGAGGGCTCAAAGCAGGGCAGCGTTAGTAGTATCAGCGTGAGAGAGTAACAAAATCTGACTCTTACAGTCTCTCTGGCTGCTGCTGTTAATTCTGCCCTGCTTTGAGCCCCTGGTGCTCATTCAGTTGTTACTCATGTTGTCCAGTAAGGAAAAGAAACCTCACTGCTGATGGAGCCTTGGCTCAGGCAGGCTGGCTGCCATGGGAGATTGAGGCAATGGCAAACAAAACAGGCCAGAGGCAAAAAATAAAACTTCCCATGTCTGGCAACAGCACCCCTCCCCTCTTGGCACAGGCAGGGTGGCTCCTGGGAAGTTAGTGCTACCTACCCTAGTCATCATCTTTCCTGTGCTGCTTGTTGAATGTTAGGCTACTTAACTAATCTGTATTGTGAGCAGGGCCGGATTTACCTTGAGTGAGGCCCTACGCCAACAAAAATTGTGGGCCCCCAGCAGGGGCGGCCCAAGGGGGGTGCGGGGCCTCATTTGCATAAGGGGCCTCATTTGCATAAATATTTGCATAATGTTACCATATACTAACTTTTAGTAAACGTGCCTATTAATGAGTGTATGGATAAAGAAAGACTAAAAGATTTCTACATTACTATAATCCAGTGCCAACTGCCAGACACATTAGGAACTACTACAAACACTGCCCATTTAGAACCCATAGTAAACCCGCCGTATCCTAACAGCACTACCAGGACTCACAAAGCACCATACTCTACCAATCAAAAGGCAACACTGCAAATATTAAACCAATACATTTCAGAGAACAACAATACATGACCTACTGGGGAAAGAGAACAAGTGGCAATGTCAAATAGGAATTATATAAACAGAACACCTCAGCTCAGTTACACATGCAGAACATAGACCATCACCAAACAAGTAATCACAATTTAGAAACAGGAAGACAATAATTAAACTGGGAATCCCAAAAGCCAAACTTGGAATGTACAACACTGTAGAAATAAAACTATACATTAATTTGCTCTTGTACTAAACAAAGCGCAGACGTTAATGATGCACATTTACCAGAGCTGACATATTCCAATTAATAAATTCAAAATAAAGAGATATTTTTCTACCTTTTGTGCATTTTTTTCAGCTGCAATTGCTCCAGCCACTTTCTTCTGGTTTCTTCGTGTCTTCTGCTAACTCTCCATCGTCTGCTGTCCATTTGTCCTTTCTTCTCTCTTCTAGATTTTTTTCCATTCTCTCTCTACATCTGCTTTAACATACTAATCTTTCTCCTTTTGCTCTTTCCTCATTCCTATTTCATCCACTCAAATTTTACCCCTCCATCCTCAATCCCCACTTACTCTCCCAATACCCGGCCAATTGTAGATTTTTTATCCCTCCCACACAAAATATTTTTCCCTTCTCCATTTTACTCTTCCAGCCCCATCCCATTCTAATCCTCCCCCAACATCAGCTCCCTTCTAGTTCCAGCCTCACCCAGCATCCATTCCCTTCTAGTCCCTGCATCAGCCCATTTCCAGTCCTAGCCATCCATCAGCCCATTTCCAGTCCTAGCAACCCCCCAACCCAATACCAGTCCTAGCCCCCCATCAACCCACTTACAGTCCTTAACCCATCACCCCATTTTCAGTTTAAGCCCCCCCTATAACCCATTACCAGTCCTAACCCCCCATCAGCCCACTTCCAGTCCTAACCCCATCAACCCATTTCCAGTCAGCCCCCCATAGCCCATTGCCAGTCCTACCCCCCCATCAGCCCACAGTCCATTACCAGTCCTAACCCCATCATCCCACCTCCAGTTTTAACCCCCCAGCCCATTTCCAGTCCTAGCCCCCCATAGCCCATTACCAGACAACCCCCATCAGCCCACAGCCCATTACCAGTCTTAACCCCCCCAAAGCCCATTACCAGTTCTAAACCCCCCCAACAGCCCATTACCAGTCCTAACCCCATCAGCCCACCTCCAGTCTTAACCCCCCAGCCCATTTCCAGCCCCAGCCCCCTATAGCCCATTACCAGACAGCCCCCATCAGCCCACAGCCCATTACCAGTCTTAACCCCCCCCAAAGCCCATTTCCAGTTCTAAGCCCCCCCAACAGCCCACAGTCCATTACCAGTCCTAACCCCATCAGCCCACCTCTAGCCTTAACCCCCCCAGCCCATTTCCAGCCCCAGCCCCCCCAATAGCCCATTACCAGTCCTACCCCCCATAGCCCATTACCAGCCCTACCCCCCCCAGCCCATTTCCAGCCCCAGCCCCCCCAATAACCCATTACCAGTCCTACCCCCCCATAGCACATTAAGAGCCATACCCCCCCCAGCCCATTTCCAGCCCCAGCCCCCCCAATAGCCCATTACCAGTCCTACCCCCCCCATAGCCCATTACCAGTCCTACCCCCCCCCCCATAGCCCATTACCAGCCCTCCCCCCCCCGCCCATGTCCAGCCCCCGCCCCCCCAATAGCCCCTAACCACTCCTACCCCCCCCCCATAGCCCATTACCAGTCCTACCCCCCGCCCCCCGTCGGCCTAAAGTAAAATTTAATTTTTAAAAAAAACCTGGTGGCTGCCGCCGCGGGGCCCCCTCTGCTGCCGCGGCAGCACCGACTGACCCACGGGGGCCCCGTCTACAAGCTGAAGCCGTCGGGTCGGGTCGGGTCGGTCGTTCCTCCCTCCCTCCCTCCGTGCGGGCTGCAGGCTGTGAGAGACGCGAAGAGAGAGCGTCTCCTCGCGTCTCTGTTAAGCCCGCAGGGGCTGATGGGAAATAACAGAGACGCGAGGAGACACTCTCTCTTCGCGTCTCTCACAGCCTGCAGCCCGCATGGAGGGAGGGAGGGAGGGAGGAACGACCCGACCCGACCCGACCCGACGGCTTCAGCTTGTAGAAGGGGCCCCCGCGGGTCAGTCGGTGCTGCCGCGGCAGCAGAGGGGGCCCCACGGCGGCAGCCACCAGGTTTTTTTTTTAAAATTGTATTTAAAAAAAAATTACTTGTTCTTTTTTTGTGGGCCCCTGCCGGCTGTGGGCCCTACGCCATGGCGTACATGGCGTATAGGTAAATCCGGCCCTGATTGTGAGGACAGTGGAACAGATAAACGTAGATCAGTAGTTTACTCCATCAAATAGCAGAAAGACCAGAGAACATGCAGTGAAACTACAATGTGGCACATTTAAGACAAATTGGAGAAAATTCTTTTTCACTCAGCGGGTAATCCTCCCTTGGCACCAAATTGGCATTATTGGAGGATGTAGTAAAAGCTGCTAGTGTAGCTGGGTTCAAAACAGGTTTAGGCGAATTCCTGGAGAAAAAGTCCATAAACCATTATTAAAGAGGACTGTAAAAATACACTGCTTACCCCTGGGACAAGCAACATGGAATTTATTTATTTATTTATTTAACAGTATTTCTAAACCGCCTTATCTTAATAATCAAGGTGGTATCACAGCAAGCAATCAGGTAAAGTGTGTGTGTTGTACATGCAGTGAGGATAAAACTTAGTTGTGTGAGGGATGTGTTGGGTGCTTGATTTGTTTGAGCTATATACAGGGTGGGCTATTTACAGTGGTGCTAGAATCATATTTTATATATATTCAGTTGTTTGGGAGGATTGGAGTGCTGTTATCCATTCTCTTAGGTTATGTGTATGCCGTTGGGAACTCAGCAGGTACTTGAGTCCTGGAACGGCCACTGTTGGAAACAGGATACTGGGCTCAATGGACCCTTGGTCTGACCCAGTCTGGCATTTCTTATGTTCTCCATTGTCCAGGCCTTTTGCAGTACAGTTCCGGTGAGTGCAGCTGGCTGAATCCTGCTCCTCCTAGCAGGTACTGACAAAGGCTATCCAAAAGCTGTACAATGTCCAAAACTGCAGATCAACTTAAAATAAAAATATTTCAGCAGATGTCTCTGTGTCTTTAAACCTCTGGCTTGTATAAGAAAAGAAAGGTTCTCACTTTTGCATGCCTGCTCTCAGGCTGCTTTTGAAAGCAGGAAACTGAGGAAAACACTAAAGAGTTAATAAACAGAACTCACTCCCAAGGTCCATATCACTCAGGACTTCTTAAACACTGTTTATTCTCTAAGTCCATTTCACGTAGCAAAACCTTTTCCAGGTTAAAACAGCAGTTACTCCAAGCCAGGCTTTCTGCCTAGCCCACACAAGGGCTGGGCCTCCTTCCAACTCCCCCTCTTCTTGCAAGCAGGCACGACTGTGCCTATCTTTCATTTGCAAACACCAGTCTCTGGGCAGCATAAACAATTCCACAATGTGTACCATCCTCCTTTGGCACTGAATATTTTAATAGTATGTTCAAAGGTATACAAAACAAAAACAAAACAAAGATGTCTGTGCAACCTAGATATCGTAATTTTATAACCCTCCCCCCCTCCCCCCCATAAAACAAAATATAACCTGGACAGTATTATGGCACCCTTCACTAATATTTGATTGCACAACACTTGGCAGTGATGACAGCCTGTAAATGTAGCCATCTATAGGTTTCATACATCTATCTGTTGAGAGTTTCTCCTACTCTTCAACTGCAATTTGTTCCAGCTCATGAACGTTTCCAAGATTCCTTTTACCAATGGCATATTTCAGCTCTTTCCAACGGTTTTTGATTGGATTGAAATCAGGACTCATTGCTGGCCAGTTTAAAACAATCAGTTTGTTCATTTTTAACCATTCTTTTGTACTTGTGGATATATATTTTGGGTCATTGTCCTGCTGGAGGATCCATGACCTTCAACCCAGATCTAGCTTTCTGACTCAAGGTAGCACATTTCGCTCCAAAATACTTTGGTAGTGTTCTGACTTCATGATTCCTTTAATACATACCAAGCATCCAGTTCCTGAGGCAACAAGACAACCTCACAAAATTATGGAACCTCCACCATATTTAACTGTTTTGCTTATAGGCTACATTTCTTCTCTTGTCAATGTATCACTCTGCATTGCCAAAGAGCTCAATTTCATCTGCCTAGAGAACATTTTCCCAGAAGGATTGTGGTTTCTCAAGATGGGTTTGGGCAAAGATCAGGCTTGTCTTTTTATGTCTGTCTTTGAGTAGTGGGGTCCTCCTTGTCTTTCACCCATGAAGTCCTTGTTTGTTTAGTGCATGGTATATGGTGCGGGTTGAAACCACCACTCCCGATTGCTCCAGGTCAGCCTTAAGCTCTTTGAATGTTGTATTGGTGTTTTTCCAAGAGTTTGCACTAACCCTTGAAGAATTCTTGGATGGATTTGCTTCTTCCCACCTCGTCCTGGGAGGTTCTTGACAGTTCCATAGCAGAAAACATCTTAACATTGCAAACTGTAGACACAGGAATCCCAATATCTTTAGAGATGGCCCTGTACCCCTTTGAAGTTTGATGATAATGACTTTTCTGATGGTCTCAGACAGCTCCCTTGCCTTCACCATTGTGAAAATGGAACAAGGAGTGAATGTGGCCATTTTAAACATTAGAGCCATCATTCATTGGTTGATTAAGTCATATGAGTACTGACAATTGATCACAGGTGCATCTAATTTTACTGCAATGGGAATGTGGTTCTTCTGTTCAAACTGATTTGAATTGTTTGTAAGGGTGCCAGTAATCATGTCCTTGCACTGTCCCAGTTTTTATATTATTTCCTACTGTTTCCTTTTTTAATTGATCTTTGGTAGTAGACTGGCTAATCTACTGAAGAGGGCTTTAAACTAGATTCGTTGGGGATGGGTGAAGAAAGCCCCCAGGTAAATGAAAGCCCCCAGGTAGGTGATACATTAAATACCTTTATGGAAACGGGTAACAGGGGTAACATATGGAAAGCAGTGTGTATTAATGCCCGTAGCATGGGAAATAAGATCCCTAAAGTTGAAGCTTTGGTGGGAGTGGCTGACTTGGATTTAGTGACAGTTACAGAAACATGGTTCACAGAAAATCATGACTGGGATGTAACTATACCTGGCTATACTTTATTCAGAAAGGACAGGGTAGGAAGAAGGGGAGGAGGAGTGGCACTATATGTAAAAACTACTATTAAAGCTTTGGAATTACAGAGCTTAAAAGGGAGAGAGGAGGCATTGTGGGTTAAACTAGAAAGAGGGAAAGAGAAATCTATTTGCATTGGTGTGATATACAGACCTCCCTCACAAGAGGAAGAGGTGGACAGAGAGTTAATTGAAGACATACGCAGCATTGCTAGGAAAGGGGAAGTGCTACTGCTTGGAGATTTCAATATGCCAGATGTTGATTGGCACATTCCTGCTGCAGTATCATCTAGAAGTAAGGAGATCCTGGATTCTCTACAGGGAGAGCTATTCAGGCAATTGGTAAGAGACCCCACACGTGAAGGGGCCATACTGGACTTGGTGCTTACCAATGGTGAAAGTGTTTCTGATGTTATAGTGGGAGATCATTTTGCATCCAGTGATCACCAGATGGTGTGGTTCAGTATTAGGACTAGGGCTGTTAGAATCCATTCCAAGGTGAAGATCTTAGACTTTAGGAAGACTAACTTTACGAAGATGGGCCAATACCTCAGGGAGTCGTTAGTGGGATGGGAACAGCTGGGGGATGTAGAAAAACAGTGGGCAAAACTGAAAGGGGGTATTTTAAAGGCAACCAACCTTTTTGTTAAAATGGTAAAGGCAAAAGGAACAGGAGACCGCTATGGTTTTCGAAGGAAGTAGCTGAAAAAGTGAAGAAAAAGAGGGAGGCCTTCATGAAATACAAGAGATCACAGAGAGAGGAAGACAGGCATCTGTATTTGGAAAAACTTAGAGAAGCTAGCAAAGTAGTCAAGAAGGCAAAGATTCAAAAGGAGGAGGAAATAACCAATGCAATAAAATGGGGGGATAAGACATTTTTCAGATATATTAGTGAGAAGAGGAAGGGCAAAAGTGGTATTGTGAGACTCAAGGGTGCAGGGGGGGAATATGTAGAAGCTGATAAGGATAAAGCGGAATTGCTTAACAAATATTTTTGTTCTGTGTTCACAGATGAAGAACCAGGAGCAGGACCTCAGAAAACACCCACAAATAAGAACAGAAGCGAGGGACATCTTGAACAATTTTCAGAAGACTGTGTTCGTGAGAAACTAGCTCAACTTAAAGTAGACAAAGCAATGGGACCGGATGGGATACACCCTAGAATACTGAGGGAACTTGGGGACGTTCTAGCAACTCCACTGACTGACCTTTTCAATGCCTCGTTGGAGTCGGGAGTGGTGCCAAAGGACTGGAGAGAGGCTCATGTGGTGCCTTTACACAAAAGCGGAAGTAAGGATGTGGTTGAAAACTACAGGCCGGTTAGTTTAACTTCGGTGGTGAGTAAATTATTGGAAACGCTGCTGAAAGAGAAAATAGTGAGGTTTCTGGAGTCCGGCGGATTACAGGATCCGAGGCAGCATGGATTCACCAGAGGCAGGTCTTGTCAGACAAATCTGATTGATTTCTTTGACTGGGTGACCAGGGAGTTGGACCAAGGGAGAGCTCTAGATGTGGTGTATTTAGATTTCAGTAAAGCCTTTGACACTGTTCCTCACAGGCGACATATAAACAAACTGAGCACCCTAGGGATGGACCCTAAAGTTACTGCTTGGGTTAGAAATTGGTTGGGTGGTAGGCGACAAAGAGTACAAGTAAATGGAGCTCACTCTGAGGAGAAGGATGTTACCAGTGGTGTGCCCCAGGGATCTGTCCTTGGTCCGATTCTTTTTAACATTTTTGTTAGTGATATTGCGGAAGGGCTGTCGGGTAAGGTTTGCCTCTTTGCGGATGATACCAAAATCTGCAATAGAGTAGACACCCAGGAAGTGTAGATAACATGAGGAGGGATCTAGCTAAGCTTGAAGAATGGTCTAGAATTTGGCAGCTGGGATTTAATGTTAAAAAATGTAAGGTCATGCATTTGGGCTGCAGCAATCCAAGGGAGCAATACAGTATAGGAGCTGAAGTACTTTTGTCCACTAAAGAAGAGCGGGACCTAGGCGTGGTTGTGTCTGATGATCTTAAAGTAGCTAAACAGGTAGAAAAGGCAACGGCAAAAGCTAGAAGGATGCTTGGGTGTATACGGAGAGGAATGGCTAGCAGAAAAAAGGAGGTGATAATGCCTCTGTATAAGTCTTTGGTGCAACCTCATTTGGAGTATGGTGTGCAATTCTGGAGACCGCACCTTCAAAAGGATGTGAACAGGATGGAGTCGGTGCAGAGGGTTGCTACTAAAATGATTAATGAGCTTCATTATAAAGCATATGAGGACAGACTTAAGGATCTTAATATGTACACCTTAGAGGAAAGGCGGGATAGAGGTGATATGATTGAGATGTTTAAATACCTCCGTGGCATAAATGTTCAGGGAGAGAGCCTCTTTCAATTGAAAGCAAGTTCTGCTACGAGGGGACATGGGATGAGGGTGAAGGGAGATAGATTCAGGAGTGATATGCGGAAATATTTCTTTACGGAAAGAGTAGTGGATCCGTGGAATAGTCTCCCAGTGGAGGTGGTAGAGATGAGGACAGTAACTGAATTCAAAAAAGCATGGGACCAAGACAGAGGATCTCTAAAGGTAAAAAGTGGACTGTTGTAGTTGTTGTTATGGAAGGACAGACTAGATGGGCCTTGTGGTCTCTTTCTGTCATCATGTTTCTATGTTTCTATGTTGTTTTATTTGATTTTTTTGTGTGTCAAATATATGTGCATATATAGTCCAAAGCCATTTCACTGGCCACTTTTTTTTAGGAGATATTGGAAAATTAAGG
This sequence comes from Ichthyophis bannanicus, assembly GCA_033557465.1. Taxonomy (NCBI): domain Eukaryota; kingdom Metazoa; phylum Chordata; class Amphibia; order Gymnophiona; family Ichthyophiidae; genus Ichthyophis; species Ichthyophis bannanicus. The sequence goes on along the minus strand of CM066049.1, from coordinate 21,953,872 downwards.
GATTGAACTGCAAGGGTGCCAATAATGTTGACCACAAATCTATGTGTATCTTACCATACTCTAGTCCCCAGTTTTGTGATGTTGTTTGTCTTGATTAGATTATAAGCTCTGATGAGTAGGAGCTGTCTCTTACATCTATTTATACAATGCTGTGTACATCTTGTATCACTATACAAATGGTACGTAGTAGTCGTTTCTGCCCATCCATTGCAAGCCATGTGGATACTGTTGTACTGAACTGTGTGCGCTGGCCAGTGTTATTTAAGAATATTCTCTCACACATTTCTTGGAAAACAAATGATGTTGACAGTGAACTGAGAGTGATTTCTAAACTCATTAAAATAAACTGTAAAGAATAATGGCTGAAGAGAAAGAATACAGAGCTGAAGGGTTGTAATAAGATTTTTTTCTGTGTGGACATGCTTTTGATCATGGAGAAATATATTCTCTGTTGCCAAATCACTAATATTGATTTAACAGTTAAGAAAGTTTTTCTCCTTCATAAAGCATCTTGCGTACGTATTTAGAAGTTGATGTAGCACTGTATGCTGGTAAACAAGATGTTCTGGAAATCATTTTTGTCCCGTCATGGACTCTAGTGGCTATACAGAAAATCCAGCGATAAGGCACATCTGGGTGTGCAATTAAATGTGCTGATCTCCATAAGGTTGCTGGCAGATGCATTAACCCTTTAGAACCTAAGAGCGGAGTTCTGATAACACAGTGTTAAATACACCCTATGAGAGCTAAGAGGGATTTGGATTGGTTTCTGTGAAAGAAATGGATCATCATTCAAATGCCCTGGTCAGCATATTTTCTAATCAGTACTCACAATCTTTAAATCTATTCCCTATAGATCATCACTACTATCTGGACAGTAAGCAGCGTGAATATCTGCTTAGGATAGCAATGATGTTAAGATAGGAACTCAGCCCAGTCCTGTACAAAAAAGTACAATTATCTCGCTCCCAAGGATACATGCCCAGAAGTCTCAAGTGTGCCTCAATCAGGCCTATTCTAAAACATCCCACTCTAGATCCTATGTTACCAATCCTTACAGACCTATCTCAAGCATACCCTTTCTGCTAAAATCATTGAAGAAGGCAGTTCAGCTCCAACTACAAGACCACATAGAAGCTCACTCGCTGGTTGATCCACAACAACATGAATTCAAACCATCCCATAGTGCTGAAACCCTGATTACATCACTCCTAGACAATCTCAAAGGAATTGAAAAACCCACCCAAGGATTCGTTCTCATCTTTCTTGACATTGCAGCAGCCATAGTTTCAGTACATCATGGACACCTCCTTTCACGGCTACAATCAATAGGGCTAAGAGGCACTACTCTCCAGTGGTTCCATTCATATCTAGAGAACCAGCATCAACAAGTAAAAGTTGGAACCAACACTTCAAATTGATATAAACAGGAACAAGGTCTCCCTCAAGGATCTGCCCTAACATCCCTTCTTTTTAATATGTTCATACAACATGTGTGACATGATATATCAATATAACATCTGATTGTCATCATAGCAAGGAACAGGAGGCTTTTTATGTCCAGCCCTTGCCACGAGGTCAATCAAGCTACAATGAGACACCACCCGATAAGACCAGCAGCGCCATCGGGCACGCCCACGCCTGAGGCCCTCGCCAGAGGACCCTTTGGCGTGGACTTCCATGGCTGGCTACATGAGCCGAAATCCTTGGGAAATTGTAGCTGTTTGTATAAGCTTGAGTATGATGCACCCTTCAATGAAGGGTAAGAGTTCCTCTTAGTTAGATAGCTTCCGTACAAAGTGCCATGTTATTGTGTTAATGATATCACTGCTTTCTCTGCTCTTTGTTACCTGCCTGTTAGAGCATGCAGCGTGCTAAGGTAATGCCTATACCATATAGCATATAACTATATGTCCAGTATATGCGATCTACTAATGCTTTTATTTGCAGTAGCTAAATATTATTGCTGCTATCTTGCTGTATAACCTGAATTTAGAATAGATAACTTATTAGATACATATTAAGCATATAGACATTCTAGCACAGGTAGGAAACATTATTAAGGCTCACAACTCTGTCCCTATTGCTCGACTAGAAGATACCCTGCTGGCACATTAAGTAGTAGCTAGTCTCCCTCTATTCCGATAAGTCTCACAATCATATCCTTCAGTTTCACTCAGCCTACCACACCTAACGTTTTTCCACTCCCCGACACAATGCAGGACCTGCTGACCAGCATACTATTTCTATAGTGCTGGCACAATCATAGAAACATGACGACAGAAAAAGGCCACATGGCCTATCTAGTCTGTCATTCCATATCAAACACTACAACAGTCCCCTTTTTACCTTTACAGATCCACTGTGTTTGTCCCATGCTTCTTTGAATTCAGATACTCAGATACTGTCCTCATCTCTACCACCTCCACTGGAAGACTATTCCAGGGATCCACCACTCTTTCCATAAAGAATCTATTCCCTGTCACCCTCATCCCATATCCCCTCATAGCAGAGCTTGCTTTCAGTCGAAAGAGGCTCTCCTCCTGTGCATTTATGCCACAGAGGTATTTAAACATCTCAATCATATCACCTCTATCCCGCCTTTCCTCTAAGGTGTACATATTAAGATCTTTAAGTCTGTCCTCATATGCTTTATAATGAAGACCATTAACCATTTTAGTTGCCACCCTCTGTACTGACTCCAGTCTGTTTATATCCTTTTGAAGGTGCGATCTCCAGAATTGCACACTATACTCCAAATGAGGTTGCACCAAAGACTTACACAGAGGCACTATCACCTCCTTTCTTCTGCTGACCATTCCTCTCCCTATGCACCCAAGCATCCTTCTAGCTTTTTCTACCTGCTTAGCTACTTTAAGATCATCAGACACAATAACTCCTATGTCCCGCTCTTCTATAGTGGACAAAAGTACTTCACCCCCATACTATATTGCTCCCTTGGATTGCTGCAGCATGATCTTGCACTTTTTAACATTAAATCTTAGCTGCCAAATTCTAGACCATTCTTCAAGCTTAGCTAGATCCCTCCTCATGTTATCTACACCTTCCTGGGTGCCTACTCTATTGAAGATTTTGGTATCGTCTGCAAAAAGGAGAACCTTACCCGACAGCCCTTCCGCTATATCACTAACAAAAATGTTAAAAATAATTGGACAAATGACAGATCCCTGGGGCACACCACTGGTAACCTCCTTCTCCTCAGAGTGAGCTCCATTTACCTGTACCCTTTGTCACCACCCACTCAACGAATTTCTAACCCAAGCAGTAACTTTAGGGTCCATCCCTAGGGTGCTCAGTTTGTTTATAAGTCGCCTGTGAGGATCGGTGTCAAAGGCTTTACTGAAATCTATATACACCACTTCTAGTGCTCTCCCTTGGTCCAACTCCCTGGTCACCCAAATAAATTAATCAGACTAGTCTGGCCAGATCTGCCTCTGGTGAATCCATGCTGCCTCGGATCTTGTAATCCGCTAGACTCCAGAAATATCACTATTTTCTCTTTCCACAGCACTTCTAATAATTTACTCACCATCGAAGTTAAATTAACCAGTCTGTAGTTTTCAACCACATCCTTACTTCCGCTTTTGTATAAAGGGATCACATGTACCTCTCTCCAGTCCTTTGGCACCACTTCCAACTCCAACAAGGCATTGAAAAAGGTAAATCAGTGGAGCTGCTAGAATGTCCCCAAGTTCCCTCAGTATTCTAGGGTGTATCCCATCCAGGCCCATCATTTTGTCTACTTTAAGTTGAGCTATTTTCTCATGAACACAGTCTTCTGAAAATTGTTCAAGATGCCCCTCACTTCTATTCCTGTTTGTGGGTCTTTTCTGAGGTCCTGCTCCTGGTTCTTCATCTGTGAACACAGAACAGAAATATTTGTTAAGCAATTCCGCTTTATCCTCATCAGCTTCTACATATTCCTCCCCTTCTCCCTTGAGTCTGACAATACCACTTTTGCCCTTCCTCTTCTCACTAGCATATCTGAAAAATGTCTTATCCCCCCATTTTATTGCATTGGCTATTTCCTCCTCTTTTTGAATCTTTGCTTTCCTGACTACTTTGCTAGCTTCTCTAAGGGGCTTGTTTACAAAGCCGCAGTAGCGGTTTCCAATCGTTAATGAAATTAATGGGGCTGCGGCTCCGATAACGATTGGAAACCGCTACCGTGGTTTTGTAAACAAGCCTCTAAGTTTTTCCAAATATAGATGCTTGTCTTCCTCTCTGTGATCTCTTGTATTTCATGAAGGCCTCCCTTTTTTTCTTCACCTTTTTAGCTACTTCTTTCGAAAACCATAGCAGTCTCCTTTTCCTTTTACCTTTATTTACCATTTTAACAAAAAGGTTGATTGCCCTTAAAATATCTTCTTTCAGTTTTGCACACAGTTTTTCTACATCCCCCAGCTGTTCTCATCCCGCTAACGACTCCTTGAGGTATTGACCCATCTTGGCAAAGATAGTTTTCCTAAAGTCTAAGACCCTCGCTTTTGAATGGATTTTAACAGCCCTAGTCCTAATACTGAACCACACCATCTGGTGATCACTGGATGCAAAATGATCTCCCACTGTAACATCAGAAACACTTTCACCATTGGTAAGCACCAAGTCCAGTATGGCCCCTTCATGGGTGGGCTCTTTTACCAGTTGCCTGAATAGTTTTCCCTGTAGAGAATCCAGGATCCTCCTTACTCCTAGGTGATACTGCAGCAGGAATGTGCCAGTCAACATACAGGCTGAAACATTTTCGCAACAAGGCCTAATCCCCACCATAAATGGCTACACCCAGAGAAGACATCAAGATGCTTTCACCTATTCAAAGCCACCACACACAGCATGCTATGATCGTCTCATTTACATCATATGCCAGCCCCCAGGTAAGAGCCTCAGACGGAAGCCTCCACACAAAACAAATATAACCTGTATGCTCATAAATGCCCGATCTATTCAAAATAAATGGCCAACAATTATCGACTATGTCGAGTGTCATAAGTTAGACATGCTCTTCGTCACAGAATCATGGCTCACCGACACAGACTCCTACTTACAGGTCAACTGAAACCTCCTAATTATGACCTCTTTAATTGCCCAAGAACAGGCAGAAGAGCTGGAGGCATCTTGATCATGTCCAAATGTGAACTGCAATTTCAGTGCCTTACGTCACACCACACAAATACCATGGACCGTCACAATCGCAAATAAGCACCTTGCAACATCGCTATGCTACAGAGCCCCAACTACATGTGCTGATGACCTCTCCATAATTCTTGATCTAGCATTCAACCAATCATTGAAGGGCAGACCACTGTGGTTGCTAGATGACTTCAACCTTCCTGCGCTCTCAATGAAGCACTCCACTACCTTTCTTGATGCTATGTCTGCACTAAGCTATGAACAACGAATACATACTCCCACTCACACAAGAGGAAACACTTTGGACCTCTTCTTTGCACCCTCATCCATGCTCACAGACAGCAACCCCGACCAACCACAGGCCGTACCTGTACCATGGTCTGATCACAGGACCATACTTTTCCACATCCCCACATGCATAAGTGAACTTGATCCCACTATGACTACTACACCACCACAAGCGCGGTGCTTCCAGCCTTTCAACAAAGATGAATTCCTTGAGGAGACTCTACCCAACCTCATTACCGACACCTCTGAGATCGATGAGCTTGTACACATGTGGAACTTTACCCTAAGCAAAGCTGCACTCCGACCACAACCTGCGAAATCCACCAATAAGAATCACACAGCCATATGGTTTATAGCCGATCTACATGAGTCTCTGATACAACTCAGGAAGCTGTAGCAGAAATGGCAGCACTCTAGACCACCCCCCAAGACTGCATCGCATACATGAAGTCCCTGCAAGTACACCGCAATGCAATTAACCGGAGAAAAAAGGAATACCACACCAAGATCCTAATGCGCTCCCTTAATAAGCCCCAAGAGCTTTTTGGAATCATTCAGTCCTTCATAAACGACACAACGAAGCAGCTTTCTGTTGGCACCCCCACCCACAGGACTTCGTTTCCCACTTCCAAAATAAACCAACGGGAATCCCCCTAATACAGGACCTCCGTTCTCAGATACCCCTCCCAATGTAAACACTAATATCCCCGGCTTACACCTCTTACATCTATGCTCCACTGAGCACATCGAGGACACCATAAGGGGGCTCAACACCACCATCTCCCTAGCCAATCTATGCCCATCACACTGGATCAAGTCAGCCCATGTTGACCTAAGTGCTTTCATTGTGAGAATCGTTCACCTCTCCTTCTCCAAAGGTCTAGTCCTTGCACCTCTAAAAATCGCTACCATCAGACCTCTACTGAAAAACTCCAAGCCGGACCCTCATGACTTAAACTCCTATAGACCCATTTCTAGCCTCCCGTTCTTGGCTAAAATAACAGAGAAACTAGTCCAGCAGCAAATCCAGGGCCACATTGATGCCTATTCTCCAGACCATTAGCAGCATGGATTTCACCAACAACACAGTGTTGAAACCCTACCAGTCACTCTCATTAACAATCTCATCATGGGCATGAACAAAGTGAAACAGGGGTTCATCCGATTATTCCTGGATATCGTATTGGCCTTTGAAACAGTCTGTCATAATCTCCTGTTTGCGCGATTACATCAAAAGGGCATACAGAACTTGGCCTTAGACTGGTGTAGATCCTACTTGACTAGCTGTCAACAGATAGTACATTTGGGTGCTCAAACATCACCAGCCTACTAGCAAACACAAGGGGTACCACAGGGTTCATCCTTATCTGTCCTGCTTTTCAACATATACACCCAGCCGATTGTGTTATAATCCAGTCTTACGGCATACTTTACCACATCTATGCCGATAATGTTTTGCTGTACACCCCTTTTGTCTTGGACAATCCCAATTACACCAGAATCACTGAATGTTTTAATGCTGTCTTGGACTAGCTGGGTACAAACAACCTGAGTATGAACTGTAAGAAGACTGAAGTGCCGTTTATCACCAAAGATCCAAACTTCATACCATCACCTTACTTATGAGTAAAGGATGCATATCTGATAACGAAACAGAGGTGCGGTATCTAGGTATCACACTGGACCAGCATCTGAGTATGGAAGCACATATCAAGATTGTTGCCAAGCTGTATACCATAAAATAAAGACCCTCCGTCACCTAAGCCCTTTGTTAGAGGCTGCCGACTTTTCAGGCACTTATCATTCCGCACTTTGACTACGCGAATATCATCCTTCACAGCCATCCAGCCTGTGCACTTTATCTACTGCAAATGGCCATGAACACTGCAGCCCGAATCCTGTATGGTGCCTCCAGACATGAACATGTTACACTCATCCTGGAACAACTGCATTGGCTCCCTATAGTTAGCTGCCTAAAGTACAAAGCCCTCCTAATAACATTTAAAGTCCTGCACAGCCTCTCTGCAATCTCCCTGGTGAAAATCCTAAAATGGACTCCGAACAATACGCCCACCATCCCGTCAGCAACAAGAAAAAGCTCCCAAGCTGCTAGGAACAGAGCATTCTTACTATACGCACCATCTCTCTGGAACTCTCTCCCTGCCACGATCCGCGCCATCTCTGACCCATCAACATTCAGAAAAGCAATAAAGACCCAACTCTTCCAACTACATTATGACCATATAACATAGCTTTGCTTTGATCCCGCCTGCTAGCCAGACCTCAGACCCACCAACCACATAGTCCACTAACCACTCTGTTATCCAAGTTGACAAACCATTTAAATGTATAAGGTTAACTGTTTAGTGTGTTATCTAATGATATTATTCTGTTAAAGCGTGTTCTATGTAAAGCATTTATACCTGTTCTTTGTAAACCGCGCTGATTTTGAAATAGTGTGGTATATAAAACCAAATGAATAAACAAATATACGCAGATGATATCCTTATCTATACAACTTTCTCCCCAGCCAGCCTGAAATACACAAACATAGGAAACAGTGTCAAGGCCATGAGCAGGTGGCTCACAGAACATAACTTAACCATCAATTACAAGAAAACCGATGTCTTCCAAATAACAAGAAGCTCAACATTCATCCCGCCTCCCAACATCAGTTTACCAAACACAACCCTAGATGTGAAAAACCAGGTCAAATACCTAGGAATCACACTCGGCCAAGGCCTAACCTTTCACCACTATATTAAGAATGTTACAAAAGCAACTCAGAATTCTTAACTGGCTCGGTCTGCTACTCGATCATTTGGATTTCAGGGACATCTGCTAAGCACTCATAACACCAGTCCTGGAGTACTGCAGCATCATCTACCAGGGGCTCCCAAATATTATCCTTCAACTTCTACAAATGGTCCAAAATATAGCCGCAAGAATTATATCAAATATCCCATGCAGGAATCATATTGCCCCTATACTATACAATTTGCACTGGTTCCCAATACACATGAGAATTAAATATAAGGTCATACTAGCCACATTTAAAATACTCCATCATCCATCCGTCCAAATGCTACCACACCTCATTCTAAAACCCCCTGAAACCAGAACAAGGCGCAAAGCCAATCAAGAAATGCAAATGGTCTCACCTCTTCAAATTAGATGCAATCAAACCACCTCCAAAAGAGCCTTCTCGCTGTTCACACTCCTCATCTGGAACTCTCTCCCAAAGCACATCAACTCATTAATGACATTATGATGTTCCGATGGAAAATAAAGACGTACTTATTCCTGCAACACTATGGGGTCATTCTGATCCTCGAATAGCAGGAATGTACATCTGGTTTGGATGTGCAACTCCCACTCTTCGCAGATATTGTATTCCAGTATCCTGGCTCCATGCATGCACAGAGCTGCTGTGCGGGGAGCGCTGGACAGGAGTGGGATGCAGGTGGAGAATGGGCGGAGGAGAGGCGTCCTGCAGTACCTGGATATACAGGGCCTATTCTGGTAATGGCCCTGTACGTCCACTGGGTGCAGAATGTGTGTGTGACTTATTTCACCTCAAAGGTGGAATAAGTCCCGAGAACAACAGTGATTAGGCCAGGCAGCCCCTACAAACAGGCGAAGCGGGTGCAGGTGAGTCCTTGCCACGTGATCCTGGCCCTGGAAGACCCCGCCGAGGGTCGGGTGGTGGGGAAAGGGGATATGTCACTCTGTTGGGCCTCGTTTGCTCCTGCTGGGCATCCCAGTGCCATGGCGACGGGACACCAGCAGGAGCATTGAGCAGTGGAGACGGGCAGCATGTTGTACGTCTCCCTGGGCAGCATACTGTGCACTCTGGCCCGTCCGAGCAACCTGATTCTGTAGCCACAGAAATATATAGCTCCTGCCGTTGCAGAATCTGGTACACAGGGGCGGTTCAAGGCAATCTGCTGCCTGAGGTGAGGAATGAGATGGTGCCCCCACCCCCGAGCCAGGGAGGGGAGGCTTTCTCTGATTTAATATGTTTATTAAGTTTCAACTTATTCCATACAATAAGTAGATCAAGAAATATGAAAGAAATTGCAAATCACTTACATATACTAAGAGACCATTAATTCATGAGAATCTGAGTAAATGCACATATAATAATACATAAAAGTCCACATTATGAGAGAGTGGAAAATCATTAATAAGAAACAATTCAAAGAAAAATAATACAAGTCACTGGTAGCGCGTTAATAAACAAAGCCCTAAATTACACTAACCCGTCACCCCAGATTGAGACTCATGACTCTTAAGAAAGACCTCTAATTGATCCGGTTCCAGAAAAACATAATGCTTCCCACGATGGTCTACTACACACTTACATGGGAACTTCAAGAAAAAAGTAGCCCCCATAACTAAGGTGCGATCTTTCATCTCCAATAAAGCTTTACGGCGATTTTGAGTTATACGAGAGACATCTGGGAAGAGAGTGATCTTTTGACCACAAAAAAGAACATCTTTTTTTGAAAAATATGTTTTCAAAACAGACTTCTTGTCCAATTTTGAAACAAATGAAATAAAGTTGCATGAGCAGAAATAATATCCGAAGAGGACTCAAGAAATTCTGAAATATCTAAACTACTAGGTGCAACCAATTGAACAGGCTCCTCCCCCACCAAGTCATTACCCATTTTTTTTAAACCTAGGAATATAATATAAATTAGCAACCTTAATATCCTCAGATTGCTCAAACATTAAAACTTCTTTCAAATATTTGTAAAATAAAGTAAGAGGGGAAAGATAGTGTGTAACTGGAAAATTTAAACATCTCAGATTTTTAGATCGAGATGAATTCTCCAACATTTCAAATTGTCTATGGAAAAACAAACTATCCTTAACTGAGGCAACTGACATTGCCTGAACAGAGCCTATTTTTGCCTCAACCTGACTCAGTCGTTCTCCCTGAACCACATAATGAGCATCATATTCAGCAAGGGGGAAGCTTTCGCAAAACTGCATTCGGGGACTGAACCAAATCAAAAAGTTAATTAGATAATGTGGAGGAAATAAAAAGATGTTCACACACGACATAACTAAAAGAGAGAGCGAGAACCACTGCACAGTTTATAACACCAAATTAAATAACTCATTTTAATTTTGTTGTTATAAACTGTGTTATGGTTGTTGCTTTTTCTTTTTGGACATATATTTTGCATTCACAGAACTCCCTCCCCCCCCCCCCCCCCACCAACAATGGGTGCAGAGCAGAACTAGGACATCTGTCCACAAAACTCAATATCTAATTTAAAAAAAAAAGATCTGATTCTGGTCATTTCACTAACAAAAAAGTCACAGATGATCTACAAGGCCAAATCAACCATATCATACCAGCATAAACTTCCAAAACTCATACAACAAAGGAGCACTATAAATACTGTAGCAGGCCCTAGAACATACACAGGGGTGGCCCAAGGGGGTTGCGGGGCCATGTGCGGAGACACGGTGTGGGGCCTCAATTGCATAAGGAGCCTCATTTGCATAAATATTTCCATAATGTTACCATACACTAACTTTTAGTAAACATGCCTCTTAGTGAGTGTATGGATAAAGAAAGACTAAAAGATTTCTACATTACTATAATCCAGTGCCAACCGCCAGGCACATTACGAACTACTACAAACACTGCCCATTTAGAACCCATTAAGTAAATTGTCAATACACCCAATGAAATCAACCTAACTATATCACCCTCAACCTACTTGATTTCTATTAAACTCTAAACAGCAGATGTTGTGCTCCTACATTCCCTAAGATATATCATTAATTTGAAATTAAATTAAATTTTTGTCGGATAACTCACCGATGAGTAGAAACTATTTTACTCTCGAAGTGAGCCCTCCTTTTTAATCAAATTTTCATAAAATTTGACCCATTACAGGTCTATTTGACCCACTACAGGTCAAACCAGGTGCGACAGCACTAACAAGCTGTTGCTCCTATACCGCTAAAGCGAAGCAAAATCGTTCAATAAAGGTATTCCAACCTGCTCCGGTGCTTCCAACTTGTTCACCCAATCATTATTAGAGCAGGTACTCATCTGAATGAAGGCCTGCCAGCGTGACGATTACTGGAGGAGTTTGGCCTTCATTCAGATGAGTACCTGCTCTAATAATGATTGGGTGAACAAGTTGGAAGCACCGGAGCAGGTTGGAATACCTTTATTGAACGATTTTGCTTCGCTTTAGCGGTATAGGAGCAACAGCTTGTTAGTGCTGTCGCACCTGGTTTGACCTGTAGTGGGTCAAATAGACCTGTAATGGGTCAAATTTTATGAAAATTTGATTAAAAAGGAGGGCTCACTTCGAGAGTAGAATGGTTTCTACTCATCGGTGAGTTATCCGACAAAAATTTAATTTAATTTCAAATTAATGATATATCTTAGGGAATGTAGGAGCACAACATCTGCTGTTTAGAGTTTAATAGAAATCAAGTAGGTTGAGGGCATTTAGAACCCATAGCAAACCCGCCGTATCCTAACAGCACTACCAGGACTCACAAAGCACCATACCCTACCTATCAAAAGGCAACACTGCAAATATTAAACCAATACATTTCAGAAAACAACAATACATGACCTACTGGGGAAAGAGAACAAAGGTAATGTCAAATAGCAACTACATAAACAGAATACCTCAGCTCAGTTACACATGCAGAACATAGACCATCACCAAACAAGGAATCACAATTTAGAAACAGGAAGACAATAATTAAACTGGGAACCCCAAAAGCCAAACTTGGAATGTACAACAACACTGTAGAAATAAAACTATAAATTAATTTCCTCTTATACTAAACAAAGCACAGACGTTAATGATGCACATTTCCCAGAGCTTTCATATTCCAGTTAATAAATTCAAAATAAAGAGATATTTTTCTACCTTTTGTGCATTTTTTTTCAGTTGCAATTGCTCCAGCCACTTTCTTCTGGTTTCTTTGTGTCTTCTGCTAACTTTCCATCGTCTGCTGTCCATTTGTCCTTTCTTCTCTCTTCTAGTTTTCTTTCCATTCTCTCTCTACATCTGCTTTAACATACTAATCTTTCTCCTTTTGCTCTTTCCTCATTCCTATTTCATCCACTCAAATTTTACCCCTCCATCCTCAATCCCCACTTACTCTCCCAATACCCAGCCAATTGTAGATTTGTCTTCCCTCCCACACAAAATATTTTCCCCCTCTTCATTTCACTATCCCAGCTCCATCCCATTCTAATCCTCCCCCAACATCAGCTCCCTTCTAGTTCCAGCCCCACCCAGCATCCGCTCCCTTCTAGTCCCCGCATCAGCCCATTTCCAGTCCTAGCCCCCCATCAGCCCATTTCCAATCCTATCCTAGCCCCACCATCAGCCCATTTCCAGTCCTAGCTCCCCCATACATTTCCAGTAATATCCGAGTCCCTCCATCAGCTCATTTCCAATCCCAGTCCTCCATCAGCCCATTTCTAGTCCTTTCTTAGCCCCACCGTCAGCCTATGTCAAATCCTAGCTCCCCTCCACTCAGCCCATTTCCAGTCCAAGCCCCCCATGAGCCTATTTCCAGTTCTAGCCCCTCCATGAGTCCATTTCAATCCCCCACCACAGCCCATTTCCAATCCTATCCTAGCCACAGCATCAGCCCATTTCCAGTCCTAGCTCCCCCATCCATTTCCAGTCCTATCCAAGTCCCTCCATCAGCTCATTTCCAATCCCAGTCCTCCATCAGCCCATTTCTAGTCCTTTCCTAGCCCCACCATCAGCCCATGTCAAATCCTAGTTCCCCGCCACTCAGCCCATTTCCAATCCAAGCCCCCCATGAGCCTACTTCCAGTTCTAGCCCCTCCATGAGTCCATTTCAATTCAAGCCTCCACCACAGCCCATTTCCAATCTTAGCACCCCCAACAGCCCATTTCCTGTCCTAGCTCCCCCCAAATCAGCCCATTTCCATTCCAAGCCCTCCTCCCCATCAGCTATTTGCAGTTCAAGCCCCCCCCCTTCCACTCAGCCCATTTCCAGTCCTAGAAACCCCCCACAGCCCATTACCAGTCCTAACCCCCAATCAGCCCACTTCCAGTCCTAACCCCCACATAGCCCATTACCAGTCCTAACTCCCCTCCCCCCATCAGCCCAGGTAGATTAAAAAACAAACAAACTGGCTGCTGCTGCCGCTGCCACCGTGGCAGCAGCAGAATCAAGTGTCCCGCGGGCCCTTCCCCCCTGCCCGGCAGAGCCCTCCCTGCAGCATCAGCTCCCAAAGCACGGGCTTTTCAGAGCCGCGAAGGAAGAGTTTTCCTTTCTCGCAGCTCTGTTAAGCCCACCAGGGCTGATGGGAAACAGGAAATGTGGCAGCAGCAGCCAGTTTATTTTTTTTTAATCTACCTGGGCTGATACAGAATATTGTTTGCGTGGGGTCCCATGAAATGCGGGGCCCTGTGCAAACAACATTCTTGTTCAATGGCCCTGAACATACACTGATTGAAAAGCTAAACAAGTGAAATTACTACAGTACAGGTCCCTTCGTAAAAACTCCATGTTAACAGAACTCCTGGCCTTAGTCGCACACTCAGAACACAGACCCTCGCCAAGTACAGAATAAGTGAGGATAACCTAAAGTGAAAATAAAGATATGTAGACAAAAATTAAACTGAAAGCCTAAGAAGACAGGCTCTGCATGAAATGCAATACAATACCAGAGAAATAAAAGAGACTCATTTCCCTGTACTGTGTAAAATATAAAAATAGTGCACTCATTTGAAAATAAAATTATTTTTTCTACCTTTGTTGTCTGACCATTTTATACTCTGATCACGTTGGTCCCGATCTGAAGCTTCTGCTTTCTTCTGTCTTCTCCTAGCACTCTTTCTACGGTCTCGACTCCATCTGCCATTTCTTGTCTCTCCTTTTGTTTTCTTCACTTCCTTCCCTCTTGGATAATGATTTTTTTTCTTTCAACCTTTCTTCCATTTAATTCTCTCTGTCTCTGACCACCCAGATTTCACTACTCCTTACTAGCCAGTTCTCAGACTCCCTCTTTTTTACGCCATCTACCTACCGCTTTTCAACCTTCACTCCCAGTCCTCCATTCCCCAGATCTTCTTCCCCTCTGTGTTGTCCAGCATTTGTCCTCTTGTCTCCCTCCCCCCCATTGTCCAGCATGTCTCCCTACTTCCCCATCCAACATTTGTCTCCCTGCTTCCCCCCCTTCAGAATGTCTTCCTGCCCCCCTCCCCCTGTCTCCCCCAGTGTTGTCCAGCATTTGTCCTCTTGTCACTGGCCCCCCCCCCCCCCCCCCCGTTGCCTAGCATTTATCTTCCTGCCCTGCTTCCTTGTTGTCTAGCACTTGTCCCCCTGTCTCCACCTTTGTCGAGCACTTGCCCCCCTGTCTCCCCCTTTGTCTAGCACTTGCTCCCCTGTCTCCCCCTTTGTCCAGCACTTGCCCCCCTGTCTCCTCCTTTGTCCAGCACTTGCCCCCCTGTCTCTCCCCTTTGTCTAGCACTTGCTCCCCTGTCTCCCCCTTTGTCCAGCATTTGCCCCCTGTCTCTCCCCTTTATCTCTCACTTGTCCTCCTCCTGTCCCCATTCCCTCCACCTGCACCTCTCATCTGGTGGCAGTGGCACTCCAGTTGTTTTTATTTTAGATTTTTCCGCCTCTGGACTTCTTCTGCCTTCTCGCCACATTTTTTTCCTCAAGAATGCTTGCAGCGAGAAAAAAAGCAGCAGGAAGGGAGAGGCAGGCCAGAGGCAGCAAAATTTAAAATGAAAACAGTCAGAGTGCTGCCACCGCCACCAGACAAATCAGCCTGATCGCTTGCAGGGTTCCTGCAAGCAATCAGGCTGATTTGTCCAGCAACGGCTCTCCGGCTCTGTTTTAATTTTAGATTTTGCAGTATCTAGCCTGCCTCTGCCTTCTCATGTGGGAAATCAGAGGCAGGGCAGAGGCTGCAAAATCTAAAAACAGAGCCGGAGTACCGCTAGCGTCGGAGTGCCACCTGCATCAGAGTGCCGCCTGAGGCCGTCGCCTCATGTGGCCTATTAGAAGAACCAACCCTGGTGGTACATCTGTGCCCCGTCCATTTTTTGGATGTCCAGATGGGCCGGACGTGCACAGTATGGAATTTGGCTCCATGTGTCTAAATCTTCTGATCAAACATAACCCCTAAAGATGAGAACCCCTAAACATGAGGTCCTAACATACTCATAACTGCACTTCTTGCCTATACCTGCCCAGATGATCTTTATACAATGGATAAGCTCACTAAGACTTACACTCTTGTACCATTACATTTCTCCTTAGAACTCTCTCAAACCCATTCCTGTATTGAGTTGATTGTCAAACCGATGTACAAGCATTCATTGCCTAAGTTTATTGACCTTTACGTTAAACTCTCGCTTGTTAACTACTAATACCCACTTAATATAAATTAAAATTCAGTTATTTGTTATTTGGTCCTTTATTATTAAGTTATTCACACTTGACTGTCATTATGAAGTTTCTTGTAGTCTCCTTTTCCTTCTTAAAGTTTTGCTTTGACTGGGTGGTATATCAAGAACTTAAAGATAAAGTTAAATAAATAAGATAGAACCAGGGTCGGCCTGACCTCTAGGCAAACTAGGCTGTTGCCTATGTTGGCAGCTTCTGGGGGATGATAAAGAGCAAGGCATTCAAAGATAAACAATAGATTTTGACAGCAGGGGAAAGGGGCATAAGGTTTAAGGTTTGCCTAAGGCACCTACATCTTGAACCAACTCTAGGGCTGGCCCTTTATAGGACAGCCTTTATGTTGGCCAGGGTTCAAATCTTGCTGACACTCCTCGTGATCTTGGGCAAATCATTTAACCCTCCATTGTCTCAGGTACAAGACTAGATTGTAAGCCCTCTGGGGCCAGGGAATACTTCCTGTGCCAGAATGTAACTCATCTTGAACTAGTACTGAAAAGGCATGAGCTAAATCCAAATCCCCCTAACATTATCCATAAAGCTATCCTGATAGGGACAAATGTTGCCGACTATCTGTAGAGCTCCATGGAATGCCAACACTTTGTCCTTGGTCCAACCCAGCACTATCCTGATAGTGCCAGGGGGTTTGTAAGAATAGTTAATAGCATTATCTGCATAGCGCCTCTGAATATTGGTAGATAGGGGACTTATCCTTATAGCAGAAGTCACTATACAGATAAGTCCTTTGGAATATCGGGCTAACAGAAATTTGAAGAGAATGCGTCACAATCTGCAACACTGCAAAAATTAAAGTTGCTATTTTGGATTTGTGGGTTAGTTTTGATGATTTAAACAGATTGCGATATTGATGACATAGCTTGGAAATTGCCCTCTCCAGCAGATATCTTCATTTTCTGATTTTGTTTATGTTTAAATCTTTTTAATTGTGCACTTCCAAAAATAAACAAGTACACTTATGACCCCAGACCAGCGGTGACTCTTACACGGTCTGGGGGTTGGCGTACAAATGCATAGTACAATTTTTCCATTTCCTTTTGTTATACATTCGAATCCCTCATCCCTCCCTTCCCCCCTCCTCCCCCTTCTTCCCTTGTACCAATAGTAGCAGAGGCGCACAGAGTTGCTTTAGCTTCTGAACAAATAGAGAGACCCGAAGACAGCAAGCGACCCACCCTTTATATAAATACACAGTTTAATGCCATGCTGTACCCTCTGGGGGAGAGTGATTGGATATATGGTTCCTAGGTGGTCATAAATTTCATGTGTTGTGGGAGCAAGCCCTGAGCAGCAACGTTCTCCAACTGCATTAATTTATGCTGGCTGTTCTGCCAGGCTCAGTATGCCGGGGGTTCTGGGTGCAACCAGGACTTCATCAAACCCTGAAGTCCCAATGCCAAGGCCTTCCGCAAAAAGAGCTTGGTTCCCCTCCCCTTTGCCACTAAGCCCGCTGGGTCTCCTAGTATTAGCCCTTCTACTATAAATTTAATTCTCTGATTTGACACTGTCGAGAGATATGTTTGTAGCTTGGCCCTCTAGTCATCTATCATTGGACATAACCAGAGCTGGTGGCCTAAAGTACTTCTGGGCTCCGAGCATTTAAGACACTTACCCATGTCTGTCAGCCCTACTGCCCTATCCCGTGTCTAAGGAAAAAATGCCCATAGAATTACCTTGTAAAGAAGTTCCCGGAGAGCCACTGCTGTGGCACCTGCTGCAGGGCTCCCTCAAAGTGTCCCCATTCCATTCTGCCCCCAGCTCCATGTTCCACTGCTGTGCTAATTCCTGGTGCCGTTGTTTCTCCACTAGTGTCATCCACAGCTTTTGTATTCAAGACAATGACAACAGTTCCCTGTCTGCGATGTCAAAGAAAGCATCTATCTACTCTAAAAAGGCCAATTCTAACACCTCTCGCTTCATTGTCCCTATATAATGATGTACCTGTATTAATGCAAATGTATTACTGGGGGTTATCTGAAATTCACCAAGTCTACTGGGGGTTTGAGCTGATTCTCCTGAGTAATGAACTGCAACAGTCGTACTAAGCTATGTTGTTCCAGCATTGAAAGACTTATGATGTGTTCCCTACAGGGAAATCTGGGTTGCCCCTTAAGGATAGGAAACCCAAACTCTTAGGGTTGTGTTTTAGCTGATGGCATAGCACTTTCCAAACTTCCTGCACAGATTCTATCACTGGACTCACATGCAGATGCCTATCTAGCGGCTTCCATGGGGCGTGGAGCACAAACATTGGATGCACTATCCCCAGAAGCTTCAATGAAAAAGCAATATACCACATGTGAAGCAAATAACCCAGTCTAAGTGTGGTAGCAAAAACACAATTTATTAAGTAAATCTTCAGCAGGGGTATAGATGTTCAACCCAGGGATATACTTGATGCCAACCCGACACGGCTGTGTTTTGGCTATACCTTCTTCAGGGGTTCACTGGCATACTAAATCATAAAAACATTATAGACATAAAATAAATAAGTAAATAAATAAACTAGTCTTGAAGGACTACAAAAGGGGACTGCAACATCTGGAGAGAGATCTGCAATTGTAAGTATTTACTTCACTGAATTTTTCTAAATCTTGGGGAAAAAGGAATTCTTTAGATTAAAGCTGATTAATCTGTGAACCCAGTGTATTTGTTAAATTCATCAGGGCCTAGTAGCAGCAAAGATCTTTCAGTTTACATTTAAAACACAGAAGAGAGCTTTCTGGTTAAATTTAGAACCCTATTCACTTTAAAATAATCTTTACAAGCATATGAGGCAGAACAGACTTAGCTTGCTCTATGTTGTTCTCTTCTGTTCAGCTTTACAAAGTATGTCAATTCTCCATACGCCTCACTCATTCAGCGCCTTCGCGTGTTACTCCTGTCCGGAGTTCCTCATGAAGAAACTGAGTATAATTGGAAAACAACGTGTAAGATTGAAACTGCTTTAAAACAATTATTTAAAGCTCACCTAAACTTAAATAACTCTACCCAATGTGAACTCTATCTAATGTAAGATCTTATTCTTACTTGCTAATGGTTGCTGCCCACGCTTCTTATCAGATGTTCTGATTTTCTTGTTTCATTTTCTTCCTCTGTCAGACAACGCCGCGCATGCGGGTTGTAAAGTGCTACTCTCTAATATACAGCTGATGCTTAACACTCATCTGCATAATTGCCACTCTATTGATTCATTTAAACCTGATGGTTGTACTGTGTCCAATAAGAAGATCCACCTTTGCTCGTAAACAATAGAGTTTCTTCTAGCGTTTTACCTCTCCGTGCAAAGGTGATATGGTCTATGCAAAAACATCGTAGCTGTAGGTAGTCATGACCCATTTCAACACAATGTTTAACTAAAGGTGCAGTCATAATTTTATTTGTCAGACGACTCTTATGTTCTTGGATGCGAGACTTGAGCTTCCGGCTTGTTTTTCCTACATATAACTTCTAGCACGGGCATCTAATGGCGTAAACAACGGACGTGGTGTCACAAGTTGTAGCCTTATTCAATTGATAAATTTTGCC
This sequence comes from Ichthyophis bannanicus, assembly GCA_033557465.1. Taxonomy (NCBI): domain Eukaryota; kingdom Metazoa; phylum Chordata; class Amphibia; order Gymnophiona; family Ichthyophiidae; genus Ichthyophis; species Ichthyophis bannanicus. Next base: position 21,934,435 of record CM066049.1, on the reverse strand, counting down.
TGAATGCGTGAAGTTTGTAACACTATCTGTAATTGGGCATATTGAGCAATGGCCGCAGGCTGTGTGTCCTTTATTCAATAGTTCGTGTTGGGCTTCCTTCTCTATATCTGATTTAGGACACAAATGTTCCTTAAGATTACTGTGTCTCTGCCAAACACATCGCACTGTTTTGGTTGCCAAACCAGGGATTGTTCTTAACACATCAAGATGTTTGTGTACTATCTTTTGAATAGGATGACTGAGAGGAGAAAACTTAGTGATAAGATTCACGCTCTCTGCTTGCTGTCTCTTGTTGGTTTCTTTCTCCATGTTAAGCAGCCAAGCGCGATCATTATTCAGTGCTCTCTGATAGGCTCTTCTCGAAATCTGCGCAGGATAACCCCGAGCTGCAAAATCTTTGAGCAGCTGTTTAGATTTCTTCTTGAAATCTGCCTTTTCAGAACAATTCCTCCGAAACCGGAGGAATTGAGAGAACGGCAGGCTATTTTTTAATTGAAGGGGATGAGCACTATTATAATGTAGAAAAGTATTTCGAGTCACTGGTTTCTTATAAATGGTGGTTTCCCATCCTGTTTCTCTCTTAGTGACAGCCAAATCTAAAAATACTATACTCATTGGATTTATCGTTGATGTAAACTGTATCGCCTTATTGCGGCCATTAAGCCAGGTAATAAACTCATAAGCTGTAGCTTCAGTGCCTTTCCAAAGGACAAATATATCATCTATATAACGCGTCCACATTCTCAGTTGATGATGCCATATTGATGTTTTGAGCCATTGATGCTCAAAATCTCCCATAAATAAATTGGCCACCGAAGGGGCACAAGATGCCCCCATTGCGATCCCAGATGTTTGTAAATATATAGACTTATGGAAATGAAAAAAATTCTTTGTAATAACTAGATGTGATAAGCTCGACAAAAACAAAATGTGAGCCTCCGAAAGATCCCTACGATCTATTAACGATTGTTTAATAATAGTCAATGCCTCTTGTTGTGGTATATTCGTATACAAAGCCGTAATATCTAGGGTCATTAATAACACCTCCGGATCTTTGGCTTCTTGAGTATGTTGATTGAGCTTCTCTAAAAAATGGGAGGAATCTCGAATATATGACGGTATATCTTTCAGTAATGGCCTCAAAAACGAATCCACGTATGTTGAAAGTGGCTCCAGTATCGATCCTCGGGTTGACACTATTGGTCGTCCTGGTGGCTTTGTTAAGCTTTTATGTATTTTGGGGACCATATAAAAATTGGCCATAATTGGTGCTGATACATTTAAGAAATTCATTTCTTTCTTAGAAATAAGCTTCTGCTGTAAAGCTATAGTAGTTTCTTCTTTAATTATATCTCGTAACTGAGTTGTAGGGTCTGTTTCTAACAAAATATAAGTGCTACGATCTGATAATTGACGAATAGCCTCCAATTCGTAATCTTTGTTGCTTTGAATAATAATGGCGCCTCCCTTATCTGCTCTCGAAATTATAATGTCTGTTCTTGATTTTAATTGTCTCAACGTGTTACGTTCATTATATGTTAGAGCATTTTTGGACAAAGTCTTCCGTCGTTCTAACCCCTTTATTTCTTCCAAGACAATATCTTTAAAAGCTTGTATGGCAGGGGGTAAAGGACCGGGGGGTGTCCAATTAGATTTTAATCTCAGGGGGATCCGGCGCTCAGCCGTAACTACCTCAGAGGATGCTGTTCGTGAAAAATAATTTTTTAGATTCAGTTTCCTAATAAATGCATCAAAATCTATTCTAAATTGAAAAGGGTCATGACTTATTTTAGGAACATATGATAATCCCTTAGTTAGCAGCTGATATTGATCTTCTGGTAAAGGACAACCCGATATGTTGATGACCAAGTCTTGATCTTTAATATTCTCAGTTTGATTCATTGTTGTTGGGAATCGGTTTTGTTGCGTGGTCTGTTGCGTGTGAGAATTCATCCGAAAAATCCTCAGAAGAAATTCGACTAGAGTCAGAGCTGGCTGCGTCTTCCAAAGAGGCAGTGAAGGTCACTCTCTTCCGGGGTTTAGATCTTCTATTTTTGTCCATCCATGGATAGACATACCCCTTGGTATAATCATCGTTGTCTCTCTTAAATTTCTTATTTTTGATGGTGGTTACTTCTTGCCTCAAAGTAGCTAGCTTGGTCATCAGTTCTTCATGTTTTCGCTTAAACCCTTCCGTTGACTCTGCTGTCTTCAATTTACCGACGATTTGTTCTGCCTCTTGAATATAACCCTCTAACACTTTCTTCGTGTTTTCTGCAATTAGAACCATAAGGTCCAGAGAGCACTTATTGAGAACGCAGTTCCACCTACTCACGAAATCAGGGTCCGAGGCAAATAGACGTGGTTCCTCATAAACCCTTAATCCTCTAGGGATCTGACGTCTGTTAACATATTCAATCATTGAGAGGCGATGCAACTCAGATCGAACTATTTGTCTCTGCTATTTCAGTTTGTAGAAATACAAGACAAAAAATGGTCCTGTATTGTCTTGTATTTCTACAAATGGAAGGTCGCAGCCAGGAAGGCTGGAAAGATGTTCTAAGTTTTAGTTCAGATTTTATAACATCGCTCTGTCAGGAAAAGACCCCTTTTTCATTGGATTCCTTAGACACGACAGCTGATGACAATCTGTGGGAAGCTCTATTGAAAAAGCAGAGACAAATAGTTCGATCTGAGTTGCATCGCCTCTCAGTGTTGAATATGTTAACAGACGTGAGATCCCTAGAGGATTAAGGGTTTATAAGGAACCACGTCTATTTGCCTCGGACCCTGATTTCGTGAGTAGGTGGAACTGCGTTCTCAATAAGTGCTCTCTGGACCTTATGGTTCTAATTGCAGAAAACACGAAGAAAGTGTTAGAGGGTTATATTCAAGAGGCAGAACAAATCGTCGGTAAATTGAAGACAGCAGAGTCAACGGAAGGGTTTAAGCGAAAACATGAAGAACTGATGACCAAGCTAGCTACTTTGAGGCAAGAAGTAACCACCATCAAAAATAAGAAATTTAAGAGAGACAACGATGATTATACCAAGGGGTATGTCTATCCATGGATGGACAAAAATAGAAGATCTAAACCCCGGAAGAGAGTGACCTTCACTGCCTCTTCAGAAGACGCAGCCAGCTCTGACTCTAGTCGAATTTCTTCTGAGGATTTTTCGGACGAGGCCTCAGAAAAACAAAAGAAGAAAAAAATTCTCACACGCAACAGACCACGCAACAAAACCGATTCCCAACAACAATGAATCAAACTGAGAATATTAAAGATCAAGACTTGGTCATCAACATATCGGGTTGTCCTTTACCAGAAGATCAATATCAGCTGCTAACTAAGGGATTATCATATGTTCCTAAAATAAGTCATGACCCTTTTCAATTTAGAATAGATTTTGATGCATTTATTAGGAAACTGAATCTAAAAAATTATTTTTCACGAACAGCATCCTCTGATGTAGTTACGGCTGAGCGCCGGATCCCCCTGAGATTAAAATCTAATTGGACACCCCCCGGTCCTTTACCCCCTGCCATACAAGTTTTTAAAGATATTGTCTTGGAAGAAATAAAGGGGTTAGAACGACAGCAGACTTTGTCCAAAAATGCTCTAACATATAATGAACGTAACACGTTGAGACAATTAAAATCAAGAACAGACATTATAATTTCGAGAGCAGATAAGGGAGGCGCCATTATTATTCAGAGCAACAAAGATTACGAATTGGAGGCTATTCGTCAATTATCAGATCGTAGCACTTATATTTTGTTAGAAACAGACCCTACAACTCAGTTACGAGATATAATTAAAGAAGAAACTACTATAGCTTTACAGCAGAAGCTTATTTCTAAGAAAGAAATGAATTTCTTAAATGTATCAGCACCAATTATGGCCAATTTTTATATGGTCCCCAAAATACATAAAAGCTTAACAAAGCCACCAGGAAGACCAATAGTGTCAACCCGAGGATCGATACTGGAGCCACTTTCAACATACGTGGATTCGTTTTTGAGGCCATTACTGAAAGATATACCGTCATATATTCGAGATTCCTCCCATTTTTTAGAGAAGCTCAATCAACATACTCAAGAAGCCAAAGATCCGGAGGTGTTATTAATGACCCTAGATATTACGGCTTTGTATACGAATATACCACAACAAGAGGCATTGACTATTATTAAACAATCGTTAATAGATCGTAGGGATCTTTTGGAGGCTCACATTTTGTTTTTGTCGAGCTTATCACATCTAGTTATTACAAATAATTTTTTTCATTTCCATAAGTCTATATATTTACAAACATCTGGGATCGCAATGGGGGCATATTGTGCCCCTTCGGTGGCCAATTTATTTATGGGAGATTTTGAGCATCAATGGCTCAAAACATCAATATGGCATCATCAACTGAGAATGTGGACGCGTTATATAGATGATATATTTGTCCTTTGGAAAGGCACTGAAGCTACAGCTTATGAGTTTATTACCTGGCTTAATGGCCGCAATAAGGCGATACAGTTTACATCAATGATAAATCCAATGAGTATAGTATTTTTAGATTTGGCTGTCACTAAGAGAGAAACAGGATGGGAAACCACCATTTATAAGAAACCAGTGACTCGAAATACTTTTCTACATTATAATAGTGCTCATCCCCTTCAATTAAAAAATAGCCTGCCGTTCTCTCAATTCCTCCGGTTTCGGAGGAATTGTTCTGAAAAGGCAGATTTCAAGAAGAAATCTAAACAGCTGCTCAAAGATTTTGCAGCTCGGGGTTATCCTGCGCAGATTTCGAGAAGAGCCTATCAGAGAGCACTGAATAATGATCGCGCTTGGCTGCTTAACATGGAGAAAGAAACCAACAAGAGACAGCAAGCAGAGAGCGTGAATCTTATCACTAAGTTTTCTCCTCTCAGTCATCCTATTCAAAAGATAGTACACAAACATCTTGATGTGTTAAGAACAATCCCTGGTTTGGCAACCAAAACAGTGCGATGTGTTTGGCAGAGACACACTAATCTTAAGGAACATTTGTGTCCTAAATCAGATATAGAGAAGGAAGCCCAACACGAACTATTGAATAAAGGACACACAGCCTGCGGCCATTGCTCAATATGCCCAATTACAGATAGTGTTACAAACTTCACGCATTCAGGCAAAATTTATCAATTGAATAAGGCTACAACTTGTGACACCACGTCCGTTGTTTACGCCATTAGATGCCCGTGCCAGAAGTTATATGTAGGAAAAACAAGCCGGAAGCTCAAGTCTCGCATCCAAGAACATAAGAGTCGTCTGACAAATAAAATTATGACTGCACCTTTAGTTAAACATTGTGTTGAAATGGGTCATGACTACCTACAGCTACGATGTTTTTGCATAGACCATATCACCTTTGCACGGAGAGGTAAAACGCTAGAAGAAACTCTATTGTTTTACGAGCAAAGGTGGATCTTCTTATTGGACACAGTACAACCATCAGGTTTAAATGAATCAATAGAGTGGCAATTATGCAGATGAGTGTTAAGCATCAGCTGTATATTAGAGAGTAGCACTTTACAACCCGCATGCGCGGCGTTGTCTGACAGAGGAAGAAAATGAAACAAGAAAATCAGAACATCTGATAAGAAGCGTGGGCAGCAACCATTAGCAAGTAAGAATAAGATCTTACATTAGATAGAGTTCACATTGGGTAGAGTTATTTAAGTTTAGGTGAGCTTTAAATAATTGTTTTAAAGCAGTTTCAATCTTACACGTTGTTTTCCAATTATACTCAGTTTCTTCATGAGGAACTCCGGACAGGAGTAACACGCGAAGGCGCTGAATGAGTGAGGCGTATGGAGAATTGACATACTTTGTAAAACTGAACAGAAGAGAACAACATAGAGCAAGCTAAGTCTGTTCTGCCTCATATGCTTGTAAAGATTATTTTAAAGTGAATAGGATTCTGAACACTGGCATTCAAATAGATAAAAAGATAAAAAAGATATCAAGAATAAGTACAAAAAGTTTTATCTACATATCAGAATGGGAAAACAAATATTTAGTAGTCATTGATGTCATCAAGCGCTATTTATGTTTCACTGAATAAATGTGATCATAAGCGCAAGTTTGATCTGAGACTACGTGCGACTAATAATTTGCTGATATTGTTTAAGAGCCAATAGTTTGAAGTGGAGTGTCCCTCATCATTTAGTACATTGTTTACACCACTCCGAGAGGACCATTTTTTGTCTTAAATTTAGAACCCAGCAGAGAGCTTCTACTTTAAATTTCATACTCAGTCAGGCCTAGTAGCAGCAAAGAGCTTTAATTTAAATCAAATCAGAATATAACTTAGCATAAAAGGCAAAACAGGATCAGTGTTCCTTGAGTAATAAATTATTTCTAGAGGTCTTTACAAAGAGGCCTTCTACATAGGGGGCAAGTGACCTGTGAAAGTTTTTAAATAGGTGTTAAAGCCAGGTGACAGATCAAAGGGCCAGTTTGAAAGACTCCCTCTATCAGGCAAGGACTGTGTTAATCACTCAGAAAATTGGTCACAGCTTACCTCAGAAGCAAAGGCATAAATAGTTCAACCAGAGTTCTGTGCTTCTCAGTCTTGAAGGTCTACAAAAGGGGACTGCTACTTCTGGAGAGAGATCTGCAATTGTAAGTATTTACTAATGGGAATTTTTCTAAATCGTGGGGAAAAAGGAATTCTTTAGATTAAAGCCAATTAATCTGTGAACCCATGTATTTGTTAAATCAGTCAGGGCCTAGTAGCAGCAAAGAGTTTTCAGTTTAGTTTAAATTTAAACACAGCAGAGAGCTTTCTGGTTAAATTTAGAACCCAGCAGAGATCTTCCAGTTTAAATTTCATACTCAGTCAGGGCCTAGTAGCAGCAAGGCGCTTTCAGTTTAGTTTATTTATTTTATTTATTTATTTACATTCTCTTATATACCGCGCTATTCTGCATCAGTGCGGTTTACATTGAACAAACTGAAATTACATGGAACAGGGTATTATAACTTGGAGATAACTATTTTACAGGGAACATGGGCTATGGAGGGTTAAGTGGCTTGCCCAAGACCACAAGGAGCACCTGTGGGACTAGAAACCCCAGTCCTTCCGGCCCAAGGTTGCTATCCTCTAGTGGGATTTGAACCCCCGACCTTCCGGCCTGAAGTACCTTGCCCCAACCACTAGGCTACTCCTCCACTTGCCCCAACCACTAGGCTACTCCTCCACTCCATAGAAGAGAGCTTTCTGGTTAAATTTAGAACCTAAGTCTCCCTCTGTCCAAGCAAGGGCTGTGGGACTGCCCCTGGAGATTGGTCACAGATAGAAGCACAGGATAGGGTACTGTGTAGCAGCCAGCTTTTCTTAAGTCTTCTTTCCTTCCCTCCCTCCCCGTCACCCACCCACCTCTGGGATAATCATAGCTTTATAGGTGCTTAAACCTCTTAAAGGAAAGGAGGTGCCATATTCGCTCTCAGGTGCAGCTGGTTATTCTCATTAGCATACATTAAGGACCTGAGATTAATTAAACTTCAGGTGAATGAAGTACATTAAACGTATTAGGTATAGTTTTATTAGTATAAGTATCCCCAGCAATCCTTAGTAAGTAAAGAACTTAAATATCTAAACACAACCTTAAAACAAAGATGCAGACAGCAGTCCAGCAGTGAGATGGGAGCTTTCCAGTCTTTTGCACTGAGTGTCACATGTATGATTTTCTCCCATTTGGTGAGGGGTCTTACATGTGCACAAGGTGAATGAGTCCGATCTCTGGAGGCAAGAGTAGCAGACTTGGAAGACATAAGGAAGACAGAGAGGTACATAGACAAGACCTACAGGGATATAGTCCTGAAGTCCCACCTCCAATCTCGCAGCATCCCTGTTGCAATGGAGGAGAGATGTCACGTGACAGGAGAGTATCACCCTTGGAGTGGCAGGAAGTGATCCTATAGCTAGGACATGTCCTCCAGGTGATGTAAAACCCTCTCGCACCGAGGAGGTTTCTCCAGGGCTATGTGCCCATGAGGGAAGGGTTGGGACAGCCGTTATAGTTGGTGATTCGATCATTAGGCATGTAGCCAGCTTGGGGGCTGGTGGACATGAGGATCGGCTGATAACATGCCTGCCTGGTGCAAAGGTAGTAGACCTCATGCACCACCTAGATAAGGTCTTAGATGGTGCTGGGGAGGAGTCTGCTGTCTTGGTACATGTCGGTACCAAAGACATAGGAAAATGTGGTAGGGAGGTTCTGGAGGCTAAATTTAGGCTTTTAGGTAGGAAGTTGAAATCCAGAACTTCCAGGGTAGCATTCTCCAAAATGCTTCCTATTCCACGCGCAGGACCCAAAAGGCAGGCAGAGCTCCAGAGTCTCAATGCGTGGATGAGAGAATGGTGCAATGATGAGGGTTTGGATTTGTTAGGAACTGGGAAGCATTCTGGGGAAAGGAGGGGCTCTTCCGAAGGGATCAGCTTCACCTTAACCAGGATATAACCAGGCTGCTGGCATTAACCTTTAAAAAGGAGATAGAGCAGCTTTTAAACTAGATAATAGGAGAGAGCCGACAGTCACCTAAGAGTGCATGGTTCAGAACAATGTATCCTTGAAGGATACTACCAAAAAAATGAAGTAGGACAAATCAGCAGAGGGTTCCAATAAAGACAAAGGTAGCCCAAATGCCCTTGAGTACAGAGCAGACAGAGCTTAAAGATTCCAAATTACCCCGCCTACCGATAACCAGATTAATATGAATATAATACAGTCTCTAAAATGCTTGTATGCAAATGCTATAAGTCTAAAAAATAAGATGGGAGAGTTAGAATATATAGCACTAAATGAGACGTTAGATATGATTGGTATCTCATAGACATGGTGGAAGGAGGACAACCAAGTGGGACATTGTGATACCTGGGTACAAACTATATCGTAATGATAGAGCTGATCTCTACTGGTTACCACGTCAAGCGAGCTCTCCAGAAAACCTGTGAGGTCCATCTGGAGCGGCCCCCCAGTCTCCACCGAGACTCTCCCACCAAGCACTTCTGAAGAAGAAATAGAAACATACTGGGCGCGAACGATGGGAGGCAAATTTTCAGAAGGCATAAGGAGAATCTCAGTAAGATACTTGCGAACCAGCTCCTTGGAATCCAACAAAGGAGATCTAGGGAAATTCAGCAGATGCAGATTATTCCTCCTCGCTTGATTATCCAGGAATTCCAGACGTCTTGATATAATCAAATTACTTTTGGCCTGGGAAGCCCCCAGGTCATGCAACTCCTCAGCCTGGGTTTCCAATCGCGAGAGTCTCACAGCATGTCCATCTACTCTCGAACTTTCGACCACACTCTGCAGCTTCAACTGAGTCAGAAAGAACAGCCACAACAGGAAGAAGGGTCTGTTGGAGGGAGGATATGGCATCCCACAAGCTCTCCATTGTCACCCTTGCCTGTTTTTCCAAAGCCTTACTGGTGTCCTTTGCTTTCGAATCTGATCGAAACTCTGTTTTGCGATTGTATTTTCTTAAAATGAATGTTTCTCAATTTATGGGTTCTAAGATATTGATATTCCCCGATTTGGCAAGGGATACCCAGAAGAGGAGGAGAGAGTTTCTGGCCTTGCGCCAGCCTTGGGGGCGCAGTTTAAATTGAAATATCCGTGTAAATGTGTAATAGTTTACAATTCTAAGCAGTTTCTTTTTTTTGAACCCATGCAATTAAGATTGTTTCTTGAGGGTAAAGAGAGGGTTGGGATGGATCCTGCACCGGCTGCCACACTTAACAACTAAGCTCTATTGGATGTCCATTTAGGGTATCCTTTGGTTATTACCTTATAAATATTTTTTCTTTTTTCTTGGAACCTTATTGAGGTTATATGTTGTGGTCTATACCAAGTTTATATGATTTCTTTGATGTTCTTATTGCCTTTGGATGTTTTGCTTTATTCGCTGTACGCTTGGTTTATTCTTGGTGTATATGTGTATAGTTAATAAAGATAAAAAATGATAGAACTGATCAAATTGGTGGAGGAGTTGTGCTCTATGTTAGAGAGGGCATTGAGTCACAAAGGATTAAAGTTTTGCAGGAAACAAAATTCGCTGTAGAATCTCTATGGATTGAAATTCCATGTAAAAAGGGGAAGGTGATGGCAGTGGGGTTGTACTATCGACCGCCGGGCCAGAATGAACAAATGGATGATGAAATGCTCAAAGAAATCAGGGAAGAACATAAGATATGCCATACTGGGTCAGACCAAGGTCCATCAAGCCCAGTATCCTGTTTCCAACAGTGGCCAATCTAGGTCATACGTACCTAGCAGTATCCCCAAAAGACACAGGTTCCACAATGCTTGTATTGGGTCAAGCACTGATATCCTGGGTCCCTTTTTAATAATGGTTTATAACAAAATGGTTTTTAACAAAAGTTACAGAACAGTAATAATAATAGATGATTTCAATTACCCCGGTATTGACTGGGTCAGTTTCACGGCAGGACATGCTAGGGAGATAAAGTTCCTAGATGAAATAAATGACTGCATCTTGGAGCAACTGGTTCATGAACCGACCAGAGGGGAAGCCATTTTGGACCTAGTCCTCATGGGTTTTAACAACTTTAAATAGTTTTGTGTCATCTGCAAATTTGATAACCTCACTCGTTATTCCCATTTCCAGGTCATTTATGAATATGTTAAAAAGCAGCGGACCCAGCACAGATCCCTGGGGTACTCCACTATTCACCTTTCTCCATTAGGAAAATTGACCATTTAGCCCCACCCTCTGCTTTCTGTCTTTTAACCAATTCCTGATCCACAATAGTACTCTGCCTCCTATCCCATGACTTTTTAGTTTTGCCAAAAGTCTCTGATGGGACCTTATTAAAGGCTTTCTGAAAGTCCAGATACACTATATCAACAGACTCACCTTTGTCTACCTGTTTTTTCACACCTTCAAAAAACATAACAGATTAGTAAGACAAGATCTTCCTTTTCTAAAGCCATGTTGGCTGTCTCCCATTAAGCCATGACTATCTACATGTTGAGTAATTTTGTTCTTTATGATGGTTTCTACCATTTTTCCCGGTACTGACGTCAGTCATAGGTCTGTAGCTTTCCGGATCACCCCTGGAACCCTTTTAAAAAATTGGCATTACATTGGGCATCCTCCAATCTTCAGGTATTACAGATGATTTTAGTGATAGTTCACAGATTACTAATAACAGGTCTGCAATCTCATATTTCAGTTCTTTCAACACCCTTGGATGTATACCATCTGGCCCAGGTGATTTGCTACTCTTTAGTTTATTAAATAGTTGTAATACATCTTCCGTGTGTATCGATAAATACCACTTCAGTCATGGGTGACATCCCTACATCTTCCTCAGTAAAGACCTAAGCAAAGAAGTCATTCAGTCTCTCCGCTATGACCTTGTCCCTTCTTGTTGGCTCTTTTACCCCTCTATCATCTAATGGTCCAATTGACTCTCTCACATGTTTTTTGCTACAAATGTCCTTGAAAAAGTCTTTATTATGTGCTTTTGCTTCCACAGCAAGCTTCTTAAATTCTCTCTTTGCCTGCCTTATCAATGCCTTGCATTTAACTTGCCAGTGCTTGTGCTGTTTCCAGTTTTCGTCATTTGGCTCTTTTTTCCATTTCTTGAAAGATGTTTTTTTGGCAACAACATCTCTGTGACCTCACCTTTAAACCATGCTGGCAGTTTTTTGGACTTCCTTCTACTTTTCTCAAAGCATGGAATACAGCTGGTCTGGGCTTCCAAGATAGTGTTTTTAAACAACTCCTAAGCTTGATATAAGCCTTTAACCTTTGCAACTGCTCCTTTTAGTTTTTTCTTAACTATTTTCCTCATTTTATCATAGTCTCTCTTTCGAAAGTTAAAAGGTAGTACTGTGGATTTCCTTACCATCCCTCCTCCATTAATTAAATCAAACGCGATCATGCTATGATCACTATTGCCAAGTGGCCCCAACACCCTTATCTCTTGCACCAGATCTGATGTTCCACTAGGATTAGGTCCAAAATGGCTTCCCTCTAGTCGGTTCATGAACCAGCTACTCCAAGAAGCAGTCATTTATTTCATCTAGAAACGTTATCTCCCTAGCATGCCCTGTCATGACACTGACCCAGTCAATACCAGGGTAATTGAAATCACCCATTATTATTACTCTGCTGTAACTTTTGTTAGCTTCCCCGATTTCTTTGTGCATTTCATCATCCATTTGTTCATTCTGGCCAGGCGGTCGATAGTACACCCCCACTGCCATTGCCTTTCCCTTTTTACATGGAATTTCAATCCATAGAGATGCTGTCTGCCTGGTGCCAAAATCCAAGATGTTACGGAGAGTTTGCCGAGACTCATCAAGCCCACAGACTATTACCCAATGTTGCTAATCCATGTTGGAACAAATGATACTGCCAGGTATACCTCGGAACGTATCAAAAGTGACTTCATGGCTCTGGGACAGAGGGTGAAGCAGTTAGGTGCACAGGTGGTGTTCTCTTCAATCCTCCCTGTTGAGGGTAAAGGCCAAGGCAGAGAGGCTCGCATCCTGGAGACAAATGCATGGCTGCGTGGATGGTGTCATCGAGAGCGTTTTGGTTTCCTAGACCATGGGATGCTTTTCCAAGGGTTGCAAAGCAGAGATGGCATCCATCTGTCCAAGAGAGGTCAACGCATCTTTGGTAGTAGACTGGCTAATCTACTGAAGAGGGCTTTAAACTAGATTCCTTGGGGATGGGTGAAGAAAGCCCCCAGGTAAGTGAAAGCCCCCAGGTAGGTGATACATTAAATACCTTTATGGAAATGGGTAACAGGGGTAACATATGGAAAGCAGTGTGTATTAATGTCCGTAGCATGGGAAATAAGATCCCTGAGGTTGAAGCTTTGGTGGGAGTGGCTGACTTGGATTTAGTGGCAGTTACAGAAACATGGTTCACAGAAAACAATGACTGGGATGTAACTATACCTGGCTATACTTTATTCAGGAAGGACAGGGTAGGAAGAAGAGGAGGAGGAGTGGCACTATATGTAAAAACTACTATTAAAGCTTTGGAATTACAGAGCTTAAAAGGAGAGAGGAGGCATTGTGGGTTAAACTAGAAAGAGGGAAAGAGAAATCTATTTGCATTGGAGTGATATACAGACCTCCCTCACAAGAGGAAGAGGTGGACAGAGAGTTAATTGAAGACATACGCAGCATTGCTAGGAAAGGGGAAGTGCTACTGATAGGAGATTTCAATATGCCAGATGTTGATTGGCACATTCCTGCTGCAGTATCATCTAGAAGTAAGGAGATCCTGGATTCTCTACAGGGAGAACTATTCAGGCAATTGGTAACAGACCCCACACGTGAAGGGGCCATACTGGACTTGGTGCTTACCAATGGTGAAAGTGTTTCTGATGTTGTAGTGGGAGATCATTTTGCATCCAGTGATCACCAGATGGTGTGGTTCAGTATTAGGACTAGGGCTGTTAGAATCCATTCCAAGGTGAGGATCTTAGACTTTAGGAAGACTAACTTTGCGAAGATGGGCCAATACCTCAGGGAGTCGTTAGTGGGATGGGAACAGCTGGGGGATGTAGAAAAACAGTGGGCAAAACTGAAAGGGGGTATTTTAAGGGCAACCAACCTTTTTGTTAAAACGGTAAATAAAGGCAAAAGGAACAGGAGACCGCTATGGTTTTCGAAGGAAGTAGCTGAAAAAGTGAAGAAAAAGAGGGAGGCCTTCATGAAATACAAGAGATCACAGAGAGCAGAAGACAGGCATCTGTATTTGGAAAAACTTAGAGAAGCTAGCAAAGTAGTCAAGAAGGCAAAGATTCAAAAGGAGGAGGAAATAGCCAATGCAATAAAATGGGGGGATAAGACATTTTTCAGATATATTAGTGAGAAGAGGAAGAGCAAAAGTGGTATTGTCAGACTCAAGGGTGCAGGGGGGGAATATGTGGAAGCGGATAAGGATAAAGCGGAATTGCTTAACAAATATTTTTGTTCTGTGTTCACAGATGAAGAACCAGGAGCAGGACCTCAGAAAACACCCACAAATAAGAACAGAAGCGAGGGACATCTTGAACTATTTTCAGAAGACTGTGTTCGTGAGAAACTAGCTCAACTTAAAGTAGACAAAGCGATGGGACCGGATGGGATACACCCTAGAATACTGAGGGAACTTGGGGACGTTCTAGCAGCTCCACTGACTGACCTTTTCAATGCCTCGTTGGAGTCAGGAGTGGTGCCAAAGGACTGGAGAGAGGCTCATGTGGTGCCTTTACACAAAAGCGGAAGTAAGGATGTGGTTGAAAACTACAGGCCGGTTAGTTTAACTTCGGTGGTGAGTAAATTATTGGAAACGCTGCTGAAAGAGAAAATAGTGAGGTTTCTGGAGTCCAGCGGATTACAGGATCCGAGGCAGCATGGATTCACCAGAGGCAGGTCTTGTCAGACAAATCTGATTGATTTTTTTGACTGGGTGACCAGGGAGTTGGACCGAGGGAGAGCTCTAGATGTGGTGTATTTAGATTTCCGTAAAGCCTTTGACACTGTTCCTCACAGGCGACTTATAAACAAACTGAGCACCCTAGGGATGGACCCTAAAGTTACTGCTTGGGTTAGAAATTGGTTGGGTGGGAGGCGACAAAGAGTACAAGTAAATGGAGCTCACTCTGAGGAGAAGGATGTTACCAGTGGTGTGCCCCAGGGATCTGTCCTTGGTCCGATTCTTTTTAACATCTTTGTTAGTGATATAGCGGAAGGGCTGTCGGGTAAGGTTTGCCTCTTTGCGGATGATACCAAAATCTGCAATAGAGTAGACACCCAGGAAGGGGTAGATAACATGAGGAGGGATCTAGCTAAGCTTGAAGAATGGTCTAGAATTTGGCAGCTGGGATTTAATGTTAAAAAATGTAAGGTCATGCATTTGGGCTGCAACAATCCAAGTGAGCAATACAGTATAGGAGGTGAAGTACTTTTGTCCACTAAAGAAGAGCGGGACCTAGGCGTGGTTGTGTCTGATGATCTTAAAGTAGCTAAACAGGTGGAAAAGGCGACAGCAAAAGCTAGAAGGATGCTTGGGTGCATACGGAGAGGAATGGCTAGCAGAAAAAAGGAGGTGATAATGCCTCTGTATAAGTCTTTGGTGCGACCTCATTTGGAGTATGGTGTGCAATTCTGGAGACCGCACCTTCAAAAGGATGTGAACAGGATGGAGTCGGTGCAGAGGGTTGCTACCAAAATGATTAATGGGCTTCATTATAAAGCATATGAGAACAGACTTAAGGATCTTAATATGTACACCTTAGAGGAAAGGTGGGATAGAGGTGATATGATTGAGATGTTTAAATACCTCCGTGGCATAAATGTTCAGGGAGAGAGCCTCTTTCAATTGAAGGCAAGTTCTGCTACGAGGGGACATGGGATGAGGGTGAAGGGAGATAGATTCAGGAGTGATATGCGGAAATATTTCTTTACGGAAAGAGTAGTGGATCCGTGGAATAGTCTCCCAGTGGAGGTGGTAGAGATGAGGACAGTAACTGAATTCAAGAAAGCATGGGACCAACACAGAGGATCTCTAAAGGCAAAATGTGGACTGTTGTAGTTGTTATGGAAGGACAGACTAGATAGGCCATGTGGTCTTTTTCTGTCGTCATATTTCTATGTTTCTATGTTTCTATAGTAAATTTTGTTTCCTGCAAGAAGGCTTATTAAAAGCTGGCTACTACATAGTACTCTGTCCTTTGCTTCTAAAGTAATAGGTGACCAATTTACAGGGAAAGAGGGAGTCTTTGGGTCTAATTTTAACCGTAAAGCTCTCTGCTGTGTTTTAAATTTAAACTGAAAGCTCTTTGCTGCTACGAGGCCCTGACTGATTTAACAAATACACCTAGTTCACAGATTAATCAGCTTTAATCTAAAGAATTCCTTTTCCCCCAAGATTTTGAAAAAGTCCCAGAAGTAAATACTTACAATTGCAGATAAATATAGACTAATATCAATTTATAAATAAATAATTAAAAGATGAGTTTATAAAAACAAACTTAAGGGATGTGACATGTCCAAAATAAACAGTATAGAGTTAATGATTTTTAACAAACTGTTGCTGATAATTCCTCTGACAAGAACCCTTTATAGTGCATTTAAAACTAAGGAAAGGGGGGAAAAAGAGAGAAACCTCAGATATTTAAACTAAGCACCTATCCAGATAGATAATGCCCTTATACTGTACTTGTGAGCCAAGCAGGAGTGACTAAATATCTCACGCAAATGCTACTTGAACTATTACCACTAAAAAGAGGAGACTAATTACCTATATCTCAATTAATATTTGAAAGGGGAGCCATTACCTTCCCTTAAGTCTTAATGCCATTCTCAGCTATGACTAGAATCACACATTTAGAAACTTATATGTGTCATACAAATTACTAAAGAAACCGGAAAAATACGGCACCTCTATATTGCATCAGACAGTGGGGAAGTAATTAACTTGTTCCCTGTGTAATTGCCGACATTATCAAAGGCATAAACCGCCCACAATACGCTATAGCGCTATTTTATTCTGGCATGAACCAGCCAACCTCATAATGTCACCCCGTTACACTTTCAAGCAGTAAACAGTACATAATTACTAATAGAATTAAAGGATTACGCCCACTGTCTCCCACATCAAACATGAAAAAGTGAACTGTAAACCGCGAGATACCTTATCGCCATGCAGTCATATACTAAATCAAATGCAAAAAATGCCTGCTTCTGCGCAGTAAAGATTTTGTATTCTGGCATGAACCAGCTGGCATTTAAATGTCCCCGATGCTGTTCACTGTAATATCTTTATGTTATAAAAATACATCTACGATATTTCAATTTAAATACTTTTTACAGGGTCTAGAGCAGAGGTTCCCAACTCCAGTCCTGGAGGACCAAACACCATTCAGGTTTTCAGGCTGTCCCTAATGAATATGCATGAGATACATTTGAATATAATGGGGCAGTGCATGCAAATGCATCTCATGCATATTTATTAGGGGCAGCCTGAAAACCTGAATGGTGTTTGGCACTCCAGGACTGGAGTTGGGAACCTCTGGTGTAGAGGAATGTCCTGGACTGGCCTCATGCGGAGTATTCTTATTCCAAATATATAAGGCATACAGTCTTCACCTTTTAAGATGCCTCATTCAATATCTTATGGAGCCCATTGAAAAAGTGTAATCTATGAAACAATGAGATGACCAATATGTAAATATTAAAAACTGAAAACTAAAAAAAAAACCCTAAAAACTCAACCATTGGTTCAAATGCACCTACTTGGCCCATTTAGCTTCATTAAGAGATAAAATGGATCTATAAGTGCGCTAAAGAGCAAAAACGTGCTCTGAAGAGCTCAAGGAGGTGACATATTCATAAATTTGAATATTTATTTTATGTTTTTTCTATACTGTCTTTCTACAATTCAAGACAGTTTACATGGGACTCATAACTGACAGTGTGGGAACATCTGTTTTACATAGAACAAGAACTTAGAGAACATAAGATAACTGTTGTTTATAATGCCAAAAATGGCAACCATGTACATTAAAAGGGAATAATTGGGGGGGGGGAGGGTATGGGGAGGATGGTGTTGAGTGGTGGGTAGGGAGTTGGCAAGTCTAGGTAGAATTTTGTTGGATGTTGTTTTGTGGGTTAGTATTATAGTGCTCCTGGAAGAGGAGCATCTTAAGCTTTTTGCAGAATTCTGCATGATCAGAGCAATTTCTGAGGTCAGGGGGAAGGGTGTTCCATTTTGTGGAGGCGTAGAGGGGAGAAAGTATGATTGCAGGTAGTTTGTAAGCTTTTAAGTTTTCGAGCTGGGATATGTAGTATGTTTACTGAGTTAGGTCTGCGGGATCTGGAGTTAGAAGGCTTAGTTAGGAGTGGGCAAAGGCAAGGAGCAGATTCCTTATGGATAACTTTGTGAATTAGCATGAGGGTTTAAAATTTTATCCTAGACAGGATAGGTAGCCAGTGGAGTTGTTGTAATATAGGGGTGATGTGGGATCTTCTGGGGGTCTTAGAGATTAGTAGTGCTATTGTATTCTGGGCTAATTGGAGGGGGTGAATATTATGCTTTGAGAGGCCATGGTATATTAAGTTGCAGTAGTCAAGGGTAGGGGTGGTGAGGGCTTGGCAAACAGAGCGGAAAGAGTCTGGGTTTAGTAGAGGGTGGAGGTTTCTTAATGTTCTGATCTTGGAGTAGATTGACTGAGTTGTTTTACTTATGTGTTCATGGAAGGAGAGGTGCTGGTCAAGTGTTATGCCTAGATATTTAACTTCAGTTTTTACAGTTATCATATAGTCACCTAGGACAAATGATGGGGGTGGGGTGTAAGATGATTCAGTGAATAGGTGGAGGGATTCTGTTTTGGCTAGGTTAATATAGAGATTGTGTTGCTGGAGCCAGTGTCTAATTTGCTTGAAGCAGTTGCTGATATTAGTGAAGTCGGGCTTTGCAATGTTAAACAGGATGAAAAACATAATGTCCTCCACGTAGAGTTGACATTGGATTTTGAAATTTTGGAAATTTTTGCATATAGGTTGGAGAAAGATATTGAAGAGAATGGCGGATAAAATGGAACCAAGGGGGTCGCCTTGGGATTGAATGAATGGTTGGGAAGTCTTTTCGCCAATTCTTACTTGCTGTGTTCTGTGGTCTAAGTAAGAACAGAACCAGTTAAAGGTGGTACTCCTAAGGCTGATCTCATAGAGTCTGTCAAGGAATTGATTGTGAGGAAGCAAGTCAAAAGCTGAGGATATATCTAGAAAAATTAGGAGGCATCCTTGTGTGGGAGTTTGGATGTTAGAATATATAGCACTAAATGAAAGGTTAGATATGATTGGAATATCAGAGACATGATGGAAGGAGGACAACCAGTGGGACACTGTGATACCTGGGTACAAACTATATCGTAATGATAGAACTGATCAAATTGGTGGAGGGATTGCACTCTATGTTACAGAGGCATTGAGTCAGAAAGGATTAAAGTTTTGCAGGAAACAAAATTTGCTGTAGAATCTCTATGGATTGAAATTTATTTATTTATTTACGTTCTCTTATATACTGCGCTATTCTGCATCAGTGCGGTTTACATTGAACAAACTGAAATTACATTGAACAGGGCATTATAACTTGGAGATAACTATTTTACAGGGAACATGGGCTATGGAGGGTTAAGTGGCTTGCCCAAGACCACATGGAGCACCTGTGGGACTAGAAACCCCAGTCCTTCCAGCCCAAGGTTGCTGTCCTCTAGTGGGATTTGAACCCCCGACCTTCCAGCCTGAAGCACCTTGCCCCAACCACTAGGCCACTCCTCCATGTAAAAAGGGGAAGACAATGGCAGTGGGGGTGTACTATTGACCGCGTGGCCAGAATGAACAAATGGATGATGAAATGCTCAAAGAAATCAAGGAAGCTAACAAATGTTACAGTGCAGTAATAATAATGGGTGATTTCAATTACCCCAGTATCGACTGGGTCAGTGTCACAGCAGGAAATGCTAGGGAGATAAAGTTCCTAGATGAAATAAATGACTGCTTCTTGGAGCAGCTGGTTCATGAACTGACCAGAGGGGAAGCCATATTAGACCTATTCCTTAGTGGAACACCAGATCTAGTGCAAGAGATAAGGTTATTGGGGCCACTTAGCAATAGTGATCATAGCATGATTGCTTTTGATTTAATTAGTGGAGGAGGGATAGTAAGGAAATCCACTGTCCTACTTTTTAACTTTCAAAAGGGAGACTATGATAAAATGAGGAAAATAGTTAAGAAAAAACTAAAAGGAGCAGTTGCAAAGGTTAAAGACTTACATCAAGCTTGGGTGTTGTTGAAAAATACTATCTTGGAAGCCCAGAACAGCTGTATTCCACACTTTAAGAAAAGTGGAAGTAAGTCCAAAAAACTGCTAGCATGGTTTAAAGGTGAGGTCAGATAGGCTGTTGTTGCCAAAAAAGCAACTTTCAGGAAATAGAAAAAAGAGCCAAATGACGAAACCTGGAAACAGCACAAGCACTGTCAAGTCAAACGCAAGGCAGGCAAAGGGAGAATTTGAGAATAAGCTTGCTCCGGAAGCAAAAATATGAAATAAAGACTTTTTCAAGTATATTCGTAGCAAAAAACCTGTGAGAGAGTCAGTTGGTCCATTAGATGATAGAGGGGTTAAATGGGCACTAAGAGGTGACAAGGCGATAGCGGAGAGACTGAATGAATTCTTTGCTTCGGTCTTTACTGAGGAAGATATAGTGATATTACCCATGACTAAAGTGGTATTTAAAGGTGCGGAAGAATTGAAGGAAATATCGATACATTGGGAAGATGTATTACAACTATTAGATAAACTGAAGAGTAGCAAATCACCTGGGCCGGATGGTATACATCCAAGGGTGTTGAAAGAACTGAAATATGATATTGCAGACCTGCTATTAGTAAACTGTAAACTATCATTAAAATCATCTCTAATACCTGAAGATTGGAGGATCGCCAATGTAACACCAATTTTTAAAAACAGTTCCAGGGGTGATCCGGGAAACTACAGACTGGTGAACCTGACGTCAGTACCGGGAAAAATGGTAGAAACCATCATAAAGAATAAAATTACTCAACATGTAGATAGTCATGGCCTAATGGGAGACAGCCAACATGGCTTTAGACAAGGAAAATCTTGTCTTACTAATCTGTTATGTTTTTTTGAAAGTGTGAATAAACAGGTGGACAAAGGTGAGTCAGATGATATAGTGTATCTGGACTTTCAGAAAGCCTTTGACAAGGTCCCTCATCAGAGACTTTTGGCAAAACTAAAGAGTCATGGGATAGGAGGCAGTGTACTACTGTGGACCAGGAACTGGTTAAAAGATAGAAAGCAGAGGGTAGGGCTAAATGGCCAATTTTCCCAATGGAGAAAGGTGAATAGTGGTGTACCCCAGGGATCTGTGCTGGGTCTGCTGCTTTTTGACATATTCATAAATGACCTGGAAAGTGGAATAACGAGTGAGGTTATCAAATTTGCAGATGACACAAAACTATTTAAAGTTGTTAAAATCCAAGAGGATTGTGGAAAATTGCAAGAGGATCTTGATAAATTGGAAGACTGGGCATCAAAATGGCAGATGAAATTTAATGTGGACAACTGCAAAGTTATGCACCTAGGGAAGAACAACCCAAACTATGGTTACACGATGCAAGGTTCCACATTAGGAACCACCACCCAGGAAAAAGATTTAGGCATCATTGTGGATACTATGTTAAAACCCTCGGCCCCGTGTGCAGCGGCGGCCAAGAGAGCAAATAGAATGCTAGGTATGATAAGGAAAGGAATGGAAAACAAAACAAAAGATATTATAATGCCTCTACATCGTTCCATGGTGAGACCGCACCTTGAATATTGTGTGCAATTCTGGTCTCCGTATCTTAAAAAGGATATAGCGATTTTAGAAAAGGTTCAGAGAAGAGCCACCAAAATGGTAAAGGGGATGGAAGGATACTCCTATGAAGAAAGGCTAAAAAGGTTAGGGCTCTTTATCCTGGAAAAGAGATGGCTGAGGGGAGATATGATAGAAGTCTATAAATTAATGAACGGAGTGGAACGGGTAAACGTAGATCAATTGTTTACATTATCAGAATATAGAAAGACTAGGGGACATGCAATGAAGCTGCAGGGTAAACTATTTAAGACTAATAAAAGCAAATATTTTTTCACTCAACGTGTAATGAGACTCTGGAATTTGTTACCGGAGGATGTAGTAAAGGCTGTTAGTGTAGCTGGGTTTAAAAAAGGTTTGGACAAGTTCTTGGAGGAAAGGTCCATAAACCATTATTAAGAAGGGACCCAGGATATCAATGCTTGGCCCAGTACAAGCATTGTGGAACCTGTGTCTTTTGGGGAAACTACTAGGTACATATGACCTAGATTGGCCACTGTCGGAAACAGGATACTGGGCTTGATGGTCCTTGGTCTGACCCAGTATGGCATATCTTATGTTCTTATGATGTATGGAATGACCGTGTCTAGGTTGGAGGTAAATAGGGTTTTGACCCCATGGTTCCTTCTGAAACCATGTTGAAAAGGGTCAAGGGGGTGTGGTCATCAATGTAGTTTTGGAGTTGGGTTGGACGATCTTTTCTGTGATCTTCGCAAGTAAGGGGATGCTTGATATTGGTCTGTATGATGTGGGGGTGGAAGGGTCAAGCTTGGACCCTTTTAGTATGGGTCGGATTGAGGTTATTTTTAGGTGGGGTTGGTATAATCCCAGTGCAGAGGGAGGCTTATACTATGTTGCGTATGTATGGAGCTAGAGTTTCTTTGGTGTTTTTACCCATGAGACTGGGCAGGGGTCAAGTGCTGATGTAGAGGTGTTGAGGTTTGCTATGATAGTTATTATGTTGTCTAGGGAAGGCAGATCAAACTTTTCCCAGGTTATTTTAGGGGTAGCATTGGGTGGGTGAGTGAGCGACGTGTTGGGGATATGGTGGATGGGATGTGAGGAATTTAGATCAAAGGTGGCCAGCTATGATCTGTGGTGTTATTTTATCCTCAGTCAACTGTTTGGTTGATTTAGGAGGGATTTAGCTATTGAAAATAGTTCCCTGGGTTTATTTATTGAGCGCATGATGATGCTGTCATTGTAGTTTCTTTTCTGTTTTAGAGTTCCAGCGTAATAAGCTTGGAGCTTGTATGAATATAAGTTGTGAAGCTCTGGATCTCTAGAACATCTCCAGCTGTGTTCTAACCTGTGTTCTAGGTCCTTCTTTATATTGTATAGAGATGTTGAGAACTATGGTGTTCGTTTCTGGTGGTTATTAATTGAGAGTCCTGGTGGTGCTTGAACTGCAGCTGCCTTGATTTTGTTCCATCCTTTGATTTGGGCAGTGAGATCCAAGTGGTTACTGTTAGGGGTGACCTGACTGAGGAATAGGTTGGGGTCAAATTGCTTGAATTTTTGGGTCATCTTTTGAATTGGTGTAGGTAACTGGGTTTGGGTGCATCTACTGGGGATGGAGAAGAGGATCAGTGAGTGATCAGACCATGGTACTGGGAGGATAGAGTGAGAGAGTTGAGTGTTTGGTATGTTAGATTGAGGCAAGAAAATTAGGTTGAGTGTATTATCTTTGGCGTGAGTTGGTGTTTTTAGAATTTGGGAGAATTGTAGCGCATCCATAGCTTCTAAGAAGAAGGAGGCCTGTTTCTGAGAGGTTGAGGAGAAGTTAAAATCACCTAAGAGTATGAGGGGGTGAAATGGTGATTGGTTAGTGCATGCCATGTTAAGGATCGATGAGAGGTCTTGAACCTCTGATTGTGGTGCCCGGTATATTAGGCATAGTGAGAGGGCATTATTGGACACTATAAGGGAATACATTCCTGGGGTAGAAGTGGCTTCAGTGACGGAAAGGTTCAGTTCATGTTTGGAGATTAAGGATACACCTCCCCCTCTGCTAGAAGTACAATTATAGCTGTGGTTAGTGTGGGTAGAAGGGCATAGCTGAGTCATAAGTACCAAATCTGTGTCTTGGAACCATGTTTCTGTGAGACAAAGTATGTCCAGATCGTAATCAGATATTAGATCGATAAGTATGGGGATCTTGTTCCGAGCTGAGCAGGTATTAATTAAGGCACAGTTGAGAAAGGGGGTGGTTAGGGTTAGGTGCAGGGGGGGCGGATGCAGTGAGGCGGATGGTTATCTTGGTTAGTCTACATTTCCAGTAGGTGTGTTGAATGTAGATGTGGGGTGAATAGTTAGGGGTGGGTAGGTGTCGGTAAGAATGAATTATTAGTATTCATATGTTATGTTCTACCTGAAGCCTATTGGTAAGTAGGGCTAAGATTAGGATTGAGATTAGGATGTATGAGCTGAAAGTCAGGAACCAGGGTTGGTAGGTGGCCATGTTGACGTAGTGGTAGGATGATGGGATGTAGTGTAACCTTGAGTGGATAGCTGTAGGAGGTCAGAGGGGGTCAAGAGTTGTAATGGAATGGATGCTAGAGTGTCGGGGGATAGATTGGGGTGGTATAACACAGAGGCAGTGTGATAGAATAGAAGATGAGCTTGGTAGTTTATAGAGGTACAACTAGAATTTGGTAGAATACAGTTACATAGCAATTTAGATGTTGTGTAGTTGAAATACACTGGAATATTTGAAAAACAGCAGTATAACAGTATGATCAGAGTTCAGTTTGATGTAGAGTTATGGTTGGTGTTGAGTTCTATCTTGTTATGAATGCAGTGGTGGCTGAAGTATTTCTGAGTCTCTGGGGCGGGTTGTGAGCACCAGAATTGTGAATTATTACAGCATACTTACTACGAGGAGGTTGGTAGATGTTGTGGTGGTGCTCATGAGGCGGCTGGTGAGGGTTTATGTTCTGTGGCAGAGCAGGTTTCGTCTGTGTATTGATTGCTATTTTGTCTCTTGAGATGGATGCTTCCGGGCAGGTAGCTGAAGTTTCGTTGTTATGACTCCGTTCCCTGCCTAAGGGCCACACCAAAGGGCCCTCTGGCAAGGCCCTCAGGCGCAGGTCTGCCAGGTGCAGGTGCACCCGATGGTGCTTGCAAATTTAAAGGTGGCACCGGCTTGTTCTGAATGGGGCTAAGCCCCGGAGTGGGGAGGAGTCTTGCTTCCCGCTCCCCGACTCTACACCGATCAGTGGTGGCGGAGGCGGTGGCTTGATCCAGCGCTTGATAATATTATATTATATTAAATAATGATATTATAAAATCATAAATAACATCCATACTTTATCAAATAAAATAAAAATTTATTTATTTACATTCTCTTATATACCATGCTATTCTGCATCAGTACAGTTTACATTGAACAAACTGAAATTACATTGAACAGGGCATTATAACTTGGAGATAACTATTTTACAGGGAACATGGGCTATGGAGGGTTAAGTGGCTTGCCCAAGACCAAAAGGAGCACCTGTGGGACTAGAAACCCCAGTCCTTCCGGCCCAAGGTTGCTGTCCTCTAGTGGGATTTGAACCCCTGACCTTCCAGCCTGAGGTACCTTGCCCCAACCACTAGGCCACTCCTCCACTCCACAAGAAAAGAAAAAGTAAAGAAAATTCAACCATTGGCTGGAGACAGAAGAATACTGGAGGTGCCCTCTATTGAAACCTTATTAAAACAAAGTGCTCCAAACACGCCTCAGTCTATAAGTTGAACAAACCTGGTTCAACCTAATGCCCTTAAAAAACAAATTAAAATAAATAGATAAATAAACAACTCCAACAACAGGACCAACGAAACCTCCATGCACATTGGGACCAGGAGGTATAAGAAAAGAGGTATGAAAAAATGAATGAATAAATAAATAATTACATGATTAAAAAAGAAGTAAAAAAGAGGGGAAAACCTGAAATATTAAAATGAACTGCAGGCACAGAGAGGCCAAATGGGGGATGCCTGATTCAATAAATAAATAAATAATTAGGACACCTACAATATTAAGTGGCTCACTGCAACAGACCAGGAGAAGCAAGGGAGGGGGGAAGGGAGAAAGGGGGTGAGGGGGGAGGGGAAGAGGGAAAAAGGTGGGAGGGAAAGGGGGAGGTGAGGAGGGGGAAGGGGAGGAGGGAGAAAGGAGGGAGGGCAAGGGGAAGGAGGACGGGGAGGGAGGAGGATGGAGGGAGGGTAAGGGGTAAGGAAAGGGGGATGGATGGGGGAAAGGGGATGAGAAGGGGGAAGAGGAAGGAAAGGGGGGAAGGAAATGGGAGGGGGTATGGGGGATGGTATGGTGGAGTAGGGGAGTGGATGAGGGTGGGGGGGGTAGGAGTGGTTTGGGGGAGGGGGTGGGAAGAGGGAAGGGGGAAGGAAAGGGGAAAAGGTGGAGGAGAAGGAAATGGGGAGAGGGAAAAAGGAGGGAAGGATGAAGAAGAAGGGGGAAGGAGGAAGAGGGGAAGGGGAGGGGGAAAATAGGGGGGAAAGGGAAGGGGAAAGAGGAGGGAATGAAAGGGGAGAAAAAGGAGAGGAAGAACAGGGTCTACTGTACTACAGGAAAACTGACAAATCCGTATCAAGATTAAGATCTTTTGGAGGGAGGCCTAGTGGTTGGGGCAAGGTACTTCAGGCCAGAAGGTCAGGGGTTCAAATCCCACTAGAGGACAGCAACCTTGGGCCAGAAGGACTGGGTTTCTAGTCCCACAGGTGCTCCTTGTGGTCTTGGGCAAGCCACTTAACCCTCCATAGCCCATGTTCCCTGTAAAATAGTTATATCCAAGTTATAATGCCCTGTTCAATGTAATTTCAGTTTGTTCAATGTAAACCGCACTGATGCAGAATAGCGCAGTATATAAGAGAATGTAAATAAATAAATTGGAGTCAGGGAATCCAAGGCAAAAATGTAGCGCTGTTCTAACTGCAGAATGATCTTGTTAGAATCACCTCCTCTCCAATTAGATTTCACCTTTTTTAAACCAAAAATCATATACCTGAGATCTTGAGCCTATGTTCAACTTTAGCCCTGAATGGGCACCAAATTCACAAAAGACTTCCAACAATGGGGAGAGCGACTGCTGCGGGTTTTGTAAGTGTACTAGTATATTGTCAGCATACGCCACTAACTTAAAAGTACTAAGCCCTACCTGCATCCCTTCAATCTGTGAGTTCGCCTGAATGACTCACAGGAGTGGTTCTACAAATAAGAGGAAGAGCAGCAGGGAGAGGGGGCATCCTTGTTGGGTACCCCAGCACAACTTAAATTTCTCTGAGATTTGTCCATTGACAACTACTGCCACGCTTGGGTCTTAATAGAGAAGTCAAATTGACTGCAGAAATAAACCAGAGAACCCCATCTGCTCCAGTACCCCAAACAGAAATTTCCAGTTGACTAAGTCAAAAGCTTTTTTGGTGTCAAAGCTTAGTAATAGCATGTCTAATTTCTTTACCTGACTCACTGTGATCAAGGTTATCACTCTGCACAAATTGAGAACCGGATGCCGATCCCTCACAAATCTGACCCATCCTTCTTGAATTAAGAATGGCATGATTCGAGTTAGCGGTTAGTCAACATCTTCGCAAGGAATTTATTGTTGCAGTTTAATAAAGAAATGGGGCAATACAATGATCTTTATCTTTATCTTTATTCGCAAGATTTGATAAACCGCCCATACCAGGGCGTCAGGGCAGTGTACAATACAAAAAAAATAACAAGGGCTACTGAAAATAAAGTCAGAAAGGAATGCCATCAATGACGGGACAGGAAGAGACAGTCAAAAGACAGAAAACAGAAAAGGAGAGAGGGACGGAAAGGAATAGGGGAAAAGGTGCAAAGGGAAGTTATGAGGGGGGATGCGGGGGGGCACGGCTGGGGGAAAAGGTACCATCGGCAGGTAAGGGGAGATCGAAAGCTTGACCAAAGAGTAGGTTTTGAGGAGACCTTTGAAACGGGGGAAAGACGGTTCGGTGCAAAGTGGTAATGGGAGCGAGTTCCATAAGGCGGGGCCTAGAAAGAAGAATGCAGAGTGACGTAGTGAGTTCCAAATGGGTCTGGGAAGGGGAGGGGAAGAAAAGACGATTGTCGTGAGCTGAGCGAAGAAGGCGAGGGGAGGGTTGAAGATGAATGATATCGGCCAAGTACTGGGGGGTACTAGCATAGAGAGCTCTGTGCGCAATGATGAGCAATTTGAAGATAAACCTGAACTTGACCGGAAGCCAGTGGAGGGTGAGAAGGCAGGGGGTGACATGGGAGCGAGCAGGGGGAGCAAGTAACAAGACGAGCAGCAACATTCTGGACCAGTTGAAGACAACGAAGCTGGGAGGAGGGGAGGCCTGCGAAAATAGCGTTGCAGTAGTCTAAACGCGTGATCACGAGTGATAAAACAAGCGTGACAACAGAAGGAGGGGGGAGAAACAACTGAACAGCCCTTATCTGGCGAAGATGGAAAAAGGAGGCGCGTACTACGGAAGAGATATGTTGGTGAAAGGAAAGGGAGGAGTGCAAGGTGATGCCCAGGTAGCGAAGAGTCGATACCAGGGGGATAGGGCGGGAGGACATAATGGGTGAAGAGTCAGGGGAGGGGAGTCCGAAGGAAAACCAGATCGCCGAGGATTTAGCGGGGTTGACATGAAGAAAGTTGAGGTCGAACCAGGAAGCAACGGAGGTAAGGCACGAGTTTAGCGGAGCAAGGTCAGGGGAGGAAGAGGAGGTGTGATGTAAGGAGGGGGGTCGCAGCCCGGCTTTGAGAGAACCACGATATATGCCATGTTCAATTCATAGGGGAAAGCCTGTCTCTGAATAAGGTAGTCATAAAGTTTTTGTAAGGGATCACATACTTTATCTTGCATCACTTTATACCACTCACTTCCAAGCCCATCTGGGCCTGGAGCGTTATAGATTTTTGACTTCTTAATAGCGCCCTCCACTTCCTCCCCTGTAATAGATTGATTCGAGATTTGGTGATGCTCATCCATGAGTGTTCGGAGTTTTACTCTATTTAAATATGTCTTATCCCTTAATGATGGGCCGCTGCCCTCTGAATATATCTGCAGATAAAAGTTGCGGAATAATGCCATTATATGCTGTTCGTTGGTCATAATCCCACTTCCGTCTCGTAGGGCTGTTACTCCCCTCGGACCTTGCCATCGCTTCACCAAAGAAAATAGACGTTTCCCTGCCCGGTTCCCATACTGATGCATTTGAAACTGGTAGTACATTTGTGCCTTATAAGCACGCCTGTGGAGGAGGGTGTTCAACTCCACCTGCGTGGCCACTAACTCCCCCCCGCTGTAGCGACGTGTTCTGTTGCCCCAGGGCTCGCCTCATCTCCGGAATCTGCTTGGTGAGGCAGAGCTTTTGTGCATCAATGTGTTTCCTCCTACTAAATTCATAACCGATAATCTTGCCCCGCATGACTGGCTTTGCTGTCTGTCAACATAGCATGGGGTCGTTCCGGTGTGTGGCATTTGTGACTTCAAAGATTTCCCACTTTTGCTGTAGAACGTGTAAAAACTGTGGATCCCGGCATAGATGCACCGGGAAGTACCATTTCTGAGCACCACTAGTACTCCCCCTCCCCCCACCTAGAGTCATCCAGACAGATGCATGATCTGATATTGCCATAGCTGCGATATTCACCTCCTGCACCTTGGATATAGAGCTGGCGTGATAGAGTGCCGTGCACCTGTGACATGTGGGTAAAATCTCATTCCTGGGGGTGCAGGGTTCGCCACACATCCACTAGATCCAGCATTTCACAGAGCTGCTTGACCCCATGTCTGCAGCCGACCTGCCCCAAACCACCGGAAGGTATCCTGTCCATGACCGGGTCCAGCACGCAGTTAAAATCTCCTCCCACAACCAAGGAGTGTCAGAGGTGCTCGCTCAGTGCTCTGCCTAGATGGGCAAAGGAAGTCCAGTCCACTGTTTTGGGCCCATAAACATTACAGAATGTATATGATTTGTTACCAACCCCCCCCCCCCCCCATTTATATATTGACCCTGTGGGTCAATTGTTTTGTGTTCTATCACAAAGTCTATACCTTTTTGGATTAAAATCACTTCTCCAGCTTTCCGAGACCCTGCTGACGTCCCAAGCATTTGATCCACCCACTTCTGCCGCAGTTTGGCATGCTCCTGCTCATCCATATGGGTTTCTTGCAGCATGGCTACATCTGCCTTCAGGTCTCTCAAATGCTTCAACACTTTATATCTTTTAATAGGGGTGCCAAGCCCACAGACGTTCCAGGTCACACACCGAATGAATGTCTCACCCTGGGTCTGTGATCAACACGGTCATCAAATGTGCATTAAGAATCCTGGAGGAAAGGTCCATAAACCATTATTAAAAGGGACACGGGATATCCGTGCTTGACCAATACAAGCATTGAGGAACCTGTTTCTTTTGGGGAAACTGCTTGGTACTTATGACCTAGATTGGCCACTGTTCGAAACAGGATACTAGGCTTGATGGACCTTGGTCTGACCCAGTATGGCATATCTTATGTTCTTATTTCCCACAAAGTATCCCCCACTCACTTATTTATTTATTTATTTATTTGATCAGTTTTATATACCACCTTATCCTTCAATCAAAGTGGTCAACAAGACAACAGAGGGACTACATCGAGGGGTGGGGGGAGACAACAAGATAGTACATTACAGTAAATTACAGTACATTATATTAAATTATACTACGTTGCAGTATATTACATAAACTACAGCAAAATTACATTTCATAATAATTCATTACAATTACATTAAATAAATAACTGCAAACTTACAAAATGTTAAAATAATTTAAACGTAAAAAAATTAAAATTCAAATGGTTAAAACATTTTGTTCTATTGGAATTAGATTAGTTGTCATATGCTTCAATAAATAGGTACGTTTTAAGGGACTTTCGAAAATCTTTGATATCAAACTGATTTCTTAAATCATTGGGAATAGAATTCCATAATTGTGGTGCCATAAAGGAGAAAGCCCTATTAGATGTCATTTGTTTGGATCTATTAAACTTCAAGTGGGAATTAAGACTGTTAGTAGACTGAGAGCATCTGGGTCTTGAACCTATGTCTTTAGAAATAATAGTTGCTAGAACGTTTGCTGATGACTCGTGTAAAACTTTGAAAATGTTCATGAGGTTCTTGTATTTCGATCTCATGATGATTGGAAGCCAATGCAATTCTTGAAGCAAGGGAGTTATATGATCATATTTTGGAGAATTCATTATAGTTCTTGCGGTGGTATTTTGTGCCAGTTGGAGGGGATGGGGTAGTATGTTTTGGAAGACCTTGATAAAGGATATTTCCAAAGTCGAGGAGTGGTGTTATAACTGCTTGACATACCGTTCGAAAGTGATTTAGTTGTAAAATTGGCTTGAGGTTCCTAATGATCTTTAAACGATGGTATACTCTAGCTGTAATTTTATTTATATGGGATTTTAAGTTAATATGTTTATCTAAGATTATACCAAGGTATTGTCGCCCACGTCCTGGCCGGGCGTATAGCCGGGCAGCAGGAGAGTGTCGCCTTGTTGCCCCTTGAATAAGGTTCACCAATATGGCCGCCAGCTAGGGCTGCTGGGTACTGTAGTTTACTTATTCTATCAGGCAAAGTAGTGTGACCACAAGTGGTTAGGTGAAAACAGAGAATATTTTATTTCCTTGAGATTTTTTGCCCTCGCATCAAATTAATAGTGCTGAACTCAAAAATGGATTCTTCTCCAAAAACAAAGAATAAAGCTCACAAGTTGTATTCACAGGTAGGTCAGTTTAAGCAGTTAACTTTGACACCGGAATTAGCTTCCAAAGCGCAGGCTGTAAACTTTCTTTAAAGCAAGTTACTTTCACAGGAAGACTGTTTTACTCACAGCTTCCTCACATACAGACAGCTTCCAAATGTCCATTAAGTTTCATTTCACTTCCAGGCATATAGGAGAAACAGCTTGGCTTAAAACCTCCAGTTATTTTCCTTTGCTGTATCTTTCATTCAAACAAGCTTCACTACTTTAAACATTCATTCATTCACATGTGCTTTAGGCTTCAGCTCACCTCCGGCTTGTTTGCCCTACAAAGTGAGCATTGTATTTCTTCAGGCTCATTATCATAAGATTCTACTTCCATCTCCTCTACCGATTCATTGCAGCAGTTCTCAGAGGGTAGCAGGTCGTAGAGCTTACTACTCTGCTTCTGCAACAGTTCATTTAATTTTTCTAGCAATAGTTTCTTTCTTCTGCTCTATTTCTTCAGAGAGACTTAGATTAGGGAATGCAGACAAGCTATTCTCTCTACTTTTACAGCTTAGCTGGCTAGCTGATTTATTTCCTCCAGTAGGAACTAACTCCTTCAACTTTCTCTTATGCAGGGACTCTGGAACATACACTTGCCTGAACTCTGGGCCTCTTAGTTGTTCCCCTCCTTCCTGCTCAAAGCCATGCTGCCTTCTCTCTTCAGACGCTTGTCTCCCTCGTGGCAATTTCCCTGTCAGCTGAGTCTGCCTTGGACCTGTTGCTCCTAGATCCCACAGCTCATCTCTGCTCTTAGTTCCAGCTCTGCTCGAGCCTCCCAAGGCTCCTCTGCTGCTTTCTGGAGCTCCTCTCGAGACTCCTTTCCTTGCACTCGTGCCGGCTCTTTCTGTTCCAATCCTAACTGACTGCTCAAACTCAGCAGTTTTAAACTGATCTTTCTTAGGGACCACACCTTTCTCCCAGCACACGTGGGAGCTGCTAGGATTCCACCTTGCTCTGACGTGCTGACGTGGGCGGGGCTTGATGCTGGCTCTACTCTGACTCAGAGTTTCTTGGTTACTAGGGAAACCCTGAATGCTAGCATTTTTAAAGGAACAGGGTTCACTTTTCTGCCATTCCATTTCCTCTGAATTGCCTTCGTCATCACACATTCTCCCCCTTAAGATATTACGAGCTGGGGTGTTTCTTTCATCACAGCACGTAATTCTCGTAAAAGAACCATTGCTAGCCTGTCCTTCATGCCTACCCTGAGTATTAATGGCTAGCTGGGCTAGTGCCACCCTTTCATGCCAGGGTCTTAGCAAGTTGACATGATATACCTGTTTGCGTCCCCTCCTATTCTGCAATAAATAGGTTACTGGGCCCACTTGTTCAATTACCCAGAATGGACCTCTCCATTGGCCCTCAAATTTCGGGACTGCTCCCGCTACCATGACTATTACTTTTTCGCCAATAGCAAGCTTGCGCGGCTTGGTATTGCGATCATAATATGACTTCTGACGCTGTTGGCTCGCTTTCAAATTGCTCTCGGCCATTTGTGAGGTACGTGTCAAACGACCTCTCAAATCCTTAAGGAATTGGGGAACCTCCATTTCCTCCACCCCTGGCTGTCTTAGTACTAAGGTTCTAAATGTATTCGGGACTACTAACTGCCTACGTGTATCCCCTGTAACTGGGTCCAGGCTTTCCCGATACAGAACTCCTTGGTCTATCTGAAATTTGGGCCAAGTATCCCTCCCCTCCTTAGTATATTTAAAAGCTTGGGAAAGAGCGGGGTCAGCCTGTTGCTCTTTCGCAAAGGAAGGAAATTTAGTGTCGCCCCCGCCTGGCCAGGTAGATAACTGGCGGCAGGTGAGGTCGCCTTTTAACCTTAGGATAAGATTCTCGGTAATGGCTGCCAGAAGGGCTGATGGGAATCGTAGTTTATCCTAAGGTAAAGGAGTTGTGATCCGAGGGTTTAGGCACGAGACAGAGAAAATTTATATTTTTAGTGTAATCAGGGGTTTCTTCATACACAGGAGGCGTGAGGCACAAAGTAGGGAAAAAGGAACTTTTAATCCACACTACTGCTTCAAATCAACAGGAACAAAATTAGGCTTTCAATATAACTTCCAACACAGATGGCATCACTTTGCTTGAGTAAATCAAACTGGCTTTTTCAGAGCTTTTAAACAAACCATGCTTTCCTCTGAAACAGGAACCACTTCTTGTTGCCAAAACAAAAACTTTTAAATGTTCCTTAGACATATGAATCAGCTTCTC
This sequence comes from Ichthyophis bannanicus, assembly GCA_033557465.1. Taxonomy (NCBI): domain Eukaryota; kingdom Metazoa; phylum Chordata; class Amphibia; order Gymnophiona; family Ichthyophiidae; genus Ichthyophis; species Ichthyophis bannanicus. The sequence goes on along the minus strand of CM066049.1, from coordinate 21,900,950 downwards.
ACTACGTCAGCACAATCAGCTGCTTCTTGCAGTTTGTGACGTCTTCACAAAATACGTGCTTTCTGAGCATGGCACAGCTATAAGGGCTTTCTAGGATTCTTCACCGTCAGAGGTAAAACACATAGTACACTGACAATCCATTATACTATTGTCTACATGCGTTGTATCCATTTGTTCTTCTCTATCACCCTCCCTTATATCATAAGGTAGGTGCATAGAGAGCTGACTATCTTCCTTCCTTATTAAATCTTTGAGCCTTCTTAATAAATTTTGCTTCTGCAGTACCTCATCCGTTAGCTGAGCTACGTGCTGATTAGACCAGCTGTCTCCCTTTCCTCTGGGACTCTGGCTATGCTTATAGTTAGCTTCCTCTCCTATGGGTAGTTCTCTGGGGCTTTTCCTCTGTGAGGATTGATAAGGACAGACTTGCCTTTGTTCTGTGGTATTTAGGGATTCCTTCCGTCCTGCAAACCAGTCATGCTTTTCTTCCAAGGCAGACTTTCCCTTTGCTGACGGCACCCTCTCAATCCCAGCTGTATCTGGCAAGCTTTCATCAATCTTCTCTTCACAGCAAATAGTATCTCTCACATTCTGTCTCTCAGGCTCTGCAAACACTCTCTTACTTGCTCTGCCTCCTGGACTCTGTGTTGGCCCCTCTCCTGAACTCCAGATTGAGTTCTCCTCTGTATTTCCTGAGCTACCCGAGCTCGAGCCTCCCGAACTCCAGCTTCCCGAGCTAACTTCTGTTCTGTGAATCTGGTTTTTAAACTTTCCTTCTCTTTGAGGCACACCCTGCTCCCAACACATGTGACCAGAGTCTAGCTTCACTCTGACGTGCTGCTGTGGGCGGGGCTTAGGTATGACCAGCTTCTGAGTCCTAGACTCCTGGTTGCTAGGGAAACCTATGATACAACCTGATTTAAAGCGACAGGAGTCTTTTTCCTGTGCATTTCTGTAATCAGCCGTGGTTTCCTTACCACATATTCCCCTTCTTAAGACATTTCGTGCTGGGGTTCTCCCAGAATCACAGCACGTAAATCTCTTATATCTTTCCCCGTTGCTTTGTCTTCCTCGCCTAGCCTGGGTAATGGTGACCACCTGCCCTTGCTCTGTTCGCTCCTGCCAGGGTTTGAGCAAGTTTATATGAAATAACTGTTGGCGTCCTCGTCTGGTTTGTACTAGATAGGTCGCCGGTCCTACTTGCTTAACCACCCGGAAGGGTCCCTTCCACTGGCTCTCAAACTCAGGGGCGGTGCCAGTTACCATCACTAGGACTTTCTCATCCACCTCTAACTGGCGGGGTCTTTTATTACGGTCATAATACACTTTCTGTTTTTGTGGGCTTTCCCTCAAATTGTTTTCTGCCAACTGGGAGGCCCGCGTTAAGCGTCCTCGCAAATCCCGCAGAGATTGGGGTATTTCTGTTTCCTGGACTCCCGGCTCTACCCACTGATCCCTCAGAATGTCTAGTATGCCCCTAGGGCTCCTACCAAACATAAGCTCGTAGGGGGAAGTTCCCAACGAGGCCTGAATTCTCTCTCTGTTTTGAGAGCGTATTTGTCTCTCATGGCGCTTCTCTCCCTTTGATTTCCTCACTTTCCTCTGAGGAATGTTTAGCAAATCCTCATGAGAGGGCAGAACCTTTGTCTCCCCCTTTGTAGACATTTCCTCTAGGGCCTGCTGAGCTTGGGACTGGGCTCGCGTAGATACTAAGCCTTCCTTAACCCCTAACCCTTGCTGAAAATGGGGCCAGTCTCTTCCAAGTACTACCTCCTGGGGTAGTCTGGGAACAATGGCCACTGGTACTTTCTTTTCTACGCCTAAACCTTTTATTCGGACTGGGTAAACAGGGTAGGTGCTTGTGGTACCATGAACGCACCTAATGTTCACGCTGCCCGTGGGTGTCTGAGGGGTATCTAAACTTGTGGCATTTATCCTCCTCCATAACCTTTTGGAGAGCATCGATTGGTCCGAACCGGAATCCAATAGTGCTTTAACTGGAATGCCTTGGACTATTACCTCCAGTAGAAATCCTTCCCTTTTCTTACTGGGGTTACTCAAAACTAGGGCCGTTTTCATTCTGCACTCACGCATCAAATGTTGCCCACTTCCACACCGATAGCACGCACGCTTCTCATGCACCCTTCTATTGGTGGGAACACCAACATTCTGTCCATTCTTGCCATTTACATCCACCCTATCCATAGACATTTTGGTATAGGCTGAAGCCCTATCACTAGCTATCACCTCAGCTTCCAAGAAACGTTCTGACATCTCTATGGCTTCTCTGGTGTTTTTACAACCCTGTAGCAACAAAAATTCTCGTAACCCTTTGGGTACGGCCTCAAAATACTGTTCCAGAACAAGCTCATCTATCAGTGTTTCCACCGATTTATGTTCTGGTTCTAGCCACTTTAACACTAACATTTTTAACCTATGGTATAGTGCTCGTGGTGTTTCATCTACGCGTATTTTTGCATTCCTAAGCTGGCGTTTATATACTATAGGTGTTAGACCAAACCTATCCTTAATAGCCTTTTTTACTTCACAATAGTCATTGGCCAACTCAGGTGGAACGGTTTGGTAAGCTGCCAATGCCTCGCCAGAAAGCGAGAGAGCTAACCTCACCGCCCACTGTTCAGGTGGCCACTTGGCTATTCGTGCCACTTTTTCAAATGCATCAAAATATGTGTCCACATTTTCACCATCCCTTAATTGTCCCACACCAAAGGTCTCTCTGGACCCGAGTCCAAAGTTATGGGCTATTCCCACAGAAAAACCTGTCTGAGCTGGATCAGGCGCTGGTGGTTTCTGCTGTTCCTTCACCCAGGCCTCCAGAAGCTCCATCAGTGGTTTCTGCTGTGCTTTCATCTGACTCGCTGCATGCGCTAGAAGCTCCAAAGATGAGTCCCTTTGCTTCTTGAGCTCTGCTGCCGCCCAAGCAAGGATATCCTGGCTCTCCATCTTGGCTCTGTTTTCTGCAAAAAAAAAACACACACACCCAAGTGCGATTCCACCACACAGATATGCGTTCCTCTCTACCTGCTGCTATTTGCCCCCACCCAGTACCAGTATCCTTTAACTCTCTCTAGTTATATACGGGTTACCTGGTACTAGTGGTGCATCTCGCTCAGCAACAGTGTAGGACCTCGACAGGTCTCTGGACCCTCCGGCTCTGCAGGACTCTGGACTCCTCAGTCTCAAGTGCTTGCAACCCTCCGGTGTCCCTCTGTCGACTCTGGAACCACTCTATGCGTCTCCTGGTGTGTAGTCGTACTTCCGCTGTAATCCAATGAACTGCGCTCCTTCGTGGCGTGGCCCACTCCGCATCCAACTTTATAACACTTTGTGGTGTGGCCTGCTCCGCATCCGAACTTTTACACCAGCCTGTGGCGTGGCCTGCTCCGCATCCGAACTATTACGCCAGCCTGTGGCGTGGCCTGCTCCGCATCCGAACTACTACTACGCCAGGCTGTGGCGTGGCCTGCTCCGCATCCTGCCAACAACGCCACTCTGTCGCCCCCGCCTGGCCAGGTAGATAACTGGCGGCAGGTGAGGTCGCCTTTTAACCTTAGGATAAGATTCTCGGTAATGGCTGCCAGAAGGGCTGATGGGAATCGTAGTTTATCCTAAGGTAAAGGAGTTGTGATCCGAGGGTTTAGGCACGAGACAGAGAAAATTTATATTTTTAGTGTAATCAGGGGTTTCTTCATACACAGGAGGCGTGAGGCACAAAGTAGGGAAAAAGGAACTTTTAATCCACACTACTGCTTCAAATCAACAGGAACAAAATTAGGCTTTCAATATAACTTCCAACACAGATGGCATCACTTTGCTTGAGTAAATCAAACTGGCTTTTTCAGAGCTTTTAAACAAACCATGCTTTCCTCTGAAACAGGAACCACTTCTTGTTGCCAAAACAAAAACTTTTAAATGTTCCTTAGACATATGAATCAGCTTCTCACTACGTCAGCACAATCAGCTGCTTCTTGCAGTTTGTGACGTCTTCACAAAATACGTGCTTTCTGAGCATGGCACAGCTATAAGGGCTTTCTAGGATTCTTCACCGTCAGAGGTAAAACACATAGTACACTGACAATCCATTATACTATTGTCTACATGCGTTGTATCCATTTGTTCTTCTCTATCACCCTCCCTTATATCATAAGGTAGGTGCATAGAGAGCTGACTATCTTCCTTCCTTATTAAATCTTTGAGCCTTCTTAATAAATTTTGCTTCTGCAGTACCTCATCCGTTAGCTGAGCTACGTGCTGATTAGACCAGCTGTCTCCCTTTCCTCTGGGACTCTGGCTATGCTTATAGTTAGCTTCCTCTCCTATGGGTAGTTCTCTGGGGCTTTTCCTCTGTGAGGATTGATAAGGACAGACTTGCCTTTGTTCTGTGGTATTTAGGGATTCCTTCCGTCCTGCAAACCAGTCATGCTTTTCTTCCAAGGCAGACTTTCCCTTTGCTGACGGCACCCTCTCAATCCCAGCTGTATCTGGCAAGCTTTCATCAATCTTCTCTTCACAGCAAATAGTATCTCTCACATTCTGTCTCTCAGGCTCTGCAAACACTCTCTTACTTGCTCTGCCTCCTGGACTCTGTGTTGGCCCCTCTCCTGAACTCCAGATTGAGTTCTCCTCTGTATTTCCTGAGCTACCCGAGCTCGAGCCTCCCGAACTCCAGCTTCCCGAGCTAACTTCTGTTCTGTGAATCTGGTTTTTAAACTTTCCTTCTCTTTGAGGCACACCCTGCTCCCAACACATGTGACCAGAGTCTAGCTTCACTCTGACGTGCTGCTGTGGGCGGGGCTTAGGTATGACCAGCTTCTGAGTCCTAGACTCCTGGTTGCTAGGGAAACCTATGATACAACCTGATTTAAAGCGACAGGAGTCTTTTTCCTGTGCATTTCTGTAATCAGCCGTGGTTTCCTTACCACATTAGCCATTAATTCCTCTGGGACCCAAGGCAATTCCATCCCATCCCTGACCTCATCTCTACTCTGGGAACGAGTCTGTCGTTCCCGACGCTTCTCACTCTTAGGCTTTTTCACTTTAGCCACTGGGACAGTAACTAAATCCTCATGAGAGGGAAGATCCTCCGTCTCCCCCTCTGTAACTTCTTCTTCTGCCTCTAGGGCCTTGGATTGGGTTCGCGTGGAAACCATCCCTTCTTTTGCACCCAGACCTTGTTGCACACCTCTCTGAAATTGGGGCCAATCCCTCCCAAGCACTACCTCCTGTGGTAAGCGAGGGACTATTGCTACCGGGATCTCTCTCTCAATCCCTAGCCCTTTCACTTGGACCTGGTAAATTGGATATGTGGACGCGGTTCCGTGCACACACCTGATCTTTACTGTGCCCGTGGGTGTACTGGGTGTCTCTTTATCTTGGGCCCTTATCTTGTGCCACAAGCTCTTGGAAAGCATGGATTGATCAGAGCCTGAATCTAATAATGCTTGCGCTGGTATACCTTGCACAGTAATGGCTAGTAAGAACCCTTCCCCAGTCTTACTTGGCTCACTCATCACTAATGCTGTCTTCAATTTACAGTCCCTCTGTAAATGGCGTTCACTACCACATTTATAACAGGCTCTTTTCACATACTTTATTTATCTGTAGGCACACATTCATTCTTAACATTCGTTCGTTCCCTATCTGACACAGCACCTGACATTTTAGCAAAAGCAACACTTTTATCTTTGGCTACAGCCTCTGCCTCTAAAAACCGTTCAGAGAGCACTATAGCTTCCTGGGTACATTTACATCCTTGTAATATAAGGAAGGTCTGCATCTTTTCTGGAATAGCTGTCAAAAACTGCTCAAGAATGATGTTATCCAAGACTGTCTCCAATGTTTTACCTTCTGGCTCCAACCACTTGGATACCAGCCCCTTTAAGCGGTGATAAAACGCTCTCGGTGTTTCACCTGAACGCAATCTGGCGTTCCGTAACTGGCGGTGATAGACCGAGGGGGTTAAGCCTAGTCTATCCTTTATCGTTCTTTTTACTTCTTGATAGTCATTGACCAAAGGTGCTGGAACGGCTTGGTAGGCGGCTAAAGCCTCACCGGTCAGTGAAATGGCCAGCCTTACCGCCCATTGTTCTTTTGGCCAATTGGCTATCTGAGCGACCCTCTCAAATGCTTCTAAGAAGTCGTCAATGTCATCTCCCTCTTTTAATTGTCCAAAGTTAAGTGACTCTTTGGACCACGGTCCAAATGTGTGGGCTAACCCCAGTCCTGCAAAACCTGTATTGGCTGGGTCAGGCTCTGGCGTCTTCTTGGTCTCTTTCAACCACACCTCCATTAACTCCACCAATGGTTTCTGCTGGGCCTCCAATCTGACTGCAGCTCTCTCCTGGAGCTCCAAGGACAACTCCTTCTGGCGGTCAAATTGGGACGCCATCCACGTAAGGACTTCTTTTACCTCCATGGTCATTTTTGTACCTGTGGCAATGACAAAAAGAAAACACACCACCCAAGTGCGGCACAAACACCTGGTATTGTTCCTTGTCACCTGCTCGAACCGCCCCACCCAGTACCGGTATCCTTAACTACCCTTAGTTAAATACCCTGTACTTGGTACTGGTGGTGCGTCTCGCTCAGCAGCAGTGTAGGGCCTCCGCAGGACCTCTGACTCTCCGGACCAGCCGAACTCCGTAGACTTTCTCTCCCAGTCTCAGCCGTTCGCACTTCCACCCGGCGTCCTCATGCAGAACTCTGGATACGCTGTGTAGCTTTTCTCTGTGCATGCGTGTTCAGCGCTGCATCCGTAGCAACTACGCCACTCTGTCGCCCACGTCCTGGCCGGGCGTATAGCCGGGCAGCAGGAGAGTGTCGCCTTGTTGCCCCTTGAATAAGGTTCACCAATATGGCCGCCACTAGGGCTGCTGGGTACTGTAGTTTACTTATTCTATCAGGCAAAGTAGTGTGACCGCAAGTGGTTAGGCGAAAACAGAGAATATTTTATTTCCTTGGGATTTTTCCCCTCGCATCAAATTAACAGTGCTGAACTCAAAAATGGATTCTTCTCCAAAAACAAAGAATAAAGCTCACAAGTTGTATTCACAGGTGGGTCAGTTTAAGCAGTTAACTTTGACACCGGAATTAGCTTCCAAAGCTCAGGCTGTAAACTTTCTTTAAAGCAAGTTACTTTCACAGGAAGACTGTTTTACTCACAGCTTCCTCACATACAGACAGCTTCCAAATGTCCATTAAGTTTTATTTCACTTCCAGGCATATAGGAGAAACAGCTTGGCTTAAAACCTCCAGTTATTTTCCTTTGCTGTATCTTTCATTCAAACAAGCTTCACTACTTTAAACATTCATTCATTCACATGTGCTTTAGGCTTCAGCTCACCTCCGGCTTGTTTGCCCTACAAAGTGAGCATTGTATTTCTTCAGGCTTATTATCATAAGATTCTACTTCCATCTCCTCTACCGATTCATTGCAGCAGTTCTCAGAGGGTAGCAGGTCGTAGAGCTTACTACTCTGCTTCTGCAACAGTTCATTTAATTTTTCTAGCAATAGTTTCTTCTGCTCTATTTCTTCAGAGAGACTTAGATTAGGGAATGCAGACAAGCTATTCTCTCTACTTTTACAGCTTAGCTGGCTAGCTGATTTACTTCCTCCAGTAGGAACTAACTCCTTCAACTTTCTCTTATGCAGGGACTCTGGAACATACACTTGCCTGAACTCTGGGCCTCTTAGTTGTTCCCCTCCTTCCTGCTCAAAGCCATGCTGCCTTCTCTCTTCAGACGCTTGTCTCCCTCGTGGCAATTTCCCTGTCAGCTGGGTCTGCCTTGGACCTGTTGCTCCTAGATCCCACAGCTCGTCTCTGCTCTTAGTTCCAGCTCTGCTCGAGCCTCCCAAGGCTCCTCTGCTGCTTCCTGGAGCTCCTCTCGAGACTCTTTTCCTTGCACTCGTGCCTGTTCTCGTGCCGGCTCTTTCTGTTCCCGTCCTAAATGCTAGCATTTTTAAAGGAACAGGGTTCACTTTTCTGCCATTCCATTTCCTCTGAACTGCCTTCGTCATCACAGTATTTTACTTCCTCGCTGACCTTTATGGATTTGTTTAGTATATTGATTTCTTTAGGAGTTTTTAAGTTATGATTAAAATTAATGCAGGGTTCTGCATTATCTGCGCTATTATTTAATATTTACTTACAACCAGTTTGTAACATCTTTAAACGTCACAATGTTTATTATCATATCTACGCTGATGATATAATGTTCTACCTCCCATTTGAAATCCCACACCCACCTCTTCAAAAAATAACAGAATGTTTCAATGAACTAACTGAATGGCTCAAAGAACAAAATCTACTTATCAACTTTACTAAAACTGATATATTATTCATCACTAAAAATCAAACATACATACCCCCAAACACGATCACACTAGATACTCATGAAATAAATACAAAAAAAGAAATAAAATATTTAGGTGTGATACTTGACAATAATCTAAATATGGATTCACATATAAAATATCTAACTAAAAAAATACATTACAAACTCAAAACACTAAAACAATTAAGACCATTGATTCATCTACAAGACTTTATTAATATAATTCATGCTATCATCACCCCACATTTTGATTTTGCAAACACAATACTTAATGGCATTTCAAAACAAAATATTAAAAAGATACAAATAATTCAGAACATAGCTGCCAGGATGATTATGAATATAAGCCCACTTGAACATGTTACACCAATTTTGGCTGAACTTCATTGGCTACCTATTTACTCCCGAATCAAATATAAAATTCTTGTCACTACATTTAAACTTATAAATAATCTTGCACCATCGGCACTCAATACACTGATTAATAAAGACATCGATAAACGATCCCAAAGAAGCAGAAACTTAAATACCTTAACAATACCAAAAGATTTCACAAAAGCCAGAAAACAAACAAATAAGAGAGCTTTCTCACACTCTGCTCCAATTCTTTGGAACAATCTACCTGACAACATTCGCCTGCTATCTGATATAAAGGAATTTAGAAAAAAATTAAAAACTCACTTATTCATATTACACTACAATACACCCTCAGAACAGAATACTCAAATAGATACAGGCTAACATTTATACATTATTATTACATACTCTATTTTCAAAATAAATATCACTAATACACTATTAACCATACCACACTCTCATTCACATGATGATTATAGATTTAAACTAACAATGTATATATGTTCTAATATGTTATACCTTTAATGTTACAACATTCCTTGTAAATTATAATTATCTGTTCTATGTAAACTGACTTGGTATATTACATACCAATTAACCTACTGTTCCATGTAAACCGCACTTGATACTAGGGAAAGAGCGGTATATAAATAACTGTTAAATAAATAAATAAAATAAATAAATGATTATTAAAAATGAACAATGCTTCTGTTTTATCTGGGTTTATTTTAAAGTTATTAGCTGTAAGTCAATTGTTCATATCAGTCAAACAGTTATCAATTATTTCTGTGTCAAATTTATTCTAGTTAACTGCAGTGTAGATCATAATATCATCAGCGTATAGATGGTAATTTATTCTGTATTGCTGAATAATTTTGCATATAGGTTGAAGATAGATGTTAAAAAGGATTGATGATAATGCTGACCCTTGTGGTACGCCTTGTGTGATTGGGATTTGAGATGATTTTTTTGTCTCCACATTTTACTATTTGCGTACGATTATTCAGGTAGGATGTAAACCATTTAACTGTGTTGTCGCATAGTCCAATATCTTCTAAACATTGAAGCATTAAAGGATGAGAGATTGTGTCAAAAGCTGCTGAAATGTCAATAAATATTAAAAGAAAAACACTATTTTTCTTATCTAGACCCGTTAAGAGGTTATTAAATAAAGAAATAAGAAGAGTTTCTACATTATGAAATGGTTTGAAACCATGTTAGTGTATTTCCAGTGGAGCATATGAGTCTATGTGATCTTGTAATTGCCGCTGTACTACTTTCTCTATAACCTTGGAGATAAAAGGTAAACTAGAAATCGGACGATATGACTTAGGTTCAGAGGTGCTTAATGATTTTCCTTTATAGATTGGTCTAATTGAGGCTTTTTTGAGGACAGGAGGTAAATAACCTTGTTTTAGTGAATGTTCTACAAATTTGACTAGATGGCAACTTAATTGACTCTTTGCACATTTAATCCATTCTACTGGGCATGGATCAGTTGGGGAGGTTGTTGTATTAATTGTGTACTTATTATATTTTCAATTTGTTTTTTTGTTGGCATTGAAAAATTAGACCAAATGTGTCTGGAATCAGAGAGTATCTCTGTCGTTAATTGATTAGGCTGTGAAGATATTATAGAGGTTAATTGATTTCTGTTTTTATTTATTAAGTAGTTTGCATATTCTTGAGGATCTATCTGGTGATTTTGACAAGGAGAGTTGTTTTTGGTAAGCTGTTTCACAATATAAAATAATTCCCTTGGTTTATTAGCAGATTTCAAAATTAAGTTTGTATGGTATTGTTGTTTACAATTATTTATCAGATTGTTATATTCAATTAGCTTCACCTTATATAAAAACTCTGTATGCTGAGATTTGTTCTGTCTCCATTTACGTTCCAAATTTCTTAGTATACGTTTTGCCTCTCTGATATCATTCGAATACCATGGTGTGTTATTTTTTCTACGTACTCGTGCCTTGTCTCTGTTGAGATTTACTGAGGCATCAGAAATGACTTTATTCCAGTTGTCTATTGCAGCATCTAAATTACTACAATCTTGGTGCAAGTGAGGAATTACATTTGATATGAAATTTTCTTTATGAAAGGCTCTAAATTTTCTTGTTTTACAATTAGTTTCCAATTGGTGAGAATGAGGTTTTAAATGTAAAGTAATAGACATCACATAATGATCTGACCATGGCACAGGAGATATTTTTGGAATTGAGATTTGGTTTAGATCAGTAAGAAGCTTTGGGTGGAAAATCATATCTGGAATAGTACCATGTTGATGAGTTAGTAGAGTAATTGCCTGTTTATAATCTAAAGAGTCCAAAGCTTTTAAGAAGGCTTTAGATTCCTTAGGCGGTAAGGAACTTAAATTGAAGTCACCCAAAGCAATTAATGGTTTACGGGGCAAGCTGTGTGAACAAATTAATTCAAGGATTGCTGACAGTTGATCTTTTGTGGCATTGGGTGGTCTGTAAGCAAGACAGATACTGAGATGGTGATTTGATATCACCATTGAATTTGTATCAGACGAATTATTGATTATAACAGTTTTAAATTTTACTCTGCCTCTGAAGTATTCCTCTGTCATCTAAATCCAGAGTCCTACCAACCACTGTTCCCTGAACCTCATTTCTACCCTCCCAAGAGCACCCCACTCCCTCCCCCTCCCTCCCTGCCTTCCCCCTTCCCCCCAGACCAAACAGCCTGTCTGTCCTCCCCACCCCACTGTGAGACGCTTGATGTCGGCATGCTCCCCCTTTTATCCCCCAGCATCTTAATCTTGACTAACCTTATACCCGGGTCTCCCTTCCTTCGAGTGACTGATTGATCTCATACCCCATTCCCCCCCCCTGCTTCTAAGCCCCTCCATTTCCCCATTCCTATGAATCCACATCCCACTGTGGGTTGCGTTTCATGGCTTTCCGCCTGGGGCTAATTATCCCATTTTAGCATCCACCCCTCAGCCATCCTGCAGTCTACTTCTGTCCCCCATTCCCCCCACTTCAACATTGTCCCTCTTAGCACTCCCACCCCCAACTCAACTATCTGCTAATCTTAGTCCTGTTCTGCATGTAATTCTTGTACCTTATTTGCATCCTTCAGCATGCTTAATGTTCAAACCTCAACGGTGATGACATTTATACAACTGGATCAGTTTGCTATTCACTTCACAGCAAGCTGCAAATAGAATTTTGTGGTGTCCGCCAACTTGGGGTTGATATTATGTTAGAAGAAGGGCGTCTTTCATTATGGCCACTGAGACCAAGCCCTCCAACTCTGCCAGCAGGATTCAATTTCCAGTGTCCTCTCTCTGAGCCATGATCGTGCGCACATATGTTGCAGTGGCTTGAGACTCCTTGAACATTTGAGTTACTCCATTATGAGTTATTTTGCAGGATACTGGAGGGTGAATTTGATCTTTGCTTCTGCTAACTGGGCACAAATTCCTGAGAAGCCCTGGCGGTGTTGGCTCAGTGCTTGTGAGTAGTCTACAAACACCAGGATTTTCCAACATTGTGGGTCAGGGGGCCCTGGCCCCACGCAGAATGTAAAACTCTATCTTTTTGCAAATAGTTCAAAAAAACAGGCCAGAACCACACTTGGTTGTTACTCAGTTCCTGTTTTAGGCCCCAGGCGGTGCACCCATTCCAAGATCAGCGCCCTGCAGTCTGATCCCAAGTTGAGCTGCAGGTGGAGCAGTTTCCAAAAACCCCCAAAGCTTGGAGTCTGCAATTGTTTCTGGGATACCGATGAATCGTAAATTGTTTCTGCTGTTCCTATTCTCAATGTCATCCAGTTTTTCGCCTGCTGCTCCACCTGTTTACGGAGAGCATCCAGGTCTGCACTGGTGTTGTGTATCTCGTTCTCGACCTTAGCAATACGTTGTTCTGCCGCTTACCTCCTCCAGAGACTGGGTAACTTCATCTAGTCTCTGTGTAACTGCATCAAAGTGCTCTGTCAATAAGCCTATGACTGCAACTGCTACTTCCTCCACTAGCGACGTTAACTGTGCAACTGCAGGAGAAGAGGGTCCTTCCGCCATCTTGGCCGCTCCCGGTAAGGCAGATTTTATTGATGTGGTTAGGTCTGACCGGCCTAGGTTTCACTTCTGGCCTCTATGGTCCTTTACGATCAGAGTGTTGACTCTGAAGTTGGGAACCGCTGTGTATTTAGGGGGCTTCAGGAGGTCTTATCCCAGAGAGCAAGCAGCATTGTTTGTATGCCCTCAACACATCATGTGATCCTCTGAATTTGTTTAATGGCATAAGAGTTGCTTAGCACTAAAACTCCTATCTGAGCCTTCATCCTTCTCTTTCCTGTCATATATCTCTTACCTCAGTCTTATTCTACAGACTTTGTCCTTCTGCAATTTTTGTCAGTGGCAAGCATCAAATTATCTCTATGTTGAGAATTGAGGTGGAAGCTTTTACACCACCAAACTTGGCTCTGATTTCCTTTGTTTCTTCTTCCTCTCTGAATGTAAGAACGTCCAGCTTCTGAGAGGGGAAGGCATTGTCTCTTCCAAGATGGTAGCCGCTTAAGACTACCAGAAGATGTCTTCATAAGAGCAATGCCTATGCAACCCTTCTTCCTGGGGTTTGTAGTGCTCACACTGCCATCTTAGCCTCTTAGGGCCCTAGGCTGGAAAACCTTGAAGGATCCTCTCTGATGCCAGTTTCTTCCCCCTCTCTCATCTCCTTCATTCCTCTTCCTTCCCATCCTTCACTCTATCCCATCACTCTTTCTTAATTTCACAAGCCTCCCATCTTCTTTCTCTCAAGTCACTTCACTGGCCTCCCACCTTCACTATTTTAACCTGCTCCTTGCTGGTCTCCATCTGAATCATCTGTCTCCTCTTCAATCTGTTCAAAACTCAGCTGCACAGCTTATCTTCCACCAGTGTCGCTATGCTTATATAACCGCCGCTTCTCAAGTCACTTCATTGGCTCTCTATCCATTTCCACATCTAGATCAAACTTCTCCTGCTGACCTATAAGTGCATTCATTCTGCGGCTCCTCACTACCTTTCCTCTCCTATCTCTCCCTACACCCCTCCTCGGGAAAGCCGCTCTTCTGGCAAATCCCTTTTATCTGTGCCTTTTTTGCCACTCCCAACTCCAGACTTCATTCATTCCCTCTCGCTGCTCCATGTGCTTAGAAGAGACTATCTGGGTCTGTGTGTCGGCTGCTTCTTTGTATCTGAATCAGGCTAAATACTCACCTCTTTGAAGTCACTTTTGGATCCTGATGCTCCTCATTTTCTTGTCCACTACTTATGTGTATCGTACTATACCCTAGTGCCCAGTTTTTTATGTGTTTTGTCTTGATTAGATTGTAAGCAGGGGTAGCAGTAGACCCTACTGTTGACTGGTCTTGGTTGGACAGTCAGCAGGATGAACAATGAAGCAATCAGGGTTGCCAGATAATTTTACAGTTTCTAGCACAACGTCTGTGGAAAACTAGCCCAAAAGAACAACCTCTTTTGGCCAGACTCCCTGATGCCAGCAAGTGACATCATAGCTCCTTTTAATGGAGGCATGCTCTTCAAGCGACATCACAGAGCACTCAGGAAGAAAGGGGAGGTTGCCGCCCATCCTGTGGCATATCATTAGATAGCACTGTGACCTCACCAATGAGATGTAGCCAAGGGCCAACATCGTGCCGGACAGGGCCGATACCAGTTAGACTTTGGGTTTTGGGGTAGGGATTCTTCTATTTTCATGGTTTTCTTGCCCAAAACAGGCCCTCAATTTTTCCTAAGGAAAAAGCAAAAACGTGACCCAATTGGGCAGGAAAATTACAGAAATGGCAGTACAGGAAGCACTTGCTAGTCCCTATGGCCTTTATTCCTACCTGTGAATTCCCTGTTCAAAGCAGAAGCATGCTAGTAGAAGCAGAAGAGGCCATGGGAGCCAGGAGCATCGTGTATGCTTTGAGTCTCCATGGCCTACATTGCAGTGATGGCTTCATTAGCTGTGCTGCTGAATGTTTGACCCAAGCATTGCTGCTCCTCTCTTTACTGACTGCACTGGATCCAGCTCTTCCTCTGGCCTGCATACTATGCCTCAGCCCCCAAGGCCTTCTAGATTGCAGTATGTGGAGGCCTCCTTCACTATGGATCCCAGTACTTCCCAGTAGGGTTGCCAACCGGCCGGTTTTCAGCCGGCCTGGCCGGTTTTTCCATGGCCAGGCCGGCTGCCGGCAGAGTTGTAAAACCGGCCATTGAAAAGCCGGTTTTTTGCTCTGGCCGCAAGATCGGGAGCGGCCAGAGCAAAAAACCGGCTTTTGTGCCGAAGTCCGCGGCGCGAACGCGATCGCGATTCCCTATAGCAGTGCAGCCGCTGCTTCTGCTTTGTACAGAGCAGCGGCTGCACTTCACTTACATTGAAAAGTAAAGAGAAACTGTGTCAGGAGCCCTCCGATCATCGCAGAGCCCAGGAAGTGATGTCATGGGGGCGGGCTCCTCACAGGCTGTCTTTCCTTTTCAAATTAACTTTAGCTGCAATAAAGTTAATTTGAAAAGAAAAGACAGCCTGTGAGGAGCCCACCCCCATGACATCACTTCCTCGGGCTCTGCGATGACCGGAGGGCTCCTGACACAGTTTCTCTTTACTTTTCAATGTAAGTGTAGTGCAGCCGCTGCTCTGTACAAAGCGGAAACAGCGGCTTGGGCAGAAGGGGGGGGGGTGTGTGAGTGAACCAGCAAGGGGGGGGTGATGGTGGAGTGAACCAGCAGGGGGGGGGGGTAGTGATGGTGTGAGTGAACCAGCAAAGGGGGGGGGAGGTGTGAGTGAACCAGCAGGGGAGGGGGGGTGATGGTGTAAGTGAACCAGCAAGGGGGGGGAGTGTGAGTGAACCAGCAGTGGAGGGGGGGTGGTGTGAGTGAACCAGCAAGGGTGGGGGCGATGGTGTGAGTGAACCAGCAAGGGGGGGGGTGATGGTGTGAGTGAACCAGCAAGGGGGGGGGAGTGTGAGTGAACCAGCAGTGGAGGGGGGAGGGGGTGGTGTGAGTGAACCAGCAAGGGGGGGGGTGGTGTGAGTGAACCAGCAAGGGGGGGGGGTGATGGTGTGAGTGAACCAGCAAGGGGGGGTGTGAGTGAACCAGCAGTGGAGGGGGGGGGGTGGTGTGAGTGAACCAGCAAAGGGGGGGGGGTGATGGTGTGAGTGAACCAGCAAGGGGGGGGGCGATGGTGTGAGTGAACCAGCAGGGGAGGGGGGTAAGTGAGTGAGTGACCCAGCAGGAGGGGTGAGTAAGTGACAGGGGGTGGGTGAGTGAACCAGCAGTGGAGGGGGGGGGTGGTGTGAGTGAACCAGCAGGGGAGGGGGGTTGGTGTGAACCAGCAGGGGAGGGGGGTTGGTGTGAGTGAACAAGCAGGGGAGGGGTGAGTGAGTGACAGGGGGGTGGGTGAGTGAACCAGCAGGGAGGGGAGGGGAGGGGTGGTGTGAGTGAACCAGCAGGGGAAGGGGGTGAGTGAGTCAGAAGGGGGGGTGAGTGAGTGAACCAGCACTGAGGGGAGGGGGGTGAGTGAACCAGCACTGAGGGGGGGTGTGACTGAATCCTCGGTAATTTTTGTGGGTGGGGCTGGGGGCGAGGCAGGGGTGGGACTGGGGGCGGAGAATGGGTGGAGCATGGTGAGCCACAGGTGTCGGGGTTTTTTCGGTGAAAAAGTTGGCAACCCTACTTCCCAGTATGGATCCCAGTGCTATTTTCCCAGTACTTCTGCCCTGGGAGGAATTCAGGTTCCTTAGAGATGGGGTTCTCAGAGCCAAGGATGCAATGACTCATGCCAAATTTCAGGGATTTTCCCCAGTTTTAGAGCTATGTCTCTGACTCCCACCTATTTGGCAGAAAAAAGAAATATTTTCAATTTAGGTGAGTGGAATATGCCAGTTTTTAGAATTTACATCCAGTGTGGGTGAAATGAATCAGCTCTAACATTGTTTAAACATGTAATAGTTCTTGTTTTTTTGTTTAATGTAAACCACCATGATGATGGAAAGGCAGTATATAAGACCACACAAATAAATAAATCACTGTTTCTATTTCTCTATCAATTTGTCTGCTTCGAAGTGATATTGTTGATGCCATGGGGTGAGAGAGGGGGCAGGGTAATGACTCCTCTTCCCCCTCCATGCCTGTTTTCTTCCAACCTGCAATTAAGGTATCCCACCCCCCCCCCCCCCCCCCCCCCCCCCCCCTTTTTGGATAACAAGCATCACACATTTGCCTGTAAACATTCTGGAAACGTTACTTAAAATTACCCTACCTGCTTCGTCTATAACATAAGAGCAGTGCCTGGGCAACTCTCTCTCCCTGCCGAGGCTGTGATGGCAAAGACCCAAGTCACAGCCGGATACAGTCCTCCTATATAAAGGCAGGTGTCACACTACTGCTACATAATAAGCAGGCCTCCAGATTCCAAGCTGTCCCAGAATCAATTTGCATTTTTGTTTGTTTTTAATAAGATGGCAAATGAGGTTTGTGCTCTGCTTCTGTAAAAGAAAAAAATATATAAAAAATTCAATAGGAGGCTGAGAAATTTCAAACAGAATTGTTTCTACCATATTCATCTAAAGAATCTGACTTTTGCTCCGTGACGAGAAAAACAATAACTGGGTATTATTCTCCTATTTATGGAGAGCTGGAAAATCAACATCATCTAATAGTTTCTAGGAGCTCAGAAATGGCATCTCTATGACAACCAGTCACAAGACATTGCGTCAGCTGCGAGTAAAGAATTGGAGACAATTTACTCCTCAGTGCTATTCAGTTGCTTTATTTATTTATTTATGTCAAAACTGGATGGCATTTAGCAAAAATAGATTTTCTTTGAACTGATAGTTTGCACACATCAGACGAAAAAGAAGCTGGTAATGGAATCCACCTGACACCGGCACAGCTGTGTGTCATTCATGTGAATCCGACGTGGTGCCATCCTCTCCTCTTCCATGGATCTTCTGTCCGCATTGAGAAAACAACATTAGTCAGGCATTTGTATTACGATCGTATAAGAGCCCATGACAAAGTGACATGCTAGACCAATGAATATGCTCCAGCTTGCCCACGACCTTTCTCTGGAATATTTCAGCACTTCCCAGCTCCACCTTCAGCTGACGATCTCTAGAACGGCTGTAAAGGTTCTCAACATTTCCATCACTAGCTGTACTGTAGCTGCCGCTCAATATTTGCAATTTAGCATGAGCACAGCATTCTTTTCTTAAGAAAGCATAAAGATGTTGATTTGGGCATCCTGTACCGAGAGCATTTGATTTGCCCTTACCTTTGACGCACAAATGCAGAGAGATGTAGTTCCCAAGGACTTGTAGTTTCTATTGCTAAAGCAGATGTTTACAGGAAATTTAGAAAAGACAGTATATTTGCAATCAGATTGCCTGTTCATACTGAAGAGGCACTTCCTTCTCTTCTTTTGCATCTCTCTGCTATATGTGGATTTCCGAATAGGTGTAGTTTCTGTTTCAGACTGTGGGTCTTCTTTTTGTTTAGGGGAGAACATATTTAATTGATATCTAGCTCCAGCAGTTTGCTGCTGAGGGTCTTGATAAACTTTCCTAGAATCTAGTAGCCAGCCAAACCCCCTAGAAATTAGTGCCTGGAACTTCTTTTAACTTCCTTGTCATCTTCACTGAAGAGTAGAGAATCTTCTTCACTTTAACACTGGGTTCCCTCTAGGTGGGCTTATGGGGTTAGGACTGGTAATGGGCTGTGGGCTGATGGGGGGGGGTTAGAACTGGCAATGGGCTATGGGGGGCTGACTGGAAATGGGTTGATGGGGTTAGGACTGGAAGTGGGCTGATGGGGGGGTTAGGACTGGTAATGGGTTATAGGGGGGGCTTAAACTGAAAATGGGGTGATGGGGGGTTAGGACTGTAAGTGGGTTGATGGGGGGGCTAGGACTGGTATTGGGTTGGGGGTTGCTAGGACTGGAAATGGTCTGATGGGTGGCTAGGACTGGAAATGGGCTGATGCAGGGACTAGAAGGGAATGGATGCTGGGTGAGGCTGGAACTAGAAGGGAGCTGATGTTGGGGGAGGATTAGAATGGGATGGGGCTGGAAGAGTAAAATGGAGAAGGGAAAAATATTTTGTGTGGGAGGGATAAAAAATCTACAATTGTCCGGGTATTGGGAGAGTAAGTGGGGATTGAGGATGGAGGGGTAAAATTTGAGTGGATGAAATAGGAATGAGGAAAGAGCAAAAGGAAAAATATTAGTATGTTAAAGCAGATGTAGAGAGAGAATGGAAAAAAACTAGAAGAGAGAAGAAAGGACAAATGGACAGCAGACGATGGAGAGTTAGCAGAAGGCACAAAGAAACCAGAAGAAAGTGGCTGGAGCAATTGCAGCTGAAAAAAATGCACAAAAGGTAGAAAAATATCTCTTTATTTTGAATTTATTAATTGGAATATGTCAGCTCTGGTAAATGTGCATCATTAACGTCTGCGCTTTGTTTAGTACAAGAGCAAATTAATGTATAGTTTTATTTCTACAGTGTTGTACATTCCAAGTTTGGCTTTTAGGATTCCCAGTTTAATTGTTGTCTTCCTGTTTCTAAATTGTGATTACTTGTTTGGTGATGGTCTATGTTCTGCATGTGTAACTGAGCTGAGGTGTTCTGTTTATATAATTCCTATTTGACATTGCCACTTGTTCTCTTTCCCCAGTAGGTCATGTATTGTTGTTCTCTGAAATGTATTGGTTTAATATTTGCAGTGTTGCCTTTTGATTGGTAGAGTATGGTGCTTTGTGAGTCCTGGTAGTGCTGTTAGGATACGGCGGGTTTGCTATGGGTTCTAAATGGGCAGTGTTTGTAATAGTTCCTAATGTGTCTGGCAGTTGGCACTAGATTATAGTAATGTAGAAATCTTTTAGTCTTTCTTTATCCATACACTCATTAAGAGGCACGTTTACTAAAAGTTAGTATATGGTAACATTATGCAAATATTTATGCAAATGAGGCCTCTTATGCAAATGAGGCCCCGCACCCCCCTTTGGCCGCCCCTGCTGGGGGCCCACAATTTTTGTTGGCGTAGGGCCTCACTCAAGGTAAATCCGGCCCTGACCCAAACATTCAGGAAGGATATTCTTCAATTAGTTATATCTGGTTCAGTGCTCCCATTCCATGTGGGTACTGGATCTCATGGCCATCCAAGCTTACCGAATAGCATTAACAGGACATTCCCTGACACAGGAGGGTAAACTCAGGAACAACATCAGAAAACATGTTGTCATTAAAGAGGTGGTAGATACATGGAATGGCTCCTAGAAGAGGTAGTAGAGACAAAGGAAGATCTTGTCTTACTAATCTGTTATATTTTTTTGAAGGTGTGAATAAACAGATAGACAAAGGTGAATCAGTTGATACAGTGTATCTGGATTTTCAGAAAGTCTTTGACACGGTCCCTCATGAAAGACTCTTGGGGGTATGTTTACTAAACCGTCTTAACGTGCGCCCAGCGATAATGTGCAGGATGCCATAAAAGGAGTGGGCGTTCCGGTCTTAACGTAGCAATCGCGTGTTATTGCGCGATGAAGTGCGCCGCGCACATTATCATGCGATAGAGGGAGCCGCACACGTTACCGCGCGTTAAGCTTAATTAGGCACACTGACCTACAAACACAGCAGCAGAGGTGTAGCACAATGGTAAATACACTAACTGATGGTACAGGGGTCATGAGTTTGATCCCCAGTGGGCTTAATGAATAAGGCTGCCTGAGGCATTGCCCTTTACTTTAAATCAGTGCTGTCTGAGGCATTTTCTTTTTTACTTTAAATTAGAGCTGCCAGCAAACACACCCTCACAGTGCCTTAGCCTAAGGTGCCACATAAGGCGCCCTATAACGCACTCCAGAGGGCACATTATAAAGTGCACTGTCTGCCAAGGCACCCTAAAATGTTGCCTATAGGGCGCCTTATAAGGTGCTTTATAGGGTGCCTTATAGGACGCTTTATGGGGCACGTTATGAGGCACCTTAAGGTTACAGCACTGTGAGTGTGTTTTTGATGGCAGCACTAATTTAAATCAAAAAAGAAAATGCCTCAGACAGCCCTATCAAATAACACCTCTGTGGGATAAAACCCATGACCTCTGGCTCCACAGGCAGTGAAGTAACCAGTGGGCTACATCTCTATAGCTGTTAGCAAACCCCTGGCTGGCTACAGAAGGACTGCAGGTCACCACACAAACTGTCTGCTGTGGTTACCAGGATAGGGTTAACCCACCCGTACCCATGATGCACTGCACATGCAAATCAGCAGTCTACCGATGATCACAAGATGGGGTATGCTCCCCAACAGCACCTAGGCCTGGTAGGGGGAACTGACCATGTGTATCACTGGCACAGAGTAGCTACAGACCATCACATTGTGGGGGTACTGTGCTCACCCTGAGGGTGAGGTGGGGTGCCCAGCACCAGGTCCGCAGCATCTGTCATGGCTGAGATAGGCCATGCTGCAGGTCCCTATCAGTGCCAGTGTGTGATAGGTAGTTCCTACAGATACACCTGTGTCCATCTGTATTTATCAGTCACATCTAGCCCTTATGGACTATGATGCACCCAGAATAGTGCATATCCTGTGTGGGTACCATAGTCACATGATTTAAGTGAAGGGGGAGTGTTTGGACCCATAGGCAGATTATGTCACACCACCCAACCCACCCTCTGTGGCTCAGATGTGAGGAACAGGATCTCCCACCAACAGATCCACATTCTACATCCCTGCAATGGTGGCAGTAGAGGGGACCATAAGCCCCAGTCCTGCTGGGGAAGAGACACCCTACAGGGCAGTCCATGCAGATCTGTACACATCCATAAGGCAATGGCAGACAGACAGTAGGCCTGGAAATGCTCAGCTGCTCCCCCCCACCATCTGACATTCTCCAGCCACTGTACCCTGCAAGGTGTTCAAGCCATACACATACTAACTGCAGACAGTCTGCTAGCTAGTCCATAGTGCATGCTCCTGGAGGGAATATGAGCACACCCACCAAGCAGATAAGTCAGTGACTGGGCCCAAGAAAAGACAACCCATAAATATCACTTGAAAGAAATACTATATAGCACTGTGGGGGAACCTAGCCATGCCATGATCACTGCTCAGTCAGGGTGAGAGTGACCTCCCAGCAGGACATGCTGTGGACACCCTGCCCATGCAGGTGGTGGCCGGGCACTACAATGTCCTAGCCATGGCCCTATGCCCTGTGCAGATGCATCCTGTCCAGGCTATACCCACAATACCTTGCTACTCATTATGCAGTTTAGCAGGCTAACACTGGAAACAGTGCAAGCAGTGTGGGCTGAGTAAGGTGTTGGCAGCCACCACACACTGGATAGACAGACACACACTCCCACACCTATGCCAGCATTGTGCAAATATAGAGGCTTTTGGCAGCCCTGGCCACCACACCAGTGCTGAGCACGGTGCAGGCATGGCTATGGTACGCAATACTGTTGGGGTCACTCCACGGGGTGGTAAACACTGTCAGAAACCAGAACTGAAACACACTCCACAGATATCAGAAAGGTTGCTATGATGCAGCTCAATCAGCAAATTGTGCTTAACTTAGGAATTGCTATCTGCCATTAATCATAGCAACCTTTTGATATTTGTGTAACGTATTCCCAGGTTTAGGGCAGCATTGCTAAGGTATGCAAGTGCTAGTATTGGGAGATGCTGCTGCACGCAGGGCCCAACAGCCTGCCTCTCCATGAGGCGTTGGATAGTGGAGCCTGTGGGTGTGAGTGTTTGTACCCCTGTTGGCCTCTGCTCTAGGGCAGGGGTTTCCAGTTCCGGTCCTGGTGGGCCAAACACTCTTCAGGTTTTCATGCTGTCCCTAATGAATATGCATGAGATACATTTACATACCATGGGGCGGCGCATGCAAATGCAGCACAGGCATATTTATTAGAGAAAGCATGACACCTGAATGGTGTTTGACCCTCCAGGACTGGAGTTGGGAAACTCTGCTCTAGGTATTGCACATGTTTATTTATTTATTTATTTATTTTGCAAGCATTTGTATCCCGCTCCTTCCAGCGATCAGATGCGGGTAAGATTATTATTGCGAAATTGCCGAATCGAGGCAGGTACAAATTTTGTTTATATACAGATTGTCAGAGAAGCACATCACTCAGAGTTAACACTTCTTAGCTATGGGGGGATCATTTACATATATACATATATACAGGATTGGTTTCTGGGTCACGGAGGACAGGGGGCTGCCCCATCTGAGAGATTAGTTCAGGTTGAAATGGGTTTGGAAAATGTGCGTTTTAAGTTTCTTTCTGAATTCTAGAAGGTCATTGCTGGCTCGTAGTTCTGGTGGGAGTTGGTTCCATAGTGTTGGCGCCACATATGAGAAAGCCCTGTGGCTGGTGCTGGCTTTGGTAGATCTTATATCTGTTGGAGTGCGGAGGATGTTGGAGTTGATGGTTCTTCTGTTTCGGGTAGGGGGTTGCAATCTGACTAGGGTGTTGAGGAAGGAAGGTGCTAGGTTGTGGATGAGTTTGAAAGTAGTTGTTAGTATTTTGTATTTTGTGCGAGCTGTTATGGGTAGCCAGTGTAATTGAATTAGTACTGGTGTGATGTGGTCACTTAGATTTTTCTTCATTATGACCCTGGCAGCTACATTTTGTGCCATTTGAAGTATGTTTAGAGTCTTTTTAGGTAGACCTTGTAGGATGGCGTTGCAGTAGTCAAAATGTTTATGGTGTCTGTGCTCTGTAGGGTAAAATATAGGTGTTTCAGGCATGTTTATGTTATCTGCAATAAAGTTTCCGTTGTTATTACCACAGTTTAGTACTGGGTAAAATATGGGGACTGGGTTGGCAGGAGCTGCAGCTGGGACTTGAACTTGTGACCTTCTGCTCCTGAACACACTGGCTGTGTGTACTGCACCACACTGTTGCCACAGGGATGGTTTATTCCCTGGGGATACCATGACTATTTGTCAGACAGACCTTGTCTGTTGCAGTGCACGGCACCCACCTAAACGGGGCTAGGCCATGGTCTGCTGTGGGCAGATGCCACTGCCCCCTCCGCCACCATGCTGCCATGCCATTATGCCGGTGGTGCTGGTGGTGCGCATCCAGTGTAACGGTAGGCAGCTGCCTATGGTGTGGGATCTGGGGTAGGGGTGCCTGCATAGACGTCCGCGCTTCCCCCCCCCCCCCCACCGCCTGCCAATGTTCTGTGCCCTTGGGGGTACCTGCTGGGTACTATCCCCTGTGACACTGTGAGAAACACACTCATGCCCATGTTGGGCCCTCATCAGTTGCTTTCTGGCTGCTCTACAGTTTCAGCATTCCTATGTGCCACCTAGGCATCTGCCTAGTCCGCACTGTGCCCCAGCTGGACCACAGCATGTGCCACCTGCAGCCCTCTGTATCCCATTTCTGGCATCTGTGCAGTTGCCCTTTCCTACATGCCCACCCTGCTGTTGCAGCACATGTGCATGCCATAAGAAAGCTGCCCAATATAAAGGGAAAACCCTGATCAGCTCTATTTCATTGTGGGATCATTCACCTTGTAGGGGGACAGAGCATAGACCCATCCAGACATGATATCTTTTTTTTTAGCTTTCTCAGTAGCATTTTTTAATGTTTCTCATTAATATCACTATTGGACAGCTTGGTTATGGGGATTTCAAATTTTGTTCAGGTCATTTTCTGTGTTTTTGTGCCTTTTTGTTCCGTGCACATGTATCACAACTATCACTTTTTTTCTAGGTTTCCCTGGCTTTGCTGTACATTGCTGACATAAATGGTTTCTCTTTCCTGCAAATGTGTCTTAACGCGAGGGTTTCACTGGCATTAGTTTTCAGACCCGGATTCCACAGCATTAGTGTGCATGGAGCCTCTCCCCTCCCACTCTCCACCCATTGACCCCCTCTCTCCGCCCTCTGGGAAGCCTTACTCCACCCTTCAGAGCCGGATTTCACAGTGTTAGGTTGCCTTAACGCCACAGGCATGTTATCGCGTGATAAGTGACGTTACCATGTGATAAAGCACCATTTATCACGCGATAATACCGCCGCTGCGCCGTTAGCGCCATTTAGTAAACATACCCCTTGGTGAAACTAAAAAGTCATGGGATAGGAAGCAGTGTACTATTGTGGATCAGGAACTGATTAAAAGATAGAAAGCAGAGCGTAGGGCTAAATGGCCAAATTTCCCAATGGAGAAAGGTGAATAGTGAAGTACCTCAAAGATCTGTGCTGGGTCCGCTGCTTCTAAACATATTCATAAATGACCTGGAAATGGGAATAATGAGTGAGGTAATCAAATCTGCAGATGACACATAATTATTCAAAGTTGTTAAACCCCAAAAGGATTGTGAAAATTTTCAAGAGGACCTTAATAAATTGGAAGACTGGATGTTCAAATGACAGATGACATTTAATGTGGACAAGTGCAAAGTTATGCACCTAGGAAAGAACAACCCAAATTATGGTTACACGATGCAAGGTTCTACGTTAGGAACTAACACCCAAGAAAAAGATTTAGGAGTCATCGTGGATAACACATTGAAACCCTCTGTCCAGTGTGCAGCGGCGGCCAAGAAGGCAAATAGAATGCTAGGAATGATAAGGAAAGGAATGGAGAATAAAACAAAGGATATTATAATGCCTCTGTTTCATTCCATGGTGCGACCACATCTTGAATATCGTCTGCAATTCTGGTCGCTGTATCTTAAAAGGGATATAGCATTATTAGAAAAAGTACAGAGAAGAGCCACCAAAATGTAAAAGGGATGGAAGGATACCCTTATGAGGAGAGGCTAAAAAGATCAGGGCTCTTCAACCAGGAAAAACGACGGCTGAGGGGGGATATGATAGAGGTCTATAAATTAATAAATGGAGTGGAACAGGCAAATGTAGCTCGATTGTTTACACCATCAAAATGTAGAAAGACTCGGGGACACGCAATGAAGCTACAGGGTAACCCATATAAGACTAATAAGAGAAAATATTTTTTCACTCAACACAAAATCAAACTCTGGAATTCGTTACCAAAGAATGTAGTAAAAGTTGTTAGTGCAGATGGGTTTAAAAAAGGTTTGGACAAGTTCCTGGAGGAAAGGTCCATAAACCATTATTAAAGAAGACCAGGGAAATCCACTTCTTGCCCCAATACAAGCATCGTGGAACCTGTGTGTCTTTTTGGGAAACTGTTATTGGCCACTGTTGGAAACAGGATACTGTGCTTGATGGATCTTGGTCTGACCCAATATGGCATATCTTATTTTCTTATGTTCTTAAAACAGTAATGGAATTCAAGAAAGCATGGATTAAGCATAGAAAATCCCTATTTGTGAAGTAAAGTAGGCTACAGATCAACTAGAATTTTTTCTATTGGGTAGACTAGGTGGGTCTAATAATTCTTATTCATCATTATATCCTACATGGTTCTGTTTCTGTTGGTATATTGCCACAGCTTTTTCTCCAGGATTTCTGTGGAGTAGAGCTTCAAAGGTGTTCCAGGGGATATTGAAAGCAGGCTGAGTAAGGAATGAAGTATGAGCAATGTTAAGAACATAAGAACATAAGAAATGCCATACTGGGTCAGACCGAGGTCCATCAAGCCCAGTATCCTGTTTCCAACAGTGGCCAATCTAGGTCATACGTACCTAGCAGTTTCCCCAAAAGACACAGGTTCTGCAGTGCTTGTACTAGGTCAAGCATTGATATCCTGGGTCCCTTTTTAATAGTGTTTTATGGACCTTTCCTCCAGGAACTTGTCCAAACCTTTTTTAAACCCAGCTATCTTTTAACCAGTTCCCGATCCACAATAGTACACTGCCTCCTATCCCATGACTTTTTAGCTTCGCCAAAAGTCTCTGATGGGGGACCTTGTCAAAAGCTTTCTGAAAGTCCAGATACACTATATCAACCGACTCACCTTTGTCTACCTGTTTATGCACACCTTCAAAAAAACAGATCAGATTAGTAAGACAAGATCTTCCTTGTCGAAAGCCATGTTGGCTGTCTCCCATTAGGCCATGGCTATCTACATGCTGTGTAATTTTGTTCTTTATGATGGTTTCTACCATTTTCCCTGGTACTGACGTCAGGCTCACCGGTCTGTAATTTCCCGGGTCACCCCTGGAACCCTTTTTAAAAATTGGTGTTACGTTGGCGACCCTCCAATCTTCAGGTATTACAGATGATTTTACTGAAAGTTCACAGATTACCAATAGCAGGTCTGCAATCTCATATTTCAGTTCTTTCAACACTCTGGGATGTATACCATCCGGTCCAGGTGATTTGTTACTATTCAGTTTATCAAATAGTTGTAATATATCTTCCCGGTGTAGCGATATTTCTCTCAATTCCTCTGCAGTATCACCTTTAAATACCACTTCAGTCTTGGGTAACATCCCTACATCTTCCTCAGTAAAGACCGAAGCAAAGAATTCATTCAGTCTCTCTGCTATAGCCTTGTCCCCTCTTACTGCCCCTTTTACCCCTCTATCATCTAATGGTCCAATTGACTCTCTCACAGGCCTTTTGCTACGAATGTACTTGAAAAAGTCTTTATTTCGTGTTTTTGCTTCCGTAGCAAGTTTCTTCTCAAATTCCCGCTTTGCCTGCCTTATCAATGCTTTGCATTTAACTTGCCAGTACTTGTGTTGTTTCCAGTTTTCATCATTTGGCTCTTTTTTCCATGTCCTGAAGGTTGCTCTTTTGGCAGCAACAGCCTCTCTGACCTCACCTTTAAACCATGCTGGCAGTTTTTTGGACTTTCTTCCACTTTTCTTAATGCGTGGAATACAGCTGGTCTGGGCTTCGAGGATAGTATTTTTAAATAACACCCAAGCTTGCTGTAAGTCTTTAACCTTTGGAACCGCTCCTTTTAGTTTTTTCTGAACTATATTCCTCATTCTATCATAGTCTCCCTTTTGAAAGTTAAAAGGTAGTACTGTGGATTCCTTTACTATCTGTCCTCCACTGATTAAATCAAACATGATCATACTATGATCACTATTGCCAAGTGGTCCCAACACCCTTATTTCTTGCACCAGATCTGGCGTTCCACTAAGGACTAGGTCCAGTATGGCTTCCCCTCTGGTCAGTTCATGAATCAGCTGCTCCAAGAAGCAGTCATTTATTTCATCTAGAAACTTTATCTCTTTAGCTTGTCCTGCTGTGAGACTGTCCCAGTTGATACCGGGGTAATTGAAATCACCCATTATTACTACTCTGTTGTGGCTTTTGTTAGCTTCCTTGATTTCTTTGAGCATTTCATCATCCATTTGTTCATTCTGGCCAGGCGGTCGATAGTATACTCCCACTGCCATCACCTTCCCTTTCATAAATGGAATTTCAATCCATAGAGATTCTACAGCAAATTGTGTTCCCTGCAAAACTTTAATCCTTTCTGACTCAATGCCCTCTTTAACATAGAGCGCAACCCCTCCACCAATTTGTTCAGCTCTATCATTACGATATAGTTTGTATCCAGGTATCACAGTGTCCCACTGGTTATCCTCCTTCCACCATGTCTCTGAGAGTGCAATCATATCTAACCTCTCATTTAGTGCTATATATTCTAATTCTCCCATCTTATTGTTTAGACTTCTAGCATTGGCATACAAGCATTTTAGTGACTGTATTTTATTAATTTTATTAATATTAATCTGGCTATTGGTAGGCATGGGTAATTGGGAATCTTTATGCTCTGTCTGCTCCTTACTCAAGGGCATTTGGGCTACTATACTCCCTTTTGGAACCTCACTGTTTTTGGTAGTATCCTTCAAGGATACCTTTGTCCGAACCATGCGCTCCTGGGTGACTGTCGGCTTTCCCCTATTTTCTAGTTTAAAAGCTTCTCTATCTCTTTTTTAAAGGTTAATGCCAGCAGTCTGGTCCCATCCTGATTAAGGTGAAGCCCATCCCTTCGGAAGAGCCCCCCCTTTCCCCAGAATGTTCCCCAGTTTCTTGGCCGTATTCCATGCTGAGCATGCTCTTTGCACATCTTTTGCTCTTTTCCAGACGTTGATGATGTCAGCAGAGTGACTTTGCAGGTCCCTAAAAGGGAAAATAAGCCTCATGCATATTATAATGAAGCTGCTAATGTATTACATGGCCGTTAAAGAGCTTTATTTGCATTTTCTGACATGCATTGGGTTTCTGGATAACCTTTTTCAAACACAAGTTGGATATTTTTGGCCAAATAGTTTTCACAGTGGGAAGGGGAAAGGGAACTGGATTTTAGCTCAAGCTTTTCTCAGACGTTCAAGGTGGGAAATTGGGATGAACAGATTTTGTAGGCTGCAGCCTCTGTAAGGTAGGGCACTACAACCATGTGAGTTTCATGCATAGGACTGTATAAATATGATTTCACTACTGATACATTTTGCCGTTAATACGGTGCTTTCCTATATCCAAAACATGTAAATTGGTAATGATTAATTTGAATTCAGTAAATTAATATGGTATGGCTTCTGCCCACCGTATGCACGCGGATCATTTCTTAACACTTAACATATTTTTCTGTGTAAGTCGAGGATAACTCCTTAGTAAGTTACATGTCTTCAGGAACTCATTCCCTGCACTGCTCCAGATGTGAATAATCAGTAAATGGCTTTTTTAGATCTCACTGTATTTTAGAGAAGTTTGGACATTGCCAGTTCCCTGACCGTCTCTACTGATCTGCTAGATTGTGCTGGAGTTTTGATTTAGAATGTCGCCATTGGTAACAGCTCAAGCTGTGCTATCAGATTATCAAGCGTTATTGTCACTATGTTCACACTCTTGCTATTTGTGCGACTATAATTTGTCTGAGGCGAATATCACATTTATCACCCTCAACCTTGCTGTTTCAGTGCTTTTCAAATAAATGCCCTGACTTGGATTGTCAAAGAAATGTGAATTTGCCAGATGGCTGCACAATAGGTCTCTGGCTGCTTGCTTAAACATCTCTGCAGAGGGCTTCCTTTGTAATAATGGAAAATAATTGCTATTTCTGACCGGCCCAAAAACAGTGACATTTTTCTAGAATAAGAAGTTGGATTGGTAAAATGGCATTCCCTTTCTTCTAGTTAGCCCTTCCTCCTCTGTCTCTTATCTGGACACAATCTTTTTTTCAATGCTCTTTGTTATCTTGATTTCAACAAGGGGGCAATAAAAGAAACAAGGCACACAACCATGTAACTTCCCCATAAAAATCTACAATTCTTTAAACTAGAAAATGTAAAAAATAAAGAATTTCCTGTGTGGCCTTGGCCGGACTTGGACAAACCCTGATACCATTTCATGCACCTGTACGTCTGGAAGTAAAGGTTCCAAGGTCTTTTGCTTACACCATTCCACTAAGTCATTAAGGGGTATGTTTACTAAATGGCGCTAATGTCACGGGTGCGACATTATCGCGTGATACGTGATGTTATCATGCGATAATGGCGCATTACTGTGCGAGAACGTCACGTATCGCGCGATAATGTCCCTGGCGGCATTAAGGTGCGCAGAGGGTGGAGTAAGGCTTCCCAGAGGGCGGAGTAAGGCTCCCCAGGGGCGGAGAGAAGGGGTCAATGGGTGGAGAGTGGGCGGGGAGAGGCTCCAGGCACACTAACGCCATGAAATGAAGCTCTGAAAATTAGAGCCAGTGAAAACCTCACGCTAGAGGCACATTTGCAGGGGAGAGAGACCATTTCAGTTAGCAATGTGCAGCAAAGGCAGGGAAACCAAAAAATGTGATAGCAGTGATACATGTGCAGCAACATCATAGTGTCCAAGTACGAGAGGGCACTACGGTGAGGCTGCAAATGGGGTACAGGGGGCTACAGGCGGGACTTGCAGTGGAGCAGCTGGAGCACAGGGTGGACTAGGCAGATCCCTAGGTGACACATAGGAATGTAGAAGCGGAAAACCAGCAAGACAGCAACTGACCAAGGGCAAACATGTCCACGAGTGTGTGTGTCCCACAGTGTCCCAGGGGACAGTACCCAGCAAGTACCCTAAAGGACACATAACAATGGCAGGTGGTGCCAGGGGGAAGCGTGGATGTCTATGCGGGCACCCCTACCCCATATTAGGCACCATAGGCAGCCGCCTACCGGCACACTGGATGGCCTGGGACTGCGCACCACCAGCACCACCGGCAGAAGGGCATGTCAGCATGGTGGCGGAGGGGTGCTGGTGGTGGAGGGGGCGGTGGCATCTGCCCACAGCAGACCATGGCCAAGCCCCGTTTAGGTGGGTGCTGTGCACTGAAACAGACAAGGTCTGTCTGACGAACAGTCATGGTATCCCTAGGGAATGATCTGCCTCTGTGGCAACAGTTTGGTGCAGTACACACAGCCAGTGTGTTCAGGGACAGAAGGTCACAGGTTCAAGTCCAAGCTGTGGCTCCTGCAAACCATGTCCCCCATATTTTACCCAGTACTAAACCGTGGAAGAAAAGATGGAACCTTTATTGCAGATAAAATAAACATGCCATAAACGCCTATATTTTACCCTACAGCACACAGACACCATAAACATGTGCAATCCCTAGAGCAGAGTTTCCCAACTGCAGTCCAGGAGGGCCAAACACCATTCAGGTTTCATGCTGGCCCTAATAAATATGCCTGTGCTCTATTTGTATGCACCGCCCCCATTGTATGCAAATATATCTCATGCATATTCATTAGGGACAGCATGAAAACCTGAACCGTGTTTGGTCCACCAGGACCGGAGTTGGGAACCTCTGCCCTAGAGCAGCGGCCATTAGGGGCACAAACACCCACACCCACAAGCTCCACTATCCAAAGCCTCATGGAGAGTCAGGCATCTCCCAATACTAGCACCTGCTTACCTTAGCAATGCCGTCCTAAACTTGGGAACACGTTCCACATATATCAAAAGGGTGTTATGATTAATGTCAGATAACAAATCCTACATTAAGCACAAGTTGTTGACAGAGATTCATCATAGCAACCTTTCTTATATCTGTGGAATGTGTTTCAGGGTTTGTTTCTGACAGTGTTTACCACCCCGGGGAGTGATCCCAACAGTATTGCATACCATAGCAATGCCTGCACTGTGCCCAGAACTGGTGTGGCGGCCAGGGCTGCCAAAAACCTCTATATGTGCACAATGCTGGCATAGGTGTGGGAGTGTGTGTATGTCTATCCAGTGTTTTGTGGCTGCCTACACCTTACTGAGCCCACACTGCTTGCACTGTTTCCAGTGTTAGCCTGCCAAAGTGCATAATGAATAGCAAGGTACTGTGGGTATGGCACGGACAGGGCAGGATGCATCTGCACAGGGTATAGGGCAATGGCTGGGACATTGTAGTGCCCGACCACTACCTGCATGGACAGGGTGGCCACAGCATGTCATGCTGGGGGGAGGGGGGACACTCACACCCTGACTGAGCAGTGACCATGGCATGGCTAGGTCCCCCCATAGCGCTATACAGTATTTTTCTCAAGTGATATCTATGGGTTTTCTTTTCTGGGGCCCAATCACTGACATACCTGCTTGGTGTGTGTGCTCATATCCCAGTTTTGGGTGCATGTAGTTCCTGCAGGAACATGCACTATGTACTAGCTAGCAGACTGTCTGCAGTAAGCATATGTATGGCTGGAACACCTTGCAGGGTGCAGTGGGTGGAGACTGACTGTGCCCTCTGCTGGTGAATGTCAGATAGTGGTGGGGAGCAGCTGAGCTTTTCCAGGCCTACGGCCTGTCTGCCAGTGCCCTATGTGATGCATACAGATCTGCATTGACTGCCCTGTAGGGTGCCTATTCCCCAGCAAGACTGGGGTTGCTGGTCCCCTCTACTGCCACCCTTGCAGAGATGTAGAATGTGGATCTGTTGGTGGGGGATCCTGTCCCCCTCCCTGGCCCAGAGGGTTGGGTTGGGTGGTGCTACAAAATCCACTTTTGGGTCCAACCACCTCCCTTCTCTTATAACATGTGACCATGGCAACCACACAGGATATGCATTCTTCTGGATGCATCTTAGTCCACAAGGGCTAGACGTGACTGGGAAATACAGATGGATACAGGTGCATCCTAGGTGTGTCTGCAGGGACTACCTGTCACACACTGGCACTGATGGGGACCTGCAGCACAGTCTATCTCAGCCAAGCCAGGTGTTGCTGACTTGGTGCTGGGCGGGGTGAGCACAGGAACCGCACAATGTCACGGTCTGTAGCTACTCTGTGTCAGTAACACACACGGTCAGTTCCCCCTACCAGGTCAGGGTGCTATAGAGGCGCATACCCCATCTTGTGATCAGATGTAGGCTGCTGATCTGCATGTGCAGTGCATCATGGGTACAGGTGGGTTTACCCTATCCTGGTAACCACAGCAGACATTTTGTGTGGTGACCTGCAGTCTTTCTATAGCCAGCCAGCAGTGGGTTAGACATTATAGAGATGTAGCCTACTGGTACTTCAATGACTGCGAAGGCAGAGGTCATGGGTTTGATGCCACAGTGGTGTTATTTAATAAGGCTGTCTGAGGCTTTTCTTTTTAATTTAAATCAGTGCTGCCAGCAGAAACACCCTCACAGTGCTGCAGCCTAAGGTGCCTCATAAGGCGCCCTATACGGCACCCTATAAAGTGCCCTAGAGGGCACATTATAAGGTGCCTTGGCAGACAGGGCACTTTATAATGTGCCCTCTGGAGTGCCTTCTAGGGCGCCTTATTTGGCACCTTAGGTTATGGCACTGTGAGGGTGTTTTTGCTGGCAGCACTGCTTTAAATTACAAAAAGGAAATGCCTCAGACAGCACTGATCTAAATTAAAAGGTAATGCCTCAGACAGCCTTCTTATGTAACACCACTACAGAATCAAACCCATGACCTCTGCCTCCACAGTCATTGCAGTAACCAGTGGGCTGCATCTTTATAGCTTCTAATGCTGCGCTGGCATGATCTTAGGGTTAACGAGTGTTAACGTGCCACGGCGCCCACTATTGCGCAATACAGATTCTTGCTACCTTGCCGCCGGAATGCCCACTCCTTATATGGCATCCTTCACATTATCGCTGCAACCAGCGCCGGAAACATTAAGATGGTTTAGTAAACATACCCCCAAGTCTTACAGCAGAATATCTCTCTCTCCATATGCAATCCATCCAGTCTTAAAAGTGAAAGATCTTGTACGTTGATTTCACTCTTCCACTGACCCATTCAGAGGTTAAAAACTCTTAATGCCAGTTTTTAAAAGGATCTAGCCAACTAAGAGGGAAGGTCACTAAGATGCAGGAAAATATGACTAGTTTAATTTACTAACCTGCAGAAATTAGTAGCACTATGCAAATGATTAATAATAGTAGTAGCAGTGACTCCTATGGTTACTGACTAATGAAATTTGCTGTCAACGTTGCAAGCTGCGTTATTTTTCCTCCCCAGGAACATCGGGTAACTAACCATGATCTGATGCTCTCTAGGGCATCTTAAAGGGGCCACATGTTACTTAAGTACTGTGTGGACTCCCTACCCCCAATAAAGAACCCCCTCCCCCTGTGTTTCTGTGTGACTGTCTTCCTGTGCCTTTGCTGCTGGTGGGTGGTGCTGCTGCTGCTGCTGCTGCTTCTGCTGATGAGTCTTATTGCTGCTGGTACCCACCATGTGTGGCAATAACATATTGATTACGTGCACTCTGGCTCAAAGGAGAGAGAAGCAACAAAGGAGGAGGTACCTTCTGCAGAGGATATAAAGTCCAGAACATAGTTCTTGGACCTGACAGAGGAGGAATGTATTCACAAACTCCAGATAGACAATGAGACAATACTTCACCTGTGCAACCAGCTTGATGCAGACCTAGAGCCACTGTGTGGAGGGGAAGAGCTCTACCAGTGCACCTGAAGGTGACCACAACCTTGACATTTCTTGCCATTGAAGCCTTCCAGACAACCCTTGAGGTCACAGCAGGCATTAGCCAGGCAGCTATTGCTTGCTATATAACTCAATTTCTAGATGCTTTTCGAAGAAGGGTCACTCAAAAGAAGAGCAGCATCAACATAAAACTATGACAGAAATCTGTGAGCTGGCACACTTCCCTTTTTACTTGGGGCAATAGACTGTACACATATAGCTATCCGGCCACCTGTGGGAAAAGAGACAAGATATCGCAACTGAAAATCCTTTCACTCCCTAAATATGCAGATGGTCTACAATGGCACACACATAATAAATAACTAATCTGTGCGTGTCTGCTAACCAGGCTCATGTCATGATGCCTACATTCTGTCATAATCAGGCCTTTATGAATGCTTTGGAAAGTGGCCAGATCACCAGGAAATGGCTTATAGGTAAGCATGTGCCAACGACACACATCCTCTACCAATAAGATTTTAATCAAACAGACATTTGGAATCCTGAAAAGTAAATCAAGGAGAGTGAGTCAGTAGAACCCCAGGAAGAAACATGCAGTGGCTACAAGGAAAGTATGCATACACATACATTTCTTACACTTCAGATATTTACATTTTTCCCTCTTCCATGCCCTCCCTTTAGGGGAGAAGTATGCAGCCAGCTGCTGCATCTGCTAGTGTCCTGAGTTCCATAGGGCTCCTTTGCAGGCCTTCTTCCACCTCATCCCACATCTGAAACCTGCCTGGCATCTTCATTGAAATCGTGGAAGAGCATGCTCTGCTGGCTGACTCTAGGGTGGCCTGAAGGTGAACTAAAAATGGGAGGGGATTATTGAGGTGATAAGCTGATGATGGGTGGTGTGCCAGGTGGTGGGAGACACTCCACATGTTGTTGCAGGAAAGAGGCCAAGGTGGTGTTTAGGGTATGAGCTTGAAGTGGATGTCATTTAATTGTGGACCCATGCTGTTATAGAAATCACAAATGTCACCCTGGAGCCTTGACACCTTCTTCCATGTCTCAACATTCTGTTGCCTTATATGTTCTGCCACCTGAAGTAAGGAGTCATCTCTATCTCCAGGCTTATTGTCATCTGGCCACATGGCATTCTCCTGCTCCTCCTCCTCATTTGGATGATTGCTCTTCTCAGCTGCCTCCTCCTCAAAGGTGTTCTCTTCTGCTGCCTCCTGATCATGGGCATCATCTTCACCAGCCTTGCACATATGGGCCTCATTGTCACCAGCCTTCTGTTCATGGGTCTTGCCTTCAGCAGCCTCTTAATATTCTCTGCTGGCTATTGTGTAGCAGTGGCTGACGTCTTTGCCTTTCATGAGTATTGGAGGCATTTGCTTCCTCATCCCTACTGGCCTCTCTCTCCTGGCCGGACCCAGCTCAAGCACCAGCAGAATGGAAAACATCAAGAGATATCTAATGACTGCACTTGGACAGTGTAAAGCTCTGTTGTCTGATCCCTGGATAAGCAAAGGCTGGACCTCTGCCTGCAACCTGCATGTAACATAGGGCTCGATATTTAAACTCCATGGTCAGCAGTTTCTTAAGCACCAGCTGCAGCATTTAAAAATGAAATTTGACATTCAGCAACAGAATCTGGATATCCTCTTGCACAAACTATCTGGTTTCATCACTGATCGTCAGTGCTACCTGGATAGCTGCAATATTCAACCACTATAGCAAAAGCACATAAAATTAGACCTGCTTATTTATGGCCTAGTTTTAAACAGTTTCTTATCCAGTTAGCAGTTTGAATAACCCCAAACCTGGCCCCAACTCTGTCTACAGACCACCCCGGCACTATCTGGATAGTGACAAGATGGTCAGAGGAAATATTCAGCAGTGCTATCCTGACAATGCCACTAAACATCCTGCTAACCAGGTAAGTGCTTTTGAAACGTGGCCTAATAGTTTTATGCTGCCAATAGCATATGCCATATTAAAGTAACACCGCTTTGACCCGGTGAAAAGCGGTATATAAATACAGCTAAATAAATAAATAAAGTGACAAACTGCTGGAATATGAACCCATTCTCTAACAGCCCTCCCGGTATCAAGGATACGGTGCGAATGAATAGGCAGAAATTGCAGCTGTGTTACCTTCCTATTGTGTGTTGCTTCGCCATGTGCTTTCACTGGCCAGAGCATGTCATAACTGTAGGTAGTATATAACAAAAAAGGTGGCGTGACCATAAGATCCAAAGTTTTCTTCTTTATTGGAGTAACATTTAAATAGAATATAAGATCCATAGTCCATAGACACTACTTAGCCATGTTTCGGCAAATACTGCTTTCCTCTGGGGTCTCTATAAAAATAATAATAATGAACATCACAACAATACATTGGTTTAAAATAATATCCCAATCAAGTGTGCAATAGACTAAAACAGTTTTAACAATACAATTTTTTACCTCATTTAGAAGCCAAACTTGATATTGTTTTATGTCTGGTGTTCAACGCAGTTCATTATGACAGACTCAAATATTTGGTTGAAGTGCTTTTGCTCTACATTCTTCAGAGGTCACTTCACTCTTCTCAACAGGCGCTATTGGTTCTTTCCTCTTCGACATAGTTATAGTATACCTGTCAAAGGACATTCGTGTATTTCACACCCCAGCTTTGGAATACGTTGCCCCTCCATATTTGATCTGAACCTCATTATCTTAAGAGTTCAGAAATTGGCTAAAGCCTGGCATTTGAATTAGTGGGAGAGAGTTATTAAATGTTTATATTCTGATCTAGGTTGGAAGTTGTACTGTATGTATCCAGTTGGTTTAGGTTTAAGTAAACACCCGGATATTGAATGCTGGGACCATATCCTGCCATTGCCATTGAATATTTGGGGAGGCCGGCGATATTCAGCTGCTGCCCAGTTAGCTTCTGCAGTGAAAGTTAGGCCGCCCTTTCAGGTGACTAACTTTCACTGCTTAGCGATAATTGGGAAGTGGCTTAATATCGTTGCAGCCCAGTTATCATCGGGTTCCATCCTCAGTATTGCCCCAGTGCTAATTGGCTAGCATCGGAGTGTTCAGCAGCGACACTCATAGATATTCAGCGTCACTGACCATGTTAATGCCACTGACAATCCCGGTGACCACGATTAATTTATTTATTTATTTATTTAGTATACATTTGTATACCGCTACTTCCAGCGATCAGCAGCGGTTTGATTACAGATTGGAAATTGTCAAATCATGACAGGAAATTTTTGAGGTATAAACACATTGATTAGACAGGAAAGCACAGCACACAGAGAACTATTTTACAGGGAACATGGGCTATGGAGGGTTAAGTGGCTTGCCCAAGACCACAAGGAGCACCTGTGGGACTAGAAACCCCAGTCCTTCCAGCCCAAGGTTGCTGTCCTCTAGTGGGATTTGAACCCCCAACCTTCCGGCCTGAAGTACCTTGCCCCAACCACTAGGCCACTCCTCCACTCCAGCAGGTATGTTAACCATGTTAATCGTGTTGAATATCCTCCCATAGTGTTTAATTTAAATCTGTGTTATAAGAATATAAGATATGCTATACTGGGTCAGACCAAGGTCCATCAAGCCCAGTATCCTGTTTCCAACAGTGGCCAATCCAGGTCACAAGTACCTGGCAAGTTCCCAAAAAGACGCAGCTTCCACAATGCTTGTATTGGGGCAAGCATTGGATTACCCAGGTCTCCTTTAATAATGGTTTATGGACCTTTCCTCCAGGAACTTGTCCAAACCTTTTTTAAACCCAGCTACACTAACAGCTTTTACATGTTATTGGTGCTATGCTTTCACCTGTCACTTCTGCACCCTCTGACACAGATGTCCTGTTCCTTAGCGTCCCTCCAGTCTGGTCCCGAAACCTCTTGGTTTTGCTCCTCCTCCAGCAGCTTGGAGACTGAGAAACGTCACTCTTGTGATGTCACAGGTACATAAGCTCCGGTACCGCCTTCTTCCACCAGTTACCTCAGTCTCCAAGCAGCTGGAGGATTGATGAGCCTGGCAGTGCGGGGCTCATTAGAGGAGCAATTAAGAAGAGTTAGGATAGTTGGTTTTTATTTGATTTTGGATTGATTTCATTGGTTAAAAAAAAACAGAGCTAATAGTAATAATA
This sequence comes from Ichthyophis bannanicus, assembly GCA_033557465.1. Lineage (NCBI taxonomy): Eukaryota > Metazoa > Chordata > Amphibia > Gymnophiona > Ichthyophiidae > Ichthyophis > Ichthyophis bannanicus. The sequence goes on along the minus strand of CM066049.1, from coordinate 21,862,294 downwards.
GAAAGTAGGGGATTTATTATTTTGTTTGTTAAGAGAATTTACTGTGCCGTTGGTGCTGTGGCTCTGCCTCCCCCCCCCCCCTCCCATCCCTCCCAAGTGGAATCTGCTTTAGGGGCAGGGGGTCGCTAAAAGGGGAGTAGACTCCGTTCGCTCATTTTTGTCTGTGGAGCTGAAGGAGTGCAGAGCGTGCAGAAGAAGTGCCTGCAATCGCTTCAGCATGCAGAAGAAGTGCCTGTAATCGCTGTTAGGGCCGCCGACCATGTGAACGGTAAAGCACAGCAAGGTTTTCTTCACTTCTGCACGAAGGGCTCCTGCGCGGCAGTTCCTGCGCCATGATACGGCCCAAGCAGGAAAGTGGTCTTCTGCCTTCGCTGCCGGCAGATAAGGAGCTCTGAGCGCCTGGCGGGGAGCGGGCAGAGAAACGGCGGCTCACTGACGCGGCTTCGGCGGAGCAGGCCGAGCCACATGGCAGTTGCGCGAGAATCGCCGGTTTTCAGTTCTTCAAGTTTCTAAGTAGGAGAAACGTGCCAGGGGAGCCTCGTTTGCGAATTGGGTGCTTAGATCTGGACTGGAGGTTTGACAGGGGCTTTATTTTTTTTTTTTTAAAAAACAGTGCTCCAGGATGGGGGCCTGTGTATCCCTGTCAGCATTTGTTGTTGCAGAGAGGTTTTTAGGTCATTTGTTCTCTGGGGCAGGATGCCTCAGCAGCTCTGTCTGCTTTGTGGGGCAAAGAGGAGCACAGTTTCTGAGGGGGGCATTTGTAAGGGCTGCAGTCAGGAGGCTGCAGCACTGGAGCCAGGGACAGAGGGCATTGAGGACGGTCAAGGGAGGGTCTCCTTAGCCATTCACCAGCCCGGTTCGCCCAGCATTCCATCCCTAGAGCCCATTCCAAGTATGTCGGTAGCTCCTGAACTCCCCTGCCCGCAGCCCTCCTTACCAGGGGGCCTGGCGGCAATTTTTTCGCTGGAGTTCGTGTCCCTGATCCAGCAAGCATTGGGAAGTCAGTCTGGGAAGCCTTCCCCCGGGGCTACTGAGGGGAGCTTGGGGCTAAAGCGGCCGGGGATCCCGATGGACACAGAAGTAGTGGCAAAGACGTCCAGGGCTGACAGAGGCACATCTGAGCAGTCCGTGGTGTCGGAAGGTCTCCATTCGGAGGAGCCGGACACTGATTTGGACTTGGATGAGGAACTTGAAGAAGGAGAGATTGCAGAGGAAGACTAGGCCAGGGTCGTCCGCATCTTTAGGAGAGAGGAGTTGCCGGCACTAATCTCTGAATCTTTAAAGGCACTAAATATGCCCTCAGGGGGTCCGGCGGAGGACTCCACCCTGGAAGACCCGCTGTTGCAGGCTTTCTGGAAGACTCGGAGAGCTTTTCTGGTACACAGAGTGGTTAAGGAGATGATCCAGGAAGAATGGGACTTGCCAGAGTCAGCCCTAAAGGGGTCTCGGGTTATGGCACGGCTATACCCGCTGATAGACCAAGATCAGGAGTTGTTTAAGTCTCCCAGAGTGGATGCCGCGGTGTCGGCAGTTGCAAAAAAGACTACCATTCCAGTGGAAGGTAGTGCGGCCCTTAAGGATGCCCAGGACCGTAGACTGGAAGCCCTGTTGAAACAGATTTTTGAGGTCAATGCAAGCGTCTATTTGTGGGGCTTGGGTAGCTAGAGCCTGTCTACAGTGGGTACAGCATATCCAAGCAGATCAGTCAGAAGGGACGACGGCAGAAACTGCCAGGTTGGAGTCGGGAGCAGCCTATTTGGCGGACATTCATTATGACCTTATCCGAGGGCTGGCTAAGAGTATGATGTTGGCGATTGCAGCTAGGCGGTATCAGTGGCTTCGCAACTGGGCAGCAGACGGTTCATCCAAGGCAAGGTTAAGCAAGCTTCCTTTTCAGGGGAAACTCTTGTTTGGAGAAGATTTGGAGAAGTTGGTGAAGGATTTGGGGGAGTCGAAGGGCGGCAGATTGCCCGAAGACAAGCAGAAGCAAGGGCGGTCGGGTCCTGGGCCTAAGGGGCAGCCTAGGGATTTTCGACGCTTTCGGTCCCCCAGATTTGGTCAAGTGCAACGTGGACGTTTCCCATACCAAAACCAGAGGTTTCAAGGAGCAGGTAGGGGATTTGCAGCCTCCTCCCCCTCTACCTCAGGGCCTAGGAAGTCACAATGAAGTCAAGGGGGTCCAGGTGGGGGTGATTCCCGTAGGAGGGAGGTTACGGGAGTTTTACCCTGCCTGGGCCCAGATCACGTCAGATCAGTGGGTGTTGGAGGTGATTCGAGAAGGTTATGCGTTGGAGTTTCAAAGGCCAGTAATGGATTCTTTCATGAAATCACCGTGCAGAACAAGTCTCAAGCGCAGGGCAGTGCACGGAACGGTGCGCAGGCTGTTAGCCCTCAAGGCAATAGTGCCGGTTCCCCCCGACCAATGCGGGAGCGGTCAATACTCCATATATTTCATAGTGCCAAAGAAGGAGGGCTCTATGCGGCCAATTTTAGACCTAAAAAGGGGAAATCGCTGCCTCAAAGTGTCCCATTTCCGGATGGAAACCTTGCGTTCGGTCATAGTGGCGGTGCAGAAAGGGGAGTTTCTTACCTCCCTGGATTTGTCAGAGGCGTATTTGCACATTCCGATAAGGCGAGAGCATCAGAGGTTTCTCAGATTTGCGGTTCCCATGGGCCATTTTCAGTTCCAAGTGGTACCCTTCGGGCTGGTGATGGCGCCGAGAACATTCACCAAGGTGATGGTGGTGGTAGCTGCGGCTCTGCGAAAGGAGGGACTTTTGGTGCACCCGTATCTGGACGATTGGTTGATCCGGGCAAAGTCGAGAACAGAGAGCGAGGCGGCCACAGCCAAGGTGGTAGCCTTGCTACAAAGTCTCGGTTGGGTGGTCAACATGTCCAAGAGCAAGTTGTTGCCATCTCAGCGCCTGGACTACCTAGGTGCGTGCTTCGATACGAGCAAAAGTAAGATTTTTCTGCCGCAGCGACGAGCGAGGGAGCTTCAGTGCATGGTTCAAGAGTTCCTCAAGAGGCAGGCTCCCACAGCATGGAGCTATATGCAGCTACTAGGGACCATGGTGGCGATGCTCGATTTGGTGCCGTGGGCTCGGGCTCACATGAGACCGTTGCAGAGGGCATTGTTGCGGAGGTGGTCTCACCAAAGGGATCGGTTGGATCAGCATCTGCCCTGCCCCCAGGAAATGCGTGTAGCCCTGCAGTCATGTTGAGCCAGGATATCTAGAAAAAGGGATGCCTTTGGAAACCCACGCATGGATTTCTCTGATGACGGATGCCAGTCTTGGAGGTTGGGGGGCTCACTGTCAAGGACGATTCGCTCAGGGGCAATGGACGGGCCTGGAGAAGAGTTGGGTCATCAACAGGTTGGAACTGAGAGCGGTGGCAAGAGGGCTGCAGGTTCTGCAGCCTTATTTACAGGGGAAAGCTGTTCAGGTGTTTTCCGACAATGCGACCGCGGTGGCTTATATCCATCGTCAACGGGGCACCAGCAGTGTGGCGCTCGAAGCAGAGGCCGAGGATCTGTTCAGGTGGGCCGAGGAAAATCTGCTGGCGCTTTCGGTGGCACATGTAGCGGGGGTGGACAATGTGCAGGCCGACTTCTTAAGCCGAGTAAGAGTAGACCCAAGGGAGTGGGTTCTTCACCCAGAAGTGTTCGTGTTGTTGGTACGCCGTTTGGGAATGCCGGTGATCGATTTGATGGTGACCTTTCAGTCGGCGCAGGTTGGTCGCTTCTTCAGCAGGAGGAAGGAAAGAATGTCGGAAGGCCTGGATGCTCTCATTCAGGCCTGGCCGGAAGAACAGCTTCTGTATGTGTTCCCGCCCTGGGTGTTAATAGGTCGAGTGCTGCAGCGCATAGAGCATCACCGAGGGCAGGTGATATTGATCGTGCCGGACTGGCCAAGGAGGCCATGGTATGCTGATCTGATGAGGCTTCTGATCAGAAAGCCGTGGCTCCTCCCCCGGCGGGAGGACCTTCTCTCTCAGGGGCCTTGAGTCATGCCTCATGTGGATCGGTTTTCGCTTACGGCATGGCTCTTGAGAGGGCAAGGTTGACAGCAAGGAGATATTCGACGGCGGTTATTTCCACTCTGTTGAAGGCACGTCGTCGGTCGACGTCTTTAACCTATATCCGGGTGTGGCGGATATTTGAGGCTTGGTGTGGGGGGCGACAGGCAACGGCATTGAAAGCTTCAATTCCTCAGATTCTGGATTTTTTGTTTCACTGCTCTGTTACATCCCCAGAGGTTTCGGGACCAGACTGGAGGGACGCTAAGGAAGGTGAAATTAGACTTACCTGCTAATTGTTGTTCCTTATGGAGCTCCAGTCTGGTCCCGTATCCCGACCTGGTGGTGGCAGTTGACTGGAGCCTGAAGCATAGGAGAGTACAGGTAAGCGAATGGTTCGAAGGGGAGCGACAGGAGTCGGCTTCTCGGAGTAGTTGTCCTGCATGGGAAAGTAGATTCCATATTGTCCATAAGGGGGAGATATGGGTCCAAGCACTTATGGGACATTTCGGGGACGATACCTGGTTACGGTTTCAAGTATTAGTTTCTGTTTAGTCACTTGTTTCCTAGTATTTACTACTTAATTGTTGCTCCGGTGAGTCTTCTTTGTTAATAGGTTACTGGTGGAAGAAGGCGGTACCGGGGCTTATGTACCTGTGACATCACAAGAGTGACATTTCTCAGTCTCCAAGCTGCTGGAGGAGGAGCAAAACCCAGAGGTTTCGGGACCAGACTGGAGTTCCGTAAGGAACAACAAATAGCAGGTAAGTCTAATTTCACCTTTGCCAGAGGGCGGAAGCGGCCGCTTAAGCTGGGTACGTGCTGCATTGCTGTTTTAATATTACTGCTGCTGTTGCTGCTGCAGGTCCTGGAGAGGAGCGGTAGTAGGGGTTTTAATGTTTTATGTTATTTATTGTTTTAATTAATGTATTGAAAGTAGTGCATTATTCAAATGGGGCCTATGTTCACATCAAATAAATTAATTAAAGAAGTAAATAGATAAACTCGTTTCTAACAAAAACAGTAAAATATTCTCTGCAGTTGTTGATCTTTCTCTTTTAATATAAAGAAGCCACTCATAAGGCGCAGAAGGATTTACGTGAATCTTTTTAGGGGAAGAGCAATATCTTACTTCTGTTCACTAGCACAGTGGGACTCAGCCCAATTCTTGGGGCATCTTCAGCCAGACAAGTTTTGAAGATTTCAGTACATGCTAATCTATCTCATGCATATTCATTGTGGATAGCCTGAAAACCAAACTATGGATGTGTCGCAAGGATCGGGTTGAGAACCATTGCATTAGAGTGGGAGGAATCTTTTCTTTGCATACTGCATGACTAGTTGTAACATTTTTAAATATCATATTTTCGGTAGTCTCCTTATCCCACATTTCTGAGAAGTATTTGTGTATTTGGCACAGACCCTCATCTTCTCCAGCCTTCCTGTATCCATTTCTGTATGAAAGCCACATTCTTCATCTTGTGTGTGATATCGCCATGGTAACACATTGTTATGTGTAATTGCACAGATAAGCCAGAATCGAATGATGAATAAGTCTTTCACCTTCTTTGTGTTAGAGGCAAATCAAATTTAGTTGAAATATTGTAACATTTGTGCCAGAGTTTAAGAGTTTCTGAAAACAGCATTTTGCAGAAAGCAGAGTTTGTATTCTTTTGCAAACATTGTTGTGCCATTCAAAATCAACCTTTCCTAGAAATGTAATTTATGTTATTTTAAAAAAAAACGTCTTTGCACTAACTTTGTTTTCAGTATGCATTCATCATGCAGTTTATACAGTACTGATAAATGTCTACATAAGAACATAAGATATGCCATATTTGATTAGACCAAAGGTCCTTTTTCCAACAAGGGTCAATCCAAGTCACAAGTACCTGTCGGGTTCCCATAAGGTAGACAGATTCTACAATGCTTATCCTGGAGTAAGCAGCGGATTTCTCTAACCCACTTTAATAATGGTTTATGGACTTTTCCTCCAGTAACCTGTCCAAACTTTTTTTTTCAACCCAGTGACACTAACAGCTTTTACTACATGCTCTGGCAACAAGTTATAGAGCTTGATTACACGTTGAGTGAAAATTATTTTCTCTTATTAGTCTTTTTTTTATTTTTTTATTTATGCAAATTTTTAAACAAAAAAAACAAGAAAGGCCACACAAAGCCAATCCTGAAGAAATAGAACAGGCATATAGAAATACATCCACAATAACACTCAGATATAATAACAGGAAATAGAAACAGGAAAATAATCCAATTGCCTGGTCTCTCTAGCCCACAATACAAAAGGGGTTTAACAGCATAAATCTTAACCAAATATGCAAAGAAAATGCAAACCGTCTAATAACGGAATATCTATCCTATGAGCCAATTGTGGTTTCCGACCGCTTAGCGCTAATAAAGGCAAGCAAATGAGAGGGCTCCCAAAAGATATAAGAAATCGCCTGGTATTTCACCAGACACTTAGGGGTATGTTTACTGTCACACTTCACCACCCTCCGATATATATAGGCGGTTGCCTAGGAGGGGTTGGCAGGCGAGACAGGAGAAGAATACATATTTTTAACCTTATAAGTGCTGCAGCCTGGTATCCGTTGTAGTTGTGGACCAAGTAAGTACAGCGAAGGCTTGAATGAGATAATAATAACTTTTATTGTTGCACAGGAGTTTTTACTGAACTACTTCCCCAAACACAGACATAAGATGTGGCTACTAGATTGTGTCAAATAAAAGTCGAAGGATCTCCTGATACTTCTCAGGTACTAGATTAAAGCAAAACATACAGCTTTTCAAACTTCTTCCAGCTTCAAATACCACTGCAGCTTTCCATACATAAGCCTTACTTTCAGGTACAAGCTTCAATAAAGGAAAACTTCCCTGCGTTGCATTTTTACTCTTCCAGCTTTCAATTACAACGGCTGTTTCCCCACATAGGCATTGCTTTCAGGTACATGCTCTAAATAAAGGAAAACTTCACAGCGTTGTACTCCTCTTCACAGCTGCTTAATTAGACTTGAGTTTTCACACAGGCAGAACGCTGCCTTTCTCCGTGCAAAACTCAGGTTAGAACAGTTAGGCTTTCTCAGCACTTCTACAGGATACCTTTATACAGCTTTCACTCCCTTTGACAAAACCCACAGACCATATCTGAACCACTGCTATCACTTAGAGGTGCTTCAGTTTGCATTTCCTCCAGCTCAGGATCTGATACGTCCTTATGACCAGGTTTAATGGAGTCTACAGATTGCCACTGCTTAATCAGTGCTCTAAACTGCTTCCGTTTGTTATCCTTAAAACTCCTAGGCACTTGCAAGGATTCCAAATCACCAACACCTTTTAAAACATCATAAAAAGGGCTCACCTTCCTTCTGGTCTGCCTAGTATATGCTTTCTGGTTGAGAGGCAAATATTTCTCTTGATACTGCTTTACCAGCTCCCTTAAAACAGCGTGCTCTTCAGGGTCTGACTCTAGCCCTTGGCTGTGATGCCTGCAATTAGTAATTTGCTTAGTGGCACCTGGGCTATACTCTGAGCTAGAACTCCTGTCACGTTCTCTGTAGTGGGAAAACATTTGCAGTCTTTTGACTGGGACTTTCTCTCTGCCCAACCTCTCCTCTGTAATTATGGCTTCAAGAGAAGGTTCCAGAGAACTACTCCTGTCTCTTCTAGGCAAGGTATCTAACCTTTTCCCCTGAGGTTTGAAATAGTTTCTGACCTGTTTCTGTTTGCTGTGCGGCTCAAGGTAGTTCCTTCCTGGAAGCTTTTTCAGACACCTCTCCTGAGACCTGGCTGTCTCTCTGCAGTCTGGCCAGCAACTCCCCAAGCCCCTTGTGCTAACCGGGTACCGGTTGCTCTTGGCTTTGCTTCTCCTGGTCCCCAGATCTCTCCCTGGATCTGACTCTCTTGGACCTTCCTGGAACTGCTCTCCCTCCAAGGCTGAATCCAACTCCAATGCTGAGTCTCTTCCAGATTCTCCTCCACCCTTGGATGCCAGCTCTCCCTTGGCTGCTTGCTCTCTCTTAGCTGCCTTTTCTCCCTTGAGGGCTCCTTCTCCTCGACTAACAGTTGCTTCCTGGTTATGTGAACAGGGCTGCCCTATCAGGTGTGACACCGCCCCTTTTCCTCCCACGTCAGCTCCCTGAGTTTGTCTGGAGCTCGGGTGTGGCTCTCTTTCTGCTTTCTTGTGCAGAGAAGCTTTCAGGGCTGGATCCTTAACCCTTTCCTGACCTGTTTTACTGACAGCTTCTGAGGACAAAAAGTGTTTTAAACCCCTATTTTTAGGTTCTGTAGCCTCTGCCTTGTCACATTACTAAACTGCGGTAATCGTGAATAATGCGTGTAACGTACACTTAACGATCGTTCGCACGTCAGAACACGCAGTTAACGATCGTAAACCCCCGCGGCGCGTTAAAACACCGCAGAAGGTGGAGAGTGGGCGGAGAAAAGGGGTCAATGGGCGGAGAGTGGGCGGGGAGAGGCTCCCCTCACACTGACGCGCTGAATTGCAGAGCTCAATTCCAACGCGAATGAAAACCTGTCGTTAAAAGCATATTAAAGGGAAGAGAAACCATTTACGTCAGCAATGTACAGCAAAACAGGGGAAACCTACAAAACGTGAGCAGTGTGATACATATGCACAGAACAAAATGTCAAATAAAACGGTAAAATGACCACAAGAAACAGTGTAAAAAGTATAATTCAGCTGGGCAACAGTGATAGCAATGGACAACAATAAAAAACACTCCCAGGAAAGCTCCAAAAAAAGAAATGATGTTTGGAAGGGTCTACGCTCTGTAGACCCTTTCAAAAATCATTTCATTTTATTGGAGCTTTCTTGGGAGTGTTTTTTAATGTTGCCCAATGTTATCATTGTTGCCCAGCTTGGTTATGGGTGTTTGCCCCTTTTTTCGAGGTCATATTTGAGGTTTATGTGCACTTTTGTCTCCATACAAGGTAAACTGCACTGATGCAGAATAGCGCGGTATATAAGAGAAGGTAAATAAATAAATAAATTAAATAAATAAATGAGCCCACAGTACCATTGTGCAGAGCAGGGTTTCTGACTCGTCAGGCCAGTTCTCCTATCTCCAGGGACTGCACTGTCTCTGTGGCCACAGTGTGGTGCAACGGACACAGCCAGTGCCTATAAGACCAGAGGGTCACAAGTTCAAATCCCAGCTGGGGCTCCTGCCAACCCAGTCCCCATAGTTTTACCCACCACTAAACAGTGATAGTAAAGACACTCCTTTATTGCAGAGAACATACGCATGGTTAATACGCCTATATTTTACCACACCAAACACAGACACCATAAACAGGCACATTACCTAGAGCAGCGTCCCGCAAATGCAGTCCTGGAGGGCCCCACACCATTCAGGTTCCATGCTGCCTCTAATAAAGATGCCTGTGCTGCATATCTATGCACCACCCCCATGGTATGCAGATGTAGCTCCTGCATATTTATGAGGGACAGCATGAAAACACGAACAGTGTTTGGAACACCAGGACTGGAGTTGGGAAACTCTGCCATAAAGCAGCAGCCAACAGGGGCAGACACACCGACACACACACACACAGGCCCCATTGGCCAATGCCTCCTGGAGAGGCAGGACATTGGGCCCTGCCTGTATCTCCCAATACTAGCAGTTGCATACCTTAGCAATGCCACCCTACGCCTGGGTATATGGTACACAGCTATCAAACGTTTCCTATGATAACTGGCAGATATCAATTCCTACGTTAAGCACATTTTGCTCATTGAGCCCCACCATAACAATCATTCTGATGTCTGCGGTGTGTGCTGCAGGTCTGGTCTCTGATAGTGTTTACCACCCTGGGGAGTGACCCCCAACAGTATTGCGTACCATATCCATGCCTGTACTGTGCCCAGGACTGGTGTGGTGGGTATGGCTGCTGAACACCTCTATAGTAGCACAATGCTGGCATAGGTGTGGGGGTGGCTGTCTGTCTATCCAGTGTGTGGTGGCTGCAAACACCTTCCACAGCCCACACTGCCAGCAATGTTGCCAGTATTGGGCTGCCAATGTGCATAATGAGGAGCAAGGTACCATGGGTATAGGCCGGACAGGGTGGCCTGGCCAGGGTGCATCTGCACAGGGCATAGGGCACTGACTGGGACATTTTAGTGCCCGGCCACCACCTACACAGACAGGGTGACCTCAGTATGTCCTGCTGAGAGATCACTCTCACCCTGACTGTGCAGTGACCACAGCATGGCTAGGCACCCCCATAGTGCTATTATAGTATTTCTCTCATGTGATAGATATGGGTTTCCTTTTGGGGCCCAGTCACTGATTTATCTGTTTGCTGTGTATGCTGACATCCCAGTTCTGGGTGCATGCACTATGGACTAACTAGCAGGCTGTTTGCAGCTGGTATGTGTCTTGATGGAGTGGCTTGCAGGGTGCAGCGGCTGATGGCTTGCAGCAGGAGCATATCAGATAGTGGTGGGGTGCAGCTTACCATATCCAGGCCTAATGTCTGTCTGCTATTGTGTTATGGATGTGTACAGAGCTGCATTGACTGCCCTGTGGGGTGTCTGTTCCTCAGCAGGACCAGGGTTGATGTTCCCCTGTACTGCCACCTTTGCAGGGAGGTAGAATGTGGATCTATTGTTTGGAGACCCTGTTTGCCACCCTCGGCCCTGGGGGAGGGGGCTGGTGGTACATGGGCCACCTAGGGGTCCATGGGGGCTACACCTGACTGAAACAGACAGAGATATCCAAGGTGTTTCTGCAGAACCTACCTATCTCACACATTAACACTGCTTTGGACCTGCGCCATGGCCTCTTTCAGCCATGGACGGTGCTGTGGACCTGGTGCTGGGCGCCTCACTGCACCCTCAGGGTGAGCACAGTACCCGCACAATGTGACGGTGTGTAGCTACTCTGTGCCAGTACCACACACGGTCAGTACCCCCTACAAGGCCGAGGTGCTGTGGGGGTGCACATGGTCACTTCCCCCTACCAGGCCGAGGTGCTGTGGGGGTGCATTCCCCATTGTGTGTATCTTTGGACAGCTGATTTGCATGTGCAGTGCATCATGGGTGTGACTGGCACAATCCAACCCTGGGAAAATCCAGCGCCTGCTCACAGGCTCTGATAAACCATAGGCCATCACACGTACATCTGTTAGCATAATGCATAGGTGCAAGACACCCTAAAGAGTCTGTAATATAAGGTGCCCACGCTGGTAAAAACACACGTACCCACGCACACACCAACGCACGCAGCTACGCACGGGGCTACGCCCGTTCCAACGCACGCAGCCATGCACACAGCCTCGCACGCAGCCTCGCACGCACCAACGTACGTGGCTAGGCACACTCCGAGGGTGTGTTTCTGACACCACTACTCCACGTAAAGAAAAACATGCCTCCTCATTCCCTATGTAATGTACAGGGTGTTGCCTGGGCCAGCCTTCTGCGTTTGGCACACTGGGGACTTGAACCCATGCTGCCTGTAACAGCGGTCAGTACAGTAACCATTGTGCTACAGCTCTGTTTCCGTGCTTTGTGTCTGTACGCCTTCTTACGATTAATGCTCAGTAACGCGCCACGGTGCCCTGTAACGCTCGTTGGTTTTGGAACGCGCGTTAGTGGTAACGATGTACCGCCCATGTCCTTATTTGGGGTTTCTGTCACTACCGTGGCTCCTAACGCGAATTGCACTAACGCAGTTTAGTAAACATACCCCTTACAGGGATGTTTGAGAAAAAAAAGCCCTCCCAATTGCAAAACACCCGGACGGAGCAGCAAAAACTCTCTGCGCCGCCGTTGGGTTTCTCTGGAGAGATCAAGGTAAATACGTACTGCTAGACCACGAAACAGAATATTTCATTTCTGAAAGAATAATTTTAATACCCACTCCTTGTCAGAGATCAATGCAAAGGTTATTAAAAGCGTAGCAGGTACCTGTGAACCAAGACCAGAATTCTCTAACACATCAGTAACATTCAGAACATCCTCCTGAGTTTGATCACCCCCTATAACACCTAAAGCCGAAGCACGCTTCGCCACTGGTAAGTAATAGATTTTTACCAAAGGGGGAACTAACTCAGGAGAAACTCCCAAAGTCTTAACTAAGTATTTTTTAAACATATCCCTAGGCGAAATAGACACAACTTTCGGAAAATTAATGAGTCTCAAGTTATTAGCATGAGAGATATTTTCCAAATGTTCAGTTTTCATCTGTAGGGATTGTATATTCTTCCTATGTCCCTCTGAATACTCCTCAAGGGAGACCACCTTATTGTTAACATCACCATAGACGTTTGAATACTTTCTAATTCATTCACCAAACTTGAAGTCACAGCCACCTTGTTGGACAAAGACGATACCTGTAGCAGGAGGGCTCTCCCAAGTGAAACTATCGCATTCCAAATGGCTTCAAGAGTAAAATTCTGCAGTCTCTGCAGAGAAAAAGCCACTTCAGACACAACCGGAGGTATAAGTGGTTCCATAGACGGCAAGGAACGATTTCCACACGATGAGACAGACACCGTCTCACCCTTTGCTTCTCCCAATGGCACCAAAACACGTTGTGAGCCCAGATCTCCAACCGGCTCACTTCCAGACCCAGTCGAAACAGCCCATCCTGGCCCTCGTGAGGAAGGACCCCCCGCCGACAACGGCGGTGTCGATATCTCCAGGAAGCCCTCCGGCAAGGGCTGACTACGGGCCAGTTTTGGTGCAGGGCTCAATACGGGGGAGATAGTTGAAGTCGACGCAGATGCCGGGCACTCCGACTCCGGCGAAACTGCTAGCCGAGAAACTCCTCCCGCTGATTCCGAAACCCGCGTTGTACGCTGAAGAAAAGGATCAAGAGGACCCACCACAGAAACAGCAACCGGCGAAGAAGCATCTACTGGCTGAGAGGGCAACAGCCCAGACTTCCCATTTCGCTTCTTTCCCATTAGAGCAAACTCACGCGGAGCAGACTGTTGCTGCGGCCATCTTGGACCCCCCCCCCCCCTCTTATTAGTCTTAAATGTGCGACATTGTAGCTTCAATCAGTGTCCCTTAGTCTTTCTACTTTTTGAAGGAGAAAAAAATCAATCCACTTTTATCCATTCCACTCCACTCTTTATGTCATAGACTTTCATCACATCTACCCTCAGCCATCTCTTTTCCAAGTTGAAGAGCCCTAACCTTTTAAGCCTTTCCTCATAGGGAAATCCTTCCCTTCCCCTTTACCATTTTGGTTGCTCTTCTCTGTACCTTTTCCAATTCTGCTATATTCTTTTTAAGATATGGTGACCAGAACTGCACACAATATCTAAGGTGTGGTTGCACCATGGAATGACACAGAGGCGTTATAATATCCTTGGTTTTATTCTCTATTCCTTTTCTTTTAATTCCTAGCATTCTATTTGCTTTCTTGGCCGCGGCTGCACATCGGGCTGAGGGTTTCAACGTATTATCCACGATGATGCCCAGATCCTTTTCCTGCGTGGTGATTCCTAATGTGGACTTGCATCGTGTAGCTGTAGGGTGGGTTGTTCTTCCCTTAGGGCATATCTTTGTACTTGTCCACATTAAATTTCATCTGCCATTTGGATGCCCAGTCTCCCGATTTATCAAGGTCCTCTTGCAATTTTTCACAATCCTCTTGTGTTTTATCAACTTTTAGTAATTTTGTGTCATCTGCAAATCTGATCACCTCACTCGTTATTCCCATTTCCAGGTTATTTATGAATATGATAAAAAGCAGCAAGCCCAGCACAGATCCCTGGGGTACTCCACTATTCACCTTTCTCCACTGAGAAATTGGCAATTTAGTCCTACTTTCTTTTCTCTCTTTTAATCAGTTCCCATTCCACAATAGTACTGTACGTTATCTCCTATCCCATGACTTTTTAATTTCATCAAGACTTTTTTTTTGTCTGCATTCCTCTGCATTTTGATGGAATTGCCAGAATTTTGAATCTACATTTTCAATCCTTTTGTTCTGCATTTTGCTGAAGCTCCTGGCAATTCTGTCATTGGAAATTTAATGGAGTCTAATATTTTCAGTCATTGAATTCTCTACTTTCTTGGCAGCAGAGAGAATATCAAGCCTTTCTCATGTGCCTGAGTATCATCTAGATGGGACCTGAAATGGCCTAATTCACATTTCATTCCACTTTCCATTTACTGAATTTGCACAAAGGCATAGCTTTTGGCTAGACCTGACCTCCTAGCAGTGGAGGATAGGTTAATGATGGAGAAGGAAATTAGTTTGGAAGAGAAAAGTCCATAAATGGAATTCTACTTTGCAAAATCTTTATGGCAAATAGGCCCCATCAAACGTTTTGAGAAAGAAAGATAATCTTCATTTCCTTTTTCAAGCAAAGCTAAATTATTTCAGTTAGAAGTTTCATGTTTAGAACGTAGATGATGTAAATGAAAAGATAATAATATTAAGAATTTATGGAAAGAGAGAATTGTTTTTTTTACAGAAGATTGTTAGTAAAATTGAAGAGAGATTTTTTTTGTAGAGAAAATTGTGAAGTCTAAGGATGAAGGAATTATCTTAGGAATCTAAGAAGGTTAAAATAGATGAATATGTTAGCTTATCTTCTAAGGATTTGGACCAATGTTTTTTTATAAGATTGTTGATATTTAGAAGAATTTTGTTAAGGAGGATAAGGATGTTAGCAAAGAAGAAAATCGGCTGGGTTCTGTATGCCTGCAAGAATGTATAATTCCGCATAATGATCATATAAAAAGTTTCTTCGTTGTGCTAAAGATAAAAATGTGGCAGACTCTTGTCCAGCTCAATTGCTTTATTCTTTGGCAGGTAAGAGCTTTATGGTTTTAAAAGAAATGGTCAACAGGTCCTTGTGTGTGTATCATCCTGGCAGCCCAGTAGCCTTTGGGATTTTTTGACAAGGTGGAAGTAGATTGCCAAGCCTTTCTTCTTAGGAAATGGAGGGTAAAGTGACTTGCCCAAGACCACAAGGAGTGCTAATGGTCTCTTGATTATCAGGCCGCTGTGCTAACCACTAGGCTATTTTTCCACTTCATGACTGGCTGAATTTCCAAGCCCGCTAAAACAGGGAGCCTATGACCATAAGGCTCCCATGCTAAAACTGCCACCCTATCTGAGCAGCACATGTGTAGTTGAGGTTAGGGTAGAGTTGGGGTGGAAAGTGGGCAGCAACAGCCATGGCTACAAGCATAATGTGGTATTGGTGCCTACGGGCTAGAATGACACCATTAGCGTGAGTACAACTATTGCCAGCCTGCTACCAGGTGGTAGTTGCACCTGTAAGAATGGACAGATAGAGGGATACCAGAATCCCCAATATAATTGAAGATAGATGAATTTCTTGATACAGATCTCTAAAATGTGCTGATAGAAGAACTTTGCTAACAATGACCGTCACTCACAAGTTTATCCTTTCACCTACTTCTTCTTAAATAGAATAGGATATCATGATCATGAGCTCTGTGTAACTGTCTTTAAAATAGTTTGAGAACATTGTTAACGCAAGCATAAAGAGTAAACATAGGCTATGAACTGCGCAACCATAGTTCATTGTACAGTCAACTATAGGTCACTGCTGGCATAGCATAATTTCTGAAACTCTGCAATTATAAATAATTCTGTCATAATTAAGTAAATTTCATCTAATACACTATAATCAGCTCTTACTCTGTAAAAGAATTCTAGCGACACCTTGTGTTATTTCATGTTTATGATTAATGACTGTTACTTCCCCTTTTTCTATAATAAAAAGGGCTTCAAGGGAGGAAGACTTGGAATCCAACAGAAGTGGAACTGTGCTGTGTCCATAGACATTCTGTTGACTTCCCTTTGAAGAAAGTAGAACTTCCCAAAGAAAGTAGAACTTCCCAAAGAAAGTAGAACTTTGAAGAAAGTAGAACTTCCCAAAGAAAGTAGAACTTTGTGTTTGATTGTTTGTGTTCCGTGTTACTCTGCTTATTTCTCGCTGCTTGAGGGACCAGAGGAGACCGAAAGAGCCGAGGTTTTGTGGCCAGATCACAGGTAATCTTTCAGCACCAACTATGGAGTGGAGGAGTGGCCTAGTGGTTGGGGCAGGGTACTTCGGGCCGGAAGGTCGGGGGTTCAAATCCCACTAGAGGACAGCAACCTTGGGCCGGAAGGACTGGGGTTTCTAGTCCCACAGGTGCTCCTTGTGGTCTTGGGCAAGCCACTTAACCCTCCATAGCCCAGGTTCTCTGTGTGCTGTGCTTTCCTGTCTAATCAATGTGTTTATACCTCAAAAATTTCCTGTCATGATTTGACAATTTCCAATCTGTAATCAAACCGCTGCTGATCACTGGAAGTAGCGGTATACAAATGTATACTAAATAAATAAATAAATAAATGGCATCACATTTCTACCGTGTGGTATGAGCATGCTGCTCACACAGAACAATGCCTTGGCACCTCCCCAAAATATCCCATGAGTCAGGAACCATTTTGAGAACAAATAGGCAATGGCCTAGGGAGCCTGCCTCTGAGGAAGCATATGCTAGATCCTGACAGCTAAAGAAACCCAAAGAGCACTGTAGCTCATACACAGCCCTGAAGGGAGAGTGGACACAAATATATCTACAAGGCATCTATTTCCCATATACGAGGTATGACAAAAAAGAAACGAGACTGTGGCAGCCACGCTCATGACTCAATACCAATTGACTAACCACTTTTGTCACTGTGTTGTGCAACATCTTGCCACTATTCTGCTATAATATTTTTCATCTCTCTTACTCTGTTTTTCTTTTTCAGTTTTTTTTGTAGCACACTGTTCCATCGCTTTATCACACAACTGGAGGTGGAAGAAATATGAAGCAAAGAATCAACTTGAAATTTCTGGTTAAGTTGGAGAAGGGCCAAAATGGGTATCTCCAACTTCTCTAAAAGGCTTATAGAGAAGATGCAATGTCAAGGCTGCGAGTCTTTGAGTGGCACAAATGCTTCAAGACTGGCCGCAAGGAGGTGGAGGATGACCCCATGTCAGGACGGCCTTCCACGACAAAGACGGCTGAGAACATTGACAGAGTGAACCAGCTGGTGCGGAGTAATCGCAGATTGATGGTGTGGATGATAGCTGAGGAACCCAGCCTGAACAGGGAGTCAGTGTGGACCATCTTGGTGCAGGAGCTGGGGATGCGGAAGGTGTGCACCAAGATGGTGCTCAGGCTTTTATTGGATGACCAGAAGGAGCACCGGGTCAATGTTTGTCGAGACTTGCTAGAGAAGATCGGAGAAGATCCAGAGTTTGTTGGCTGAGTCATCACAGGAGACGAGACTTGGGTCTTCCAGTACGACCCTGAAAGCAAGAGACAGAGCCTGCATTTGAAGACTCGACTGTCACCCAGATCCAAGAAGGCGCACATGTCCAAATCAAGGATCAAGGTCATGCTGATCGCATTCTTCGACCATAAAGGGAGTGGACCATCATGAGTTTCTGCCTGAGGGTCGGGCAGTCAACCAGCACTTCTTCCAGCAGGTCCTCAATCACCTTCATGACTGGGTTTGGCACAGTAGGTGGGCTCTGTGGAGAGACAAGTCGTGGCTGCTCCACCACGACAACGCGCCCACACACACTGCGCTCAGTGTGAAGCAGTTCTTGGCCAACAAACAGATCACAGTTCTCAACCACCTTCCTTATTCCCCAGATCTCGCATCGTGCAACTTCTGACTCTTCCCCAGGCTGAAGACTGTGCTCAAAGGAACTAATTTTGCCTCTGTAGAAGAGATCAAGGCCACTGTGATGAGGGAGCTGAGGGACCTCAAGGAGGAGGACTTTACCGAGTGCTTCCGTACATGGCAGAAGCGAATGCAGAAGTGCATTAACTCGGGGGGGGGGGGGATTACTTTGAAGGGGACAATGCGTAATTTCTCTGTAGATTTTGTAATAAAACATTTATGGGATAGTCTCATTTCTTTTTTGTCACACCTCATATGCTGGTAAGGGGGGCATAAGGGATAAAGCACTTCTAGGGAGCCAAAGACCTTGCACTGGCCTGCATACAACAGAAGCTGCATTGCATCTATGGAGCCAGTCCCCATTATCTCTTGAGGTGACATAAACAAATGGCAGGGGGCGTGAGGAGCAGCAACAGCAACCGATGGAGTACCTAGTCCCCTTAACCTCTCCACATGGACACTGAGGACAAGGACATGCCAAGTCATGGGTGGACAGGCAGCGCTGGTGAAGGGTGAGGTCTTGTGCTCAGCTAGGCCACATAGCCAGGATTGGAGATGGCTCAATACAGTTGGGGGCAGGGCATGCAAAAAGAGGATATGTACACAATGGCAAATAGAAGGACTAGCACATCACTGTGCAGCCTGACCACTGCTTCCCTCTATGGGGGACCATATAATGCTGCATATTTGCACCTGGGCAGGGGGCTGGGCCACAGCAATGGGCTCTATTATGAGGTGGAGTGAGGCGGCTGCCTGAGGCGGCAAACTCTTGGGGGCATCACAAATGCCTCCAAAACAGCCGCCTCACTCCTCCTTCAGATTTAAAAAGAAAAAAAAAAGGTGGACAAACTGCTTCCGCTGCTCCAGCCATGGCTCCTGCATCCTTCAGAGTCGCGGCTGCAATAGCAGTAATACTTTAAAATTAAAATGAAACTGGTGTGGAGCCTTCTGACCCTATGGAACCCCTGCTGCTGCGTTCTTCCCCAAAAGGAAGTGACACTAGAGCAGGACACAGCAGCAGGGGTTCCATAGGATGGGAAAGCTCCATACCAGTTTCATTTTAATTTTAAATTATTACCGCTGAGGGACGCAGGAGCCGTGGCTGCCAGGGGAAGGAGGGGGCAGAAACAGAGCTGACACAGGGGAAGGGAGGGGTCAGGAATGGAGCTGATATGGAGGAAGGAGGGGGCAGGAATGGAGCTGACAGGGGGGAAAGAAAGGGCTGGTAGGGAGCTGACAGAGGGGGGGAAGAATTGGCTGGAAGGGAGCTGATACCTGAGGATGGTACTGGAGGAGGACTGGAAGGGTGATGACAATAGGGAAGGGAGGAGGGGAAGAGAGCTGACACCTGGGAATGGTACTGGAGGGAGCTGACACGGGGATGAGACTGGAGGTGGCTGGGTAATGGGGAGGAGGCTGGAAGGGAGGGGGCACTGGGAATGGAAGGGAACTGACATGTGGGGATGGCACTGGAAGGGGAATTGACAGAGGTAGGGTGATTAGAAAGGTGCTGACACGGGGGGGGGGGGAGACAGGTAGCGGCACTGGGATTGGAAGTGAGCTGATACTTGGGATGGCTTTTGGATTAGAAGGGGCTGGACAGTGGGGAAGGAGAGGGACAGGAAGGGAATGGACACCAGTGACAGTGCTAGGAATGAAAGTGGGTTGACATTGGAAGGATCTTGGAGGGGAGGACTGGAAAGGGAGCTGACACTGGGGAGGGTTACTGGGACTGGAAATAGGCTGATGGAAAGAAGTGAAGAAAACAAAAGAAGAGATAAGAAATGCCAGATAGACTATAGACCATAGAAAGAGAGCTACAAGAAGACAGGAAAGCAGAAGCCTCAGATCGGGACCAGCATGATCAGAGAAGAAAATTGTCAGACAACAAAAGTAGAAGAGAATTTTATTTTCCATTTAATGATAGCACTTGGTGCAATCTTTATATTTTATACAATACATGGAAATGTATTTCTTTCTATTTCTCTGGTATTGCATTTATTTTATTTATTTATTTATTACAGTTTCTTATATACCGCGCTATTTAGAATCAGCGCGGTTTACATCATAACAAAACGACCATTACGACAAACTGTCAGGTTTTACATTGAACAGGAGTACAAACTTGGATAACTGGGTTAACTATATACATAATCTATCTACACTGCAGTGTGAGGGCATTTCTAGATTGGGTCATTTCTTGGAGGGGATATCTGGTTCAGTTACTGTCTGGGAAATATTGGCGGAAAAGGTATGTTTTGAGAGCCTTTCTGAACTGATATAGATTGGTAATGGCTCTAATGTCGGGGGGTAGGGTGTTCCAGCATTTTGGTACATAAAAACTGAATGCCCTGTTTGTGGTGTTCGTGTTGGACTTTGTTGAAGCCTTTGGTATTGCTAGCAAGTTTACAGCTGATGTTCTTCTTGCTCTGTTGGGGGGGACCATGTGGATTAGATTCGTGAGTGAGAGGGATGAGGTGCCTTTGATTGCCTTAAATGCTAATACAAGGGATTTGAAGGTGATTCTCCCGTGAATTGGTAGCCAGTGCAGCTGTTTGAGAATGGGAGTCACGTGGTCGTTTCTGGATGCACCGTAGAGGACCCTAGCTGCGGCATTCATGGCCAACTGTAAGGGGGTTAGTGTGGATTGGGGGAGACCTTGTAGGATGGCATTTGCAAAGTCAAAATGCGGCAGGATCAGCGCTTGATATATGGTACGGAAATCGTCTGGGTCCAGCAGGGAGCGTAGGTGTTTGAGGGAACGGATTTTGAAGTAGATGGCTTTGACTACGCTGCTTATGTGGCGTCTCATGTCTAGATGTTGGTCCAGGGTAACTCCCAAATATTTTATTGCATCTTTAGTTTGCAAATCAGCTTCCTTGACACTGACGTGGGATGGGGGCGTAAAGTTGGAGTCTCTGGAGATGAAAAGGACCTCTGTTTTTTTATGCTGGATACGTAGGTTCTGTGTCTGGAGCCATGTTGAAACTGCATTGAAACAATCTGTGAGTGGGGTCAGGTCCATGTGGGTTGTGGAGAAAGGCATGTATAAAAGAATGTCATCTGCATATATCATGCAGTTTACGTTGAATGATCTTATGATATTGCATATGGGCTGCATGTAGATATTGAATAGTAAGGAGGATAATGAGGATCCTTGAGGTACCCCTTGTTTTTGATGGAAGTGGCTAGACTCTTCTGATCCAGACTTCACATATTGCCATCTATCGTCCAGATAAGATTTGCATCATTTTAGTGCCTTGTTGCAGACACCCTTTTCTTTTAGTCTTCCCAGGAGGATTTCGTGACTCATGGAGTCAAAAGCCGCGGCGATGTCTAGGAAAATGAGGACAAAACCTTGATGGATGTTGTCGATTCCTGTGATGATATTGTTGATTAGACCAGTGAGTAGTGTCTCAACCCCGTGATGTTCTCTGAACCCATGTTGGCAGTTATCTAAGGGAGCAACAGAGTCTATGTGATCTTGAATTTGCCGTTGTGCTTCCTTCTCAATTATTTTGGCTAAGATGGGGATGCTAGCTATTGGTCGATAGGAGTCCACCCTTTGGGGGTCCAGTTTGGGGTTTTTCAGTAATGGTCTAATGGACGTCTGCTTGAGTGAAGTGGGAAAATAACCTGTTGAAAAGGAGAGATTCATTATATTTGCGATGACAGGACTGAGCACATCACATAGTTCCTTGATCCAAAAAGCTGGACATGGGTCGGTCTGTGCAGTGGAGGTGTTGAGTGATGCTATGGTGTTCTCAATACATTTATTGGATGGTGTGGAAAAAAAGTTAAGTGGAGAGAGGTCCGCTGGTTCTTGATATTGGACTGCTGTGACCTTGTTAGTTTGTACAATCTTGGATTGCAGATAATCAGCAAATTCTTGTGGATGTATGTTGATGTGTTGCTCGGGTGATGGTTCCTTTGAGAGGGATTTGACCAAATTGAAGAGGTCACGAGGTTTATTCAATGACCTCTTTAGGGTGTCAGTGTGATATTGTCTCATTCTGATAGAGATTGTTCCTCGATGTATTGCAAGGTGGGTTAGGTATGCGGTCTGATCTTCCGGTGAGCGTGATCGGCGCCATCGGCGTTCGAGTCTACGTAATTGCATGAGGGAAGCGCGTAGATCAGGAGAGAACCATGGGGCGGATTTTCTTTTCGCTCTTGCTGTATTTTTAGGGTTTGGGTGTTGAGAGATGGCAAGCAGGCTGGAATTCCAGTGAGAGATTAGTTCATCAAGGTCAGGTGTTGTTTTGTTGGTGAGTGATGGGGTCTCCGAAAGGATGAGTTCCCTATCGAAGGAGCGAAAGCATCTAGTGAAAAATGAAAAATCTGACATCTTATGAAAAATCTGACATCTTGGGGTTGCAGTTTGACTGTTATCTACATATGTTTATTTTTAGGTTATGGTCACTTATTCTGTAGTTGGTGAGGGTCTGTGTTCTGAGTGTGTGACTGAGACTAGGTGTTCTGTTAAATGGAGTTTGTATGTAGGGATCTGTACTCTAGTAATCCCAATTGTTCAACTTTTCAAATAGGTGTTGGAATTTCCAGGGCCCACTGCTGTATTTACAGTGATGCTTTTTTGGATGGGCTCCTTATGTGAGTTTTGGAAGTTGGTGATGACATGGTATGGTATGGTAAATTTGCTTTATAGATCTTCAGTGACTTTGTTGTAGGGTTTTGTATTAGTTCACAATATGCCAGGTACTGGAGAATGTTTCTTAGTGAGATGATCAGAATCAGATTTTTTTTTTTAAGATACTGAGTTCTGTGAGTAAATGTCCTAGTTCTGCTCTGCACTCACTGTTGAGGAAGGGGGATCTGTAGATGTAAAATATATGTTCAAAGAGAAAAAACAAGAACCATAATGAAGTTTATAAGAACAAATAAGTTATAATTTAGTTTTATAAACATAGAAACATGACGACAGAAAAAGACCACATGGATTATCTAGTCTGCCCTTCCAATATCAACCATTACAACAGTCCTCTTTTTTCCTTTAGAGATCTTCTGTGTTTGTCCCATGCTTCTTTGAATTCAGATACTGTCCTCATCTCTACCACCTCCATTAGGAGACTATTCCATGCATCCACCACTCTTTGCGTAAATATTTCCACATATCACTCCTGAATCTATCTCCCTTCACCCTCATCCCATGTCCCCCTGTAGCAGAGCTTGCTTTCAATTGAAAGAGGCTCTCCTCCTGTGCATTTATAGCACCGTCATATCACCTCTAACCCACCTTTCCTCTAAGGTGCACATACTAAGATCCTTAAGTCTGTCCTCATATGCTTTATAATGCAGACCACTAACCGTTTTAGTAGCCACCCTCTGTACTGACTCCAACCTGTTTATATCCTTTTGAACGTGAGGTCCCCAGAATTGCACACAATACTCCAAATGAGGTCACACCAAAGACTTATACAGAGGCACTATCACCTCCTTTCTTCTGCTGGCCATTCCTCTCCCTATGCACCCAAGCATCATTCTAGCTATTTCTGTTGCCTTTTCTACCTGTTTAGCTACTTTAAGATCATCGGATACAATCATGCCTAGGTCCCTCTCTTTTTTAGTGGACAAAAGTATGCTCCCTTGTATTGCTGCAGTTCAAATGTATGACCTTGCATTTTTTAACATTAAATCTCAGTTCCAAATTCTAGAGCATTCTTCAAGCTTAGCTAGATCCCTCCTCATGTTATTTACACCTTCCTGGGTGTCTGCTCTATTGCATATTTTGGTATCATCCCCAAAGAGGCAACTTTACTCGACAGCCCTTTGGCTACATCACTAACAAAGATGTTAAAAAGAATCTGACCAAGAACAGATCCCTGGGGCACACCAGTGATAACCTCCTTCTCCTCAGAGTGAGCTCCATTTACCTGTATTCTTTGTTGCCTCCCACTCAACCAATTTCTAACCCAAGCAGTAACTTTAGGGTCCATCCCTAGGGTGCTCAGTTTGTTTATAAGTCGCCTGTGAGGAACAGTGTCAAAGACTTTACTGAAATCTAAATACACCACATCTAGGGCTCTCCCTCGGTCAACTCCCTGGTCATCCAGTCAAAGAAATCAATCAGATTTGTCTGACAAGACCTGCCTCTAGTGAATCCATGCTGCCTCGGATCCTGTAATCCGCTGGATTCCAGAAACCTCGTTATTTTCTCTTTCACATTGCTTCCAATAATTTACTCACCACTGAAGTTAAACTAACCGGACTGTAGTTTTCAACCACATCCTTACTTCCGCTTTTGTGTGAAGGGACCACATGTGCCTCTCTCCTGTCCTTTGGCACCACTCCCGACTGCAACGAGGCATTGAAAATGTCAGTCAATGGAGCTGCTAGAATGTCCCCAAGTTCCCTCAGTATTCTAGGGTATATCCCATCCGGTCCCATCGCTTTGTCTACTTTAAGGTTAGCTAGTTTCTCATGAACACAGTCTTCTAAAAATTGTTCAAGATGCCCTTTGCTTCTGTTCCAGTTTGTGGGCATTTTCTGAGGTCCTGCTCCTGGTTCTTCATCTGTGAACACCAAACATAAATATTTGTTAAGCAATTCCGCTTTATCTTCATCAGCTTCTACAGTCTTGAGTCTGACAATACCACATTTGCCCTTCCTCTTCTCACTAACATACCTGAAAAATGTCTTATCCCCCCATTTTATTGCATTGCCTATTTCCTCCTCTTTTTTAATCTTTGCTTTCCTGACTACTTTGCTAGCTTCTCTAAGTTTTTCCAAATATAGATGCCTGTCTTCCTCTCTCTGTGATCTCTTGTATATTTTTTCACCTTTTCAGCTACTTTTTTCAAAAACCATAGCCGTCTCCTTTTCCCTTTACCTTTATTTACTATTTTAAGAAAAATGTTGGTTGCCCTTAAAATATCCCTTTCAGTTTTGCCCACTGTTTTTCTACATCCCCTAGCTGATCCCATCCTGCTAATGACTCCCTGAGGTATTGGCCCATCTTGGCAAAGTTAGTTTTTATAAAGTCTAAGACCCTTGCTTTTGAATGTATTTTAGCAGCCCTAGCCCTAATACTTAACCACACCATCTGATGATCACTGGATGCAAAATGATCTCCCACTATAACATCAGAAACACTTTCACCATTGGTAAGTCCAGTATGGCCCCTTCACGTGTGAGTTAACAGTTGCCTGAATAGTTCTCCCTGTAGAGAATCCAGGATCTCCTTACTTCTAGATGATACTGCAGCAGCAATGTGCCAATCAGCATCTGGCATGTTGAAATCCCAGCACTTCCCCTTTCCTGGCAATGCTGCATATGTCTTCAATTAACTCTCCATCCACCTCTTCCTCCTGTGAGGGAGATCTGTATATCATGCCAATGCAAGTAGATTTCTCATTCCCTCTTTCTAGTTTAACCCACAGTGCCTCCTCTCTCCCTTTTAAGCTCTGTAGTTCCAAAGCTTCTATATTATTTTTTAGTGCCACTCCTCCTCCCCTTCTTCCTTCCCTGTCCTTTCTGAATAAAGTATAGCCTGGTATAGTTACATCCCAGTCATAGTTCTTTGTGAACCATGTTTCCTAACTTCAACTAAATCCAAGTCAGCCTCTCCCATTAAAGCTTCAACATCTGGGATCTTATTTCCCATGCTACTGTGCTGTGATTCTCGCTCCTTCTTTTAGTTCCTTTGTGTGCAAACATCTTGCATTTCCTCCATATTATTTAATTAGCTTTTTGATTTGGTTCAGTCCCTGACTGGAGTTTTGAGAAAGTCCCCCACATACTATGGGGGGGGGGGGGGTGACATCTCATCCCTCACCTCAGGCATCAGATTGCCTTGAGGCTCCCCTGCCATGATCCCTCACCCTGATCATAGGAGGCCACGTCCAAGGCTTACCAGTACATGAGTACATACCTACATTTCTATAACTGAACATGGACTTGCTTGATAGCAGCTCACTTATCAGTGTTCCTTGCCATGGCCATTTGCGTAGGGGATGAGGCATTCCACAGACCTGGGGAGGTCACGTGAGCTCACATGGGTATGTGTGCCCTCATTTCCCAGAGAGATGGTGTGCTCTTTTTGTGGTTGTCTCCATGTGGATGTATAGGGTGTCCTGTGGTGTCTTCCCATGGTGGACCTGCCTCCCTCCCCGCAAATGTTAAGTAAAAGGGGTGGAAGTTCCAAGTGGGTAGTATCTGGATACAATGGATGGCATGTGATGAAAAGGCTGGGTGCAGGGTGCCCCAGCTATCTGTCCCCCTCATCTATGTGGACCCTGCTTTATGACCCAGGGAACTGGAGACTCTAGCACTCCCATTCTCCCCCACAGGGCCTGCACTTCTCACTGGCAAGGGTTCTATGCCAGATGTCTACAAGGAGTGATTGGGAGGAAGCAGGGCCAGCCTGAGGCATGTGTAAGAATGTTGCCTGCACATGGCTTCACACTACGTAGAGGTTAAACAGGGGCATTTCTGGTTTAACCTCTAAATAGTGACTCACGCTAGCAGCAAACACAGCCACGGGCGAAAAAAGAAACCGCTCTGGCAGATCTTTACTCCTGTGGCTGTGCAGAAGTGAGTCAGGAAGTCATGCTTTGGTCCTCACTGGCTCCCTCTCAAGCTAGCCAGGCCAGTGCGTGGCCCCCCGAGGTGGGGGGTCATGTGTATGTATGAGTGTGAGTGTGTGAGTGAGGGAGAAGGGGGAGGGGAGCAGGAGCCACTGGCACTGGGACTGCTACTGGGGTTAGAACAGGAAATGGGCTAATGTTGGGGTATGGAGGGACTGGAACTGGAGGAATACTGATACTGGGGGGCTAGGACTGGAAATGGGTGAATGCTAGGGGATGGGGATTGCAAGGGAGATGATGCTGGGAGGGATTGGGACTGGTGGAGGATTGATATTGGGGGGAGAGGGGGATAGGACTGGAAATGGACCGATGCTGGAGGATGGGGGGACTGGAAGGGGGCTGATGCTGGGAGGGACTGGGACTGGAGGAAGACTGATACTGGGGGGCTAGGACTGGAAATGGGCTGATGCTGGGGGATGAGGAGAATGGGATTGGAAGAGAGCGGTGCTGGGAAGGCTGGAACTGGAAGAGGGTGGGGCTGGGGCTGGGGCTAGGGCTAGGGGGAGAAAAAAAGAAACTTGGGACTGAGGATTGAGAGGGGAACAGATATTTTGTGTGGGAGGGAAGAAAAAAGATCATACAGAGGGAAGAGTTGAAAGGGGCATAAGAGTGAATGCTGGGGTAAGAAGGAGGAAAGGCAGCGTTAATGAATAGCTAAGAAGGAAATAACTGGGTGATGGGGAGCCGAGCTGGAGGTTAGAAGAGTAGATGGAAAGTTGCTAGGTGAAAAGTCAAAAGGGGATTGAGGACAGTTGAAATTAAGTGGATGAATGAGCAAAGAAAGAAATGGAGAAAAGTGAAAGATCAGTATGTCAGAGGCAGATGTAGACAGAAAATGGAAAAAGAATAAGAGAAGAGAAGAAAGGACATGGGCAGCAGACAATGGAGAGTTAGCAGAAGACAGGAAGAACGCAGAAGAGAGAGACTGGGGCAATTGCGACTGAAAAATAAAATGCCAAACAACAAAAGTTAGAAAAAAAAGTATTTTATTTTGAATTTATTAACTGGAATATATCCGCTCTGGGAAATGTGCTCTGATGTCTGAGCTTTGCTCATTATAAGAGGAAATTAATTTCATAGTTTAATTTTTCCAGTGTTGTGGTACATTCAAAGTTTGGCTTTTGGGGTTCAGAGTTCAATTATTGTCTTCATATTTTTTAATTGTGATCCCTTGTTCCGTATTTTTTGACTGCTTGTCTGTTTTGCGGTT
The DNA here is from genome assembly GCA_033557465.1 of Ichthyophis bannanicus. Classification (NCBI taxonomy): domain Eukaryota; kingdom Metazoa; phylum Chordata; class Amphibia; order Gymnophiona; family Ichthyophiidae; genus Ichthyophis; species Ichthyophis bannanicus. Next base: position 21,834,764 of record CM066049.1, on the reverse strand, counting down.
ATGACAGAATTGTACTATTCTGTTTATATAGTTTCTGTGTAGTAGACCCACTTATTCTCTTTTCCCAATAAGATGTATTGGTTTAATAATTGTAGTGCTACCTTTTGATAAATAGGGTTAGGTGCTGAGTGAGTCCTGGTAGTGCTGTTATAATATGGCAGGTTTGCTGTGGGTTCTAAATGAGCAGGGTTCTGTAGTAATGCACCTGGCAATTGGCACTGGAGGATAGTAATGCAGAATATGTTAGACTTTCTTTATCCTCACTGTACATGTAAATGGTTTTCAGACACTCATTAACAGGCATGTTTACTAAAGGTTAATGTGCTTTCACAAATTTGAATATGTGCTAAGTGCAGCAACACCCATTTATGTCTATGGATATAGTGGCACTTAACACACATTAATGTTTAGTAAACATGTACCTAAGTCATTGTTAGGACAAAAAAGAGGTCTGTGAAGGACTTTTTTGAAAGCCACTTAAAATTTTAGATGGGCAGCATACACATTTTAAAATAAAATAAATTAGATTTATACAAATAAGGCCCACTGGATATGCAAATATTTATGCAAATTAAGCCTCACAATTAGTCTTCGCATATGGCCCCGCAACACCCTTGGGCCACCCCTGGGAGGGGACCCAACTCCTCCCACACCATAGGCCTGGTAATCTTCAACTGCAATTTAGGTAATTGGGCACCGTATGTGACTCAGGATGAGAAAGGTCAATGCACCCATTCCACACTGTGGCCACTGCTGACCTTGCCTGCACCATACTGGATCCCCCACTCATTCAGAAGTTGCATTTGAGCAGACAAGGCCACATAGATGTAGGGTCCATATATGTCTTTGTATTCCTGATTTGAATGCCCTGCACCCTTGTACTTTGCCCCATTGCCATTGAGCTTTGCTGCATTTGTGCCATTTACTATGTCTGATATCTCTGCAGGGGTTTGGTAGCTTACTGTCACCCATATCATTGCATTGATAGGAAGTAATAGCAGGGTGCTCATTGCGAGCGTCTTCACGGTGCACATGTGCACTGGTTGCGCATTCTTCACTTTTGTGCTAGTGATGTGCTTCACTCGCATAGTGCTGCACACTGGCTGTGTGTTCCCATCTACCATGTTTGTGATGTGCGTAACACAGTCTTACATCCTATCGCAGCTACACCTTTGCAACTACCACAACCACTACCCCCTTACTGTGGCTAATCATGGCACTTTAGTAAACATGCCCCTCTGTTAGATGATATGTTGAGGTAGAAAGATAGTGGCGGAGGTGGTGTATGTATAAGTATTATTAGATCTTTCAGCTGTATTTGATACCATAAGTCATAAAATTGTGTTTTCTAAACCTTGGCAGGTTCTGCAGTCCAGCAGTGAGATGGGGGCTTTTCAGTCTTTTGCATTGAGTGTCACATGTATGATTTTCTCCCAGTTAGTGAGGGGTCTCACGTGTGCACTAGGTGGCTCTTTGCTCTCAGGAAATGAGTCCAATCTCTGGAGGCTAGTGTAGCAGACTTGGAGGACATAAGGAAGACAGATAGGTACATAGACAAGACCTACAGGGATGTAGTACTGAAGTCCCATCTCCAGCCTGGCAGATTACCTGTTGCCATGGAGGAGAGAGATCACATGGCAGGAGAGCATCACCCTAGTGTGGCAGGGAGTGATTCTGTAGCTAGGACCTGTCCTCCAAATGATATAAAACCCTCTCGCACCGAGAAGGTTTTTCCAGGGCCATGTGCCCACGAGGGAAGGGTTAGGACAGTCATTATAGTTGGTGATTCGATCATTAGGCATGTAGATAGCTGGGTGGCTGGTGGACATGAGGATCGCCTGGTAACATGTCTTATTGGTGCGAAGGCAGCAGATCTCACGCGCCACCTAGATAAGGTCTTAGATAGTGCTGGGGAGGAGTCTGTTTTCTTTGTACATGTTGGTACCAATGACATAGGAAAGTGTGGTAGGGAGGTTCTAGAGGCCAAATTTAGGCTTTTAGGTATGAAGTTGAAATCCAGAACTTCAAGGGTAGCATTCTCTGAAATGCTTCACGTTCTATGTACAGGACCCAAAAGGCAGGCAGAGCTCTGGAGTCTCAATGCGTGGATGAGGTGGTGCAAGGAAGAGGGCTTGGGATTTGATAGGAACTGGGCAACATTCTGGGGAAAGGAGGGGCTTTTCCAAAAGGATGGGCTCCATCTTAACCGAAATGGAACCATGCTGCTGGCATTAACCTTTAAAAAGGAGATAGAGCAGTTTTTAAAGTAGATAATAGGTAAAAGCTGACAGTTGCCCAAGAGCGCATGATTCGGAACAATGTATCCTTGAAGGATACTCCCAAAAGATTGAAGTTAGGGCATATCGACAGAGAGGTTCCAATAAAACCAAAAGTAACCCAAATGCCCTTAAGTAAAGAGCAGAAAGAGCTTAAAGATTCCTAATTACCCCTGCCTACCGATAACACTGGTCAACACTGAAATCATTACTGACTTTAAAATGTAGTATCTTGGTGAGCTGAACATGAATATAACATTAAAAAAAATTTTGTGGCTCTCGTTTTGAAGATATTGCATGTAGTTCATTTTTGACGTTTCACCGTGTAAACTTATCCAGTAGAACATCAACAACATTCCAAATAAGCCTTGAATGATGTAATATTGCATCACATTGCATAATACCAGCATGCACACATCATCCAGAGTTGATTGCATCATTTTCTGATGCAATGCAATACTACTGCCAGACGGCTGCTGAAGCCATCTGACATCAGGAGTGTACTCTACCCAGTCGGAAAGGTTGAGCATTTAAAATATTTCAGACTGTGTGCGAGACAGTTTAAGCTACTGTTACATGTAACTTTTATTAATCATATAATTTTAGCCATTTAGGTACAATACAGAACAGTAATGCTGTGAAAGTGCATTAATACCGTTGACAATTTCTGCTACTTTTGTGGAGAAGTGACATTAGCCACAGGGGCGGCCCAAGGGGGGTGTGGGGCCATGTGCGGAGACTCGGTACGGGGCCTCATTTGCATAAATATTTGCATAATGTTACCATATACTAACTTTTAGTAAACGTGCCTCTTAATGAGTGTATGGATAAAGAAAGACTAAAAGATTTCTACATTACTATAATCCAGTGCCAACTGCCAGACACATTAGGAACTACTACAAACACTGCCCATTTAGAACCCATAGCAAACCCGCCGTATCCTAACAGCACTACCAGGACTCACAAAGCACCATACCCTACCTATCAAAAGGCAACACTGCAAATATTAAACCAATACATTTCAGAGAACAACAATACATGACCTACTGGGGAAAGAGAACAAGTGGCAATGTCAAATAGGAATTATATAAACAGAACACCTCAGCTCAGTTACACATGCAGAACATAGACCATCACCAAACAAGTAATCACAATTTAGAAACAGGAAGACAATAATTAAACTGGGAATCCCAAAAGCCAAACTTGGAATGTACAACACTGTAGAAATAAAACTATACATTAATTTGCTCTTGTACTAAACAAAGCGTAGACGTTAATGATGCACATTTACCAGAGCTGACATATTCCAATTAATAAATTCAAAATAAAGAGATATTTTTCTACCTTTTGTGCATTTTATTTCAGCTGCAATTGCTCCAGCCACTTTCTTCTGGTTTCTTTGTGTCTTCTGCTAACTCTCCATCGTCTGCTGTCCATTTGTCCTTTCTTCTCTCTTCTAGTTTTTTTTCCATTCTCTCTCTACATCTGCTTTAACATACTAATCTTTCTCCTTTTGCTCTTTCCTCATTCCTATTTCATCCACTCAAAATTTACCCCTCCATCCTCAATCCCCACTTACTCTCCCAATACCCGGCCAATTGAAGATTTTTCATCCCTCCCACACAAAATATTTTTCCCTTCTCCATTTTACTCTTCCAGCCCCATCCCATTCTAATCCTCCCCCAACATCAGCTCCCTTCTAGTTCCAGCCTCACCCAGCATCCATTCCCTTCTAGTCCCTGCATCAGCCCATTTCCAGTCCTAGCCACCCATCAGCCCATTTCCAGTCCTAGCAACCCCCCAACCCAATACCAGTCCTAGCTCCCCATCAACCCACTTCCAGTCCTAACCCCCTATCACCCCATTTTCAGTTTAAGCCCCCCCTATAACCCATTACCAGTCCTAACCCCCCATCAGCCCACCTCCAGTCTTAACCCCATCAACCCATTTCCAGTCAGCCCCCCATAGCCCATTGCCAGTCCTAACCCCCCTCCCCCATCAGCCCACAGCCTATTACCAGTCCTAACCCTATCAGCACACCTCAAGTCCTAACCCCTCCCCATCAGCCCATTTCGTGTCCTAGCCCCCCCATAGCCCATTATCAGTCCTAACCCACCCATAGCCCATTACCAGACAGCCCCCATCAGCCCACAGCCCATTACCAGTCTTAACCCCCCCCCATAGCCCATTACCAGTTCTACCCCCCCCCAACAGCCCACAGCCTATTACCAGTCCTAACCCTATCAGCACACCTCAAGTCCTAACCCCTCCCCATCAGCCCAGTTCTTGTCCTAGCCCCCCCATAGCCCATTATCAGTCCTAACCCACCCATAGCCCATTACCAGACAGCCCCCATCAGCCCACAGCCCATTACCAGTCTTAACCCCCCCCCATAGCCCATTACCAGTTCTACCTCCCCCCCAACAGCCCACAGCCCATTACCATTCCTAACCCCATCAGCCCACCTCCGGTCTTAAGCCCCCCAGCCCATTTCCAGTCCTAGCCCCCCCAAGCCCATTACCAGTTCTAACCCCCCCCCCCCCATCGGCTCAAGTAAAATTAAATTTAAAAAAAAAAACGCTGGCTGCTACCGCTGCCGCTGCCGCCACGACAGCAGCAGAATGGACTGTCCCGCAGGGCCCCCTCTGCCCGGCTGAATCCCTCCCTCCATGACGGTTGAGCCCCTCCGTGCCGGCTTTGAGAGTCGCGAAGGGAGAGTGTCTCCCTCGCGTCTCTGTTAAGCCCACAGGGGCTGATGGGAAATTCCCCATCTGCCCCTGCAGGCTTAACAGAGACGCGAGGGAGACACTCTCCCTTCGCGACTCTCAAAGCCGGCAAGGAGAGGCTCTGCCGTCATGGAGGGAGGGAGGGAGGGAGGGATTCAGCCGGGCAGAGGGGGCCCCGCGGGACAGTCCATTCTGCTGCTGCGGCGGCAGCGGCAGCGGCAGCGGTAGCAGCCAGCGTTTTTTTTAAATTTAATTTTGATAAAAGCAGAATGTTCTTTGCGCGGGGCCCCCTGAAACGCAGGGCCCTGTGCAAAAAACATTCTTGCTCAATGGACGGGCCGGCCCTGATTAGCCAACCAGAAGAAAAGTATCACTTCTCAACTGAAGAAGGCATATCATCTTTACTTCAGATGCAAGATTGGTGACCAAGACAAGCCTTGGGCCCCGCATATATGCTACGCTACATGTACAACACAGCTTTCACAGTGGTTGAATTGCAAAAGACCATCAATGCCGTTTGCAGTCCCCATGGTGTGGAAGAGAGCCAAGCAACCACATAAATGACTGTTACTTCTGCTTGGTTCCTCCTCTTTCCAGAGGAATAACGAAGCAAAAGAAGTCTAGCATAGTTTACCCAAACATTCCGTCTGCATTGAGACCAGTTCCACATGGTGAGGGACTTCCTATTCCAGAACCTCCATCAGAATATTCTCTTGATTCATCTGATGAGGAGAAGGGTGAGCCGACCTGTTCTTCTCTTGGTCCGTCAGCATGCAGTGACCCAGATTTTCACTGGGATGCATTATCAACTCCACACAGAATAACACAGGAAGAACTAAATGAACTGGTTCGTGATTTGGACTTATCCAAGAACAAGGCAGAATTGCTAGGATCAAGACTCCAACAATGGAATCTTCTAGAAGAAGATGTCAACATTACTTCATATCGAAAGTGCCACCAGCAGTTGCAGCCTTTCTTCAGAAAGGAAAGTAATCTGGTATTCTGTTCTGATATTGAAAGCCTCATGAATGCCTTAAAAATCACTCATGACCCACAAGATTGAAGACTATTTATAGACTTCGAAACCGAGTCTGAAGGCTGTGCTTTTGAACAATGGAAACCGTCTTCCATCTATTCCAGTAGCGCATGCCGTCCACGTGAAAGAGACATACGATAACTTAAAGCATCTACTGACTTCCATTAACTATAACAAGTACAGCTGGCACCTCTGTGGTGACTTGAAGGTAGTTGCCCTTTTAATGGAACTGCAGCAGGGATATATAAAATACATGTGTTTCTTATGTGAGTGAGATAGCCAAGCAAGGGATTGGCACTAGTTGCGGAAGGAATGGAATTGCAGACAAAATGTAACAGTTGGAGAGAAGACTATCCAGCACCCAGCTCTGGTTGAGGCTCACAAAATCCTGTTACCACCTCTTCACATCAAACTAGGTTTGATGAAAAACTTCTTGAAAGCCATGGACTGCACTTCGCCAGCTTTCCGATACCTGCATGAAAAATTCCCTCGACCCAGTGAAGCAAAGATTAAAGAGGGAGTTTTTGTGGGTCCTCAGATTTGAGAGCTCTTCAAAGATGACCGGTTCAACAACTTGCTGCAGGGTGATGCGAAACAAGCATGGAATGCTTTTCGCCTAGTGTCAACAAACTTTCTCAGGAATGTTAGGGCAGAAAACTACAAGGAACTAGTAGAAGATATGCTGATGCAGTATCAGAAACTTGGCTGCAATATGTCTCTAAAGATCCATTTCCTTGATTCCCATCTCGATTTCTTTCCTGACAACTGTGGTATGGTTAGTGATGAATAGGGCGAACGTTTTCACCTGGATATGGCAACGATGAAGCAAAGATACCAGGGAAAATGGTCCACTACAATGCTGGCTGACTACTGCTGGACACTCCCCAGAGAAGCTCCCGAACAGCTGTACAAAAGACAGGCGAAAAAATCTAAGAAGTAGTCTATGACTTGGTTTTTTACAGGTATTAATGGAAGGCCTATTATATTTACTATTGATATGCATTTCGTGATGTAAACATTAATTCTTGTAGATTACAAAAAAACTAGAGCCAACTTTGCAATTTCACTGTCATATTCGTTTTCAGCATATCAAAATTGATAAGAAATGACTATTTTTATTTCAGTAACATGACTTTTGTAAAAATTTGTTGACCAGTGTAATATGGTTGACCAGTGTAATATGGATTAATATGAATAAATGCAGGCTCTAAAATGCTTGTATGCAAATGCTAGAAGTCTAAAAAATATGATGGGAGAGTTAGAATATATAGCAGTAAATAAGTGGTTAGATATGATTGGTATTTCAGAGACATGGTGGAAGGAGGACAACAAGTGGGACACTGTGATACCTGGGTATAAACTATATTGTAATGATAGAGCAGATCAAATTAGTGGAGGGGTTGCACTCTATGTTACAGAGGGCATTGAGTCACAAAGGATTAAAGTTTTGCAGGAAGCAAAATTCACTGTGGAATCTCTATGGATTGAAATTCCATGTAAAAAGGGGAAGGCGATGGCATTGGGGGTGTACTACTGACCGCCTGGCCAGAATGCACAAAAGGATGATGAAATGCTCAAAGAAATCAGGGAAGCTAACAAAAGTTACAGCACAGTAATAATAATGGGTGATTTCAATTACCCCGGTATCGACTGGGTCAGTGTCACAGTAGGACATGCTAGGGAAATAAAGTTTCTAGATGAAATAAATGACTGCTTCTTGGAGCAGCTTGTTCATGAACCAAGAGGGGAAGCCATTTTGAACTTAGTCCGTAGTGGAACACAAGATCTGGTGCAAGAGATAAGGGTGTTGGGGCCACTTGGCAATAGTGATCATAGCATGATCACGTTTGATTTAATAATTGGAGGAAGGACAGAAGGGAAATCCACAGTACTGCCTTTTAACTTTCAAAAGGGAGGCTATGATAAAATGAGGAAAATAGTTAAGAAAAAACTAAAAGGAGCAGTTCAAAGGTTAAAGATTTACATCAAAGGTGCTCCTTGTGGTCGTGGGCAAGCCACTTAACCCTCCATAGCCCATGTTCCCTGTAAAATAGAAACATAGAAACATGATGACAGAAAAAGACCACATGGCCTATCTAGTCTGTCCTTCCATATCAACAACTACAACAGTCCACTTTTTACCTTTAGAGATCCTCTGTGTTGGTCCCATGCTTTTTTGAATTCAGTTACTGTCCTCATCTCTACCACCTCCACTGGGAGACTATTCCATGGATCCACTACTCTTTCCGTAAAGAAATATTTCCGCATATCACTCCTGAATCTATCTCCCTTCACCCTCATCCCATGTCCCCTCGTAGCAGAACTTGCTTTCAATTGAAAGAGGCTCTCTCCCTGAACATTTATGCCACGGAGGTATTTAAACATCTCAATCATATCACCTCTATCCCGCCTTTCCTCTAAGGTGTACATATTAAGATCCTTAAGACTGTCCTCATATGCTTTATAATGAAGCCCACTAATCATTTTAGTAGCCACCCTCTGCACCGACTCCATCCTGTTCACATCCTTTTGAAGGTGCAGTCTCCAGAATTGCACACTATACTCCAAATGAGGTTGCACCAAAGACTTATACAGAGGCATTATCACCTCCTTTTTTCTGCTAGCCATTCCTCTCCGTATGCACCCAAGCATCCTTCTAGCTTTTGCTGTCGCCTTTTCTACCTGTTTAGCTACTTTAAGATCATCAGACACAACCATGCCTAGGTCCCGCTCTTCTTTAGTGGACAAAAGTACTTCACCTCCTATACTGTATTGCTCCCTTGGATTGCTGCAGCCCAAATGTATGACCTTACATTTTTTAACATTAAATCCCAGCTGCCAAATTCTAGACCATTCTTCAAGCTTAGCTAGATCCCTCCTCATGTTATCTACACCTTCCTGGGTGTCTACTCTATTGCAGATTTTGGTATCATCTGCAAAGAGGCAAACCTTACCCGACAGCCCTTCCGCTATATCACTAACAAAGATGTTAAAAAGAATCGGACCAAGGACAGATCCCTGGGGCACACCACTGGTAACATCCTTCTCCTCAGAGTGAGCTCCATTTACTTGTACTCTTTGTCGCCTCCCACCCAACCAATTTCTAACCCAAGCAGTAACTTTAGGGTCCATCCCTAGGGTGCTCAGTTTGTTTATAAGTCGCCTGTGAGGAACAGTGTCAAAGGCTTTACTGAAATCTAAGTACACCACATCTAGAGATCTCCCTCGGTCCAACTCCCTGGTCACCCAGTCAAAGAAATCAATCAGATTTGTCTGACAAGACCTGCCTCTGGTGAATCCATGCTGCCTCGGATCCTGTAATCCGCTGGACTCCAGAAACCTCACTATTTTCTCTTTCAGCAGCGTTTCCAATAATTTACTCACCACCGAAGTTAAACTAACCGGCCTGTAGTTTTCAACCACATCCTTACTTTCGCTTTTGTGTAAAGGCACCACATCAGCCTCTCTCCAATCCTTTGGCACCACTCCCGACTCCAATGAGGCATTGAAAAGGTCAGTCAGTGGAGTTGCTAGAACGTCCCCAAGTTCCCTCAGTATTCTAGGGTGTATCCCATCCGGTCCCATAGCTTTGTCTACTTTAAGTTGAGCTAGTTTCTCACGAACACAGTCTTCTGAAAATTGTTCAAGATGTCCCTCGCTTCTGTTCCTATTTGTGGGTGTTTTCTGAGGTCCTGCTCCTGGTTCTTCATCTGTGAACACAGAACAAAAATATTTGTTAAGCAATTCCGCTTTATCCTTATCAGCTTCTACATATTCCCCCCTGCACCCTTGAGTCTGACAATACCACTTTTGCCCTTCCTCTTCTCACTAATATATCTGAAAAATGTCTTATCCCATTTTATTGCATTGGCTATTTCCTCCTCCTTTTGAATCTTTGCCTTCTTGACTACTTTGCTAGCTTCTCTAAGTTTTTCCAAATACAGATGCCTGTCTTCTTCTCTCTGTGATCTCTTGTATTTCATGAAGGCCTCCCTCTTTGTCTTCACTTTTTCAGCTACTTCCTTCGAAAACCATAGCAGTCTCCTTTTCCATTTGCCTTTATTTGCCATTTTAACAAAAAGGTTGGTTGCCGGGGGGCGGAGCCTGATGTCCAGCGGGATGGTCGCATAACGCTGAGGCTCCCGAGAGGCCTACTCAGAATCCTGAATTAACACCGTACATACCTGGAACTTCTACTCTGATCTTGCCGGGGCACATTGGTGAGATGGCGGGGACCAAACCCACGCGCCTGGAATTTGGATCTCCAGCGGCTTCTCACGGCAAACGTTCCAAAACTGAACCTCCGTCCCCGCAGAAGGGGCTGGCCTTGTCCGAGGGCCCCGAAATGCAGCAGGAAATCCTTGCAGAGATTAGAGGGGTCAAAAACCTCGTGCAGTCAAACGGTGAAGCACTCCGAGCGCTGCGGGAAGATCTTGGTGTGCTGCAAAACAAGCTAGAAGGGCTTTCTTCGCGTCAGGACAAAATGGAGAGCATATTGGACTCCCATGCGGCCCGGTTGTCCAAACTCGACAAAGTTGAACGTCAGGTGCGGGCTTTGCAGAAAGAAGTGGAAGATGGCAATAATAGAGCGCGCCGCAACAACATACGACTCGTGGGCATACCGGAGGGAGCGGAATCGGGAGACATGAAAGAGTTTTTATGCAAAATCCTCCCTTCCCTGCTCCAAATCACCTTTACCAAAGATTTGGAGATCGATCGCGCTCATCGTGTACCCACAAGCATAACGCTCAACAGGAAGACCCCGCGGCCTATCATTTTTCGACTTTTGAGATATCAACACGTGGAGCAAATTCTAAGTGCCTCTCGGGCAAAGGGCCATATGGAGTTTGAGAGCCACAAGATCTCCTTCTATCCTGACTTGGCTAAACCCACGGTCGACCGCCGAAAGCGCTTTCTGGAATTCCGGCCGAGGCTTCAACAGCTACAAGCACGCTACGGCCTGATGTACCCGGCCAAGCTCCGAGTCACGCTTCATAATCAGACAAGAACATTTGAGGACCCTGATCTACTAGCGGAGTTTTTGGATTCCAAAGAAGCCGACTTGATGCGCTGACTTCCAGAATATTCCTGCAAGTATTCTCATATCCGCTGTACCTGCCATATTGGATCTGCCGCAGCCCAGCCAAGAGTCTGACGAGGACAGTTTGTTTGCCTTACTTTTGATGATATCTGTGACCCGACTCCATCTACCCACAGTAGCCTCGATGAGTATCGGAGACAGTGTTAATAATGGACTCTGGTGTTTCTTTTCCTTTTTTTCATGTCTTGCTATTTCCTCTCTAGTGCCTCCTCCCGCAGACATATGGTCGCCATATTCTTTGGGGGTTTTGCTTCTTCTCACGATACAATGGTACATACTTTTCAATATGGGGTGTATTAGCCAGCATACTCGGTGATTATGTCATTGTTGCACAGATTCTGATTATGTTGTATGTTTTCAAGCGCCCTTACCTAAAATGTCTATTACCGATTGATGGCACCATGTAAGATTTTCTCATTGAACGTAAAAGGAATCAATAATCCGATAAAACGGAAGAAAATCCTAAGCTACCTAAGTCAGGAAGCTGCGGATCTGATTTTTCTCCAAGAAACGCATTTAAATTCGAAGGAAACTCTTAAACTCAATATTAAACCTTACATGGTGGCCGCCTATTCCCCAGCCGTTTCTAAGAAATGTGGGGTTGCTATACTGGTTAGGAAATCTTTGCATGCTACTATTATTGCGACTAGCTCAGATACATAAGGTAGATGGTCCAGAGTTCACCTCAAGATAGGTAGCCTTGAAGTTACATGTATATGCCTTTACGCTCCTAATGTGGATGACCCTGCCTTTTTTGCTACCATTGCTCAGGTTGCGCAGGCCTCTGCTAATACTTCATTGATAATTGGGGGGGATTTCAATCTAGTCCTTGATCCCCTGATTGACAAACAGCCGCCTAGGACAAGTGGTCCCCCCAAGAGTCACACCACGCTTACCTCCCTGATCAAAGATCTTGCTTTAGTTGATCTATGGAGGTTACTACACCCCAATGAGCTTGACTTCACCTTCTTCTCTTCCCCTCACAAATCCCAGTCTCGCATAGACTTCTTTCTAATATCAAAACTGTTAGTTCCTCAGGTGGACACTGCAAAGATTCACTCCCAACATATCTCAGATCATGCTGCTATTTCCTTTCAATTACACACTACTGCACCCCAAGGGAATTCGGGGGCCTGGTTCTTCGATAGAGCCCTATTAACTCAACCAGAGTTCCAGTTAGAAATTCGAGCAGCCATACAGGATTACTTCCATTTTAATCTACCCCAGGATACTGCGAATTGGGCTTGGTGGGAGGGCTTCAAAGCGACCATTCGAGCAACGATCACTAGCTATCAAATCCGCCTGCGGAAACAACGCAAACAGCAGCTACTCATACTAGACCAACAAATAAAAGCAGGCGAACGAGTTCTAACTTCACGTACTGATCCCTGTGTATTAATTCGATTACAGCGTCTCCGTTTTCAATATAATTCAATCCTCTCAACTGCAGCTTCTAAGAGTATTGAGCTTCAGCGAGGGACATATTATCGTGAAAATAACCGAGCCGGTCGACTCTTAGCCAACGCCTTGAAAGGTCAAAGAGAAGCCAAACGCGTAGCGGCCCTTCGAGCTCCACAGGGAGGGTGCATAGTGACCACAGACTCCGACATTGTAGAACTCTTTTGGGATTTCTATACCCGCCTATATCAATCTGAATGTGAGTTCTCGTCAGAGACATTCGAGCGATTGCTCTCTGGCATTCAGCGGCCGACCCTCTCTGCAGATGATAGGGATGCGATGGATGAACCCTTCTCTACTTCAGAGATCCAATCTGCCCTAAAACGAACAGCCTCGGGCCGTGCCGTAGGGCCCGATGGTCTCCCGACCGAATTCTACAGAACGTTCAGTGCAGATTTAGTTCCCTATTTAAAACTCTATTTTACTGCCCTTGCGGTAGATACATCCTCTTTGGGATCCTTTTCTGCAGCTCATGTGGTAGTATTTGAGAAAGAAGGCAGAGACCCGCTGCTAACCGCCAACTACCGTCCAATCTCCCTACTTAATGCCGATTATAAGATCTTCGCAACGATCTTGGCCACCCGGCTATCTGACAGGATGGCCACCCTAATTCACCCCGACCAATGCGGTTTTATACCCGGCAGATCAACTGCTGACAATGCTCGGACCTTGTGCCATGTGCTATCCAGTGCTGCCAATCTAGATCATCCATGGGTGGGTCTTTCCCTGGATGCCGAAAAAGCCTTTGATCGCCTAGAATGGCCCTTCTTATTTGCAGTTCTCCGATGGTATGGCTTTGGGGAGGGCTTCCTCCGATATCTCCAAGTCATGTATACTCAACCCGTCGCCAGTATTTGTGTAAATGCCATCAAGTCTCAGCCATTTAATCTCCAAAGAGGCACGCGTCAAGGTTGCCCCCTGTCACCAATGCTCTTTGATCTAGCTCTTGAACCCCTAGCCCTCCTTATTAGACAGTCCGCACGTATTCGAGGTGTCCCCTTCAGTCATAGGGAGATTAAACTCTCTGCATATGCAGATGACCTTATGCTTTTCGTATCCCTAGATTCGGTTCCAGCTGTCTTGGATCTGATTGATGGATACTCACAATTATCGGGCTATAAAATTAACTGGACCAAATCTGTAGCATTCCCACTGAACCGCTGGGTACATGAGGCTGACATGCAGGCCTTTCCCTTCCTTTGGCAATCTCGCATGGTGAAGTATCTCGGGGTCCATTACTGTTCTCCTTTAGAAGACACTATCAGTTTTAATGCCAAAGAGGTAGTCTCCAAAGTCCGTGAGCTCACAAATCGTTGGTCTCCCTTATCTCTTACATGGTGGGGCCGCCTAGAAACTGTGAAAATGATGATAGGCCCCAAAGTGAACTACATTTTAGAAATGCTGCCATGCTTACTCCCGCTACATACTTATAAAGATATTGAGGGCCTTCTCGTCCGTTATCTCTGGCAGGGCAAGCCACCAAGGATAGCTAAACAAAAACTACAGTCTGCGAAGGAAAGAGGGGGTACCAGATTTCCTGATTTTCTTAGATATCATCAAGCCTTCCTACTTAAGCAAGGTGCCCGATGGCTAGATGCCTCAACAGACAGCAGACCAGTTTTGGCTTGACATAGAAGAGGAGCTTAGTGGCCCAATTCCGTTGACCCATCTCCCCGGTATGTCCTATCAAGTAGACACCCGCCATCCACCAATGATTGTCGATACTCTTGCGGCCTTTAACACTCTCATTCTATCACTGGGCCCGAACGTATGTCCTCAGGACGGACTCCCGCTATGGAATAACCCCAGAATTCAAGTCCTAAATAGAACGATAGCATGGAAACCCTGGTACTCAAGGGGGATCTGGACACCCCAACAGCTTTTCTCTGCAGCTCGTTGGAAAACCTTTTCTGATTTACAAAAGGAATTTGCGTTACCAGCGAAACACTACTTTCAATTGATGCAGCTTCAACACTGCCTCAAAAGTGCTCGAATCATGCCGCCCTCTGCCCCTACTGAGGACGGGCTATTAGAGATAGTTCACTCTATTAGTAGTACACATGGGGTAGCCTCTAACTTTTATAAAATATTATGTCAGGGTACAGACACGGCCACTTTTAGAGCCCAACAAGCCTGGGAGCGCGAACTACAAACCACTTTAACCCCTGTGCAATGGAGCATTTTCTGGAGCAAAGTAGTGCGGGTCTCCCGGTCTGCCTCTGTTACCCAAACTCTCTTCTTTTTTGCACACAGATGCTTTTATACCCCAGAAAAAATAGCCAAATGGAACACACTGCTAGGGACCAGTGTTGGTCTTGCCATACTGCTGTGGGAACCCTCGCTCATGTTATTTATGAATGTCCTCAACTACAGGTTTATTGGGGGCGGGTTTGGGGTTGTATTCAATTTATCTTACACCTTCACGAACCTCTCTCTTGGAAGATCGTGGGACTCCGCTCTGTGGCGGAGGTCCCCTCTCTTCCTAAGAAGGGTCGCTTTCTCCTTGATTTCATGCTGGGTATAGCCATATGCTTAATCACGAGGAATTGGAAGGATAGCTCTCGACTTACTGTCAATGAATGGTGGAACCTCGTCTGCTTATATAGTAAATATGAGCAGATACCTCGGAGAGCTATTCCCCATGCCCAAACTCACTCTCGCTTGTCTAAATGGCAGATGCTTAATGATTATGTACAATCTGCTCATTGTTCCAACATGCCTGTATAATGTGCACTCATCATGTTTCAGATCACCGTTAGGTTTTGTAACACAATAATGTAAGTACATGCCCGCTTCGGGAATGATTAGTTTTCTAGAGAAGAAGCAGGGGGGAGGGGGGTGGCAGGGGTTTACTTTGGTGTATGTATTACACTTTATGTATCTATCTTTTAGCTGTATGTCTTCCTTTTCCTTTGTTGTTATAAAATGAAAATAAAGAATTAAAAAAAAAAAAAAAGGTTGGTTGCCCTTAAAATACCCACTTTCAGTTTTGCCCACTGTTTTTCTACATCCCCCAGCTGTTCCCATCCTACTAACGACTCCCTGAGGTACTGGCCCATCTTCGCAAAGTTAGTCTTCATAAAGTCTAAGATCCTCACTTTGGAATGGATTCTAACAGCCCTAGTCCTAATACTGAACCACACCATCTGGTGATCACTGGATGCAAAATGATCTCCCACTACAACATCAGAAAGACTTTCACCATTGGTAAGCACCAAGTCCAGTATGGCCCCTTCACGTGTGGGATGTGTTACCAATTGCCTGAATAGTTCTCCCTGTAGAGAATCCAGGATCTCCTTACTTCTAGATGATAGTGCAGCAGGAATGTGCCAATCAACATCTGGCATATTGAAATCTCCTATCAGTAGCACTTCCCCTTTCCTAGCAATGCTGCGTATGTCTTCAATTAACTCTCTGTCCACCTCTTCCTCTTGTGAGGGAGGTCTGTATATCACACCAATGCAAATAGATTTCTCTTTCCCTCTTTCTAGTTTAACCCACAATGCCTCCTCTCTCCCTTTTAAGCTCTGTAATTCCAAAGCTTTAATAGTAGTTTTTACATATAGTGCCACTCCTCCTCCCCTTCTTCCTACCCTGTCCTTTCTGAATAAAGTATAGCCAGGTATAGTTACATCCCAGTCATGGTTTTCTGTGAACCATGTTTCTGTAACTGCCACTAAATCCAAGTCAGCCACTCCCACCAAAGCTTCAACATCAGGGATCTTATTTCCCATGCTACGGGCATTTATACACACTGCTTTCCATATGTTACCCCTGTTACCCATTTCCATAAAGGTATTTAATGTATCACCTACCTGGGGGCTTTCACTTACCTGGGGGCTTTCCTCACCTATCCCCAACGAATCTAGTTTAAAGCCCTCTTCAGGAGATTAGCCAGTCTACTACCAAAGATGTGTTGACCTTTCTTGGACAGATGGATGCCATCTCTGCTCTGCAACCCTTGGAACAGCATCCCATGGTCTAGGAAACCAAAACGCTCTCGATGACACCATCCACGCAGCCATGCATTCATCTCCAGGATGCGAGCCTCTCTGCCTTGGCCTTTACCCTCAACAGGGAGGATTGAAGAGAACACCACCTGTGCACCTAACTGCTTCACCCTCTGTCCCAGAGCCATGAAGTCACTTTTGATACGTTCCTTGGTATACCTGGCAGTATCACTTGTTCCAACATAGATTAGCAAGTTTGGGTAATAGTCTGTGGGCTTGATGAGTCTCGGCAAACTCTCTGTAACATCTTGGATTTTGGCACCAGGCAGACAGCATACCTCTCTGGACATCAAGTCTGGTCGGCAGATGGACGCCTCAGTACCCCTCAGAAGAGAGTCTCCAACCACCACTACCCTTCGTTTCCTTCTGGTCACTGATTCAGCAACTTTGGGGTACTTGAACTCTGGTTCTTCCCTTTCCAGGGATGCTTTCACCTCCTCCACTTCCAGGGCTGCATAATGGTTCTTCAATTCAAGGGCTGGAGAAGTTGGTTTGGTGATTTTGCAGGCCCTGGTGACTTGTGTCCAACCATCGACATTCTGTTGGCACCCATCTTCTCCTGTGCAGGAGAGCTTGGTTGCTGCAAGAAGCATCTCATCAATGTACTTCTCACTGTCTTGAATGCTCCTCAGCCTCGTCACCTCGTCTCTGAGTTCCTCCACTTGTTTCCTCAGAGCTTCAGCATGCAGGCACCCTGCACATGGAACTGGTCCTTCAACTGGCATTAGGACCTCTGTCTAGACCGAGGCAGAAGCTGTAATGGGGGCAACAGCTTTAGCAATACGATTTTTCCCAGCTATTGTTCTATTCGTGGAGCTTAGGTATCTGTTAAAGCAAAAGAGAGAGATCTAGCAAGTACCAGCCGGTTTCCCAGCTGTCCTTTCAGAGAAAAAGCAGTTACATCTCTTTAATTATATTCAAAATGTGCTGGTCCAATTCTCTGTGATTTGTTAAAGGGGGAGGTGCCCTATAAAGCAAGACTGCTCACTAGGGGTGGGTGGGAGTCGGGGTGGGTAGGGAGGGAACTAACACCTGATTAGGTGTTAGCAGTTTCCAAACCTGAGGAGGTTACTAGAGTTCAGCAACCTACTGTGCTCAAGGAAAGTTCCCCTAAAGCACCAAAAAGAAAGTAACCTTGTTTTAAAAAATATACAAAAAACCCTTTTAAGAGCTCCCAGTCAGAGAGCTAGCAATGTAATATAATAAAAACAAACAAACAAATCCTCAAATCCTTACTGTTTGTTGATCTGTAGAGCCCTGGTTAGGAAAGCCTCAACAGGGCAGGGCACTGGATCCTTTTATGCAGGCCTCAGCTGCACTCAGGAAATCAGGCCCACTAACTCCTGATTAGGTGTTAGCAGTTTCTAAACCTGAGGAGGTTACTAGAGTTCAGCAACCTACTGTGCTCAAGGAAAGTTCCCCTAAAGCACCAAAAAGAAAAGTACCCTTGCTTTAAAAAATATACAAAGAACCCTTTTAAGAGCTCCCAGTCAGAGAGCTAGCAATGTAATATAATAAAAACAAACAAACAAACCCTCAAATACTTACTGTTTGTTGATCTGTAGAGCCCTGGTTAGGAAATAGTTATCTCCAAGTTATAATGCCCTGTTCAATGTAATTTCAGTTTGTTCAATGTAAACCACACTGATGCAGAATAGTGTGGTATATAAGAGAATATAAATAAATAAATAAATAAATCAAGCATGGGTGTTGTTTAAAAATACTATCTTGGAAGCCCAGACCAACTGTATTCCATGCTTTAAGAAAAGTGGAAGTAAGTCCAAAAAAACTGCCAGCATGGTTTAAAGGTGAGGTCAGAGAGGCTGTTGTTGCCAAAAAAGCATTTTTCAGGAAATGGAAAAAGGAGCCAAATGACGAAAACTGGAAACAACATAAGCACTGGCAAGTTAGATGCAAGGCATTGATAAGGCAGGCAAAGAGAATTTGAGAAGAAGCTTTCTGTGGAAGCAAAAATGCATAATAAAGACTTTTTCAAGTACATTTGTAGCAAAAAACCTGTGAGAGAGTCAGTTGGACTATTAGATGATAGAGATGTTAAAGGGGCACTAAGAGGGGACAAGGCCATAGTGGAAAAACTGAATGAATTCTTTGTTTCGGTCTTTACTGAGGAAGATGTAGGGATGTTACCCATAACTGAAATGATATTTAAAGGTGATGCTGCAGAAGAATTGAAAGAAATATCAATACACTGGGAAGATGTATTACAACTATTTGATAAACTGAAGAGAAGCAAATCACCTGGACCGGATGGTGTACATCCAAGGGTGTTGAAAGAACTGAGATATGAGATTGCAGAGCTACTATTAGTAATCCGTGAACTATCATTAAAATCATCTGTAATACCTGAAGATTGGAGGATGGCCATTGTAATGTCAATTATTAAAAAGGGTTCCAGGGGTTATCCAGGAAGCTACAGACCAGTGAGCCTGGCATCAATACTGGAAAAATGGTAGAAACCATTATAAAGAACAAAATTACTGAACATGTAGATAGTCATAGCTTGATGGGAGACAGCCAACATGGCTTTAGCCAAGGAAGGTCTTATCTTGCCAATCTGCTATGGTGTTTTGAAGGTGTGAATAAACAGATAGGCAAAGGTGAGTCAGCTGATATAGTGTATGTGGATTTTCAGAAAGCCTTTGATAAGGTCCTTCATGAGAGACTCTTGGCAAAATTAAAAAGTCATTGGATAGGAGGCAGTGTACTATTGTGGATCAGGAACAGGTTAAAAGATAGAAAGCAGAGGATAGGACTAAAAGACCAATTTTCCCAATGGAGAAAGGTGAATAGTTGAGTACCACAGGGATGTGTGCTGGGCCCACTGCTTTTTAACATATTTGTAAGTGATCTGGAAATGGGAATAACGGGTGAGGTAATCAAATTTGCAGATGATATAAAATTATTCAAAGTTGTTAAAGCCCAAGAAGATTGTGGAATATTGCAAGAAGACCTTGATAAATTGGATCCCCAACATAACTATGGGGGATAAGAAGCGGCAAATCCTGTGTGCCAAAGCAAATGGCCTGTTGCCAAGCCTAGCTTTCCCCCCCTGCTGCCAGAATCAGTGGCAGCAGGGGGCGACTCATAGGCAGCATGGCATAGCTCAGCATGGGGGAGTGGGTAGGGCAGCGCAGCCCGGTGTGTGTGGGGGAGACGGTAGGCCCTGTGTGCTAAAGTACATAGCCTGCCATCCACAGAGATTTGCTGCACTAGGCAGCCGCATGCCCACCTAGTCGACGGGCCAGCCCTGACCACACACACACACACACACACAGACATTCATTATCTCAAGATAGACACAAATAAAAAGATGCCTCATACAGCCCTGCTACCTTTATAATTTCTTTCAAACTCTTTTCCCCCCAGATATATATGAGTTTGCAATTGGAGGAAGAGGAAACGTGCCATTTTGTCACATTATAAGTGTACTGTTTCCGACTAGTTTTTTCTAAAAAGTCCATAAGTTTATAAGCAACAATATTTCTCAGTAGCCTTGATATGAAGGAAAGATTGATATATTGTGGCAGTTTCGAGCATCTGAGGGATCAGCTTTAGAATGCTTAAGGTGAAGCTGTATGATAGCCTGCTTCCGTTCAGACAGTACCTGGCCACATTTGAGACTAGTACTAGCAATAGGATGGATATACTGCAAGAATGGATCAAGGAATTGTTTAAGCAGATACGTAGGCAAAGGATCAGAAATAATTATAGTAGGATTCATAGAAGACACTTGCAATGCACTGTGTGCCTTTAAGTCAATGCTGACTTCTGGTGATCCACTTAGGCCAATATTTAATCATGGTAGTCAGCATTTTTTAATGAAACCTACAATTATCATCTTGAAGATTGCCGATAAATGTATTCCTTTCCAATTTACGTAGACTTTTTTAGAAATTAAATTCTTATATCCTAGACACATTGGATTCTGCTCAAAGCCTTGAATTGAGTAGACGGTGGCTGGTCTGCTAGTCTTCATTAGAATCAATCTGGATATTGACTAAGTTCTTCTCTTACTAGATCTGTCAGTGGTTTTTAACTTGGTGAATCATTCTATACTTCTGCAAAGGCTGGCTAATATTGGATTCTCTGATACTATATTTGAATGACTGCACTCATACATAAGAACATAAGATTTGCCATACTGGGTCAAACCAAACTCTATCAAGCCCAGCATCCTGTTTCCAATAGTGGCCCATCAAAGTCATAAATATCTGCCAAGTTCCCAAAAGGTAAACAGATTCCATGCTGCTTATCCCAGGATAAGCAGTGGATTTCACCAAGTCTACCTTAATCAGAGCCGGATTTACCTTGAGTGAGGCCCTACGCCAACAAAAATTGTGGGCCCCCAGAAAAAATAAAAACGAGATCAACTTACCAAAACAGAAATGGCAATAGATGTATAGAATTGCCTGACATAAAGAGGCAATAGGGACAAAATCAGCATCGGAATTCAAGAAATACATTAAAAAATGTCTTATCCATCAGGGAAGAGGATCACTGAATGATCCGGCGGTACTACAGCAGCTACAGGAAACGGACCTGGCCGTCGCTGCTCCCCGGTACTCACTATGGCTTTGGTGTAACAGGCCACCGCCTCCTGGTACTTGCGGGTGACGAAGAGTCTGTTTCCCTGCTCCTTTAACTCCTGAGCGCTAGTGCTCTTCTCCGGACTCCCGCCTCCCCCACTCTCCTTTTCCTCTTTCCCCTTCATGCCAGGGCCTGGAGAAGCTCGCGGACGGCCCCGTTCAGCTAGGCCGCAGCAATTTCAACTCTCTCTAGAGAACGAGGGATCCAGGCTCGCACAACCCCGCCTCTCACTCTGACTATACCCAACACACCCACAAATAGGTTTGCCAACTTTTTCACTGAGAAAAACCCGACACCTGTGGCTAGCCATGCTCCACCCATTCTCTAACCCTAGTCCCACCCCTGCCCCGCCCCCAGCCCCACCCACAAAAATTACCGAGGATACGTGTAGGCTAACTTCCTTGGTCAGATAATAATTAAACTGGGAACCCCAAAATCCAAACATGAAATGTACAACACTGGAGAAATAAAACTATAAAGTAATTTCCTCTTGCACTAAACAAAAACGCAAAGATGTTAGTAATACACACTTCCCAGACCAGACATATTCCAATTAATAAATTCAAAATAAAAAGTATTTTTCTACCTTCTGTTTCGGCATTTTTTCAGTTGCAATTGCTCGTCACTTTCTTCTGGTTTCTTCGTGTCTTCTGCGAGCTATCCATTTGTCCTTTCTTCTCTTTTAGATGTTTTCCATTCTCTCTCTATTTCTGCATTAACATACTGATTGTTTCCCTTTTGCTCTTTCCCCCAATTCTTTCCTTATTCCTTTATCATCCATTTAAATTTCACCCTTCCATTCTCAAGCCCCTCTTACTCTCCCAATACCCAGCCCATCATAGACTTTTCTTCCACACAAAATATTTTTCCCCTCTCCATTCTCATTCCCCATCCATTCTAGTCCTCCCCCAAAATCAGTTCCCTTATAGTTCTAGACCCACCCAGCATCCACTCCCTTCTAGTCCCATTCTCCCATGCCCCACATCAGCCCATTTCCAGTCCTATTCCAGCTCTTCATAAGCCCATTTCCAGTGCTAGCCCTCACATCACAGGCCATTTCCAGTCCTAGCCCCCCCCAATCACAGCCTATTTCCAGTCCTAGCCCCCACCATCACATCCCATTTGCAGTCTGAGTCCCCCTGCACCATCACAGCCCATTTGCAGTCCTAGTTCCCCCCCCCACCATCACAGCCCATTTCCAGTCCATGTCCCCCCCCCATAGCCCTTTTCCAGTCCAGGTCCCCCTCCCCATCACAACGCATTTCTTTCCCGTCCAAATCCCCCCCCCCCATTGCACTTTTGCGGGCCAGGTCCCCCCCCCCACCACCAGCCCATTTTTTTCCATGCCAATGCCCCCCCCCCCCCCCACTAGCCCTTTTCCGGTCCAGGTCCCCCCCCAATCACAGCCCATGCAGTCCTTGCCCCCCCCCCGACCAGCACCGCGGCTGTCTGAGGGGCTTCAGAGGGAGCAGGGTAAGCTCGCGCGAGGCCCCGGCTCCCTCTGTACAGCCGCCAGCGTGAAGAGCCTTTTCCTTCACGCTGGCGGCTGTATCTGTGAAGCCGCGAATGCTGGGAAAGGTTAAAGGGTATTGCCTTTAACCTTTCCCAGCAATCGCGGCTTTACAGATACAGCCGCCAGCGTGAAGGAAAAGGCTCTTCACGCTGGCGGCTGTACAGAGGGAGCCGGGGCCTCGTGCGAGCTTACCCTGCTCCCTCTGAAGCCCTCCGGTGTGTGGGCCGGCCCCGGGTGCGGGTTTTCTCAGTCCTGGGGACTCTTGTTTGTGGGCCCTTGCCAGCTGTGGGCCCTACGCCACGGCGTACCTGGCGTATAGCTAAATCCGGCCCTGACCTTAATAATGGTTTATGGACTTTTCCTCCAGGAAATTGTCCAAACCTTTCTTAAACCCAGCTACACTAACAGCTTTTACTACATCCTCCTGCAATGAACTCCAGAGCTTAATTATACATTATCTGCCTTCTCCGTATTCTGCCTCCTCTCCCACCTGCACGCACAGAGCTGCTGTACGTGCTGCCAGGGTTGGGGGTGGCATGGGGGCAGAGAGTGGGAAGGGTATGGGCAGGGCCAGCACCCAGACATACAGGGTCGATTCTGCTCAGGCCCCTTGAGGCAGGGCCGTACCGAGCGTGAATCGCGCCCTGTGCGACTTGCACATCAGGCATGCAACCCCCCCTGCGGCCAGAGATAAGAGGTGCGCCCGATGTGCAAGTCGCCGACATTCTAAGCAGATCTGTCCCTCCCTGCAGAGCTCTGCAGGGAGGGACAGATCTGCTTAGTGTGCTGTGAGAAGGCTTAAGGGGCGCATTTTAGCTGTCTTCCGTTGCCTGCCGCTGCTGAGAGAAGAAAAAGTGGCGGTGGCAGGCAACGGCAGACAGCTAAAATGCGCCCCTTAAGTCTTTGCGCCCTGTGTGGCCGCACCACTTGCACAGGGCTAGGTACGGTCCTGCCTTGAGGCAACGGAAGCATTGAGCAGAGGATTTCAACGTATTCTCACAATTACACCTAGATCCTTTTCCTGCGTGGTGGCTCCTAATGTGCAACCTTGCATCATGAAGCTAGAATCTGGATTGTTCTTCTCTATGAGGGTCATTCTAAAAGGTTTAGTCATGGTTTGGATGTCTGCAGACATGCACGTGGACATCGAAATCACGGACATGTCTCCAGAAGTATTCCACAAATGCCATTCACAGACGTCTCCAGTATGGGCATGTTCAAGTACTACTACTGCTACTGAGCATTTGTATAGCGCTACAAGTCACACGCAGCACTGCACAGACATGTAAGAGACTGCCCCTGCTCATCAGAGCTTACAATCTAGTCAAGACAGACAACACAGAAGGTGCAGATAGGGATAAAACACGGGGTAAGGTAAAGAAACAAGGAGATCAGGTGAGTCAAGATCCAAAAGCAGCAGCGAAGAGGTGAGCTTTCAACCTGGATTTGAAGAGGGTTAGAGAAGGTGCCTGGCGTACAGACACAGGTAGTTTGTTCCAGGCATAAGGTGCAGCAAGGTGAAAGGAGCAAAGTCTGGAGTTAGCAGTGGGAGAGAAGGACACAGATAGGAGCAGTTTGCCGGAAGAGCGGAGTTCCCGAGGGGGGTTGTAAGGAGAGATAAGAGAAGAAAGGTACTGAGGAGCCGCAGAATGAATGCATTTATAGGTCAGCAGGAGAAGTTGAACTGGATGCGGAAACGGATAGGCATGGTGGTGTAGCAGAGACATGTCTGGGGAGAGGCAATAGACTTACACGCCCCGTTTGATCCCAGAAGCAGTGGATCTCTCTGCAGGAGCACACATGTTTATTCCTGCTCCAGACACGAATAGGCATCAGGAAAGTGTTTGTTTCCAGAGAGTATAGAGAAGATGGAGAATTAAGTGACTAGCCTTAGATTACAAAGTCCTAACCATTATCCTATTAGATGTCTTGATTCTGAATATCGGGCACGTCCATGTTTCTGGAACTGTGCCTGAACTTGCATGTGCCTGCCTTTCTTTCAGACGTTCTGCTTTGACGTCCCAGACTGCACTTGCATGTCCCATTTGAAATGAGCCTGTATGTGCATAACTTTGCACTTCTCCATATTAAATTTCATCTGCCATTTGGATGCCCCATCTCACAGTTTCTGAAGGTCCTCTTGCAATTTTTCACAATCCTCTTGTGTTTTAGCAACAGAGATGTAAAGCAGGGGTCTCCAAATCCAGCCCTGGAGGGCCACAAACCAGTCAGGTTGGCAGGATACCTCCAATGCATATATATCTCATGCATATTTATTAGGGATATCCCGAAAACCTGCAGGATTGTGGACCACCAGGACTGGAATTGAGTAGCTCTGGTGTATGGTAACATTATGCAAATATTTATGCAAATGAGACACCTTATGCAAATGAGGCCCCGCACCGAGTCTCCGCACATGGCCCCGCACCCCCCTTGGGCCGCCCCTGGGCCCACCGGAGGGCTTTAGAGGGAGCCGGGGAAGCCCGCGCGAGGCCCCCGTGCAGTCCTGGCCCGCCCTGTGCAGTCCTGGGCCCCCCCATGCATCGCGGCTGTCTGAGGGGCTTCAGAGGGAGCATTCCCGGCTTCACAGAAACAGCCGCCAGCGTGAAGGAAAAGGCTCTTCACGCTGGCGGCTGTACAGAGGGAGCCGGGGCCTCGCGCGGGCTTCCCCGGCTCCCTCTGAAGCCCCTCAGACAGCCGCGATGCTGTCCGGGGGGCCAGGACTGCATGGGGGGGCCCAGGACTGCACAGGGCGGGCCAGGACTGCACGGGGGCACGGGGGGGGGCCCAGGACTGCACGGGGGGGCCCAGGACTGCACGGGGGCGGGCCCAGGACTGCACGGAGGCACAGTGGGGGGGACACGGGGGGGCCAAGGACTGCACAGGGGGGGCCCAGGACTGCACGGGGACATGGGGGGGGCCCACAATTTTTCTTGGCGTAGGGCCTCACTCTAGCTAAATCCGGCCCTGTCCAGCATGTATGGGTAGCTTGTCAAGATGTGCTTGGAAATTCTTCTTTATCAAGCCTGTGGCCAGGGACAGCTCAATGCAATCTGCTGCCTGAGGCGGGGGGAGGGGGGAGGAGGGCTCTCTCAAAACTCCAGTCAGGGACTGAACCAAACCAAAAAAGCCGATTAGATAATATGGAAGAAATGCAAGATGTTTGCCCATAAAGGAACAAAAAGAATGAGCGAGAACCACAACACAGTTTATAAAACAAAATTATAACTCATTTTTATTTTGTTGCTATAAACTGCATTATGGTTCTTGCTTTTTCTTTTTGAACATATATTTTGCATCCCCAGAACCCTCTCCCTCAACAGTGGGTGCAGAGCAGAAACAGGACATTCACCCACAAAACTCAATATCTTAAAAAAAAATTCTGATTCTCATCATCTCACTAACAAACATTCTCCAGTACCAGGCATATAGTGATCTAATACAAATCCCTACAACAAAGTCACCGAAGATCTATAAAGCAAATTTTCCATACCATATCAGCACCAACTTCCAAAACTCACATAAGGAGCCCATCCAAAAAAAGCATCACTGTAAATATTGCAATGGGCCCTTGAAAATCAACACCTATTTGGACAGCTGAACAATTCAGATTAATATAGATCCCTACATAAAAACTGCAAGTTAATAGAACACCTGGTCTTGGCCACAAACTCGGAACACAGATCCTCAGCAAGCACAGAATAAGTGACCATAACCTAAAAATAAACATATGTAGATAACAATTAAACTGCAACCCCAAAAAGTCATATTCTGCATACAATGCAATACAGGAGAAATAGAAAGAGATGCATTTCCATGTACTGTATAAAATATAAAGATAGCACCAAGTGTGATCATTAAATTGAGAATAAAATTCTCTTCTACCTTTGTTGTCTGACCATTTTATTCTCTGATCATGCAGGTCCTAATCTGAGGTTTCTGCTTTCCTGCTCCCTCCCTCCCCCGTGTCAGCTCCCTTTCTGCCCCCCTCCTTCCCCCATGTCAGCTCCATTCCACCCCCCCCCTCCTTCCCCCCATGTCAGCTCCATTCCTGCCCCCTCCTTCCCCTGGCATAATTTAAAATTAAAATGAAACCATTGCAGAGCCTTCAGGCCCTATGGAAACCCTGCTGCTGCATCCCACTCTAGCGTAACTTCCTTTTGGGGGTGGGATGCAGCAGCAGGGGTTCCATAGAGCTGGAAAGCGCCGCACCACTTTCGTTTTCATTTTAAATTATTACCGCTATCACAGCTGTGGCTCTATAGCCCTGTTTGCCAAGTTGTTACTCCTCTTCCTTGTAAAACCAAACAGAATGTTGTATTGGTTGTTTTGTTATATTGTAAACCGCACTGATACCGAATAGTGCGGTATATAAGCAAATATAATAAATAAAATAAAAAAAATAAATATAGGACGCAGGAGCCGTGGCTGGAGCAGCGGCAGCAACTTGTCCACCTTTTTTCTTTAAATCTGAAGGTGGAGTGAGGCAGCTGTTTTGGCGCATTTTTTGCCACCCCCAAAAGTTTGCTGCCTGAGGTAGCCACCTCACTCTGCCTTATTATAGAGACACCCCTGCCGGTGGCATCCAACACAG
Organism: Ichthyophis bannanicus; assembly: GCA_033557465.1. Taxonomy (NCBI): domain Eukaryota; kingdom Metazoa; phylum Chordata; class Amphibia; order Gymnophiona; family Ichthyophiidae; genus Ichthyophis; species Ichthyophis bannanicus. Next base: position 21,807,442 of record CM066049.1, on the reverse strand, counting down.
TGGGAAATATTTCTATATCTTTTTGCCACATTTTCTTGGTCTCTGACTGCTTTACCTGGTATTTCAGTATCTCCTGCCTCTCCACCGATTCGCACAATAGTCACTTGGAACTGACACCTCTATTATCAATGCTGTTCTGGTGTTTTTCTCCTTAATCACTATATCCGGCTTCTTCGCATCCAGCTTTTTATCACAAAGGGAGTATCCCAGGTGATTATAACCTTCTCATTCTCTGTAATTCTCTTAGTGTCATGACCCCCATGCCTTTTGGGCACAGTGAAATTGCAGTACCTACAGAGTTTCCAATAGATGAGGCGCGCTACTTTATTATGTTTTTCTGTATGGAAGTTTTCTGTCATCAGAACTTTAGTCAGCTACTTATGAGGTGAGTCACTATTTCCAGGTTTTTCTTACAGAATTGATATATGTCTGTGTTGGCAGTTTTTTCCATGCTCGCTGTAAACCATCTCATCCATAAGCTGCTGTCCTGGGTTGCAACTATCAACCTCTCATCCTTCAATTTCAGTTCACCCCTCCTTAACCATTCATGTGTCCGTTCTTGATCGACAAAGGGTTCCTGTGGTAACACTCTGTATTTCCCACTGTATTTGTGCATCTGCCACTTGTTTTTCCTTGTTTGTTGATCTAATTCCTTAAAGAATTTTTTCTCTTGTTTTGCAAATTCTGCTACTTCCTTCCCTGTAGATTTTCACTCATTCCTTCTAGGCGTCGGAACACTTGTCCAAGTTTGATGATGGAAACAGATTCTGGACGTTTGCTTTCATATTTCAGCACTTTTTGCGTATTTGGATCAGAGGATGCATTTAAGCATGTCTGGAGGCTTATGATAGTAGCTCTGTATGTGTAATCAATCTCTATGAGTCCTAACCCTCCTTCAGCTCTAGGGATGTACAGTCTTGGCATACACTAATTCTTGTAAATCACTTCATGGGCTTGGAGGAGTTTTCGTATTCGCACATCCGGTTTTTCAAAATCTTTAAGAGGCCAGTCCACAATCCCAAAGCTGTATGAAAGAACAGGAATTGCCAGCTGATTGATGGCTTGAATCTTATTCCATGATGTTAAAGCACCTTTCAGTAATGATTTTAATCTCCTGTAGTTTTCTTTACTGATCTTTTCTCTCAGTAATTTCTGCTTGAGTGTCGTTCCTTCCGAGATACTTTTATACACCTTCCTGTTCAAGGTCCTTAATGTCACAGCCTTCAGTCAGGGATATGTTTTCTGTTTGCTCAATTTTCCTCTAGAAAAAAGTTGCTTTAGCACATTTGTCAAGGCCAAAGGTCATCCTGATGTCATCAGAAAAACTTTTCACCACACAGAGTTGCTCTGCTAATTGTTGGTCGCTGGAATCAGAGCTTCAGAGCGTCTACAAATAATAAATTAGATGTTTTGGGGTTGTTACCTTCTTTAGGATTCAAGCTAAATCCACATCTCAGAGTTAATGAGAGTACTCATTGGATTAAGTGCCACACAAAACAGAAGAGGCGACAGGGAATCCCCCTGAAATATTCCTTGCTGGATCCTGATCTTAGAAATGGTATATTGACTATCTTCATATTTCAAAAAGAGTGTGGTTTGCCACATTGTCATGGTGAACTTAATATATTCTATCAAACCAGGATTTATTTTATACATTTCAAGGTAATTTATTACCCAAGAGTGTGGGATGCTGTCAAAAGCTTTCTTATAATCATTCCATGCTATACTGAGATTTCTGCATATCTCCAGGAACAAGCAGGAATGAGTCTTCACATATGGGTACGTCGGTACCGACGGAGTCTGCGCAGGAACGCTTCCCAGCGTCCAATCAGAAAGCCTTTGGAAGCATCCCACCACGCCTGCGTGCTGCCTTCCCTCCTTCCCAACTGTCTCTCCTCAGTTTTCATTTTTCCGCGGAGCCGGCAGGATGTCCTCCTGTCACCACAGAAAGTTCTTCTTTTATTTTTTAGTTTTCTTGTTGTCGCGGCTGCCTTCCCCGATGCCACCAGTACCGCCGGTGTTTCTTTTTTCTTTTCTTGTAAAATTTTTCCTTTTTAAGGAATATTTTTCCCTCACGGTTTCTCAGGCCTCTTAGGCCTCTCCATTTTCCTCCATGGAACCGCCAGCCACTCTTCCCAAGAAATGTACAAACTGTGGTGGTACAACCTTATTTTTAGACACTCACAATTGGTGTCTAACCTGCTTGGGTCCTGACCATTTTCCTCCAGAGACCTCGGGCAAAAGTATTGTGGGAAGAAGTTCTCAACATCGAGTTCCCCTCGACACGCGGTCCCCATCTAACTTCAGGGTACCGACCATATCTTCTTCTACACAGGATCAGGTAACCCAAAAACAGTCTGTTAAGACTAGCCAGTCCTTGAGTGGCAGTTCTCATTTACAGCATAGAGATGCCTACGGCCTTGCCCTCGAGAATCCACTGGCTTCAAAACCCCGGTGGGAGTCTTCGGCCTCCAAAGCCTGTGTGGGGTTTCAGGTTGTTCCTGAGGTTCACCCCTCACAGAACATACCTGAGCCATGCCCGGTGGTGGCATCTGCTTCGAGCGGTACCGATACCCCGGCATCGGCAATGGTGTTGGATGAAACATTCCTCACCAAGGATCATCGTCTGGCATCCTCGGTACCTACGGGGCCGGTGGATACGCTCCAGACCGACCTTCCAGTATCGGTACCGGCACCGATACTAGTACCGACGTCGATACCCTCCAGACGTGCATCGATAGACTCGCTTCCTTCGATGCCGAGTCTCGAATCGATCTCCAGTCTGGAGGACTGGGTACCGACTCGCCTTGGTACCGACACCTGTCGGTACCGAAGGCTCGGTTCCGATAATTCGGATCCGCAACTCTCTGTTCCTTCGATACCTTTAGAGTTGCCACTGGCTGGTCTTCATCCACCGGTATCGGATACGGTACTGAAGTCGGTACCGATATCCACATTACCATTGCTGTCGGTGCCTTCCATGCTTCTCTCGTCAGGCTCGCTTCCCTCGATACCGAGTTTGGAATCGATCCCTAGCATGGTTGATCTGCTACCGACTGGCGCTGGTCCCGTCATCACACAGTACCAGCGACCATCCTATAAGGATTCCATACTGCACCATCCAGGATCTTCTATTCCTAAAAGCTTGGATAGATCCCTCGTTGCCAGTGCTAGTTCTTCATCAGCTCTAGCCTATCCAAGGGAAGTTCCCTCTGTGGATCCTTCTTTTCAGGTTTTCATCCTGGATATGGAAAAATCCCTTGCCATTTCTGTTCCTGGACAGGGTCCTACACAAGGCAATACAGGATCCCTCTATATTCCTGAGACAGCAAAGGAAAACTTCATGCTACCTTTGCATCCTTCCTTGCAGGACCTCCTTCTATGGATGTGGGAAGCTTCTTTAAAGGTACCCCCACTTTCCAGAGCAACTGATCTTCTATATCAGGTGCCCCCTTCTCCAGGATTTCAAAAGACTCAACTTCCTCATCATTCCATTGTTGTAGAATCAGCAATGAGACGGGTGAAGAGTACTAAAAAGCACTCTTCTTATCCGCCAGGTCGTGAGTCTAAGACTTTAGATGCCTTTGGACGTCAAACTTTCCAGGCATCCATGCTTTCAGCAAGAATTCTCTCATATATTTTTTATATGGGTTTATCTCTTGAGGAGGTCACAAAGAAATTACATCTTTTGTTCCTTTTCTTCAAGAGCCCAAGAGTGCAGACTATTCCTCACTGGTTAGTCATGCTCAGAATATCTCTAGGTTTCTTACTCGTGCTTCCCTAGACTCCTTTGAGTCTGTTAGCAGAACTTCTGCTATAGCTATAGGAGCATGACGTAAAGCCTGGCTCCAAGCTTCAGACTTGGACAAATGGGCACAAGTTAGACTGGGAAATACTCCTTGCACTGGAGAAAATCTCTTTAACAAGGAGTCTTTATTCCAGGTTGCTCAGTTAACAACTGACTGTCCTGTTTCCAGGGGCTGTTCTACGCTTTCTCCTTTCCCAGTTACTAGGAAAGGTCCTGCCAAAATTTCTTTCCCTAGGGGAAGAAAATTTTATCCATCTTCTGCCCATCATATAGATGTTCCCAAACAGGGGAAACATCACCCTGGTCTGATGAATCCACAACCTCAGCGGGGTCAACAAACCCAGCAGTCGCAGGGTTTCAAATAGTTCATCATTGCCCTTCTTGGTTGGGGGTTAGAGCTGCAGTCTGCTTCTTTTCATTTGCAGTGTCTGCACTAACTTTATTCTAACCTTCCTAGATATCTGTTGTTGAGACATCTTTTCTTCAACTTTAAGAGTCTTTATGATGATCATGCCCATATTTAACAGGGGTTTCCTCTTCCTCTTGGAGGAAAGAGAACTAACAACTATTAATAGACAGTTGTTTTCCCTGTACTGGCATGTATCATCTCACCTGTCAGAGACTTCCTCCATAGTCAGTCTCTTTCAACACTGTCTTACCTCCCTCTTACCATTTGGTTTGTAAGAGGGACCCCTTTTACACTGGTAAGTTCCTATAGTCCTCTACTTCTTCTACAGGGGGATCCTCCCTTCTGGAGTTGTCTCCCCCCCCCCCCCTTGTTACCTTAGGGCAGCCCATCAGACAATAGGAAATCCTACTAGGTCTGTTGTTTCTTTTTCCACATCTAAAAGAGGGAGAGGAAAGAGAAATGTTCTCCGCTGCCCTGGTACGTTGCTGCAGATACAGCAATTCCTAGTGTTAAGCCACTGGTTCTGTCCACCACACAACCAGGGATTCTCCTCCACTAGCAATCCTTCTAGCCTCACTGCTAGGTCCCAAACAGGTTATCAACCTCGTTTGGGAAACCCTCTTATCACAGCCTGGTTGGTTAACTCCTATTCTTCGCCCCTTGTCCTTGGCAGAATAGTTGGTTGCCTGCTGGCTTCCCACAGCCACTTTTTCTTCTAACCAATCTGCAGCATGCTCTCTGCAACTCTACAGCGTAGCTTTGCACTATGGGCCCTTGCTAGAGAGCATTAGTATCTTGCCTAACAGATAACCCCAGATGGTTAACAGGGTTCCCCCAGTCATGTTTCCATGACTGGTAGGTATTTCCTACCCTTACCATCTCATCTTAAATCTCTTTTGAGACATCAGTCTCAGGCCTTTCATTACGTGAAAACCTAAAGAAGGGCCAAATCCCTGGCCATATCTCCTTTGGTCTTCTCGTCAGAGATAATTTTCTTCACTGGCAGTTAGGGAACGCCTAATACCCTTCTTGCCCTCATAGGCCAGTCACTAGGGTATCTTCCTCCAGTGGCGTCCTCTATCCATTCTCCATATGGCAATTCTGGAGAAATCTGGCCTTCCTGCCTACAGACTGAAGTTATCCTCTGCCTTTTTCATGTAGGCCATCCTGGTTATTCAAAGGCTCACATTCTAAAAAGAATCCAGACTTCTTCTTGTCAGGGAGACCTCTCCTCTGACTCTGCCAATCATAACCAGGAAAAGAGAATTCTCTGTATATCTATTCAAGCAGGTGTTAACCTCCGTGCTGTTAGATGAATCTTCCTCCTAGGGAGGATCAGCTTCTATAGATCTCTCTCCTTCCACATACCTGGAGATATGTGTCTATAGGTCTACCTATTCATATATATACACACACACACACACACACACACACACACACACATATATATATATATATATATATATATATATATATATATATATATTGTGGCGCCGTGACGCCCTCCTAGGCAGCTGCCTAGTGGGGGCGGCCGGCCATCACACTTGATTCTATGCTTCAACGTAGTAGCTGAGGCCCTTATAGTGTAGTTGTGGGCTTATTATTAAAGCAGTCCGAGTGGATGAGGCTGACACAGGAAAATTTGTTATAAATTTTTTTTATTTTTCTTTGCAGCGTCAAATTGGCAACAGGCCTTGATAAAGGTTCCCAAAACAACAAACAGAAAGAAGGATAATTTCTCCAACAAAAACTTTTCAAAAGAGACATTCAACTTCTCTAGCAAAGCAGTTTCTCCACTCTTTGCTTTTTAACTTAAATTCTTCTTCACTTAAGCAAAACACTTTAAACTCTGTTACATGCACAGTCCAGCAATCTTCTCAGCTTCTCCCAGCTGCTACAAACCAGCGTGTGATTATGTGCTGCCTCTTAGCTTAGAAACTAACAGCATTTTAACACAGCTCCAGCATTAGTAAAAATGGCTACTTTTAAAGCATGAGGTTTTCCACCTTTTTATCTGCCCTTCTCAATGGCTTTACTTAGCACCAGCACTTCTTATATTTTCACACAGCCTTCAATAAAACTTCTAAGCATTGCTTGTACAAAAACCACATTCCGTAGATTCATCAGAGGACACTGGATTATCTTGATAAGACCCAATTTCCATCTCCTCCTCTGTGCTGTAAGGCTCAGGGCTTGGGACACGTTCTGGAACGTTTAGCTGCACTTTCTTTAAAAGTTTAAAAAGCTGTCCCCACTTGAGATTCCTTCTTCCCTTTGGCACTGGGTCAGAACCTCTTGCCCTTCTTCCCCTTACTGAATCAATTTCAGGAAATGTTTGGTTTACCTGGCTTGCAGAAACCCTTTCTCTCCAAGGCTTTCTGAATTGTTTGGTTATGGGCTCAGAGCTTGAGCTGCTGTCTTCAGAGTCAGAAATGTAGTTCTGAATCTTTCCCCAGCTCCTTTCTACAGTCCAGCCCTGCCACTTGCCTTGGCAGTTCAGGCTAGTCCCTTTAGAATCACCAGGACTCTCAGCCCTGCAGTGCTGTCTCCTCTCCTGGCTTCTCTGGACTCTCTGCCTCTCCTCGTGGCTTTCTTCCTGCTCTCTGTCCGTCTCTCCCTCACTTGCTGAGTGACGCAGTTTAAATGCTCTGTAGCCTGCTTCCTTCTCTGGCCCCACCCTCTCTCTCCCTGCAGCTGCTCTGGAGACTGGGTGTGGCTTCAGGCTAGCTCTGCAAGAGTGTGTTTTAGTTTCACTTTCTCTCTGGGACCTATGCTTAGGTGAGCCCATCCCCCATTTATGGAAAAAAACTTCTTTTTTTTCACTTTCACAGGGCTGTGCTGCACCCGCATCACCACAATATATATATATATATATATATATATATATATATATATATATTGTGATGGGGAAAGCCTGGTGGAAAGCATGGACACAGAAGAAAATCCAGAAATCCCCATGGAAACGGATGACAATGCACAGCTACAAGGAAAACTCAGCCTATGTCAGAGAAAAAGGCAGTTCCCTGTAGGAAGCAAACCACGCCCTAGTGCAAGGGTGGAGACTAACCCCCGTTCTGATTGGTCACAAGGAAGCAGGAAGCCAGGGTTAAAAAACCACGTGCAGAGGGAAGGAGGGGAGATCTGGGAGGAGACCTGAGGAGAGACCCGAGGACAGACCTGGAGACAGAACCGATTAGAGAACCCACAAAGAAGTTGGTCAGGGAAATATCCAGAGAGCCAGTTGGAAGGCAAGAGAAAGCCAAGACCAGAGTCTGAGACCAGAGAGTCCAGGCAGAACAGCCTGTGTGAGAGAAGGTGCTAAGGGAAAGACACGCTCTCGGACAAAGCCAGTATTCAAAGGTAAAAGCACAGACAATTGGAGAAGCCGTGCAGGCCAGTCAAACAGTTGCTACAGCTGGGAGGATTGGAGAGGTGGAAAGAGCACCAGTGCTGACACAGAGAAACAGCCTCAAGGTAAAACTGACCATTTTATATCTGATAAATTGGCAAAAGAGATAAAGGCTAGTTTTGTAGAGCAGGAGCTGGAACCCTCCCCCTCTACTGTGAAACGTTGGATTGAAAGCCTAGTACCTGCTGCAAACTCCAGACCAGATAACTCTGACGTTTGTGAAGCTTCTAAATTAGGGGCACTGCAGAGACTATTCTCTAGTGAGAGGATTCAAACCCCTAGTACCAAAACACCTGAAAAGGCTGACTTGCTGTGGGATCACTTCCACCAGTTTCTAAAGAGAGAAAAGCTAAAAGAAGTCCCCACATATGAGAAAGACTTTGGTAATTCTAATGGCATTGAGGAAATGCAGATAGAAACCACTGTGCCTGAATGTGATGATTTTCCTATACCAATGGACTGTTGTTTGACTCACAAGAATACCACAGTAAGAAGGTGAAACAGGAGAGAGTTTTAAAAGCCTTTTAATAAGGTAGCTTTTACCTGTGACTCAGAAGAAAGCAGTGCTGTGCTGTATTCTGTGTTGAGAGTAACGGAGTTTGGGAAGACGTTGTTTGGTGGAAGTGAAACCAGCTGTGTTTAATTCTGCTGCAGTATAGTGTGTGACCACACGGAGCAGTGCAGAGAACAGCAGAGAAGAAAAGTTTTGTTTTTCATTTCTCCTGATTTTTCCTGTGTTCATCCTTTCATTTGGAGAAGTAGTTATCCTAGTGCATTTGTTGTGTTTTGAACCTCTGCTTGCCTTTGAAAATCCCCATTGTATAAATAATAAAAAATCTTGCAAAGCCTTACCACCTGCCTCAACTACAATTCATTCCTACAGAGTAAAGAACTTTTATTCTAAAGGACAGTAAGTCCGCCTGTCAGCTGTCAGCCTCTTGGCCCAGCCGGTGGGTGTCGCAATATATATATATATGTATATATATATATTCATCTATATCTATCTGTGTGTTTTCTGTCCATACATATCTCCTGTAGATATATGCATATATACCCTATATGTGTATATATTCAATATATATATGTATATATACATAGATATATTAATACATCTACTGAGATATATTTTTAGATAGATATGTAACCATATATTTATCTATCTGTTCTGTTAGGTTCAAATGTCCTTACATTCCTATATGATCCTGACAGATGGGCACTACCCCTATCAATGCTATGCCAGCATACTTAGGGGTCTACACTTATAACCACTTCCTATGGTAGTTAACACCTACCATGTAGGTTAGGTACTCCTGAAGCTCTCCATGTACCTTTCTTCTTTCCTAATTGACCCCATTTAGGAAAGACATTGTGGAGCTTCAGTCAATCTAAAGCTTAGCGCTCCTGAGTCTGTCCTTACTTTCTTATCAGATACAAGGGTCTCCATACCCTTTCCTCCCTACATGGACTGATTCCATTCCCAGTCCAGTTAGGTCAGACTCAATTTTCCTGTTGGTCCTAAATTTATACTGTTTTGGACCTGATCAGCTTAAGCTTTCTGTCATGCTACCTTCTGCGTCTCCGCTGAAGCTCTACCTCTTATACTACCCCAGTCTTTCCCCTGGGGCTATTTCTCACCCTGAAGGGTTCTGACCTCCACTGTTTTTCTCTACTTTTACTACCTCTACTTCTCAGTGAGGTACCCCTTTAGCACATTCACTGGCTCTTCTAACAGATCCATATGTACCTCAGTGAACTTGTGCAAGATCAACAAGGGAGGCCCAGATTACAAAATACCCTCTATACAGGGTCTTTCTCTTTAGAAACCCTGTTCTAGCAGCTGTTCCACAACTCCTCTTCTGTTTTCAACTCCTACCCTCCATCCCTAGGATGCCTGAGGTCTTAAGCAATAGCATGGCTCGTTCTAGACTTGCAACATGCTAGGACTCCCTCTGGGCATCTGAGCTTGGGAGTCCCCATATGTGAAGACTCATTCCTGCTTGTTCCTGGAGATATGTTTATGTTTATTCATTTGCTTGACCGCCCTTCAATGGTAAACAGAGCGGTTTACAATAAAATCTTCAGTACAGTAGTGCACAAGGCCAGAAGATGAAAAGGAAGTTACAATTCAATATAGGACAGAGAGGAGAGCGCGGGTAGAGAGCAGCAGACATAAGGGAAAAGGCTAAGGCTGGGAGGAGGGAAGGTCGAAAGCAAGGGAAAATAGGTGGGTCTTCAGGGCATGTTTGAAGGTTGGGTGATGTGGTTCAAGACGGAGGACAGTGGGAAGGGAATTCCAGAGATAGCACAGTTACTTACCTGTAACAAGTGATCTCTGGGAATAGCAGGAATAAGTCTTCACAACCCATCCACCTCCCCTAGGAGTTGCATTTCTCTATCTCTATCTTTCCCTTCCTTGCTCTCTCTCTCTCTTTGTCTCAGCTTTAAAACTTAACTGAGGAGAGGCAGTTGGGAAGGCGGGAAGGCAGCACGCAGGCGTGGTGGGATGCTTCCAAAGGCTTTCTGATTGGACGCTGGGAAGCGTTCCCGCGCAGACTCCGTCGGTACCGACGTACCCATATGTGAAGACTTATTCCTGCTGTTCCCAGAGATCACCTGTTACAGGTAAGTAACTGTGCTTTCTTAGCATTGGTCATGATGGTCTTATTCAGCATTAACTGGTCTTTGCTGCCATATGCCCCTCTCTTGTTGCCCTTTTGCTCTATTGCCATGATGTTATTGAGCTCGATATGATCATATATTCTTTCTGCATCTATTGCAATGAACAGCTTATAGATTGTAGATAGACAAGTTATTGGTCTATAATTGTTGGGAGTATTACTTGGGTCCCCTTTTGGAAGTAAAAATGTTCTTCCTGTAGTAAGCCATTGTGGTGTTAAATCTAGCTGCTTAAACAATTGGTTTTTGCAATTCATCAGGTCAGGGTGGAGTGATGTTAACTGTTTGAGCCAAAAGTTGGTTACTCCATCTGGGCCAGGGTTCTTCCAGTTTTGGAGCTCACTTTAACCTGCTTTCCAGCTCTTTTGTTGTTATTGCTTTTTCTAAAAGCAGAGTAACTATTCTGCTTCTTGACTGTGCTTATAGGGTCTTCGTATAGTTTTCTCCAAAAGTTTTCTGTTTCAGCTTTGGTTAGTGGTGCTTTTACTATCTTAATGCTCTTTCTCAATTCCCTGTAGAATTGTTTTGAGTTCTCTCTAAATAGCTTATTTTGATAGCTTTCTTTTTGATTTTCTTCATGTCTTTGTAGTTTTTGCACTTCTGCTGCTACTTTCAATTTATTGTTGGAACATATAAATTTCAGGTCTTCTGTTAATGCAGCATGCTTCAGCTTGATGTCTTGGATCTTCTTTATTGATCTTAATCCTTTTAGATGCCCATTTATCAGGGCTACCTCCACATGCAATGGCTGTATTTTTCCCTCGATGCACTTTTTCCAATGAGGAACTGTTATTGTTTTCTTTTTCTTCTGGCCCTGCACTTTAGTTGATAGTATTCTTGCAGTAATAATTTTAGCTGCACAATACTGTATTTGATTTATTTTGATGATGTCTATAAATGGTCTCTTTATACTGGATATGGTCTTGTTCATCTTTATAATTATACTTTTAATGTTAGGTGTTAAATTTAACTTGGGTAATCTTTCCCTCCCTCTCACTTGGTTTGCAGCTTGTCGTGCTGTGAGGGCTTGTGTGCATCAGTGATGCTGAGAGCTAAACTATCGGTAGTTTAACTACTGGCAGGGTCTCCCAAGATGGACAGGTCTCAGCTGAGGTGCCAGACGAAGACAAACCACCCATCTGGGCAGCAGCAGAATGGGATAGTGTTGACGGCGGAGGATCACATTTCTGTGACAACGGCAACAACACCAAACTTAAACTGCGCGGAAGGAAGGCCCGGCAATCTACTTCTGTATCTTGTCATGAAAACCCAATGGATAGTTACAACAAAACAAATTGTGCTATGGTGCTGGAAGATGAGACTCCCAGGTCGGAAGGCACTCAACTAGCTACTGGGGAAGAGCTGAAGACTTTTCAGAGTAAAGCCAGCATTTATGATGTGGTTGGATCAAAGCCTTCGGGAAGTCTGACTGCTGATGTAGCTGCGCATGAAATGAGAGTCAGAAGCTGTAAAGATGTCTTACACATTGGAACATGGAACGTACGAAGCATGAACCAAGGGAAGTTGGAAGTGGTCAAGAATGAAATGGAACGTGTACAACTTGATCTGTTGGGTGTCAGCGAACTGAAATGGACTGGCATCGGGCACTTTGCATCAGATGATCACATGGTCTACTATGCTGGAAATGAAAGACAAAGAAGAAATGGTGTTGCATTTATAATAAAGAAGAAACTTGCAAGAACTGTAATGAAATACAATGCAGTCAGCGAACGCTTAATCTCTATTCGTCTACGAGGATTGCCTATCAACACAACTATAATTCAAGTATATGCCCCAACAACAGCTGCAGAAGAGAATGAAATTGAAGAGTTCTATGAACAAGTACAAGCTGAAATTGACAGAACATGCAAACAGGATATCCTGATAGTCATGGGTGACTGGAACGCAAAAGTTGGCAACAAAGAAGAAGGCAAAGTAGTTGGAAAATATGGACTTGGCAACAGAAATGAAGCTGGAGAAAGATTGATAGAATTCTGCAAGACCAATGATCTATTCATCTCAAACACCTTCTTTCAGCAACACAAGCGACGACTGTACACATGGACTTCACCCAATGGATTGTATAAAAATCAAATTGACTACATCTGTGGAAGTCAACGATGGAAAAGCTCTGTAACATCAACAAAGACAAAACCTGGAGCTGACTGTGGTACAGATCATCAACTACTAGTATGCAAACTCAAGCTAAAGTTGAAAAAGAGCAAACTACTCATGAATGCACCAAAATATGACCTTGAGAATATACCACTGGAATTTAAAGACTGCCTGCAAAATCGATTTGCTGCCTTAGATACAAATGACAGAGCTCCGGAAGAGTTATGGAATGACATCAAGAAGGTTGTGCTGGAAGAAAGCGAGAAGTCTCTACAAAAGGTGAAAAAGCAAAAACGTCCAAAATGGATGACGGAAGAAACTCTGAAAATTGCCCAGAAACGCAGAGAAGCTAAAGCCAAAGGAGAAAGAAAGACAATCGCAGAACTCAACAGAGATTTTCAACGTGCAGCAAGACAGGACAAGGAAAAGTACTACAATGACACTTGCAAGGAAATAGAAGCAGAAACTATTAGAGGAAGAACAAGATCGGCTTTCCTAAAGCTGCGAGAGTTAAAGAAAAAGTTCCAGCCTCGAATTGGAATGTTACAAGATGCTCAAGGTTCTATGTTGAATGATGCTGAGAAGATCAAGAAAAGGTGGAAGGAATATACAGAGTTTTTATATGATAAAGATCAAGTGGACCAACAGCCGTTTCAACCTATACCTTATGATCAGGAACCATTGGTGATGAAAGAAGAAGTTGAAGCAGCATTGAAAGCCTTATCAAAGAACAAAGCACCAGGCATTGATAGCATTCCCATAGAAGTATTGCAGCAATCTGATGCAGCTGTTACCGTACTTACAAGGCTCTGCCAAGAAATATGGAAGACAACATCATGGCCAACTGACTGGAAAAGATCTGTGTTTATACCAATACTAAAGAAAGGTGATCCAACTGACTGTGGAAATTATCGCACAATCGCTCTGATCCCACATGCCAGCAAGATTCTACTGAAGATTATTCAAAAGAGACTACAGCCATACCTAGAACAAGAACTACCTGAAGTGCAAGCAGGGTTCAGGAAAGGGCGAGGAACGAGAGACATCATTGCGGATGTGAGATGGATCCTTGAAAAGACTAAAGAATACCAAAAGGATATCTATTTGTGCTTTATCGACTATAGCAAGGCTTTTGACTGTGTAAACCATGAGAAACTCTGGGCCACATTAAGAAGCATGGGTATACCAGAACACCTGATCGTTCTCTTGCGTAATCTGTACATTGATCAAGAAGCAACAGTTCGAACGGAACAAGGAGAAACAGAATGGTTTAAAATAAGCAAAGGTGTAAGACAAGGCTGCATACTTTCCCCCTACCTGTTTAATTTATATGCAGAACAAATCATCAGAGAAGCAGGACTGTATGAAGACAACAGAGGTGTGAAGATTGGTGGAAGACTCATCAACAACCTTCGCTATGCTGATGATACCACATTACTGGCTGAAAGTGAAGATGATCTGAAACATTTGCTTCTCACAATCAAAGAACATAGTCTCAAAATGGGCCTGCACCTTAATGTAAAGAAGACAAAGATCATGACAACTGGCATAATCAACAGGTTCATCGTTGAAGGAGAAGAAATTGAAATCGTGAACAACTTTAACCTACTTGGATCAACTATCAATAAAGAAGCAACAAGCAGTCAAGAAATCAGACGACGCATTGCTCTTGGCAGAATGGCTATGAAAGACCTAGATAAGATTCTCAAGAGCAGAGATGTCTCTCTCCATACAAAGATTCGACTTGTTCAAGCCATGGTATTTTCAATAACATCATATGGATGTGAAAGCTGGACAGTGAAAAAGACAGACAGGAAGAAAATTGATGCCTTTGAATTATGGTGCTGGCGGCGAATACTGTGTATACCATGGACTGCCCGAAGAACAAACCAGTCGGTACTAGAAGAGATCAAACCTAAGCTTTCTTTAGAAGCTCAGATGACAAGACTTCGACTTTCATACTTCGGACACATCATGCGAAGAGAGAGATCATTAGAGAAAGACATCATGCTTGGCAAGATAGAAGGTCAACGCAAAAGAGGAAGGCCAGCAATGAGATGGATTGCTACAATAACAGCAGCTACGGGTACCAGTCTGTCAACAATGAGCCGCCTGACTGAAGACCGAACACAATTTAGGATAGCTATCCAGAGGGTCGCCATGAGTCGACTCCGACTCGACGGCACTTAACAACAACAACAATCTTTCCCTTGCCTGAAGCCCAGCATATTCATCTTTTTCCATATGGACTAGGATTTTGATCTTGAATTGCTCCACCTCTGGGTCTTTCCCCTCCCTTTCTTCCTCCTCTTCAGTTGATTGGTTGACCTGTCCTGTAGTTACCTCACTTTCTTGCAGCTCCAGATCTCCAGCTCCATCTTCCCCTCAACTCTGTTTCTGTATATTCCTTTCTTCTGCTACTCTCACCCAAGTCACCTCCTTCTCCCTGTATTTCTTTTTCCACGGAAGCCCTTAGTTGCTTCAATATGTTATCATTCACATACTTCTTTGCTTTGATCTGCAAAATTAAAGATATTAAATTTACATCCATTGCTTTTTGCAGTTCTTCTCGTGGCAGTTTTCCTCTTTCTTCCAGTTTTAGGCGGATTCGCCTTCTATACCCTCTGGATTTAAATATAGGGGTTGTAGCATAAAAGTAGCAGTGCATCATCTCTTCCTTATCTGCAGAAGTCCACTTAACCATAGTTAATCCTCTTAACGTTTTCATTAATTTCTGTGGTTTATCTCCTGCCACAGTGGGTCCGTGAACATGCTCACCATGGCCTTTATCTGTGGCAGGGTTGTTATCTATAATTGCAGTGCTTGCAATATCGCAACCACCATCATTAGCCATAGTGCTTAAGCTACGGGTGGGCACCTTTTTATCCTGGGTGACGTGCGGCCAATATGTATTTTTCTTTTTCGTTCCTACCATATTTCAAACGTAGTGTCACCTTGCTGGGATTAAGTATAGATTTTATACAATGGGGTCATCACGTGAAGATACCCAGCAAGACTTGGGGAGGGAACTATAATCTCACCCCTAAGAAAAGCACAGCAGTTCTAGTGAGGTTTATGCTGCACTTCCCCTTGATCCTGGGTGTGTATGTGTGAGGAGGAGTATGTGCAATCCTTTGGGTGCTTGTGGTGGGAGTCACTGGGTACTGGTGGTAGTAGCCATTGATGAAATTAGCATTGTTTGTACTAGCCTTGTTGCATGAGGGCCACTGGGAGAGCATGATGGCCATCAGGAACCACCCATATCTCAGGGTCTACAGGCCTAGAACCCAATTCATGGAGCTCATGGATGAGTAGTGCCTTACTAGGTTCTGCTTTGATAAGGCAGCAATCTACTATCTCTGCCAGGAGCTGGAGCCGCTGTTCCACTCCACCAGACAGCTCATACTTGTCCACCTCAAGATTACCACAGCTTTGCCTTCCTAGCTACTGGCAGTTTCCAATCTGTTGTGGCTGCCACTATGAGCCTCACTCAGTCATTTGTGTCAAATGCATCTTCCAGTTCCTGAGGGTCCTCCTAACCCACACAGCTGAATATATAACCTTTCCACAGATTGTGCAGCAGAGGCAACAAACCATAATACAATTCGATGAGATGGCTGGATTCCTGCACTTGTTGGGTTTCATTGATTGCACATATATGGCCCTTAGGCCCCCATAAGGGAGGGATACCACCAGGACCGTACCTAGCCCTGTGCAAGCGGTGCAGCTGCACAGGGCGCAAAGGCTTGGGGGGGGGGCACATTTCAGCTGTCTGCTGTTGCCCTGCTGCCGCTGGCAGGACAATAGCAGGCAGCCGAAATGTGCTCCCCAAGCCTTTTTGCAGCACTTTTAGCAGGTCTGGTCCCTCCCTCCTCCGACGCGATGTCAGAGCAGGGAGGGACAGATCTGCTTAAAGTGCTGGCGCCTTTCAGATCGGGCGCATGCCCCCCCTCCCCCTGCCCATACCTCTATCCAGCGCTGCCTGCTCTTTCCCTGCTGCCAGCGCCGCCGTGAAAACAAACAGAGGGCGGCAGCAGCAGGGAAAGAGCAAGAAACACTGGACTGAGGTATGGGGGGGAGGTGGGGGGCGCGCGGCCAAGCTGCAAGTCACACAGGGCGCGATTGCAGCTTGGTACAGCCCTGGATACCACCTAACATAACAGAAAGGCAATCCATTCTCTCCACATTCAAGTCATGTGTAATCTGTTTCCTAGATTTCCAGGTTCTTTCCATGATTCCTATATCCTCTCCCACTCCAGAATCTGTGAGAGGTTTGAGAACGGTTATATAACCAGTGGATGGAGGCTAGGTCAACTGTGTACCATCCCACACCCCCATCCAGACAAACACATTCATGGAGGCACCCTGTTCCCTGGGAGATGCAGCATCTGGCAGACAGAGACCAGGCCTACACTGTGCACCAACCACATGAAGCACCCTGGCCCCAAACCCAACATGTGTCCCTTCTTCCCCTTTCAATGCAAGTGACAGATGCTACTCATTGAGAACTTGACTCCTGACCCCCATTGTGATACTGCAGACAAAGGTGGAGCAGCACTACAGCAGGACCCACAGGCACACATGGGCAGTCATAAAGAGAACCTTTGGGCAGCTCAAGAGCCTTTTGTAGTGCCTGGACAGATCTAGGGATGAACTGCTCTACAGTCCTGCCATGCTTTGTGAAATCTTCATGGTCTGCTTCATACTCCGCAATTTTACATTCTGACACCAACAAGAATAGGACACTACAGATGAAGACCATGACACTGATGCAGAAGGGTCAAGGCACAGGGAGATCAGACAAACATACCAATGAGGTGTATAAGCAAGAAATGAGCTCATACACAGGCACTTCATGTGAAGGTGGGTGTTTATTTATAAGTGCACATGATTTAACAGTAATATTCCCACCTTCAACAACAGCTCTCTGCATCCTTTCCCCCCAAACATCACCTACTCCTGCACTCTCCCCTCCAACATACCCCATTGGCCCTAAAAGGTGGCCTACCCCTTTCTACATCCCCATTTCCAAACCTTGTCCCTTCACATCTTACCCCCTGCCCCAACCTCCTGACCAAACCTATCTTGCGATATTGCTGTACTGGCTGTTGACTTGCTCAACTGAAAAGCTATCGGAGTCATCAGTCAGCACAGCAGACCTTTGAGGGCCCTTATGGAAAGGGGGAAAGTGAAGGGGTTCCTCCTTTCCATGGGGAAACAGGTCTCAATATTTATTTATTTATTTAATAGTATTTCTATTCCACTTTATCATATAATCAAAGCGGTTTAACAAAAAAACATACAATAGAAGTGAACGTGTAAACAAGCAGTGAATGTAGATTCATAGTTTGATATAGTAAAGTGTAGTGCTTTGGAGAAAATTGATCTATATACATTATGTACTATTATACAACATGAGCTATATTACATACTTCTATATAATTGGTCATTCCTATTAAATGAATTAATTATTTTACATGACCATAGTGTTCTATAAACAGCATAGTTTTCAGCTGCTTTCGAAAGTCTTTGAGGTCCAGTGCTGCTCTCAAGTCACTTGGGAGAGTGTTCCAAATAGTTGGGGCAGCAAAAGAGAATGCCCTTTCTGAAGTGCATGATGATGGGGGGATGGGTAAGCTGATAGTGGTGTAGGGATAAGAACATAAGATATGCCATACTGGGTCAGACCAAGGATCCATCAAGCCCAGTATTCCTGTTTCCAATAGCAGCCAATCCAGGTCACAAGTACATGTCAGGTTCCCAAAAAGGTAATAGATTCCATGCTGCTTATCCCAGGGATAAGCAGAACATTTCTCTGGCCCTCTTTAAAGATGGTTTATGGACTCTTCCTCCAGGAACTTGTCCAAACCTCTTTTAAACCCAGCTATACTAATAGCTTTTACTACATCCTCAGATAATGAATTCTAGAGTTTGATTACGTGTTGAGTGAAAAAATATTGGGGTGGAATCTCATCTCCAAGGGGGCTGACTCATGTGATCAGTGCGAGAGCCCTCCAGGGCATCTGTGGATCCTAATTTACTGTAAGTGAACAATACAATGCTATCATTCCCAATATAGTGGCTGTCTACTCACCCAATTGTCCTGTCAGTGTTGCATGCATGTTCCACACACATATATACCATCTGATCGGTTGTACTACTATGTGTGACAGTGGATGGCACACTCAGGGGTGGCCATGGCTCCTTTTGCATTGGCCCTGGCCAAGCATGCAGCAGCATAAATGTGAGGGGGCTAAGGCTGTTATCTGAAGCCACATGACTGGGTTCCCTATGCCATGTTCTCCAATGTCACACATGCAAGGCACATGTAGCTATCTCAACAGGGACCATCAAGTGGTTTGGGCAGAGGGGAGCAATGAGGATGGTGGCATACTAGGTGACAGTGCTCAAAGAGATAGGGCAGAGTTAGAGACTGCTCGGGCACCACCATAGCAGAGGGGCCTGGATGTGTCTTTTGTGTCCTGTGGAGGCCCCTTTCATTTGCACCCTCATGCTATGTACAATGGGAATCTGTGGATGTGGTGTCTGGCCATTGCACACCCACACACAGGTGGAGAGGGTATCAGAGCACCAGGGTGCCAGTGCAGGTGTCCAGCCAGGGGGTGCAGGGACAGCCACAGTGCATGCCTCTCAGATGTTTGGTATCTGAGACCCAGGTCATTTCCACTGCATGCATCACTGTCAGGACATCATGCCATACATTCCAATTATGGGTGAGCCAGTTGGGCTTTGGTGATAGGTGTTTCAAATCCTAAATAGTGCATATAGGTGGAAGGGAGGTGGCAGTACATGGTAGCATGGCATGTTAGGAGGGGGAAGAGAGGGGTATAGTCCATATAATAACAGTATTCCTGGGACGCCCTCGATATATCCAAGTCTCCCACTGCCATCATGGTCTCCTCATACATAGAGCAGAGCACTTGCTGCTCTAGCACAGTGAGGGTCTGTGGCTGTCCATCTAGTTCCCTTTCCTGGGCCTTGGACATGATCTTCCTCCTGAACTCTCTCAATTTCTTCTTTAGGTCCACAGGTCCATGTTTGCAGTGGTAGATCGCATTGAGCTTTGGCAGGTGCCCAGCCACAGCCTCTGTTTCTGGTAGGCAATGATGCATACTTCCTCCTGGCCCAGGAGTACCCTTTGGCATTTCAGCATCTCCTGCAACAGGTGTTCAACCTCCCCCTGAGAGACATTATGGCCAGTGCTAAGAAAAGCAGAAATCTCAGTATAGCATGGATTGATTATAAGAAAGCTTTTGACAGCGTCCCACACTCTTTGATAATACATTGCCTTGAAATGTATAAAATAAATCCTGGTTTGATAGAGTACATTAAGTTCACTATGACAGTGTGGCAAACCACACTCTTTTTGAGATATGAAGATGGTCAGTACTGTGATAGAGCTGAAGCTAGTGAAGCTATGAACTTAGAAAAAAACGCTGTTTTTCATAAAGCAACTGACTTGCAGAGGGTGCAATTACCTAGCAGTACAGCTAGAGGGAGCAGGCACGAGCCTGCAGATGCTGAGCTGACACACCCAGGTACTGATGAAGCAGAAGCTAATCAGGTGCACCTGAGGAGAGGGTCAGAAAACTCAAGGGAAAAATGGCTTTATAAGCAGAGCTCTGCAGGAAGGAAGGGGAGAGAGCCACGGCAAGGAGAGAGAGAGCCACGGCTAGAGAGAGAGCCACGGCTAGAGAGAGAGCCATGCCTAGAGAGAGGCCTACGCATAGAGAGAAGCTCTGAGAAAGGATCTAGAAAAGAACCCATGGATACTGGGAAGAAAGGACCTGATAGAGGAACCTCCTTTACTGCAAGGCAGAGGAGTTTTGAATCAGTACGTGGCAGAGCTAAGCTCCAGGGAGGATTAGCCCAGCCGAGAAACTCCAAAAAACTGTCTTCAGAGGAGACGGTATCAGAAGGAGAGTGCCTGGTAGAGAGAATACCAGTGGCACAGACTTCAAGGAGCCAAGGTACAGTGATACTTTATTTCTCACAAAGAAGCCAGGTCCTAGGAAGAGTTATAACTCAGATAGCAATACTGAGAGGAAAGAAAGCTGGCAGAAGTTTTGGAAACCACTACAAAGAGGCATAGGAACAAGACATACCACTTGTTTGCAAAACCCAGAACTGCCAGACTGGAAACTAGGGAAGAGAACTTCTTTTTTTTTTTTTTTAAATTCTTTATTTTCGTTTTATGACAACAAAGGAAAAGGAAGACATACAACTAAAAGACAGATACATAAAGTGTAATACATACACCAAAGTAAACCCCTGCCACCCCCCTCCCCCCTGCTTCTTCTCTAGAAAACTAATCATTCCCGAAGCGGGCGTGTACTTACATTATTGTGTTACAAAACCTAACGGTGATCTGAAACATGATGAGTGCACATTATCCAGGCATGTTGGAACAATGAGCATATTGTACATAATCATTGAGCATCTGCCATTTAGACAAGCGAGAGTGAGTTTGGGCATGGGGAATAGCTCTCCGAGGTATCTGCTCATATTTACTATATAAGCAGACGAGGTTCCACCATTCATTGACAGTAAGTCGAGAGCTATCCTTCCAATTCCTCGTGATTAAGCATATGGCTATACCCAGCATAAAATCAAGGAGAAAGCGACCGTTCTTAGGAAGAGAGGGGACCTCCGCCACAGAGCGGAGTCCCACAATCTTCCAAGAGAGAGGTTCGTGAAGCTGTAAGATAAATTGAATACGACCCCAAACCCGCCCCCAATAAACCTGTAGTTGAGGACTTTCATAAATAACATGAGCGAAGGTTCCCACAGCAGTATGGCAAGACCAACACTGGTCCCCAGCAGTTGTGTTCCATTTGACTAGTTTTTCTGGGGTATAAAAGCACCTGTGTGCAAAAAAAAAAAAAGAAGAGAGTTTGGGTAACAGAGGCAGACCGGGAAACCCGCACTACTTTGCTCCAGAAAACGCTCCATTGCACAGGGGTTAAAGGGGTTTGCAGTTCGCGCTCCCAGGCTTGTTGGGCTCTAAAAGTGGCCGTGTCTGTACCCTGACATAATATTTTATAAGAGTTAGAGGCTACCCCATATGTACTACTAATAGAGTGAACTATCTCTAATAGCCCGTCCTCAGTAGGGGCAGAGGGCGGCATGATTCGAGCACTTTTGAGGCAGTGTTGAAGCTGCATCAATTGAAAGTAGTATTTCGCTGGTAACGCAAATTCCTTTTGTAAATCAGAAAAGGTTTTAGAAGAAGGTGAAGTCAAGCTCATTGGGGTGTAGTAACCTCCATAGATCAACTAAAGCAAGATCTTTGATCGGAGAGGTAAGCGTGGTGTGACTCTTGGGGGGACCACTTGTCCTAGACGGCTGTTTGTCAATCAGGGGATCAAGGACTAGATTGAAATCCCCCCCAATTATCAATGAAGTATTAGCAGAGGCCTGCGCAACCTGAGCAATGGTAGCAAAAAGGCAGGGTCATCCACATTAGGAGCGTAAAGGCATATACATGTAACTTCAAGGCTACCTATCTTGAGGTGAACTCTGGACCATCTACCTTCTGTATCTGAGCTAGTCGCAATAATAGTAGCATGCAAAGATTTCCTAACCAGTATGGCAACCCCACATTTCTTAGAAACGGCTGGGGAATAGGCGGCCACCATGTAAGGTTTAATATTGAGTTTAAGAGTTTCCTTCGAATTTAAATGCGTTTCTTGGAGAAAATCAGATCCACAGCTTCCTGACTTAGGTAGCTTAGGATTTTCTTCCGTTTTATCGGATTATTGATTCCTTTACGTTCAATGAGAAAATCTTACATGGTGCCATCAATCGGTAATAGACATTTTAGGTAAGGGCGCTTGAAAACATACAACATAATCAGAATCTGTGTAACAATGACATAATCACCGAGTATGCTGGCTAATACATCCCATATTGAAAAGTATGTACCATTGTATCTTAGAGAAGAAGCAAAACCCCCAAAGAATATGGCGACCTGATGTCTGCAGGAGGAGGCTCTAGAGAGGAAATATAAAGACATGAAAAAAGGAAAAGAAACACCAGAGTCCATAATTAACACTGTCTCTGATACTCATCGAGGCTACTGTGGGTAGATGGAGTCGGGTCACAGATATCATCAAAAGTAAGGCAAACAAACTGCCCTCGCCAGACTCTTTGCTGGGCTGCGGCAGATCCAATATGGCAGGTACAGCGGATATGAGAATACTTGCAGGAATATTCTGGAAGTCAGCGCATCAAGTCGGCTTCTTTGGAATCCAAAAACTCCGCTAGTAGATCAGGGTCCTCAAATGTTCTTGTCTGATTGTGAAGCGTGACTCGGAGCTTGGCCGGGTACATCAGGCCATAGCGTGCTTGTAGTTGTTGAAGCCTCGGCCGGAGTTCCAGAAAGCGCTTTCGGCGGTCGACCATAGGTTTAGCCAAGTCAGGATAGAAGGAGATCTTGTGGCTCTCAAACTCCATATGGCCCTGTGCCCGAGAGGCACTTAGAATTTGCTCCACGTGTTGATATCTCAAAAGTCGAAAAATGATAGGCCGCGGGGTCTTCCTGTTGAGCGTCATGTTTGTGGGTACACGATGAGCGCGATCGATCTCCAAATCTTTGGTAAAGGTGATGTGGAGCAGGGAAGGGAGGATTTTGCATAAAAACTCTTTCATGTCTCCCAATTCCGCTCCCTCCGGTATGCCCACGAGTCGTATGTTGTTGCGGCGCGCTCTATTATTGCCATCTTCCACTTCTTTCTGCAAGGCCCGCACCTGGCATTCAACTTTGTCGAGTTTGGACAACCGGGCCGCATGGGAGTCTAATATGCTCTCCATTTTGTCCTGACGCGAAGAAAGCCCTTCTAGCTTGCTTTGCAGCACACCAAGATCTTCCCGCAGCGCTCGGAGTGCTTCACCGTTTGATTGTACGAGGTTTTTGACCCCTCTAATCTCTGCGAGGATTTCCTGCTGCATTTCGGGGCCCTCGCGCAAGGCCAGCCCCTTCTGCGGGGACGGGGGTTCAGTTTTGGAACGTTTGCCGTGAGAAGCCGCTGGAGATCCAAATTCCAGGCGCGTGGGTTTGGTCCCCGCCATCTCACCAATGTGCCCCGGCAAGATCAGAGTAGAAGTTCCAAGTATGTACGGTGTTAATTCAGGATTCTGAGTAGGCCTCTCGGGAGCCTCAGCGTTATGCGACCATCCCGCTGGACATCAGGCTCCGCCCCTAGGGAAGAGAACTTCTGATCTGCAAACTATTTCAGCCAGGGAAAGCTCAGGTGTAGAAGAAAGCACGGCTGAGCTGGAACCCATGCAGATTGAGCTTGGGGAATCAGAGCCGTTGATGCCTGAAGAACAAATGGACTGTTCGATGTGTATTGCTGAAAGCCTAGAGTCTCTCCCAGAGCTGTAATTACCAGAACTTGATTTAACAATATCTTGTGCCTGTGTTGAGCTAAAGAAGAGCTTGTTTATTTGTTTTACTACGGTGTTGAAAACCCTGTGTATTTTTACAAGGAATTGTGAAGCTCTCATAACAGTTTTCTTGCTCTGTAATTACTTTGGCATAACCAACAGGAAGGCAGGAGAAGAGAATCTTCCGCAAGAGTATCAAGGGATCAGAGCGGAAGCTAATGACCACAGCCAACACAATGAAGATGGTATAAAATAGCCTTTATTAACAGACCCATAATAAAGGCTATTTTATACCATCTTCATTGTGTTGGCCGTGGTCATTAGCTTCCGCTCTGATCCCTTGATTACTTTGGCATAAACCTGAAAATAAGGTAAATTCTACTTTTTGGTTTCTTAGCGAGCCTTAGTGCTAAAGGGGAATAAAAGCCTTTTGTTTGACCCTACACAAGGCGTACACAACTCATTTCTTTAAGAAGAAGGACTACAAGGACCATGATCCTTCTGGTCCAAAAAGGTTTCCTACTTCTACAAAATAATTAAAAATGTTCACCTTGCCTTTAACCTTTCCCAGCAATCGCAGCTTCACAGAAACAGCCGCCAGCGTGAAGGAAAAGGATCTTCACGCTGGCAGTTGTACAGAGGGAGCCGGGGCCTTGCGTGGGCTTCCCCGGCTCCCTCTGAAGCCTTCCAGTGTGTGGGCTGGTTTTTTTTTTTAACTCCACAGACTTCTTCGGATCGGAAGAAAAGCCGTTTTTTTGCTCTGGCTGCTTCCGATCTTGAGGCCAGAGCAAAAAACCGGCTTTTCAAGGGCCGGTTTTACCTCTGCGCCGGCAGCCAGCCTGGCCATGGAAAAACCGGCCAGGCCGGCTGAAAACCGGCCGGTTGGCAACCCTAGTCTGCTGTACCCAAGGACGTGCAGAGTTTCCTTATACTGCAGAACTGCCGCACCACTGAGGAAGCAATTATATTAACAGAACGATATGTTGAGGCAGAATTGGCTACCCAAAAGAGTGGTGAAACTTCAAAGACGGCAGCTGAGGCAATGGTGCAGTCATCAGGAAATCTCTCACGGTATAAACCAGGGGGTTTGAGAAATGCTAGGCCTGTATCAGAAAATCACTCTAAGAGATGTTTTCTATGTGGAAAAATAGCGCACGAACAGAGTGAGTGTAAATCACGTACCGCACTGATGAGCGAAAATACAAAAATGTTACGTGAAGGATTTTTGTTGGAGGTAACAGTGCAGGGCATAACTGTGAATGCTCTTCTCGACTCTGGTGCAGATCAGAGCATGATATCCCGGAAGCTCTGGCGCATGATTGTTGAGCAGGCGGAGTCTGCACCGAGTCGAGCAGAGGGGAAAATGAAGATTAAATGTATTCAAGGTGCATCTTCATTCTATCCTGTGTACAACCTAGCAGTAAGAGGTTTAGGGATAGAGAAAGATATGCTAGTTGCAGTAGTCCCAAAATTACCTCAGGATTTGGTGCTAGGCAGAGACTGGCCCCAATTTAGGAAGGGGTTGGAAAGAGGCCTATCTCCCTGCGAGGCCCTTGTCTCTAAAAAAAAACCCAATCCAAAATACCAGTGGTTCCCAGTCCCCTGTTAGGAAAAGCTCCAAAGTCTGAGAGGCCCATAAAAGAAGAGCCCGTGAATAAACCAAAATTTGTATTGAAATTCTGCAAAACCTCTAAGAGAGCTCAGAGTCCCCGGCGAGCTTCGGCTCAGGCCGCCGGATATGATTTGCATAGTGCGGTAAACCCAGTCATTCCCAAACGGGGAAGAGCCTTAATAGACACGGGTATCCAGATAGAATTACCCCAAGGTAAGGATCAGTAAAAAAAAACATAATAAAAAAAAAAAAAAATGTCCACCTTGTCCCTTCAACAAGCTACCAGCAGGGGGCGTGGTGACAGTACATCACTCCTAACATTACATCCATGAAAACAACATTGACATCCTATGCATTACTGAATCATGGCTCAAGACCAGGTAGTAGTGAACCAAATGACACCACCAGCATTCACAGCATACAACTGCCCCAAAACCCAGAAACGAGGAGGCGGAGTACTAATCCTTGCCCGAACAGACTTAAGATTAAAGACAGCAACCTCCAAAAGCTCAGAACACTGTAAATTCATCAACACTGAAAACAAACATCTATCCATCTGCCTGATATACCGACCCCCCAACGCCCCAACAGAGGACACATCCAACATCCTGGATATGATATATGCAGCTAACTCACCACACAAGATGCTCATTGTGCTAGGGGACTTAAACCTCACATCTGCCTCAACAACAATTGAAATCACTTTTCACAAAGCTATGGAATCCATTCAACTCAAGCAAGTCTTATCAGGCCCATCCCATCGCTCTGGCTCTACACCAGATTGCATATTCGTGCCAACTAACACCCTAAATCAAGGTCTCTTGACAACACCTAAAACTACACCAATGCCATGGTCAGTTCACCATGCCATATCATTTGTGCTACACCACTATACCCAAAAGACAACCTGGAAAACGGAACAGCCAACCAGACACTTCAAAGCTTTCAACAAAGAACACTTCCTCAAAGATACCATGCAGTCCCTACCCCGAGATTTCACTGACCTGGACAAAGCTATCAACACATGGAATACCACCATCCTTGCCGCATTTCAACTCACACCTCGAATGAATTCACACCACAGCAAAAACAGGCCCAGATCAACACCATGGTACTCCAACACAATAAGAGAATCCAAAAGAAAATTACGACAACTGGAACATCGCTGGAGACGTAACAAATCAGAAACTACATTGAAACAATACCAAAAGAAGCAAAATTGACAATAACCTAATAAACAAACATAAACAACAATACAATACAAACCTTGTACTAAAAGCCTGTAATAAACCTAAAGAACTCTTCAACATTGTTCATACCCTAACAAATGACCCAACAATGAAAGACGAATTCAAGATACACCCACAAACCTTTGCTGATCATCTAATAGCCATGTACAGTACCACCAAACCCCAGAAGAACATCTCTCTTATGGACACACCAACTACAGATGGCTCAACAACTACCAATCAATAGAAGTACTTCAGCACTCCATCAATTAAACAAATAGAACAAACCATCACTGCTCTAAACACCACCACTTCTCCATTGGACCCCTGCCCAGTGACTTGGATTAAATCCACCAAAGAAGAATTCAACACATTCATCCAGAAGATAGTAAGTACCTCTCTTACTCAGGGCTACATACCAAAAGCACTCAAGCAATCTACTATCCACCCCATTCCTAAAACCACCTCATCCAACAGTACTGATCCTTCAACCTATCGCCCAATATCCAGCCTCCATTCCTGGCTAAAATAACTGAAAAAATTGTACAGAGATCCAAGATCATATTGACGAATTTGCCCCACTAGACCCCCACAAACACGGATTCCATCCAAAACATGGCATTGAGACACTCCTCATACAACTATTTGATAACATAATCAAAGGAATAGAGAAGATAAAGCAGGGCTTCTTATTATTTATTTATTTATTTTACAGCTCTTATATACCGCACTCTTTGTTATCAATGCGGTTTACATTCAATAATATATTACTCAGGCAGTTAAGACCTGACCTAAGTTTACAGATAACAGGGAACGTAACATGGATATGAACTGGGGGAAACTATTTACATTTAAACAGATATCGTAATGGTGTTCTATTTACAGTAAATTACATCTTGCAGCAGTACAGTTCTATATGGTCTGTGTTACATATTCTATAAGAGGCATATTTGATTAATCGTAGTAGGGATTGAGTTGTTGGAGGGGGGAATTGAGGCGTTGTTAAGTTGCAAGAAGTGCATAAAGAATAGATGGTGCTTGATGGCTTTTCTGAATTGCATAAGGTCACTGATAGATCTGATGCTGGGAGGGAGCTTGTTCCAGCATCTGGGGGCATAGGACGCAAATGCTCTATTAATGGTTAATTGAGTCCATTTTGTGGAATCACTA
Organism: Ichthyophis bannanicus; assembly: GCA_033557465.1. Classification (NCBI taxonomy): domain Eukaryota; kingdom Metazoa; phylum Chordata; class Amphibia; order Gymnophiona; family Ichthyophiidae; genus Ichthyophis; species Ichthyophis bannanicus. The sequence continues at coordinate 21,779,605 of CM066049.1, read as the reverse complement.
GGGATAACTAGCGTATTTTTGGCTAATGATCTCCTGGAACTATTGTTCGGGGTGTGGGTGAGAAGAGATGAGATTGAGGAGGGCGAAATTTTATTAATGGCTTTGAAAGTAATGAGAAGGGCTTTATATGAAATCCTGCAACTTATCGGAAGCCAGTGTAGATCCCTTAGGATCGGTGTTATGTGGTCTCTCCTTGATGCTCCGCACAAGATGCGGGCCGCAGCATTCATAGCTTATTGAAGTGGGTTTAGGGTATTCTTGGGGAGGCCATGTAGTATGATATTTGCGTAGTCAAAATGGGGTGTGACTAGTGCTTGGAATATTGTGCGGAAGTCTTCAGTCTCCAACATGGGTCTCAGGTGTCGAAGGGTTTTGATCTTGTAGTAAATGGCCTTTACTGTGCTTCTTATGTGCTCTGTGAAGTCTAGCTGTTGATCAAGTATCACACCAAGGTAGCGAGTGGTGGGCTTGATTGGAAGTTCTGCATCTCTTACTTTGAGGGTCGGAGGGGGTGAAAAGCATTTGTTTCTTGTGACGATTAGGACTTCGGTTTTTTTGAAATTTATACGCAGGTTCTGATTGAGGAGCCAATCTGTCATTGCGTTGAAGCAGTTGATTAATGCTGTATAATCGGGACTTGTGACATTGATCGGTGTAAAAATCAGCACATCATCTGCATAGATAAGGCTCTGGTGATTTCACAAATTGGCTGTATGTATAAATTGAAGAGCAGCACAGATAGAGAGGAGCCTTGGGGTACTCCTTGCTTTTGCTGGAAGGGTTCAGATGTATTGGCGTCAATACGGACTTGTTGCCATCGATCTTCAAGGTATGATTTACACCAGTCCCAAGCGAGACCTTGGATTCCCTTCTCATGGAGTCGAGTTAGGAGTTTCTCATGGTCAACTGAATCGAATGCAGCAGTGATGTCAAGGAAGATCAATGCAATGCCCTTCTTGATGCTGTCTGTCCCGCTGATGAGAGCATTGGTTAGGGAGGTCAGGAGTGTTTCAACTCCATGTGCTTCCCTAAATCCATGTTGGCATGGATCAAGAGGGGAAGAGGTGTCTATATGTTGCTGGATCTGTCTCTGAGTGTCCTTCTTGAGTATTTTGGCTAGTAATGGGATACTAGAGATTGGCCGGTAAGATTCCTCCTTCTTTGGATCCAGCTGGTTGTTCTTTAGTAATGGTCGGATGGAAGTCTGCTTAAGGGCAGCAGGGAATGCTCCAGTTGAGTAGGACAGGTTTGCAATTTTTGCTATGAAAGGGCTAAGTTCAGAGCGCATTGCTCTGATCCAGTGTGCTGGGCATGGGTCATTTGGTGCAGTAGTGGTGTTGATGGTGGCAATAATGTCTTTAATGGTTTTTGCCGATGGAGGTGAGAGTTTAATGAGTGGGATTTGAGGCTGAGGGGATTGGGAAGGTTCTTGTAATGTAGTTGTATTTGTTTTAACTACTTTGGATTGAATATAGTTGGCGTATAATTGTGGCTGTATATATTCTTGTTGTGGTGATGATGGCACCTTAGTTAGGGATTTTACTAAGTTGAAGAGTTCTCGTGGCTTGTTTAGTGAGCGGCTGAGGAGCTTGGAGTGGAATTCCTTCCTCTTGACCCAAATTGATTCACGATGAATTTTCAAGTGAGCTAAGTATGTATCTTGGTCCAAGGTGTTATGAGTACGCCTCCATTTTCTCTCTAGTTTTCTCAGACGAAGTAGGGACGTCTGTAGCTCGGAAGAGAACCATGGAGCAGTCTGCTTTTTATTGGCACGATTATTGGGCGTAGCTTGTTTGTTAGTGGATGGCTGTTAATATCTATTAATATTTATAGATATATCATCAGCCTTCGACACAGTCTCCCATCACATCCTATTGAAGCGCCTAATGGAGATTGGACTACAAGATACCACTATTAAATGGTTTAAATCATACCTCGAAGATAGACAGCAGAGAGTAAAATCTGGGAATCTCACCTCAGCACCCTTCAGAACTACTCAAGGAGTTCCCCACGGCTCATCACTATCAGCTCTTCTCTTTTACATCTATATTCAGCTATATGCAAAATATTTAACAAATACAAGATACAATACAACATATATGCTGACGACATCATGGCATATACCCCTATTCAACTGGACTCCCCAGACTACACCACTATATCTACCTGCATTCAAGAAATGACAACCTGCCTAACTAACAACAACTTAAACATCAACATAAAAAAATCTGAAGCAATCATCATTACGAGAGACCCCACATTCATTCATCCTACTTCTATCAACATATCAAATACACCGATTAATATAAAAGATGAAGTCTGATATCTTGGAGTGATTCTAGACAAGCAACTCACCCTCCAACCGCATATAAACAAGATATTGAAAACAGCCTTCTTCAAACTTGCAACGCTCCGGAGACTAAAACCTCTCCTCAATAAAGAACATTTCCGCACAGTATGCCAGGCCATAATTACACCTGTTCTGAACTACTGTAATATACTATTCCAAGGTCTACCCAAACAAACCACCCGTCCCCTACAAATAGTACAGAACACTGCTGCCCGCATCATTGCTAGCGCTTCAATACAAGACCATATAACTCCAATACTACATGAGCTGCACTGGCTACCAATATCATCATGTGGAAAATATAAATCAGCACCCACCATCTTCAAAATTAAAAACAATATGTCAGCAGGAATACTATAGGAACTCATCGGAACCAAAACAAGCAAAAGACCAGACAGAAACAGCACCAAAAACAATATACCAACACCTAGTCTATTCACAAGAACCAACAAATCCACATCCATGCGAGCCTTCTCTCTTGCTGCCCCTGCTATCTGGAATGCCCTCCCAGATAAACTAAAATCAACAACAGATATAAAAGAATTCCTGAAGCTGTTCAAAACTACACTATTCATTGAACAATTCAATGAAGACCACCAATCATCCTAATCACTACACAAACAGATTTAAACCACGACACACACACCATACAAACACCCCATTACTCTCATTACGATGTATGTAGTTTAGATAATGTTACAAGAGACTTTTCAGGTTTTTTGAAGTTATAATGTTACTGTTTATATTTACAAGTTATTTTATAAGTTGGCATTTTGCAAGTTCTTTGTACAAGTTGAAGTTTATTGTAAACCGCATTGATTGAATGAAAAGGTGGTATAGAAAAACTGTTAAATAAATAAATAAATTAATTAATTAATTAAGATCCAGCGAGGAATATTTCAGGGAGATTCCCTGTCACCTCTTCTGTTTTGTGTGGCACTTAATCCAATGAATATTCTCATCAACTCTTTGGGATATGGCTGTAGCCTGAATCCTAAAGAAGGTAGCATCGCGGAAGCAACTTCCCATCTACTATTTATAGATCTGAAGCTCTACAGTTCCAGTGACCAACAATTAGCACAGCAACTTCATGTGGTGAAAAGTTTTTCTGATGACATCAGGATGACTTTTGGCCTTGAAAAGGCAACCTTTTTCAGCCCTTTCTGAGGGCTGTGACATCAAGGACCTTGAACAGAAAGGCATATATAAGTATCTTGGAGTAGAAGAAAGAACGACGCTCAAGCAGAAACTATTGAGAGAGAAAATCAGTAAAGAATATTACAGGAGATGAAAATTGTTGTTGAAAGTGCTTTAACATTACGGAATATAATACAAGCCATCAATCAGCTGGCAATTCCTATACTCTCCTACAGCTTTGAGATTGTGGACTGGCCTCTTAAAGATCTTGAAAAACTGGATGTACGAACAAGAAAACTCCTCCATGCTCATGAATAATTTACAAGAATCAGTGTATGCCAGGACTGTACATTCCTAGAGCTAAAGGAGGGCTAGGACTTATAGAGATTGATTATACCTACAGAGCTACTATCATAGGCCTCCAAGCCTACCTGACAGCATCATCAGATCCAAATACGCAAAAAGTGCTGAAATATGAAAGTAAAAGTCCAGAATCAGTCTCCATCATCAAACTCAGACAAGCGTTCTGACAATTAGAAGGAATGAGTGAGTATCCACAAGGACGCACAGGAAAGGAAGTAACAGAATTTGCAAAACAACAGAAAAATTTTTTCAAAGAATTTTATCAGCAAGCAAGGAAAAACAAGTGGCAAATGCACAAAAACAGTGGAAATTACAGAGTGTTACTCCAAGAACCTTTTGTCGATCAAGAATGGACACATGAATGGTTTAGGAGAGGTGAACTGAAACCGAAGAATGAAAGATTAGTAGTTGTAGCCCAGTACAGCAGATTATGGATGGGATGGTTTATGGCGAGCATTGAAAAAACTGGCAGAAAAGACATATGTTGAGTCTGTAAGAAAGAGCTGGAAACAGTCTCACCTTATAGGAGGCTGTGAAGTTCTGATGGTGGAAAATTTCTATACAGAAAGGCACAACAAAGTAGCATGCCTTCTCCACTGGAAACTCTGTAAACGCTACAAAATCACTTCCCTTGAAAAGTACTGGGATTATGACCCAAAGAGAATTACAGAGAATGAAGAGGTTCTGATCACCTGGGACATTCCCATTCTGACGGATAAGAAACTGGATGGGAGGAAGCCTGACATAGTGGTAAAGGAGAAGAATACCAGAACGTCATTGATGATAAAAGTGTCTGTACTGAGTGATTATTCTGTGAATCAAGTGGAGAGGCAGAAGATCCTGAAGTACCAAGAAATGCAGTCAGAGATGAAGAAAATGTGCTGGGAAATATCTTTCTTCCACATCTTGACAAACTACCCATATCTGTAACATCTTATGAACTCCAGAAGGAAGCTCTCTTTGGAACAATGCAAGTACTATGCTGGGCATTGGCAGTAAATTTGAGAGATTAAGATCATACTCCACATACTCTGGCTTAAAAGTGAGATTCATGGTATCCGCAAAATTAACTCATTTGGAGAAAATGCCCCAAGTTATCCTTCCTGGTGAGTACTTTCTGTTTAGGAATTGTGGCACATCCTACAACACAGATTATAGCACTTGGAAAATGGAATAGTGCACATCTATCTCTCCATTAGATCCACATTCAAAAGGGTGCCACCCCAATTTGCACATGCTCATTTCTGAAATGGGAAGCACCCGGGCACATCTGGGGCATAAACACATGCTTGGAATTAGTTTTAGAAATGGGTGGCAGGACGTGCAGGTTAAATAAATGTGTGACAGCAAGTGAATTTCTACCTCTGACCTCTCAACTGCTTCCCAGCCAGCTAAGGGACATGGGTCAGTGCGCAGGCCCTTGCAGGACATAATACATGTGAGGAATGTATGCTGTCAGCACATGTCCAAGACAGCTATAAAAGATGCCACATTTACAGGTAGCTGCAGGATCCTGCCCCCTCAAACTCAATGACAGTCTGGTGGGAGATGAAGGGTAAGGTGGTGGGTGACACTGTCCAGAGTGGTGCACAGCCAGATGCCAGCTGCTAAGAATGTTCTCTGTGATTCCCCTGCAGGTGTCATCCAGAAACGTAGAGGAGAAGAACACCTGGGAAGGGTGGAAGGGTAATGTAGGCTAGTTGAAACCTCTACTTCACACGCCACCTAGATAAGGTCTTAGATAGTGCTGGGGAGGAGTCTGCTGTCTTGGTACATGTCAGTACCAATGACATAGGAAAATGTGGTACGGAGATTCTGGAGGCTAAATTTAGGCTTTTAGGTAGGAAGTTGAAATCCAGAACTTCCAGGGTAGCATTCTCTGAAATGCTTCCTGTTCCACGCGCAGGACCCAAAAGGCAGGCAGAGCTCCGGAGTCTCAATGCGTGGATGAGACAATGGTGCAGAGATGAGGGTTTTGGATTTGTTAGGAACTGGGGAACATTCTGGGGAAAGGAGGGGCTCTTCCGAAGGGATGGGCTTCACCTTAACCGGGATGGAACCAGGCTGCTGGCATTAACCTTTAAAAAGGAGATAGAGCAGCTTTTAAACTAGATATTAGGGGAAAGCCGAGAGTCACCCAAGAGCGGATGGTTCGGAAGAATGTATCTTTGAAGGATACTACCAAAAGCAGAGAGGTTCCACAAAAGAGTAAAGTAGCCCAAATGCCCTCAAGTATGGAGCAGACAGAGCTTAAAGATCCTAAGTTACCCATGTCTAACAATAGCCAAATGAATATGAATAAAATACATTCTCTAAAATGCTTGTATGCAAATGCTAGAAGTCTAAAAAATAAGATGGGAGAGTTAGAATATATAGCACTAAATGAAAGGTTAGATATGATTGGAATATCAGAGACATGGTGGAAGGAGGACAACCAGTGGGACACTGTGATACCTGGGTACAAACTATATCGTAATGATAGAGCTGATCAAATTGATGGAGGGGTTGCTCTCTATGTTAGAGAGGGCATTGAGTCAGAAAGGATTAAAGTTTTGCAGGAAACAAAATCTGCTGTAGAATCTAAATGGATTGAAATTCCATGTAAAAGGGGGAAGGCAATGGCAGTGGGGGTGTACTATCGAGCGCCTGGCCAGAATGACCAAATGGATGATGAAATGCTCAAAGAAATCAAGGAAGCTAACAAAAGTTACAGCACAGTAATAATAATGGGTGATTTCAACTACCCCGGTATCAACTGGGTCAGTGTCACGGCAGGACATGCTAGGGAGATAAAGTTCCTAGATGAAATAAATGATTGCTTCTTGGAGCAGCTGGTTCATGAACCGACCAGAGGGGAAGCCATATTAGACCTAATCCTTAGTGGAACACCAGATCTAGTGCAAGAGATAAGGTTGTTGGGGCCACTTGGCAAAAGTGATCATAGCATGATCGCCTTTGATTTAATTAGTGGAGGAGGGACAGTAAGGAAATCCACAGTACTACCTTTTAACTTTCGAAAGGGAGACTATGATAAAATGAGGAAAACAGTTAAGAAAAAACTAAAAGGAGCAGTTGCAAAGGTTAAAGATGTACATCAGGCTTGGCTGTTGTTGAAAAATAATATCTTGGAAGCCCAGACCAGCTGTATTCCATGCTTTAAGAAAAGTGGAAGGAAGTCCAAAAAACTGCCAGCATGGTTTAAAGGTGAGGTCAGAGAGGCTGTTGTTGCCAAAAAAGCATCTTTCAGGAAATGGAAAAAAGAGCCAAATGACGAAACCTGGAAACAGCACAAGCACTGGGAAGTCAAATGCAAGGCATTGATAAGGCAGGCAAAGGGAGAATTTGAGAAGAAGCTTGCTGCGGAAGCAAAAACGCGAAGTAAAGACCTTTTCAAGTACATTCGTAGCATAAAACCTGTGAGAGAGTCAGTTGGTCCATTAGATGATAAAGGGATTAAAGGAGCACTAAGAGGCGACAAGGCGATAGCGGAGAGACTGAATGAATTCTTTGCTTCAGTCTTTACTGAGGAAGATGTAGGGATGTTACCCATGACTGAAGTGGTATTTAAAGGTGCGGAAGAATTGAAGGAAATATCGATACATCGGGAAGATGTATTACAACTATTAGATAAACTGAAGTGTAGCAAATCACCTGGGCCGGATGGTATACATCCAAGGGTGTTGAAAGAACTGAAATACAAGATTGCAGACCTGCTATTAGTAATCTGTGAACTATCATTAAAATCATCTCTAATACCTGAAGATTGGAGGATCGCCATTGTAACACCAATTTTTAAAAAAGGTTCCAGGGGTGATCCAGGAAACTACAGACCGGTGAGCCTGACATCAGTACCGGGAAAAATGATAGAAACCATCATAAAGAATAAAATTACTCAGCATGTAGATAGTCATGACCTAAAGGGAGACAGCCTACATGGCTTTAGACAAGGAAGATCTTGTCTTACTAATCTGTTATGTTATTTGAAGGAGTGAATAATCAGGTGGACAAAGGTGAGTTGGTTGATATTATGTATCTGGACTTTCAGAAAGCCTTTGACAAGGTCCCTCATGAGAGACGTTTGGCAAAACTAAAGAGTCATGGGATGGGAGGCAGTGTACTATTGTGGATCAGGAACTGGTTAAAAGATAGAAAGCAGAGGGTAGGGCTAAATGGCCAATTTTCCCAATGGAGAAAGGTGAATAGTGGTGTACCCCAAGGATCTGTGCTGGGTCCGCTGCTTTTTGACATATTCATAAATGACCTGGAAAGTGGAATAACGAGTGAGGTTATCAAATTTGCAGATGACACAAAACTATTTAAAGTTGTTAAAACCCAAGAGGATTGTGGAAAATTGCAAGAGGATCTTGATAAATTGGAAGACTGGGCATCAAAATGGCAGATGAAATTTAATGTGGACAAGTGCAAGGGTATGCACCTAGGGAAGAACAACCCAAACTATGGTTACACGATGCAAGGTTCCACATTAGGAACCACCACCCAGGAAAAAGATTTAGGCGTCATTGTGGATACCATGTTAAAACCCTCAGCCCAGTGTGCAGCGGCGGCCAAGAGAGCAAATAGAATGCTAGGTATGATAAGGAAAGGAATGGAAAATAAAACAAAAGATATTATAATGCCTCTATATCGTTCCATGGTGAGACCGCACCTTGTGTGCAATTCTGGTCGCCGTATCTTAAAAAGGATATAGCGATTTTAGAAAAGGTTCAGAGAAGAGCCACCAAAATGGTAAAGGGGATGGAAGGACATTCCTATGAAGAAAGGCTAAAAAGGTTAGGGCTCTTTAACCTGGAAAAGAGACAGCTGAGGGGAGATATGATAGACGTCTATAAATTAATGAACGGAGTGGAACGGGTAAACGTAGATCGATTGTTTACCTTATCAGAATATAGAAAGACTAGGGGATATGCAATGAAGCTACAGGGTAAACTATTTAAGACTAATAAAAGAAAATATTTTTTCACTCAACGTGTAATCAAACTCTGGAATTTGTTACCAGAGGATGTAGTAAAGGCTGTTAATGTAGCTGGGTTTAAAAAAGGTTTGGACAAGTTCCTGGAGGAAAGGTCCATAAACCATTATTAAGAAGGGACCCAGGATATCAATGCTTGAACCAATACAAGCATTGTGGAACCTGTGTCCCTTGGGGAAACTGCTAGGTACATATGACCTAGATTGGCCACTGTTGGAAACAGAATACTGGGCTTGATGGACCTTGATCTGACCCAGTATGGCATATCTTATGTTCTTATGTTCTTACTGACCTACAGGCGTATTCATTCTGCGGCTCCTCTTATCTCACTACACTCCTCGGGAACTCTGCTCCTCAGGCAGATCACTTGTATCTGTGCCAGCTCCAGACTTCATTCATTCCACCTTGTAAAGCGGGAACAGACTTCCTGAGTCAGTACATCAAGATCCATCTCTGGTTTTATTTAAATCCAGGTTTAAAAATCCATCTCTTTGAGGATGCTTTTGAATCCTGACCCCATTATTCTCGTATTTACCATCCATTCCCCCTCAGTTTTACCCGAGTCTCCTGTTATTTGTATTTGTTTGTCTTACATAGATTGTAAACTCTGTTGAGCAGGGACCGTCTTTCATATGTATGTGTGTATACCTCGTACCGCTATACAAATGATAAGAAGTAGTAATAGTGGTAGTTATGGTTGTTTTTCCTATTTCTTTGAAGTTCCCTCTTCTCAAAAGAAGAAAGATCTTTCTTTCTTGTATTTTTTTCCAAGGGGGGGAGGGGGAGGTAGAGTAGGCCTTTAAAAATGAATTCTCTAAAATCCATTTAGGAATCCACAGCAGTCTGTTTTTATGGAAGGAGGAATTTGTGTCAGCTAGTCCAGAGCGACATATGGATAATTCCCAAGTACTGAAGCAGAAAGGGAGCAAGAACCTAGTACTTGCTTATCACTACACTGGAGGACAAGCGAAGAGAATAGGAGAGTTAAGTAGAGTTGTACAACTTTTCATGTTGGATGTTGGAGACTCAAGTATTAGAGGTGTTGGAGAGAGAGAGCATTACATTTTAGAAGAATGAATTGGAGACGCATTTTTCTCTGAGACTATGAATTCTGTCAAGTTATCCCCATTGAGCAAGTTTTAAATCAGTAAACTGTTTATTTTGTTGGAACCTCAGTCTCCGTGTGACATGTGTATTTTGAGTGACTATAGCCTTGTTTCTTAATGGTCCTGCTGACCTAATCTTCCCCTCTGTTCAGGGCAGATCCAGGACTGGGGTGGCGTGGTCTGTTCTCAGTATCCCAGGATTCTCCCTTGGTAATGAGAACATGGAAGGGAGATTACATGAGCTTTTCAGAGGAAAACGAAGGAACCTTTGCATTCTGGAAATCTCAAGTTTTCTCACCACTCTGGGCAGCTATGGCATTGAGTCAATTAAAATATAATAACTTACAAAAATCCAGTCCTCACCAAGATCCATATGGCTTTAGAAATCTAGGGGAGAGTATTCAATTGGGGCTTATACGCATAAAGGGAAAATGACTCAGAGATATCTATCTATTTATTTATTTAAATGTATTTTTATATCGCCTTTCTACAATTCAAAGCGGTTTACAGTGAACAACAAATTAACAGGACCTGAGAAGTATGCTGTTTTACAAGGGACTGTAACAATATAACTCAACACGCTATAGTAACATAACAATGATTACAATTAATCTGTGTGTCTTTATTCCAGTATCTTTAAGTCTGTGGTTTCTGTGGATAAAGATAGCCAGATAGTAGCCTACTATCATCCAGAGTTATAAATACCTTTAATTAAAAAAACAAAGAAAAAACAGTTATATAGTCTGTGCATTTGTCGACCATAGAGATATTTTTGAATATCAACCTATATGATTTCAAATTCTTAATCTAAGTAGGGTCTTATCATCGCAAATCACATCCTGTTTGTAGTTATAACAAAAGGGCACATTATTCTGTAAAATCAGTCTTTTTTTTGCAATGATTTTCAGCTTGTGGTTAGTAGGAGCTTTAATATGTAATTTGACATTTATGCTGTAGGTGGAGATATTGTCATTTGCATGGGTTAGCTGAACAGACAATTATTCGCTCACTACCCGGTTAATTTGGTTTTACTTCTGCTGTTCACCGAGTGATTTTTCTGCAGTTAGAAATCCTATATCCCTTTCCAATACACAGAAATGAACACTATAATTATATTTTTTTCCTGTTGAATTCTATCTAGAATTGGGGAGCTATTCATTTAAAGAAGGAATAAAGGAAACTCACCAGAAATTATACTTACTTATCTCTGGCAAACATGGACACAAAGTGATACACAAACAAATGGAAGTGAAGCCTTAGAGCGACTGTGTGTACTTATGGCCAGTGGAATATGAATGAGATTGCTCAGTCTGCGTTTTCAGTGAGAGAAATTAAAGAGCTGGTTTTATGCAACAGTTCAGAATAGCTTTCACTGTAAGCCACGTAATGCAGTGTTAGACCCATTTAATCTCTGTCCATCATTCTCCCTTTTAGGATAAGCATTCTTAATATCCTTTCTCTAGATATCATCTCCAGAATTGCACATAGTTCTCAAGAAGGGTCTGAGTAGAGATCTGTGCAGACGTAATATTACCTCTTTCTTCATATGAGTAATCCATTCCTTATATATCAGAGCACATTATTAATCTTCCTTAACGCTTCGCCACGACACACTATCTTCAGCTAATAGCTTCTAGTTATTTCCCTTTCAAATGGTATAAGACTCTTGAGTTTTGTACAACAAATTCATAATTTTTTGTTTTATTAAAATGTATTTTCCAAACATTGTTCATATTTCAGTTGTTCAAAATCATCATTCATTTTATCTAGCCACCATAATGTAGCAAGAGAGTTTAGCAAATGTTGGAGACCCAGCAAAAGCAAATATATACAAGTGATGTTCATTATGGATAACCTGAAATTCAGACCAACTAAGGTACTTCTGAGAAATGGACTGAGCATCGCGACCCTAAAGGTTTAGCAAGAGTAACCATATTTCTTTTTAAGAAGATGGATAAAATGATGAGGTACACTCCACTCTTTGTCATTTATCTTGTCACTTGACCACGTATTTATCATTAAAGCATGAATGTTGTGTATTATGGCTTATGCTTGACCTCTTTGAAGGATCTGAGTTATGCTAAGAAAAACAATTTTTCTTCACAAGAAATGTTATAGATAATGAAGCAGGACATTTCAGTGGCTGGTTCTGGAACCAAAAGAACTGTAGGTGCCTATATACTAAAGCGTGAAGAGAAGTGTGTTATTATTTGTGTGAAGTGCATTTCACACAAACAATAGCACAAAACACTTCTTTCCTGAAGGAGTACTGAGAGCAGACAAATTTGGCGATTTAAGCTTGATAAGAGATATTTTGGGGTTTATTTTGGGATTTTAATGTCATTAAAAAGCAAACGTTAGGTATTAACTTGTGCAAAGGGTCAGAAATCAGTTTATGCTAGTTTTAATTAGTCTGTTACAGGCCTAGAACATAAAAATTAAGTATTAGCTTGTTTTAAGGATGTAAAATCAATGTGTCCTAGCTTTAGTTAGTCTTTTTTCCTACCCATTCCCCCAGTTCCTACCCACTTGAATCACATCCCTCATTTTATGGTCAATTATTTCAGTTAAGAGGAGAAGAGGGAAAATGAGCACTACAGTGTATTTTCATCAGCAATTGATTAACCCTTAGCATAGATTGTGTGTAGTTCCTTAAGCAACAAACATTGAATTATAACATAGACTATACCAAATAATCATAAGGGCCTTTAGATTAGTTTGGCTTTCCCTATTCCCTTAGTAACTTAGCTGCACATAAACATTAGAATTAGTTATATTAAAAAAACTCTAGTTCCTTATCATCCCTCCAGTCCAGTCCCGCACCTCTGGGTAGTGTACCTCTTACGGCAACTTGGAGACTGAGCATGTCATCTTTTGATGACACCAGTGTACTTAAGTAGCTGGTACCGCCCACCAGCTCCAGTATGCTCAGTCTCCAAGCAGCTGGAGGAGGTAGTGAGCCAGGGTGCTGGACTCACTGAGGGACAACTAAAGAGCACAGGCTAGGTTTAGTTAGGTCTTTAAAGACTTTTCTTTGTCTGTCAGCTACATATTTTATTTGTTTTGAAAAATTGAAAACAAAACAAAAGAACTTCAACGGCAAGCTCCAGTGAAGGGCTCTGCGGGCAGATAACAGGGCAAGGGGAGTGGGGAACCTTCCCCCCCCCACACACTCATCCTTCATCATCCAGGAGAGTGTTGTTTGTTTTGGGGGAGGCCTCCCACAGCCAGAATTTCTGATGGCTCCCGAATCCGTCAGCAGGTGGGAAGCCACCATGTAATCAAAGAGCCACAGACCAGCAGCCCTGATTGCCCTCTCTCCTCAGCACCGAAGTCAGAGTGTAGTCTGAGCGTGAGGGAGTGAATCAGCAAGGCAGTCAGCTCCCGAGGTAAGAGCAGGCAAAGGGGAAATAGCTGTCACGCTGGGGGCCGTGGAGAATGCGATGGCATTTGAGGCCTACCTTCACGTGAGTGAAACTGCAGCAACAGAAAACTTTGGCATGCTTTTCCAGCTCAGGCCTGTGTCCTCGTGTCTTCTGCCTCCCAATGGGGTTTGCTTGGGTGCCAGTGAGATAGCAGCGGGTTACAGCTGTTGTGTGAGTGCTGTGTTGGGCTTTCCAGGGGCCAGATCTCAATGTCTGGTGTGCGGGACCCGCCAGGGGGCGGTATCGGAAACAGGCATGTGTGTTGGCTGCACACAAGAGGCAAACTCTCTGGATCAGGACCTACAGGACAAGGCAGGACAGGAGAACCCCCCCCCCCCCCCAGTGCAGGGGGTCCAGAAGGCATCTGGACCACTGTTGACTTTGCTTGAACTGGTCTGCAGTTCCTCAGCTATCCCTGGACCCTCCACCCCTCAGTCCCTGAAGCAACTGGGCTTCCAGGGGATTTCTCGCTGGAGTTTGTATTACTTCTGCATAAGGCTTTCTGCTTACGCCAGCAGGGCTTGGCGAGTGGCACTTCACAGTCAGTTCAGGAGGCCAAGAGGATGGCAGGCACAAGGAAGGACAAAGCGGTGGCGGTTGCGGTTAAGAGGGCTAGAGGCCCAGAAGAGTGGCAACAATCGCCTTTGTCTGAAGGTCCAGAGGGGGAGGACTTGGATACAGAATTGGACCTGCAGGAGGAGTTGGAAGAAGGAGAGATTCCAGAACAGGAAGACCAGTCCTGACTTGTATGGGTCTTACGCAGGGAGGAGCTTTCGGCGCTCATTGCGGAGGGATTGAAGGCCCTAAATATGCCCACAAGCCTACCCGCAGAGGACGAAACGCTGGAGGATCCTCTGCTCCAGGTGGTACGGAAATCACAGAAAATGTTCCTGGTGCAAAGAATGGTCCGGCAGATGATCCAGGAGGAATGGGACCTGCCAGAAGCCAATCTCAGGGGGGTGCATGCCTCTACCCGATTCCGGAACAAGAATGCGAGCTGCTTCATTCACCTAAGGTAGATGTGGCAGTGTCTGCAATTACCAAAAGACCATGATCCCGCTGGAAGGTAGTGTGGCTCTCAAGGATACCCAGGAATGGACACCTTGTTGAAGCAGGCCTTTGATATAAATGCCCTCTCCCTGCATATTTTGTTTTTGCCCTGAATAGACTATTGCTCTGAGTTCTGTCTTGACTAGATTGCAAGCTCTGATGAGCAGGGACTGTCTCTTGTATGTATATCTGTATATCTGTACAGCGCTGTGTGCAACTGGTAGCGCTATATAAATGCTCAATAGTAGTAGTAGTAGTAGTAGAGTCAGAGGCACACTTGTCCAAGGAAGTTGCCAAGCTGGAGTCGGGGGCTACCTATCCGGCTGACACCCATTCGATCTCATTAGAGGCCTCTGCAAGAGTATGGCCTCATTGGTTGCGGCCCGTCGCTACTTATGGCTCCATAACTGGGCGACTGATAGTTCCTCCAAGGCACGTCTCAGCAAGCTATCCTTCAAGGGCAAGCTCCTCTTTGGGGAGGACTTGGACAAGTTGGTGAAGAACTTGGGAGAATCCCAAGGGCAGTCGGTTGCCTGAGGATAAACCAAAGCAAGCCCGCAACCATCCATTGTCAAGAGGCCAAGCGAGAGATTTCAAGAATTTTTGAACACCCCGTTTGAGCCAGGCCCAGAGGGGTAGGTTCCCCTCCAGAGGGCAGGGGTTTTGAGGTTTCTGAGGTGCAGGCAGAGGCTTTGGTGTGGCCTCAACCTCGGGACTCAAGAAGGGACAATGAAGTGAGGAGGGCTTGGGGGGGTGTTACCCATGGGAGGTCAGCTATGGGAATTTTACCCTACCTGGGCCCAAATCACATCTGACCAATGGGTCCTGGAGGTCTCAGAGAGGGCTGTGCCTTCTAGTTGCTTCGTCCAGTGCGCCAATTCTTCATTCAGTTCCCTTTCAAAGCACAGGCCACGGTGGCGGCGATAGCATTGACCTTGTCTCATCTTCTGCAGCTACGGGTCATAAAACCGGTACCGTGAGACCAGTGTGGCTGCAGTCGATACTCCATTTATTTTGTGATGCCCAAAAAGGAAGGTTCCTTTCACCCAATTCTCAACCTCAAGGTCATCAACCGTTGTCTGCGGATGCCACATTTTCATATGGAAACGTTGAGGTCCGTCATAGTGGAGGTAAGAAGCGGGGAGTTCCTGATGTCTCTCAATCTCACGGAAGCATACCTGCACATTCCCATCTGGCAGAAGCATCAACAGTTCCTCCGATTTGCAGTGCCTATGGGTCATTTTTAGTTTCGAGCATTGATAATGGTGGTAGTGGTGGCAGCGCTCCGCAAAGAAGGGGTTCTTGTGCGCCCTTACCTCGATGATTGGCTGATATAATGTAAGCCTATGGCCGTTTGTCTGTGGCAATTTTTCGTCATTTGTAAACCGCACTGATACGAAAAAGCGCGGTATAGAAGAACTGTAAATAAATAAAATTATAAATAAATATGAGCAAAGTCCAGAGAAGAAAACGAAAGGGCAACAGTGCGGGTGGTGGAGTTTCTTCAAAGCCTCAGTTGGGTGGTCAATCTGACCAAGAATCAGTTGCGCCCAACACAGGAGCTTGAGTACTTAGGAGCATGCTTCAACACCCGAGTGGGCAGAGTCTTCCTGCTGGAGACACGGGCACAGGGACTAAGAAAATTGATACAGCACTTCCTGAGGATGGCAAGATCATCAGTGTGGCATTATCTGCAGGTCTAAGGGACTATGGTGGCTACGCTCAAACTAGTTCCACAGTCCCTGCTCCGGTGGTGGTCACTCCAGAGTCAACCCTTGTCGAAGATACTCCCTTGTCTGCGGAGCACCAAGAGAGCTCTCAGGTGGTGGTTACGCCCGGGAAGCTTGGAGGGCGGCATGCCCCTTGAGCCCCCGGGGTGGATCCTGTTGATTACAGATTTATTTATTTATTTATTTATTTATTTGCATTTCTTATATACCGCACTATTTGCGATCAGCGCGGTTTACATAGAACAAACAGTATCCGACAATATACAAAAGTCAGGTCATTACATTGAACAGGAACAAGTAACTTGGACAACAGGGTAAACAGTCTGTCAGGCTGGGGAGCCCATTGCAATGGGTGCTTTGCCCAGAGACATTGGAGCCCACAGGAAGCTCTTTGGTCGCTCAACAGGCTCGAAATGAGAGTGGTAGTTCTGGCGCTGTGCAGCTTCGAAGCGGATTTGGATTGAAAGGTGGTCTGCATCTTCCCAGACAATGCAACCATGGTAGCTTACATCAACCGTCGAGGGGGCACGGACAGCCTGGTGCTGGAGGAAGAGGCTGAGATCCTGTTCGGCTAGGCAGAGAGCCATCTCCAGGAGTTGTCGGCAGCACATGTCACGGGAGTCAACAACGTGATGGCGGACTACCTTAGTCGGGTGTGCGTGGACCCCGGAGAATGGCGTCTCAACCAAGAGGTGTTCGAATGTGTGTTGCAGCATTAGAGCACACTGGTCATGGATCTAATGGCAACTTTCGAATCGGCCAAGGCAGGCTGGTTTTTCAGCAGAAGAAGAGAAAGGATGTCTGAGGGCCTGGATGCTCTAGTGCAGAGGTGGCCCAAAGAGAAGCTTCTGTATGTATTTCCTCCATGGGCTCTCATAGGCCGAGATGTGCAGTGGATAGAGGTGCACCGGGAATTTGTGATCCTGGTGGCACCGGATTGGCCTCGATGCTCATGGTATGCAGATCTGGTCTTGCTACTAGCAGCCAGGGCATGGCATCTGCTGTTTCGGGAGGATCTGCTCATGCAGGGGCCACTCTTGCTTACGGCATGGCTCTTGAAAGGGCAAGGCTGAAGAAGAAAGGATATTCGGTCTCAGTGATAACAACCGTGCTACAGGTCTGGAGGAAGTCTACATGCCTGATGTATATCCGCATATGGCACATCTTTGAGTCATGGTGCGGAGAAAGGCAGATGCGACCATACTCTGCTTCCATCCCGGACATCTTGGGGTTTTTGCAGTCCAGGTTTGACAAGGGTCTGGCAGCCAGTTCCTTGCGGGTGCAGTTGGCGGCGATTGCCTGTTATCGGGGGAAGATCCAAGGGGTGCTGTTGGGGGCATACCCAGATGTGCTGAGATTTCTGAGAGCAGTGGCTCACCTGCAGTGTCCACGGAGGGTGGTGCCACTGTCATGGGATCTCAATCTCGTGCTGATGGCTCTTGCTGGAGAACCCTTTGAGCCACTGAGTTTAGCTTCTTTGAAAGACCTAACCCTGAAAATGGCTTTCCTTGTAGCGATTTGCTCTAGGGAGAAGGTTGTTCTCCGGCCGGTACCATCTTTTCTGCCCAAGGTGGTTGCACCATCTCATGTGAACCAGGTGTCTCCTTGCCAGTACTGGCGGAGGCAGAGGGGGGCTCTGCCACCCCACTGTTGTGCCACCTGGATGTCAAGAGGGTTCTCTGGAGGTACTTGCGAAGGATGGCATCCTTTCAGAAATTGGACTGTCTGTTTGTGCTGTTTGGAAGGCCACGCAGAGGTGAGGTGATGACTAAGGCTTCCATTTCCAGGAGGATTAGAGAGTCAATAGCATCGGTGTACATCTTGAAAGGGAAAATAGTGCAGGTAGGTTTACGGGCACATTCCATGAGAACTCAAGCAGTCTCACGGGCAGAGTACAGTTTGGTCCCACCAGTGGAGATCTGTAGGACGGCTACATGGTTGCCTTTTCATATCTTCACCAAGCATTATCATCTGGATGTCCAGGTGGTGGGGGACACTCACTTTGGTTCTGCAGTTCTTCAGGATGCTAGGGTCCCTCCCATTAGTTGACTGCTCTAATACATCCCAGAGATGTAGGACTGGACTGGAGGGATGATAAAGAAAAAGGAATTAGACTTACCTGCTAATTGTTGTTCATGAAAGAACTCCAATCCAGTCCTGGATCCCTGCGCATCCTGGTCCTGAAGCTATTTTGTTGGAGAAGGAAGGGTCCAGAGGTCGCCGGGAAGTGGGGTGTAGTCGGCGTTGTGGGAGAGGGTGAGCCGGAAGAGCTGTCAGTCTCTCGTTCCCTGCTGTTAGGAGTTATTGGGGTTCTCTGATTAACTACTTATTTGTTGCTCCTGTGAGTCTGCTTTGTCAATAAGTTACTGGGGCTGATGGGCAGTGACATCTGCTTAATTACACAGGTGTCATCAAAAGATGACATGCTCAATCTCCAAGCTGCTGGAAGAGGTGCATTACCCAGAGGTGCGGGACTAAATTGGAGTTCCTCCAGTAACAACAATTAGCAGGTAAGTCTAATTCCCTTTTTTCACCCCATAGCCCTCCCTTCTTATGAATACTGGTATTATGGCAACTTCTTTCTATTTGCACAGACATCTCTAAGATATACCACTGAAGACTGATAGCTGCATTAAAGCCTCCTTGGAGTGTAATTTAAATCCAGAGGGGTAGTATTCCCTTTTTAAGGGTTCCCACGTTTTTGTGCACTACATTAGGTTTTTTAGTCATTTTTATTTCCTTCGGGCTTGATACTGAGTTATGCTGGCTATGCATCATAGCGGCGCATAGCCATGTGCGCTGATCCTTAACCTTCAATGCCATGGTCATATGCGGCCCGGCATTGAATATCCGGGTTTGCCGCACAGCCTCCTAGACGCAGTAGATAAATGGGCAGTGCGATACTGCATGCTGCCCGGTTAGCTGCTGGAGCTAAAATATAGGTGAGCTTTTGCCTCCACTTCTCCCCAGAATGTCCACAACATACCCCGAGGGTAAGCAATTAGCATAGGGGCGTGTAAAGGAGAAGATTGGGGATATTCAGTGCCATTGAATATCCTGATTAGAGGCATTTACACAGTTGACAGGGCTGTAAACTGTGTAAATGCCTTTCAAATATCGGGTCCTTTTTCTTTAGCTCTGTGCTCACCTTTTAAAAATTAATTTTTTTTAAGCGTTTCATTTTGGGACCCCCAGTAGTCTTGATATATTGTAGCTCCCGGAACAAGCAGGAATGCAGTCTTCACATATGGGTGACATCGGCATTGACGGAGCCCGCACAGGAACGCTCCCCAGCATCCAAGAGGAAAGCTTTTGGGAGCCCTCCACTGCACCTACATGCCTGCCTTCCCACCTTCCCAACCCCTCTTCTCAGTTCTTTGTTTACTGTGGAGCCAGCAGGAGGCTACATTCCTGTCACCATAGAAAAACCTTTCTTTTTTGGTATAGCATCCTGCTTCTGCCTTCCTGTCGACGCCGGTTACATCAAATTTGACACTGGCCCCAATATCATTTTCTTTTTTTTTTAATTTCTTTTTCTTTTCGGTTTTCACCACCAGACTAGGCCTCAGGGCCTCCATAGCCTTCTCTTTGTTTCTTTTTGAAGGCATGGACAAACCAGTCACTGGTTTTAAAAAATGCACCAAGTGCTCCGGCACTATTTCAGTCATGATAAACATGACTGGTGTTTAAAATGTTTGGGACCTGACTACCAGCCCAACTCTTGTCTTTTATGTCAACAAATGACAAAGAGAGGCCTCAAGAACCGAACCAACAAGTTAGGATCATTTTTCGCCTTGGACTCAGTTTCAGTGACCTCAACTTCGAGGTCATCGGCTTCCTCTCAAGGATCTCAGGTTTCTTCTAAGTCCAAACAAAAGAGTAAGTCACAATCTCTGGCCATGCCCAAATGCTCGGCATCAGCATCGAGAACCGATACCAAGGCCAGAGAACATAAACATCGAGATTCCACTAGAAGTGCTTCAGATGAAGACCAGCCAAACAGCCCCAGAGGGAGGATCTCTCCTCCAAAACAGAAATGGGGCTCTGGGATGCTCTCGAGGCATCGACCTCCAGAGAGCTACCAGTGCTATGTTCTGGGATGGTGGCGCACAGCCCTGTTGGTGACTCCACCCAGACATCAACAATCTCCCTGGACCAGCGTATGCTGGCCCTCGAGAGGAGTTTGGCAGCACTCCTAGCAGCCTCGATACCAATAATATCGCGAGATTCAGGAGTGCAGGCTTTCTTACCCGACTCATATTCTAATTCTTCCAAATCTGAAGGGGACTCACTCAGTTCCCGAGACATTAAAGACATCCCTTTGGATCCTGCCCCCCTCAAGAATGGCATCAGTCCCCTCCGGAGGACATGTCCTTTCAGGAATTCATCTGGGATATGGCAGCAGCGCTCGCCATTACCGTAGCTTTGGAGAAAGAACCGAGGGATGAGGAATTGCAGATACTTCAATACCCTCCAACACCCACAGAGGCCGCTATGTTACCGGTGCATTGTATTTTTTATAATTTATTTAACAGGTTTTTTATACCGCTTTATCATTTCAGTCAAAGCGGTTTACATTGTAACTTAAACTTGGTAGTGTACATTGAACAGGGACAATGATAACTTGGAATTTTCTGAGGTAATGGAGGGTTAAATAACTTACCCAAGGCCACAAGGAGTGCTAATTTATTTTGATATTTTTTATTTAGCTCTATTTATATCCCGCTTTTCACCGGGTCAAAGCGGTCAATTGGGAGATACATTTAACACGAGGGGATATGACACACATACAGGGAACATGGGCAATGGAGGGTTAAGTGGCTTGCCCAAGACCACAAGGAGTACCTATAGGACTAGAAATCCCAGTCCCTCCAGCCTGAGATTGCTGTCCCCAGGTGGGACTTGAACCCCCGGCCCTTCGGCCTGAAGCACCTTGTCCTAACCACTAGGCCACTCCTCCCCTAATGCTAATGGTAATTTTTCCAAAGATCCTGCATGATCTAATGCTCCACATGTGGAAGGCACCACTCACGGTTCTGCTTGTCAGTAAGCGATTCGATACCATGTACCAAATACCACTGTGCCTAGGCTTTCAAAACCCTCAGCTTCCACATCACTCGATGGTGGTGGAATCGACAATTGTCACGCCACCAGCACTCGCCTCTAGGTTAGAGGGGCGTGGATTGTTGAAGGAACTTTCTGCTGTATGCTTTTTCAGCTTTTTTTTTTAATTATTTCCCTGCAATGCCCTCTGGGAAATGTAGTCCTTATTCAGCTGTATGAATGCACTATGCAGAAAGCTGTAGTCAGGCTCAAGTAGGTAAGGCAAATGACAGAAATTTATTATTTTTATATGCACAATGGTTCGATCATACCACACATAGGATTGTTGGTTCAGGACTTGGAAGCAAAAATTGTCCAAAACATATCCAACCACAAAATGCAGTTTTAAAGGTTCTCTCTGTTGCAGGAT
The DNA here is from genome assembly GCA_033557465.1 of Ichthyophis bannanicus. Taxonomy (NCBI): domain Eukaryota; kingdom Metazoa; phylum Chordata; class Amphibia; order Gymnophiona; family Ichthyophiidae; genus Ichthyophis; species Ichthyophis bannanicus. Next base: position 21,757,981 of record CM066049.1, on the reverse strand, counting down.
ACACAGTCTTTACCAGCAAGCCTAATTATATTCCCTTCTTAGCTTTGCTGGCTAAAGCACCAAACAAAAAGCACATTTAAAGTCTGTGGTAAACTTCCCCTTTATAAACACATGGGATCTCAGCCACCCTGCTTGTGATATAAGGGTGCCTTTTTCCTGGGAGACCTTCTTTCAGGACTGGCTTGCTTTTTCTACGTTCCCCGGTTTATAGCTTGGCACAAGGAACAGTCCATGGGAGTGTCCTCCTCAATCAGCTTCACCTCGGGCACTCCCAGCTGCATAGGCTCTGACTCCCCTTCCTGCTCAGCATGCTCAGCTAACAGCCTCCCGGGGGATCTTGGAGTCTCTCTTGTTCCTGGCTCCAAACTGTCCTGCAGCCGTGCTACATGCCAAATAGCACTCTCTCCAGCTGGAAGGTCCGTTCCTCTGCTCTGTTCAGCCTGGCTTCCTGCTTCTCCTCTCCTCCCTTCCACTAAGTCATACTCTGCTCTGGGTTTATACTTCCAGGGCTCTAGCTCCAACCCCACCCTCCTCAAGTGATGGCAATCAACCTGACTCCAGGCACCTGAGTGCTTGCAGCATGCACTGCCTAAAGGGTTCTGAGCCTTGTATCCTCTCCCCTTCATTCCACTAGGGGAAGCCTGAAATGTTTTCCACGTGGAAGGTTTCTGATCCCTGGAGGTGTTTATGGCTTTCCTACCCTGTCTTGGTAAAAGGGGGCCCTTTACTAGGGTGAATTCCCTGTCTCTTTGTCCTCCCCTGGACTCTGGATAGGCCTCCTTGCCACACAATGCGCCGAATTAAGAGCTCTAAGAATCATTCCTCCATGCCATCTGGCAGCGATTCCAGAGCACTCGATGTCTTTGGGCGAAAATGCTTCCAGGCATGCATGTTAGCCTCCAGAATAAATTCTTACATGCTCTACAAGGGCATGTTTCTGAAGGACATTACCAGGGATTTGGAAACTCATTCCTCTTCTTCTTGACAATAAGAGGGGTGCTTTCCAGATACTCATCAAACAAAGCCAGAACACTTCCAAGTTTCTCACCAGGACCTCCTTTGATGCCTTTGAATCAACAAGCAGAGTTTCAGCATCTACAGTGGGGCTTGTAGGATAGCCTGGCTACAGGCATCCAATTATGAGCAATGGATGCAAGACAATGTGTAGGTAACAGTCCACCAGGAGGAGAACAGCACACTGCCACGTAATTATGTGCAGAAAACAGTACAAAGACGTGGGCAGTATTTAAAACTCACAACTTTTTATTGGTCCTTATATAATGCAAGGGGGGCCAAACCTAACACAGGCCATGTTTCGTAGGTACTTCTTCAGGGGTGAGGCACACCATAAAGTTGTTTTTCACTAAGAGCTGCTATTCTTGATTGTCTTTGTACTGCCCACATCTTTGTACTGTTTTCTGAAAGACAATGTGGCCAATATCCCATGTACTAGCGAAAACCTTTTTGGGAAAGAATGAAGGGAAAAGGCAGGGGAGATTGAGACAGATGACCTCACCCTAAAATGCGTTTCCAGGAAAGCAGCTGATCCCTCCAAAACAAAGGCTCTTCCTAAGAAATCATTCTATGCTAAAAAGAAGAGATGCTAGCCTTCTTACCCACCCTCTGCTGCCTATCAACAACAACTTCCGCAGCAGAAGTAGCAGGGTCCTCGCCAACCCAGGAAGCCAAAGGCTCCTAAGCCTCAATCAGTTGCACAGCCACAGCCTGGTTTTTGATTTTTTCCTAGAGAGCACTGCCAATTTGCCTCTGCAGGGCCCATAATACCTCCACATTGCAGGCAGACTTTGCTATTATGCCCACAGGTGGTACCTCATAACATCAGAGCAATGGACACTCCACATTGTACAAGGGGGTTATCAGCTTCACTTTGAGACCTTAACCCCCACCAGCTTCGCAGGGGACTATCCCACACAACCCCTTCAAATCATTTTCATATGAAAAGAGATGACCATCCTGTTGTCCCAGGATGCCATAGAAGGAGTTCCTCCTACTCAAGAAAGGATGGGCTTCTACTTTCTATATTTTCTCATTCCAAAGAAAACAGGAGGCTTCAGGCCCATCTTAGATCTCAGAGACCTAAACAAGTTTCTGGTTCAAGAAAAATTCAAAATGATTTTACTTGGAACTCTTCTATCGTACCTTCAGAGACACGATTGACTATGTTCTCTAGACCTCAAAGAGGCATACACGCATATACTGATTCATCCTTCCTACAGACAGTATCTGCACTTCATGTTTCAGGGAAACCATTACCAATACAGGGTTCTCCCCTTCGGTCTAGTCTCTGCCCCAAGGGTCTTCACCAAATGCATGACAGTAGTCGCTGCCTATCTCTGCACCTTGGGCATATTTGTCTTCCCTTACTTAGATGACTGATCAGGGGAAACTCCCCTCAAGAGGTAAGACGCTCCCTTCATCGCACCACAGTGTTCCAACACCTAGGCTTTGTCATAAACTTCCCAAAGTCTTATCTCACTCCCTTCATCGCATCACAGTGTTCCAACACCTAGGCTTTGTCATAAACTTCCCAAAGTCTTATCTCACTCTAACCCAACAACTGGAATTCATCGGAGCGGTTTTAGATACACAGCAGGCAGAGCTTTCCTTCCACAGAATCGTTCTGCCCACCTCACTGAACTGGCGGAGCACCTGAAAAATCAGACTCATGTCACAGCTCGAGAAATGCTACGTCTCTTGGGACACATGGCCTCCATAGTCCATGTCATCCCCTATGCTCAATTGCACATGCGTCAAGCCCAATGGACTCTGTCTTCCCAATGGACACAGGCAAAGAGGCATCTCAGAGGCAAGATCCACATCACCCCTCAGCTGATCAAGTCCTATCAGTGGTGATGTTCCCCTCAAAACCTGCTCTTCATGTCACCTTTTCAGATGCCTCTACCTCGATGCACCTTGACATAGTAACATAGTAAATGACGGCAGATAAAAACCAGTATGGTCCATCTAGTCTGCCCAGTAAGATGACAAGAGTAGGTGCACCTGCCGCTCCATGCAGGCCACCCCTCCCCATGTCTTTGTTTAAGGGGTGAACCCACCGCTCCGTATAGGACACCCCTGTATGTTGAGAAATTAGTTAGTTAAGTTTATTTTGATTTTATCCTGTTGCTGTAAAGGGATCCACTGTGTCTATCCCATGCCATTTTGAATTCTGTCACTGTATTTGCCCCCAACACTTCCATTGGGAGAGCATTCCAAGCATCCACCACCCATTCAGTGAGAAAGTATTTCCTGACATTGCTTCCAAGCTGGGTTGGGGAGTGCATCTCAATGACTTAACCACACAGGGACTGTGATCACAATAAGAATCTGCCATGCAGCTCAACTTCCTAGAACTACAAGCATTGACAATGCTCTTTGGGTTTTTCAACCCCAACTTTCGAGGCAACCTGTTCTAGTCAGAATGGACAAATCAATTAACCATATTCTACATGAATAAGCAGGGGGAGGGGGAGACGGGGTCCCATCCACTTTGTGAGGAAGCACTTTGCCTGTGTTTCTTTTGCCATCTAGCACCACATTCAGAGCGGTATACCTCCTGGGCAAACACAATGTCCTTGCGGACAGGCTGAGCCAAATCCTTCATCCACACGAATGGACCCTGCATTGGTAGATGGCTGCTTGGATCTTTCAGATGTGGAGAACCCCACTCATAGATCTTTTTGCCACTCCACAAAACACACTGCTTCCTCTCTTCTGCTCCAGGGTTCAGTCACTACACCGACAGGCCCTGGATGCCTTCTTTCTACACTGGGGATAGGGGTCTGCTTTACGCATTCCCTCCCATCCCCTTGATTCCCAAGACACTCTTCAAGCTACAGGCCGACAAGGACTCCATAATTCTCATTGCCCCATTTTGTCCCATCAACCGAGGTTTCCTCTGCTTCTTCGCCTAGCGCAGACTCAGCCACTCAACCTGGGATGTGCATCTGACTCCTTTCTTAGGACAACAAGATGCTCCTCCATCCCAACATCCACTCTCTAGTCCTGACAGCATGGCTGCTGGAGGGCTAGTGCTTGGTAACCTCGACCTGCCACAGGAAGTCAAGAATTTACTCCTAGCATCACTCATGGACTCTACCAGATGATCTTATGCTTTCAAGCAATGTAGGTTGGCACTTTGGTGCTCCCAAAGGAAACTGACCCTTTTTCCTGCTTGGTGGAGTTCTTTTAAAAATGCCTCCTCCACCTATCCTTAGCAGACCTGAAAACTAACTCAGTCAGAGTGCACCTTAATGCCATTGCAGCTCATCATGAACCACTGCAGGGACAGCCTATCTCCTCACACCCCTTAGTAGCACGCTTCATGTGAGGTCTCCTGCTGTTCAAGCTGCCCATTAAGCTGCCTCTGGTGGCCTGGGATCTCAATGTGGATCTTACACTATTACTAAAGCCTCCTTTCAAGCCTTTAGCCACCACTTCACTGAAGTTTCTATCATGGAAGGTACTTTTCCTCATTGTCCTCACATCAGCTCATTGCATTAGTGAACTGCAAGCTCTGGTAGTGGGCCCACCCTATACCCGGTTCCACCATGACAAGGTAGTTCTGCGGACATATCCACATTTCCTTCTGAAGGTGGTTTCTTCCTTCCATTTGAATCAGTTGGTCATCCTACCTATTTTCTTCCCTAGACCACATGCGTCTTGAATGGAAGCAGCACTTCACACTTTATACTGCAAGCGAACTCTGGCTTACTATTTGAGTAGAACTAAGGGTCACAGACGATCCTCACAATTATTTATCTCTTTTGATCCTAGTCACATGGATTCCCCAGTGACAAAATGGACTCTATCCAGATGAATTGCAGATTGCATTTCTTTTGCTTATGCACAGGGAGGACTCTTTCTGGAGGGTCACGTTGCTGCTCATAATGTACAGGCTATGGCAACTTCCGTAGCAATCTCCATTCAGTATCCATTGAGGAGATCTGTCAGGCAGCGACCTGGTCCTCCATTCACACTTTTGCTGTCCACTATTGTCTGGACAGACACTCCAGTCGGGGTGCTATCTTTGGCCAAGCTGTACACCAGCATCTCTTTGGGACATAATATCAACTCCCTCCCTCTGTCCCAGACTTCCTCAAGAAACCAGATTACCTACTGGAATCAAAACCCACAACTAATCCAGACTCTTCTGCGGCAATCTTTTGGCCTCAGGGATTGTACTGCTCCACCCCCATACCTGTCTGGTTCCAGGGAGCTAATGAGTCCCATATGTGAAGACTGCATTTCTGCTTGTCCTAGAGATAACGTAGTTACTCACTTGTAACAGGTGATCTCTGGGAACAGCAAGAATCAGTCTTCACAACCTTCCCTCCTCCACTAGGAGTTGTAGGGTTCTTTATTTTTCCTCTTCTTCTTAGCTACAAACTCAACTGAGGAGAGGTATTGGGAAGGTGGGAAGGCAGGCACACAGGCGCTGTGGAGGGCTCCAAAAAGCTTTCCTATTGGACGCTGGGGAGTCTTCCCACATGGGCTCCGTTGGTGCTGACGTCATCTACAGGGTGGCCCAAAAAAAGTGAGAACATCTCGTAAATTATAAGCTTAAATAGTTTATTTATTTACCATTTTTAGCTATATAATGTCTTTATTTTGACAATTTCTGGTCGCCATCTTTTTTTAAAAAATTTGTCAATTGTTTACATCTGTCTTTTTGAATTTTTAAATAACTTATATGCTACGAGATGTTCTCACTTTTTTTGGGCCACTCTGTATATGTAAAGACTGATTCCTGTTGTTCCCGGAGATCACCTGTTACAGGTGAGTAACTACGCTTTCACTGGGGTGGGTAAGGAGATCATTTTTAGGGGGGTTTATAAAGACATCTCTGGTGCAGGGACATCCAAGTCAGTAAGGGGCATGGTGGAGGTGCAATGGACTTAGATGTCCCTGTTCTATTTCAAAAATGTCGGGGACATCTGCGATCCCATCCATGTTTAGAACTGCTCCAGGCACAAATAGGCATCAGGAAAGTGCTTGTTTTGGCCGTAAAACATCCAGAGGGTGTAGAGAAGATTTTGAGTTTCTAGCTTATGATCACAAGGGGCAGCACCGGGAATTGAATCTTGGTCACTCTGGTCCTAACCCACTACTCTAACCAACCTCTAAAATGCTTGTATGTAAAAGATAGAAGTCTAAAAAATAAGACGAGAGAGAGATAAAATATATAGCAGTAAATGAGAGGTAAGATATGATTAATATCTCAGAGACCTGGTGGAAGGAGGACAACCAGTAGGACACTGTGATACTTGGGTACAAATTATATCGCAATGATAGACTAGATCCAATTGGTGGAATGGTTGCAGTCTGTTAGAGGGCATTGAGTCACAAAGGATAAAAGTTTTGCAGGAAACAATACACTGTAGAATCTCTATGGATCGAAATTCCATGTAAAAAGGGGAAGACGATGGTAGTGAGGGTATACTACTGACCACTTGGCCAGAATGAACAAATGGATGATGAAATGCTCAAAGAAATCAGGGAAGCTAAAAAAAGTTACAACACACAGTAATAATAGGTGATTTCAATTACTCCAGTATCGACTGGGTCAGAGTCATAGTAGGACATGCTAGGGAGATAAAGTTTCTAGATAAAATAAATGACTGCTTCTTGGAGCAAATGTTTCATGAACCAACAAGATGGGAAGCCATTTTGAACCTAGTCCTTAGTGCAAAAGATAAGGGTGTTGGGGCCACTTGGCAATAGTGATCATAGCATGATCACGTTTGATTTAATAAATGGAGGAAGGATGGCAAGGAAATCCATAGTACTACCTTTTAACTTTCAAAAGGAAGACAATGATAAAATTAGGAAAATAGTTACAAAAAAAGGAGTAGCTGCAAAGGTTAAAGATTTTCATCAAGCATGGGTGTTGTTTAAAAATATTATCTTGGAAGCCCAGACCAGCTCTATTCCATGCTTTAAGAAAAGTGGAAAGTCCAAATAACTGCCAGCATGGTTTAAAGGTGAGGTCAGAGAGGCTGTTGTTGCCAAAAAAGCGTCTTTCAGGAAATGGTAAAAGGAGCCAAATGATGAGAACTGGAAACAACATAAGCACTGGCAAATTAGATGCATGGCATTGCTAAGACACGCAAAGAGAGAATTTGAAAAAACGTTTGCTGTGGAAGCAAAAATGCATAATAAATCTTTTTCAAGTACATTTGTAGCAAAAAACCTGTGAGAGAGTCAGTTGGACCATTAGATGATAGAGGGGTTAAAAGGGCACTAAGAGGGGACAAGGCCATAGCGGAGAGACTGAATGAATTCTTTGCTTCAGTCTTTACTGAAGAAGATATAGGGAAGTTACCCATGCCCGAAATGGTATTTAAAGATGATGCATCATAAGAACTGAAAGAAATATTGATACACTGGGAAGATGTATTACAACTATTTATTAAACTAAAGAGCAACAAATCACCTGGACCAGATAGCATACATCTGAGGGTACTGAAAAAACTGAAATATGAGAGTGCAGATCTACTATTAGTAATCTGTGAACTATCATTAAAATCATCTGTAATTCCTGAAGATTGACAAAAAGAAAAAGAGGAAACTGAGAAACTTTCCTCTCCCCTTCCCTCTGAAAAATTAAATGTATATGTGAAGAATTTGTGTATGTACATTTAGTTTTATCTGTCCCCTTAGATTGGAAAGAGTGATGTAGCACCACTCTTCGAGATGGGCACTACGCATGTTCTGTTACGTTTCTTTGCTAATGTATTTTAGTTTTTAAGTTTTTAATTTTGTATGTTTTTATTGTGATGCTTTTAGCATCATTAATTTTTAATTTTTATATTTCTAATTATATTTTAACTTTATGTATTTGTGTGCCCATTTTTAGACCCCTGATGAAGGCTTAACGCCAAAACTTTTTAAGTTAGGTCTCCAATAAATAAATACCTCCTGTTCACCTTACATAGTGTAGCTGTGGTTTTTGTGCCCTCCGCTCCTTGTTTGGTTCAAAAATACAAAACACTTCTGTTGAAAAACATTTACATGGAAAATGAAGAAAATACAAAACTCCTAAAGCTACCATTTTAGACTTCAAGTATAAAATCCTTTTCCTAGGAGTCTGAGTTTCCTGTGTTATATTAGGATGGATCCTCACTATTTGGCCAAGAAACCTTTTGGGGGCCTTTTCCTACAGTGCGCTAAGCAGTTAACTCAGGTTTAGGAGCACATCAAGCATATGCTTGGGCCCACAGTAACTGTTAGCATGAGAACAGGACTGTTACCATGCACTGATTCGCATGCTAACTGCAACTCATGCACTGGGGGGGCAAATGAGCAGGTTAGGGGTGAAGAGTTAGCATGGTGAGCACATTGCAGGCGGCATGGGGTAAACACCAGGTGCTATTACTGTTGCAATTAGCATAGCTGCAATTACTTCCATCTCAATAGGTGGAATTAAGTACACCTACAGTAATAGGCTCCCTTTTAGGGTATGGTGCTGTTCATGCCCCTGGCAGTTAACATGGAGGCTTTGCACTTAACCCGCATGAATTTTCACGTTATTGGTGCATGATATTTCTGCATATTCATACGTTGATGATATTGTCGTCCTCCATCATACCTTCCCTTCTGCCCCTGATCTCGCACCTCTCAACTCTTGTCTTGCAGCTGTCAGATTCTGGTTATCTTCCAACCTTCTCCATTGTAATCCAATAAAATCTGCAGCTATTTGGTTTACTCTCAGTGATTGCTGCCCTTCCCTGGCCCTGCTGCTTTCTGATATTCCAATTTCCCTTGTTTCTTCCCTTCGTTACCTTGGTGTGACCCTAGCTTCCTCCATGTCGTTCCGTGAGCACCTCTCTATACTTATCCGTTGTTCCTTCTTTTCTTTGCACCAGATATGTGCCATCTGCCCCTTTCTAACCACCTCTTCCCTCACCACCTTAGTTCTTTCTCTTGTTGCATCACGATTTGACTATTGTAATATTGCCTTGGCTAGTCTCCCCCCTATTAGCTCCATTGCCTCCAATTGTTCTAGAACACCGCTGCTTGCATCATTACTTACTCGTCCTGTACAGCCCATATCACTCCCATGCTCATCCGACTCCACTGGCTTCCTATACAATTACGCATTCAGTATAAGATCCTAACTTTAGTCAAAAAGGTTATCCACACTGCCACACCTCAATATCTCTCAGACCTTATCCATCTTCTTTCTCCCCACCATGCCCTCTGGTCCCTACATGCAAACCAGTTACACCTCCCTTCCACTTCTGAAGCTCACTTACAATCCACCGTACCTCTGCCTTCTTTTTCCTTAGCCCTGCCCTTTGGAAATGCCATCCCCTCTGACCTCTGGCTTGACCTCTCCTTCCTCAAATTCAAGACTAATCTAAAGACATATCTTTTTCTCCATGCCTTTGACCTTCCTGTACTTCCCCCGTAATTTTTTCACCTCCTTGACCTTTTGCTGTTTCACGTTTTTTCACTCTATGCTATGAGTGATTCTATCCTGTCCTATTAAATTTTTATATATATATACTGTATATTTATATATTTATTTTAGCTAACAGGTTTTTTATACCACTTTATCATTTCAGTCAAAGCGATTTACATTATAGCTTAAACTTGGTAACGGGGACATTGATAACTTGGATTTTTCTGAGACAATAGAGGGTTAAGTGACTTTCCCAAGGCCACAAATTTGTCGTTCTTTTCTCTTTCTGGCCTTAACAGCCACCTTTTTGTGTTTGTACACTGCATTACCACCTGTGTGAATGTGCGGTTTATCAAGTGTGGCAATAAAGATAAAGATTCAGGTGCAAAACCATAGAACACTTTTTTTAAAATGGCCCCTTTATCTTGATTATGGAAAAACAATCTAAATATTCAGTCTCTCTCTGAGTCCAACAAAAGAATAACGAAGTGGCAATATCCAAATTTTGAGGCAGTAATGTAGACAAAATATCCAATTCAGTAGGCAAATAATAAGCTACTACAGTTGCTGATAAGTTAGATTCCTGCATTTCTCTGACTTCTTTTAGATAACCTCTAAGCATATCCTTAGACACTATATTCGAAACATAAAGAAAATTTGGCAGTCTGATATTTCTTTTCAATAAATTCTCCAACTAATTCACGCCTAGCAAAGGCTGGCTTCAAAACATTAAAAGGTTTGGCTTTTTATGAAGAGAGAGCTTGGTACCATTACTAAGTCTAATAAAAACTAATTGATAGCAATATCCCCATTTTTTCTGTTCTTCTCAAGGCTATTTTGATTCAATGAATTTTTCATCAAAAGATCACCATAGCTATCTTTAATATCCAAAACAGATTCCTTATCCATCAGCAATGGCTCAAATCAATGATCTAAATTCTGCAAACCCAAAGATTCCTTAAGTTTGCTAATTCAGAGAGCAGAGTTCTTTTCCGCCTTCAAATTACATTCTTCTCGACACCCACCCTCGGCACTGTAGATGACCTAGTTGGAGATAGCAAAGGTACTCTAGCAAAGATGACCTAGCTACAGAGCAAAAGTACTCTAATTCCTCCGCAGTCACAGAGAACTTGTCATAAGAGATAGGATATGAAGACTGGCATCTCTTCAGTGTAGATATTCGAGAGGAGGGTTTTAAATTGCTAGATAATGGAGATTTCTTCTTAAACACCTTGGCACACTGAACAACTTCTGGACCTGGGTTCAGTTCCTCCCAGATAGAATGGATGCCTCAGTAGTAACTTTCCCCTGGGACCTGATATTATCCCCATACAAATCCCTTTTAACAAGGAAAGGGAGAATAGAGGACTAAGGAAGAATAAAGATGGAGACTTCACCTTCCTTTTGGCCGTTTTGGTGAAAGAAAATTTAATAAAAACCTCTGAACTTGAAGGAAAGTTAACCTCAAAGTTCAGTGGCAGCCATCTTGAATCCCTTGGCTAGCATATAACAGTGAAGCGGAAGAGGTAGTGAAACCCCAAAAAGCATCAATCAGAAAATGGAAAGCAGATCCTAATGAAGAAAACAGGCATTTTCTGCTAGCTTTTGAAAAGTGCTCTTTTGTGATATCACATCACATCACAAAAGTTAACTTTTGTATGGTAAATTTTGGCATGGTCCACTTTTGTGTGAAGATTTATTTGAATTTGGCATTAATGAGCTTCTACAATGCAAAGTCATGCAAAGTAGTTCATTAATGCAGAAAAATGTGAAAAAACGGGTGTGAAAAAGTTTTGTGGGCCCATTTTTCCTGAAGGCCCCCCCCCCCCCCCACAGCTCAGGTGCTATTATAATTTTTTACAAGAGCTGTTAAAAAGAGTGCCAGCCAGACTGAAAGCTTTCCAGACCCCCTTCCAAGGCAGACCTCAACTTCTTAGTGACCTAGTGAACCCAGTGCTCCCCTCCCAGCCCCAATGCAGAGCAAAAATGTTTTAAGGCCCCCCCCCCCCAATGCTGAAGCCATACCCCTTAACAAAATACAGCTGCCGGTTGACCCACCAGTTTGCAGCCCTTTCTCACTATCCACCCCAAAAGGTTTTGGAGAAGGGGTGATGGAGCAAAATCACACCCTTATTTGGCAATCCAACCCCTAGGGGTAGTACTGTGAGACTACCACTAAGAATCAGTTGTTCACATAAGCAGCAGCTGGGGCAGGAGTTAATGAATGCTCCAGGATCCCTTGGAGGGCGGGAAGAGAGATGTGATGGTAGGCCAGCTCTCAGTTGTACTTTGGTAAGGGCTGAGACTTCCTGGGGTAATTAAAATATTTCAACCTCATGTTAAGGCTGGGAATGGGGTGCATCAGACTCACTGAGCCACCAAAGAGGAACAATAATCATCTAGGTCAGGCGACAGGCCCTTTAATTTGATGTGCTGCCCAAAATGTGTGAAATTGGTGGCTGTGGCAACACATAAGAAATTTCCTGCAAATTTTAAGCTCTGGATGTAAATGAACCAAGAGCTCATTTGCATCTCTTAGCTAAATTTTGCAGAAATGGGTACTAACCTGCAAACATTTTCACAGGTTAGTGCAAAGGGCACTTTATGAGGTCACTGCCCTTGAATAATATGCATCTAGTCACCAAGTAGCATAACATTTTTGTTAAAATGGTAGATAAAGGTAAAAAGAAAAGGAGACCGCTATGGCTTTTGAAAGAAGTAGCTGAAAAAGTGAAGAAAAAGAGGGAGGCCTTCATGAAATACAAGAGATCACAGAGAGAGGAAGACAGGCATCTATATTTGGAAAAACTTAGAGAAGCCAGCAAAGTAGTCAGGAAAGCAAAGATTCAAAAAGAGGAGGAAATAGCCAATGCAATAAAATGGGGAGATAAGACATTTTTCAGATATGTTAGTGAGAAGAGGAAGGGCAAAAGTGGTATTGTCAGACTCAAGGGTGAAGGGGAGGAATATGTAGAAGCTGATGAGGATAAAGCGGAATTGCTTAACAAATATTTCTGTTCTGTGTTCACAGATGAAGAACCAGGAGCAGGACCTCAAAAAACACCCGCAAACAGGAACAGAAGCGAGGGGCATCTTGAACAATTTTCAGAAGACTGTGTTCATGAGAAACTAGCTCAAATTAAAGTAGACAAAGCGATGGGACCGGATGGGATACACCTAGAATACTGAGGGAACTTGGGGATGTTCTAGCAGCTCCACTGACTGACCTTTTCAATGCCTCGTTAGAGTCAGGCAGGGCCGGCCCGTCCATTGAGCAAGAATGTTTTTTGCACAGGGCCCCGCGTTTCAGGGGGCCCCGCGCAAAGAACATTCTGCTTTTTTTCAAAATTAAGTTTAAAAAAAAAAAGCTGGACGCTACCGCTGCCGCTGCCGCCACAGCAGCAGCAGAATGGAGTGTCCCGCGGGGCCCCCTCTGCCCGGCTGAGCTCTCCCTCTGCGATGGCTGAGCCCCTCTGTGCCGGCTTTCACATACGCAAAGGGAGAGTGTCTCTCTCGCGTCTCTGTTAAGCCTGCAGGGGCAGATGGGAAATTTCCCATCAGCCCCTGCGGGCTTAACAGAGACGCGAGGGAGACACTCTCCCTTCACGTATCTGAAAACCGGCACAGAGGGGCTCAGCCATCGCAGAGGGAGGGAGGGAGGGAGGGACTCAGCCAGGCAGAGGGGGCCCCGCGGGAAACTCCATTCTGCTGCTGCCGCAGCGGCAGCGACAGCGGTAGCATCCAACTTTTTTTTTTAATGTTCCTTGGACCGATGGGGGGGGGTTAGGACTGGTAATGGGCTATGGAGGGGGTTAGGACTTGACTTGAGGTGGGCTGTGGGTTGATTGGGGGGGTTAGGACTGGTAATGGGCTATGGGGGGGCTAGGACTGGAAATGGGCTGGGGGGGTTAATACTGGAGGTGGGCTGATGGGGTTAGGACTGGTAATGGGCTGTGGGCTGTTGGGGGGGTTAGGACTGGTAATTGGCTGTGGGCTGATGGGGGCTGTCTGGTAATGGGCTATGGGGGGGGGTTAGTACTGATAATGGGCTATGGGGGGGCTAGGACAGGAAATGGGCTGATGGGGAGGGGGTTAGGACTGGTAATGGGCTGTGGGCTGATGGGGGCTGTCTGGTAATGGGCTATGGGGGGTTTAGGACTGATAATGGGCTATGGGGGGGCTAGGACAGGAAATGGGCTGATGGGGAGGGGTTAGGACTTGAGGTGGGCTGATGGTGTAAGGACTGGTAATGGGCTGTGGGCTGTGGGGGGGGGGTTTAGAACTGGTAATGGGCTATGGGGGGGTTAAGACTGGTAATGGTCTTTGGGCTGATGGGGGCTGTCTGGTAATGGGCTATGGGGGGGTTAGGACTGATAATGGGCTATGGGTGGGCTAGGACAGGAAATGGGCTGATGGGGAGGGGTTAGGACCTGAGGTGGGCTGATGGGGTTAGGACTGGTAATGGGCTGTGGGCTGATGGGGGGGGGGGTTAGGACAGGCAATGGGCTATGGGGGGCTGACTGGAAATGGGCTGATGGGGGCTTAGGACTGGTAATGGGTTATAGGGGGGCTTAAACTGAAAATGGGGTGATGGGGGGTTTGGACTGGAAGTGAGTTGATGGGGGGGCTAGGACTGGTATTGGGTTGGGGGTTGCTAGGACTGGAAATGGGCTGATGGGGGGCTAGGACTGGAAATGGGCTGATGCAGGGACTAGAAGGGAATGGATGCTGGGTGAGGCTGGAACTAGAAGGGAGCTGATGTTGGGGGAGGATTAGAATGGGATGGGGCTGGGAGAGTAAAATGGAGAGGGGAAAAATATTTTGTGTGGGAGGGATGAAAAATCTACAATTGGCTGGGTATTGGGAGAGTAAGTGGGGATTGAGGATGCAGGGGTAAAATTTGAGTGGATGAAATAGGAATGAGGAAAGAGCAAAAGGAGAAAGATTAGTATGTTAAAGCAGATGTAGAGAGAGAATGGAAAAAAAAACTAGGAGAGAAGAAAGGACAAATGGACAGCAGACCATGGAGAGTTAGCAGAAGACACGAAGAAACCAGAAGAAAGTGGCTGGAACAATTGCAGCTGAATAAAAATGCACAAAAGGTAGAAAAATATCTCTTTATTTTGAATTTATTAATTGGAATATGTCAGCTCTGGTAAATGTGCATCATTAACGTCTGCGTTTTGTTTAGTACAAGAGCAAATTAATGTATAGTTTTATTTCTACAGTGTTGTACATTCCAAGTTTGGCTTTTGGGATTCCCAGTTTAATTATTGTCGTCCTGTTTCTAAATTGTGATTCCTTGTTTGGTGATGGTTTATGTTCTGTTCATGTGTAACTGAGCTGAGGTATTCTGTTTATATAATTCCTATTTGACATTGCCACTTGTTCTCTTTCCCCCGTAGGTCATGTATTGGTATTCTCTGAAATGTATTGGTTTAATATTTGCATGTTTCCTTTTGATAGGTAGGGTATGGTGCTTTGTGAGTCCTGGTAGTGCTGTTAGGATACGGCGGGTTTGCTATGGGTTCTAAATGGGCAGTGTTTGTAGTAGTTCCTAATGTGTCTGGCGGTTGGCACTGGATTATAGTAATGTAGAAATCTTTTAGTCTTTCTTTATTCATACACTCATTAAGAGGCATGTTTACTAAACGTTAGTATATGGTAACATTATGCAAATATTTATGCAAATGAGGCCCCGCACCGAGTCTCCACACATGGCCCTGCACCCCCCTTGGGCCGCCCCTGGAGTCAGGAGTGGTGCCAAAGAACTGGAGAGAGGCGCATGTGGTGCCTTTACACAAAAGCGGAAGTAAGGATGTGGTTGAAAACTACAGGCCGGTTAGTTTAACTTTGGTTGTGAGTAAATTATTGGAAACGTTGCTGAAAGAGAAAATGGTGAGGTTTCTGGAGTCCAGCGGATTACAGGATCCGAGGCAGCATGGATTCACCAGAGGCAGGTCTTGTCAGACAAATCTGATTGATTTCTTTGACTGGGTGACCAGGGAGTTGGACAGAGGGAGATCTCTAGATGTGGTGTATTTAGATTTCAGTAAAGCCTTTGACACTGTTCCTCACAGGCGACTTATAAACAAACTGAGCACCCTAGGGATGGACCCTAAAGTTACTGCTTGGGTTAGAAATTGGTTGGGTGGGAGGCAACAAAGAGTACAGGTAAATGAAGCTCACTCTGAGGAGAAGGATGTTACCAGTGGTGTGCCCCAGGGATCTGTCCTTGGTCCAATTCTTTTTAACATCTTTGTTAGTGATATAGCGGAAGGGCTGTCGGGTAAGGTTTGCCTCTTTGCGGATGATACCAAAATCTGCAATAGAATAGGTGGTACCCAGGACGGTGTACATAACATGAGGAGGGATCTAGCTAAGCTTGAAGAATGGTCTAGAATTTGGCAGCTGGGATTTAATGTTAAAAAATGTAAGGTCATGCATTTGGGCTGCAGCAATCCGAGGGAGCAATATAGTACAGGGGTTGAAGTACTTTTGTGCTTGAAAATGATATTGACTTTTCCAGTTAGGCACCTTACTAAAAATTTTCCCTTTTGTCTCCCCAATTAATATTTGCTTGCATTTAAATATGTTTATTTTTTTTCAAATGCCTTTTTATCTCCATACAACATAAACCCAATCATTTGTTTATATTTTAGTTTTACATCCATAACATCTTTTCCACTGGTTTATATAAAGTTCCTGGGTCAAAAAACACATTTCATCAAATTGACATTTTATGTTGTCACAGGCTTTTCCTTCTTGTTCTCATTCCCACCTATTTCTCCTCCTTCCCCTCCCATCTATTCACTCCACATTCACATAATCTCTCACAATCCTAACCCACTTCCCCACCCCTTTCCCGTCCCTATTTATTCCTATTTACATTGTTATTATCTTTATATTCATTTGTTTCTTGCATGAGCAAAAGTAGACACCCCACATGTTACCAGGTCTTCATTTTTGTGCAGCTATTGCACATGTCAAAGGCCTTGTCAACATCTATGTGAGTTAAATCAAGTTACGAAAATGGATTGGTAGAATTTGGTGCTAAAGAAAAGGCAATGCAAGGGATACCAAAGGGATATTTATCCACTAAACTTTCTGAATTCCCCTTCAGAGAAAGGAACACAAGAAGCAGGCGTTGACTACCTCACTCTAACCCAGAAATAGTTCCCTCCCTCCAGCACAAAAATGACAAAAGCGATTTTTAAAAAGTTAAAATTTAGTGAATGTCTTGAAGCTCTTTCATCAGAAGAACATGGTGCAAGTCCTGGTGATGTAAACCCTACAGATGGAAATGGTTTAGAACTGCTCAAATCTGCGATGCTGTTTCTGAAGTGAAATTAAGGTTAATTAACAGTAAATGTGGGCTGAAAGCATGTTTGCAAGTACTAGTGTGAGGATCAGGAAGATCGGTATTCTGATATGGTAGTAGAGATGTTGTAATACATGAGATTTTATGACCACAGACATCCCTTCTTTAAAGATGACTCATGTCTGAAGGAGGCGTTATGCTCGCAAAGATCGTTTCTTTAACGCTGGGTCTTTAAAATGCCTTTGACAACCTTCAAAGACCCTCTGTTTGCAATTTGTGGTCATGTATTCTATGTTTGTAGAGGCTGCATTCATGTTCTTTATCTGTAATGAGGTATTTTGCAAACATGTTGTTTCTGTAGCAGTCTGGTTTGTTCTCTTTTCCCAACAAGAGGTGTCTTCTAAAGACTGGTGTGATCAGGGCCAGCACAAGGAGATGAGGTCCCCTAGGTGAACCTCATCTCTTGTGCTCCTTCCCCTGTCTGTCGCCTACAGCTGCCGCTGCCACCCCTCTCTAGGACCTGTGGTGGTGG
Organism: Ichthyophis bannanicus; assembly: GCA_033557465.1. Taxonomy (NCBI): domain Eukaryota; kingdom Metazoa; phylum Chordata; class Amphibia; order Gymnophiona; family Ichthyophiidae; genus Ichthyophis; species Ichthyophis bannanicus. The sequence continues at coordinate 21,740,701 of CM066049.1, read as the reverse complement.
GAATGGCCACAAACAGTAACTGTGGTGCTTACCTTCAAACTTAGACACCACGGAGCTTTTTGCTTCCGCCTTCTCTGATGCCCGATGCCAGCTTCTTTTGTAATCAGGAAGTTGGCATCGGGCATCAGAGGGAGCAGAAGCAAACAGCATCAAAGTTTCAAGGTAAGTGCTGCGAGGCTGTTTGCAACCATTGCTGCGGCTGCAGGTCCCGAGAGGGACAGCAATGGTGCCCCCGGAGGCCCACTGCTCTAGATGACTGCCTAGTTCGCCTAATAGTAGGGCCAGCCCTGGGTGTAATATTTGCAGTGTTGCCTTTCACAGACTCTGTGGCTGGTTGGAAGGGGTGTGTCTATTGTGGCGGTGGGTCCCCGGATGGTCACCCCACCCATTAAAGATGGCCTTGCCATGTAAATATGAGCACATTATATTTGAAAAAAAGCACGGCAGATAAATATTTCTTTTTGCCGCTAACATTCAGTGCTACCTAAAAGCGTCGGAGGATCATGATCCTTTCTTCAAAGTGTTTTACCTCTTTGTATTTTGTAGAGTCTCCCAGGCAGGAAAGGAGACTACCAGATAAATAAGCAACCAACTACAGCTCAAGCTACTGGGATCTCAGCTAGTAAAATTGCTCAGAATTATAATCCACTGGAGTTGAACAAAGGGACATGTTTACCAAGCTGGGTTAACGGTTAACCTGGACTATCTGCGACTAGGTCTCATGTTATTCAATGGGACCTAGGTGCAGATAGCCCGAGTTAACCATTAGCCCGGTGTAGTAAACATACCCCAAAATGTTAGTAGCAAATGAGCGTGATGCAGGTTGGTGAACTCACATTTTCTTCTGTCTAGAAAGTTTATCCAGGCCACAGATAACATTGGGCCAGCTGTGTGATCAGAGCTGCAGGGGCGTGGGGCAGAAAGTGATGAGGGGCCCCAAAGCTCCTCTGCAGGCTATGTCTCCTTTAGCTTGAGGCAGAATTGGGGCCCCCTGTGGCATGGAGGTCCAGGGTAATCACCTTGTTTGTCACCCCCTAACACTGGTCCTGCATGTAATATTGCTCCCACATTTGCAACCCTCCAGAGTTCTCTAGTTTTCTTTACTCTTCCCGTGTATATACTAACCTAGTTTAAACAAAAAGAAGCCTTTGTCACAGCAGGTATTTAGTTCCACTCCAGTTTGGCTGGATCTCTGTGTAGCCTTAGTAATACTGAGGATCTTACAATGAAAAGAAAAATAATTCAGGATCATAAAGGAAGAGGGTAACTTGCACACTTGTCAGGAGCCTTCACAGGAATTGCTTTCCAGACCCAACTCTTCTGGGCTCCCTGCTCTTGCAGTGTCTCTCCTTCTGCACTCTGTTCAAAAAGGTGGTCTCTCTCTCTCTCTCTCTCTCTAGCTCCCTATACTAGTCTTCAGCCCCTACCACCGCTGTCATAATTTTTTAAGCACTCACTCAAGCTCGCCAGCCTCTTGGGTCTATTCTAGATCCATGCATCAAATAGCATCTCTTAAGTCCAGCTACTCTGTTCTAGGACAAGGGGGGGACTTTAGGAGTTTTAAATGCTCTATTTTTATAACTTTTTTTGTGAGTGAGTTTAAATCCTGGTATCTTTTTACTGTAATTCGGGAAGAGCAGATTTTGTCATCTATTGCCACTTTTGCTTCAGTAAACATTTTGTAACTGGAACAAGATTCTGTGTATACAGGGTATAACTGGAGTAACTGAGACTCAGATCTCTTTGGGCCTAGTGGTAGGTTGTGCAGTAAGTAGGTGGAACTAAAGAATGAGACACTATGTGGATGAGGGACTTTGGGGCTGTGGGATCACTGTTGAAAGGATGTGGTGGGAGCAGAAACAGTGACAGAATTCAAAAAGGCATTGGACAGACAAAGAGGATGGAATCAAAGCAAATGTAAATAACTTCATAAATAGAGAGGGGCAGGTACAACCTTAAAGGCGAAGAGGCCGATTCTAATGGGGGCATGTCTGGGCCGTCCGGACATCCAAAAATTGTATGGGCCTCAATTGTACACAATTCTGCAACTGCAGGAGTTATACATTCCCACGGTTGCAGAATCAGGGCACTTAGACGGCCCGGTGTGCCTCTTATTCTGCTGCAGGAGACGTCTAGAATGCTGCCTGGCCAGCCCTCCCAATGCTCCTGCCGGTGTGCCTCTTATTCTGCTGCAGGAGACGTCTAGATTGCTGCCTGGCCAGCCCTCCCAACGCTCCTGCTGGTGTGCCTCTTATTCTGCTGCAGGAGACGTCTAGATTGCTGCCTGGCCAGCCCTCCCAACGCTCCTGCCGGTGTGCCTCTTATTCTGCTGCAGGAGACGTCTAGATTGCTGCCTGGCCAGCCCTCCCAACGCTCCTGCCGGTGTGCCTCTTATTCTGCTGCAGGAGACATCTAGATTGCTGCCTGGCCAGCCCTCCCAACGCTCCTGCTGGTGTGCCGGTGTAGTGGCATCCTGTCGCAATGAAACCGGCATGTCTAGCAGGAGCACCCAATGCCCGACTCCACAAATATATCGTTTCCCTGCTGCCCAACCCTTGGCGGGGGCAGGTAGGGCATTTCCCGCGGTGACACATAGTCTTTGGGGGGCTGCAAGGCCCGATCACCCCCCTCACACCTGGCACTTATTGCACTTTTGAGGTGGAATAAGCCAGGCATCTAAGTGGCTACCAGTGGACGTACAGGGCCAAAACCAGAATAGGCCCTGAACGTCCATGTGTTTCAGTGTGCCCCCACTCTGCCTGCATCCTGCCTGCTCCTGCCCCCATCCAGCACTTCCTGCACAAAGCCTCTGTACATGTGGAGAGGCAACAGAGCAGAACGCGATCCCTGCGAATAGCGGGGGTTGCACATCCAAGCCGAACATACAACCCCGCTATTCAGGGATCAGAATCTACCTGATAGAGGAGAGTAACCTGCCCAAAGCAGGTACAACTCTACTTCTCTAGCCACCTTACTGGATAGACTAGATGGACCATGGTGGTTTTTATCTGTCATCATTCACTATGTTACTATGCTACTATGAAAGAAGATCCTAATCTGTAAGGAGCTTATATCAGATATTGCAGTACATCTGGAAAAATTACCCAGTGCCACATCAAGTTTGTAAAGATATCTGCAGTGCCGATAAGTATGATTCTTTTCTTTAAGGGAAGACTCTATAAATGAGATACAAATCCAAAGTTGTACCACCTTTTCAGACCACCTTGGAAGACTAGGTGCTGTAGATTTACTGTGTGAAAGACCTGGCCTGCAATCTACAATACTTCCACTCACACCTTGCCAAGAAAACCTAGGAGATAGTAACAACTATTCATAGAGTTGCAACGAGTCGGCATTGACTCAATAGCACACAACAGCAACCACTACTTTAGGCTGGCTGTCCTCATTTTTCCCAAGGATCTTGACATAACCATACCTACCACTGCACATTGAAAGAAGGCTTTCAAGGCTCCCTCTCTTGGGCCACAGCAACTGGATAGATTCACATATGCATTTCTGTAGCAAAAAAAAATATATATAGGGCGCCTTTTCTTCACCCAATGCCCCCCTCACTTTTCTTTGCTACTGCCTTCAGTATTTGTCCTGAGCATGTCTGAATTCTGCCAGGTCAACTACCACTGCCTGTGTGCTTAGGCTATTCTGTGAATCCACCACTAGAGAAGGATCCAAACAATTATTTTGCCCTTTTCTTCTTAAATCTTTACAACAGTATCAAAATTATTTTTGTTATGCCTTAAATGAATGTCTACATTTGACTGAAGTTCTTGTTGCTGCCACCTTACAGCAAGTAAGAAATGCAAAGACCTCATCCCCCACCTTCATACTTCCCCCCTCCCCCACCTTTTCTTTTTCACACTTGCAAACACCTACATGCTTCCGTGTAATTTCTAACCACAGAAAATTAAAATAACTGATGACTACTTTTTATTGGTCTTCTGAAACGGCAAGTCAGAGATGACCATGGGGGCCACTGGTAGTTGGAGGTGGACTTACACAGTTCACATGCAATTCTAGTATTGTGTGAACATTACCAAGAAGCCTAAGTCTTCCTGTTACATAACCACAATGCAAATATACAGCAACGTTTATAATTAATTGGTAAAGGCTAGTGGTTTACTGAAAAAAAAAAGTGGGGCTTTTTTTAGATTCTTTTTCACACCTCTTCTTAAAGCTTCTGATGTACTGTTTGCAATGGTTAAACAATGCTGCACTTCTTCAGATTTAGTAGTGTTTTGCAGGTTTTTTCTTATTCAGGTATCAGTATGCTTACAATCGCTGCATATGCAGATTTAGTAAGGCTGGCAGAGCTCTGTTGGATAATTTCTGGATTTCCTTTGCTGGAGATCTACTTAATCAATGGAGTGGTATGGGACATAAGACAAGAAAATGCTCCATACTTTTGTCTATGAAACTACAAAAGAACAGAAGACTACTTTATGATGTCACAGTAGCTTGGGCTCATATAACCTTCCCGTGCCAGTCCTCTGAGCCATGCAGATCTAGAGGTGAGAGGTTGTGTATCCATATGTTAGTTCCAGAGCCACCAAACTCTGCATTCTTGTGTTAAAGTCCGAGCCATCCAAATTTACAGAAGAGAGGCCTGTGCTGGCTGTAGGGAGTGTGAGTAGAAGATCGCCTGCGGCACCAGCATAGTTCCTTGTGGTGTTCACATGCATGGCTGAACAGAACATCTTCACTGCCTGCGCACACTGCGCCACAGGTCTCACAGATACAGACCCAGCTCGTGGAAGATCAGAAGGTACAGCGGGAGTTTCTGCTGCTTCTCAGCATGTTCAAAAACCTGCATACTAAGCTGATCTTGCAATTCATGAGACAAACATAGAAGAAGTGCCAAAGGGAGTGCCAGCCCAGGGAGAAGTGTGGGAACGACTGCTGCTACAGAGGCATTTTGTCTGGGGAGGAGGCAGGGTCAAAATGGGGAAGAGGAAGATGAAATGGCACAGGATAGGAGCAGCAAGGTGGGAGACAAGAGGAAGATGCCAAGGGAAAAACAGGAGACAGATGCTGGGGATGGGGGAGTTTAAGAAGCAGGGGAGTAGGTGCTAAGGATATAAGGCAGTCAAAAGACAGGAGCATGGGTAGAGTTTGGGGAGGAGCAAGAAGGGATAATTTCCCTCCAAATTTTCTGGAGTGAATCAACCCATGAATGCCCAAAAATGCAAGTGGGATCACATGGCCCACTCAGACCATAATGCTGTGTTGCTAGCAACTGGTGCACCAAAGTAAGTGTTGGGAGAGCTGCAGGTTTCCAGGTGTCTTCAGTGCAGTTTATTCCTGCAGATACCTCTTCCCTCTACTGGCACACTTCCTGTTTCAAAGAAGTGTGCCAGTAGAGGAAAGATGGGGGCTGCAGAGGCCAGTAGCACTGAACATGTCCTGAATCACTAGGATCTGCACAGCTGAGTATGGAGAAGATGAAGGAAGAAGAAAGGGGGGAAAATGGGGGGGGGGTAGGAAAGAGGTAAAAAAGGGAGAGATATGAGAAGAGGAGACATTGGGAAAGAAAGAATTGGGAAAGGAGAGCATAGGAGGGAGATGGTAAAGATGTGGACGTCAAGAACAAGAGAAAGTGGAAGGAAGAAGACAAGAGGAGAAGGAGGTTGAAGGATGGGAGAAATGAGATGAGAGTGTAAAGGGGAAGAAGCAGATATATGAGAGGTGGGAGTGGAAGTAAAAGATAATGGTGAGGGGACAAGGAGAGAGGGAAGAGAAGAGATAAAGGGGGAGAAGGATGGTGAGAAGAAAGGTAAGAAGGAATAGAGAAGATGATTGAGGAGGGAAAGCAGAAGGAGAACAATATGTGAGAGGTGGGGAAGTATGAATGCTGGGAGAGAAGGCGTGTGTATGAGGAGAAGAGCTAAAGGATAGAAACATAAAAAATGACAGCAGATAAAGACCACGTGGCCTATCCATTCTGCTCCTCCAAAGTTCTGCAAGAGAAAATGGGGAGGGATAGGTGGAATAAAGAAAACCAAATAGAAGGAAAATAAAAGAAATAGAACCTAGAAGTGAAAAAGCAAAAGAAGATAGCAGTGTGGAAAAAGTTACTGGAAAGATATAGTATTTTCTACTCTAAAGGGCTTACCATCTACGTTTGTACCTGAGACAATGGTGGGTTAAGGATCAAGAAAGAAAAATAAAGAAAGGGAACAAGAATATCAAGAAATACAATGGTTTGAATACATTTTATTGAACCGCACTGCTGCTGTTGATATTGAACAGTTGGGAGAACTGAGATTGATGGGTTTTGGACTGAGCCTAGGGAGAGATTGTGTGTGAATGATAGAAAAAAGACTGTCGATAAAGAACATACGGCCTGTCCAGTCTGCCCTTCCTACCAGTTACTAAGCTTTACAGTCCCATTTTCCCCATAGAGATCCTCTGGGTTTGTCCCATGCTTTCTTGACTTCAGATACATTCCTCTGCTCTACCACCTCCACTGGGACACTATTCCATGCATCTACCACTCTACGTAAAGAAATACTGAGTCTATCCCCTTTCACTATCATCCTATGTCCCCTTATTAAAGAGTTGTCTTTCATTTGAAAGCGGCTCTCTTGTGCATTTATGCCACGGAGGTATTTAGATATCGCTATCACATCTTCCCTTTCCCGCCTTTCTTCCAAAGCATACATATTGAAATCTTTAAGTTTGTCCCTATATGCTTTATGACAAAGTCCACTGAATATTTTGGTAGTCACCCTCTGCACTAACTCCATCCTGTCTATATCCTTTTGAAGGTGTGGTCTTCAGAATTGCACACAATACTCCAAATGAGCTCTCACCAAAGACTTCTACTAATGCACTATCACCTCCTTTCTCCTGCTAGTCATTCCTCTCCTTATGCACCCAAGCATCCTTCTGGCTTTTGACGTCACCTTTTCCACCCGTTTAGCTACCTTGAGACCACCTGAACAATCGACCCCCGTTCTTGCTCTTTTTCATGGACAGAAGTATCTGACCCCCTACACTTTACTGCTCCCTTAAATTTTTGCAGCCCAAATGCATGACCCTGGATTTTTTAATGTTAAATCTCAGCTGCCAAATTCTCAACCATTCTTCAGGCTTCACTAGATACCTCCTCATATTATCAACAGCTTCCGGGGGGTCCACCCTATTGCAGATTTTGGTATCATCCTGAAAGAGGTTAACCTTACCCTACAGCCCTTTCACAAGAGAGAAAGAGTGAGGGGGAGAGGGAGAGAAAGTTTGCATTTGTCTCATCCCCCAATCCATGCCGTTCTGAAAAGAAGGAGAGAAAATCAATACCCCGGTCATTGAGCTCCCTACTTCTTCCACCTCCCCACAAACTAAATAGGCAAACTATCCATATGGGAAGGGATGTGGATGCTGGAAATAGGGGAAATTCAGAGGCAGAGAAGAGAATGCTAAGGATGAGGGGTGGTTAGGAGACACATGAGAGGATGCTGGGGATGGTTTATTTGAAATAGGATTTGATGCTGGGAGGACCTCAGCCCACTACTCAGTTGTAGAAAAAGTTTACATATGCCCCCTGCTAATTCATGGCAAGGTCAGGAGGTGAGGATCAGTTGAGGGTGGTTGCCATCAACAATTTTCACTCAGAGTGTCATTTGGCCTAGAGCTAGACCTGAAAGAAGCTCTGGATCTCTGTGCTTATCCTGAGAGACATTCTGTCCTAAAAGCGGCAGGTTCAGTATCCCTGTACCAGCTCCCTGAGCCATACAGTCTTAGAAAAGAATGACTCTGTGTCCCTGTGCCCATCCTCTGAGCCATCCAGTTCTAGACATGACAGAGCCGGCTTCCTTGAGCCAGTCCCCTGAATGACTCAGCACTAGAGATGAAAAGCTTTGTATCCTTATGTCCATCTCAGAATGCATCCAATCCTAGAAATGAAAGACTCTATTCCTCCTGTAATAGTGCTATGGTCAAAAATTATTTTCAGAGATTGCTTCAATGAAACAGTTGTTGAACCAAAAAAAATCATTGCTGTTAAACTGACAATCTGAGACTCATTTTGAGTGTAGCTATTTGGTTCACAGTGATCATAGGAGGCCCCAGATACACTCCTGAGGTGAGTCCCAATATGGTTCAGTCCAGGCTGCAACTAAGCACTATGAGGAAGGATCCAAATTTTTAAAAGGAAGTTTCAGGGAGGGCAAGGTATGAGAGAAGTGAACATGAAGACGGCTGCTGCTAGCTAGATTGCTACCCTCCAAGAGTATTGCTCCATACTCCCTGGGGCAAGCTGAGATATATACAGAGATGTGAGTCATATGGAGGTTGTCTGAATCCTGGGTATTTTGCTGGCAAGAATACCTGGTATTTTTTTGTTTATTTTTTGTTGTTGTTTTTTTATTTAACAGGTTTTTTATACCACTTTATCATTTCAGTCAAAGTGGTTTACATTGTAACTTTAACTTGGTAATGTACATTAAACAGGGACATTGATCTCTCGATTCGGCAGTTTTGCGGGACTTTGTATCAATATAGACAAGTCGGAGGCCCTTGATGTGGAGGGGACGTTGAGGGGGCAGTGGAGTGGGAGGTTCCCTCTTAAGTGGGCGGGAGACTCATTTATGTACTTGGGGGTGCTTTTGACAAGAGATCCGAGAGAGCTGTATAGGAAAAACCTGGAACAGGTCTTGGCCCAAACCCGCTTGCAGCTCCAGGAATGGACTCCGCTGCCCCTGTCTCTGTTGGGCCAGGCGGCGGCCTTGGGGATGGTGATTCTGCCACAGGTTCTTTATTGGCTGCAGACTCTCCCAGTGTGGATATTGCAGTGGGACTTAAACTCTATAGACCGAGAGGTTCGGAGGTTCCTCTGGAGAGGAGCCTGGGCTCGTATACCGCTACATAGATTGAGAGGAGGATGGAAACAGGGGGGATAGGACTCCCAGATCTACGGATTTATGCCCTGGCATGCCAAGTGCGACATATAGGAGACTGGTTGGGGAATACGGAGGTGTATACCCCACGAGCACTGGAGGAGGCCTTGGTGGCCTCGCAGTCCCTGTTGGCGGTGCTGCACCTGGAAAGTAGATACCTGCCTGGGGGAGTGACGGGCAGTGAGCTGATTCGTCCTGCACGACGAACGTGGAAATACCTAAATGGACTTTGGAGGGAGTCCCCGGAGGTTTCGAGTTGTCTGCCCATACAGGGAAATAGTCGGTTCACCCCTGGATCGGAAACTCCAGTGTTTTGGGGATGGAAGAGAGAGGGCATACAGAATATTGGGCATGTAATTGACCAAAAGGGGCAGTGCAGGCCTCTTGAGACTCTGTGCAAGGATTATGGGGTGAGCAGCCGACACTACTTTGCCTATGCCCAATTGCACCATTATATAGCCTCGCTCCCGCAGGCTGCACTTCGGGTGAAAAGAGCTGCGCAGATATTGGAGTTCTTTGCACTGGGGGAGGAGACACCACCCACAATCGCAAATTTGAAAAAACAGATAGATGGTTATGGCAACCCGCTGGATTATGGGGCGGAAGAGGCTTCGTGGGCTCGAGAGTTGAACTTGGTGGTGCCCCCAGGCGCAATTAGCAGGGCCCTGGGTAGAATCAGTGGATTGGTTGAGGGAGCCCCCTGGCGAGAAGTGCAGTTTAAATGCCTAATACGAGCACACTTCTCTCCAAGACGAGCACTATGGTGACGTCTTACTGAGGTGGGAAGTTGCCCAAAATGCTCCTGCCCCTTGGCGGATTTGGAGCATATCTGGTGGAGATATCAGAGGATTCGCCAGTATTGGAGAAAGATTGCTGATTACCTGAGTACGGTCATACAGCAACAGATCGGCTGGACAGCATTGCTTGTGGTATTAAATTTACTTGGACCACTCCACCCGAAGGGGAGGTGGGAGCGCCTGTTAGTTAGGAAGGCATGTCTGGTAGGTAAAGGCCCAATACTCCACCGGTGGAGGGAAGCGATAGGGCCTACCTTTTGGGAGTGGCGCAACAGCTTCCACCAACTAATGCTTATGGAGAAGAGGGGAGCTAGGGGAAGCGCCTGTCGCTGGGCTTCGTTCCTGTTGGTATGGAAGCCATATATTCAGACATTGGGTCCCCATGCTCGGAACGAAGTACTTCGGGTGGGCTGAGGAGAGCCAAGGGGAGATAGGGAAGAACATAGAGCTGTGCGGAACTAACGGATAAGTGGGGTACGGTAGCTTTCAGTGTATGTTCACTAGTGGTAGTAAGGAAAGCTGCGGGGTTGGGGGGTAGTTGGGTGGGGGGGAGCAGGGTGGGGGGTGGAAGGATCAAAATGTAAACTTTGCTGTACCTTTGTGAATGATCTGTTGTGAAGTCCTGGAGCAGGGGATAAGATACAAACCCCATAAGGGATGCCATCTATGTATATAGCTTTGCATGATCTGTATTGTGTGGCTGTGCTTTCAATAAACAAGAGTTTTCAAAAAAAACAGGGACATTGATAATTCCGATTTTTCTGATGCAATGGAGGGTTAAGTGACTTGCCCAAGGCCACAAGGAGTGCTAGTGAGAATTAAACCTTGGTCTCTTGTTGGTATGTCAGCCAGGTCAGCACAAGGAGATGAGGTGCCCAAGGTGAATCTCATCCCTTCCGCCCCCCCACCCCCCACGGCTCCTCCTACCGCCCCCTCCTGCTGCCCCTCTCTGGGACCTGAAATGGCAGCAGTGGTCACAAACAGCTATGCAGAGCTTACCTTCAACCCACAGGACTGTGAGGCTGTTTCCATTCTGCCCCCACCGAGGCCCAATACTGCTTTCCTGTTTGTGGGAAGTAAGCATCAGACCTCAGTGGGGGCAGGAACTGAGCAGTCTCACAGTGCCAGAGGTTGGATAAGTGTTACAGAGCTGTTTGTGACCATTAGAAACACTGAACATCTTGGAGAGGGATGGCAGCAACAGCAATTGGGTACCCCCAGACCATTGGAGCTCTAGGCAGCAGCCTAGTTCACCTAATGGTCACTGCAACCTTGGGTGTCAGCAAAGAACCCTTAATCCTGAGGAAACCAGGGACTAATCAAAACACCTGAATATCTGCACTATTTCTGCTGGATTGGTGGTAGAATTTCATAATGACACATAGACACCTGTGTTTCTCTATAAAATAAGCACCCACTCTCCCTGTGAACCTAGGCACCCTGTTATAAATGTAACTATGTGGTACCTGCAGTTGCTCATTGCAGCTTGGCAGACAAGAGGGAACACTAATCTAATGAGCCTTTCTTCAGCCTTTCATTCTTGGACTTTAATAGCAGGGCTCTTTGGTGGGGAATGGCATACGCCTGGAGGCCCTTGGCATTTGACACTTGATGCTCTCACATTTCTCCCTTTTCAGATAAAGGAGTCCAGGCCAGAAATCATATTCTGAACCAAGGATTTATTTACATTTTAGGGTCACTGAGCAAAAACAATAATAACAATTGGCAGAAGCAACAAATAATAACTATGTACAAGCAGTTATCTCCTTCTCCTTAGTCAAAATTGGTCACATGTAGATTACTCCTTTTTCCTCTCAGGAGTGTTACCACACTCCCTTCAATTCCTTTTAATACCAAGCTGAACAGCTGCTCCACTCTTCACCACTCCTGCATCTCTGATACTTAGTCCGATTTCCCTCTCTTCTATTTCTAGTACTCTTTCCCAGTGTACCTGAAGCTGGTGCTAATGCAGACACAGGGCCCCCATACTGTGCTGGGCTCTTCCTGGATCTGGTGTCACTGGTGTATGATGAGTGCTTGGGTTCTTTTTCTTTCTGAGAGCTGGTGGCTTCCTTAAATGCAGGTCCCAAAACTGTTTGCAGGGCTCTGGGCTCTGATGGACTCGAAGGTTTAGTTGTTGGTACAGTTTTTGGAACCTCTCTCACAGACAGAGCTGCTCTCCTTCTGAGCCAGTGGGGTGCTGACAGGCACAGGACCATAAGAACATAAGATATGCCATACTGGGTCAGACCAAGGTTCATCAAGCCCAGTATCCTGTTTCCAACAGTGGCCAATCTAGGTCATAAGTACCTAGCAGTTTCCCCAAAAGACACAGGTTCCTCAATGCTTATATTGGGCCAAACAGTGATATCCTGGGTCCATTTTAATAATGGTTTATGGACCTTTCCTCCAGAAACTTGTCCAAATCCCCTTTATACCCAGCTACACCAACAGCTTTTACCACATCCTCCGATAACAAATTCCAGAGTTTGATTACACGTTGAGTGAAAAAATATTTTCTCTTATTAATCTTAAATAGGTTACTCTGTAGCTTCATTGCATGTCCCCTAGTCTTTCTATATTCTGATGACTTAAACAATTGATCTACGTTTACCCATTCCATTCATTAATTTATAGACCTCTATCATATCTCCCCTCAGCCATCTCCCCTCCAAGTTGAAGAGCCCAACCCCTCTAGCCTCTCTTCATAGGAGTATCCTTCCATCCCCCCACCCCCACCATTCCAGTGGCTCCTCTCTGCACCCTTTCCAATAATGCTATATCCTAGGTGGTTGCCTAGGGTAGCAGCTTGTAGGGGGGGGGCGCCAAAGATCTCGGCATTCAAAGTGAAACAATTGATTCTAACAGCCAGGGAGGGCATAAGGCATAAGGTTTGCCTAGGGCACCAGCATCTTGTACCAACTCTGAGGCCAGCCCTGCACAGATATCAGCTCTCTACTCTCTTCTCCTATGCTGCTGCTCTGATGTCTGTTGTTCACTCTGGATGGCATGAGTGACTGTGTGCAAAAAGACACCTGCCCAAAGGGCAGATGTCTTTGCTCACTACTGGTTCAGTGGTTGGGTGCCAAAGATAGAGTTCTTTGGGGAATGGTTTATATATGATCTTGTATTTTCCCTCCCAGAGGAGTCTCCTCCCAGCATGATATGACTGGCACAAGAACTACCTCTGTTCTGGAAAATGTAAGGCTTTTCTCTAATCTTCATTATAGTAATCTAGTAGGGTCACTGGATGGTGCTGCTGCTCACACAGTAACAGCCAAGTGGTCTCTAAATAAAATTACCTCACAGTCAGCAGTAGTCCGTGCCAGCCCACATTTAAAAAAATAATACACTGTCCTTATTGCTCAGTGTTGCCCAGAATAAATAGCAAGGAGAAGCTGTAGAACTGCCTGAAGTGAAAGCAGGGTTCAGGAAAGGGTGAGGAATGAAAGACATCATCGCGGATCTGAGATGGATCCTTGAAAAGACAAAAGAATACCAAAAAGATATCCATGTGTGTTTTATTGAATACAGCAAGGTTTTTGAATGTGTAAACCATGAGAAACTCTGGGCCACATTAAGAAGCATGAGCATACCAGAACACCTAATAGTTCTCTTGCACAACCTTTACATTGATCACGAAGCAACTGTTTGAATGGAACTAGGAGAAACAGAATGGTTTAAAATCAGCAAAGGTGTATGACAAGGCTGCATACTTTCCCCCTACATCTTTAATTTATATGCAGAACAAATTATTAGAGAAGCAGGACTGTATGACAACAACCGAGGTGTGAAGATTGGTGGAAGACTCATCAACAACCTTCGCTATGCTGCTGATACCACATTAGTGGGTAAAAGTGAAGATGATCTGAAACATTTGCTTCTCAAGATCAAGAAACATAATCTTAAAATGGGCCTGCACCTTAACGTTAAGAAAACAAAGTTCCTGACAACTGGCAAAATCAATAAGCTCATCATTGATCAAGAAGAAATTGAAATAGTTGACAATCAATAAAGAAAGGACAAGCAGTCAAGAAATCTGACGACATATTATTTTTGGCAGAATGGCTATGAAGGACCTAGACAAGATTCTCAAAAGCAGAGATGTCTCTCTCCATGGCCATGATATTTTCAATAACATCAAATGGATGTGAAAGTTGGACAATGAAAAAGATAGATAGGAAGAAATTGATGCCTTTGAATTATGGTGCTGGTGACAAATACTAAGTATATCATGATTGCCCAAAGAACAAACCAGTTAGTACTAGAGGAGATCAAACCTAAGTGTCCCTTAGAAGCTCAGATGACAAGACTTTTACTTTCATACTTTGGACACATCATGCGAAGAGAGAGATCATTAGAAAAAACAATGCTTGTCAAGGTAGAAGGTCAATGCAAAGCTGGCAGTGAGATGGATCAATACAATTACAGCAGCTATGAGTGCCACTCTAATAACAATGAGCTGCCTGACTGAAGACTGAACACAGTTTAGGTCAACCATCCAGAGGGTCGCCATGAGTCGACACTGACTCAACGGCACTTATGTTTATGTTTATGTTTATGTTAACAACAACAACATCCTTAAAGTTGTCTGCAGTGGCATTCCAAGCTGCTTCAGTACCCAGGGCGGCGCACCCCCCGTTGTGGCCAATGCCCCACCCTCTGATATACTACGGTGTGATGCAGTGCACCCCCTCCTCTCCGCCAGGCCCACACTTTGGAGGCAATGCAGCAAACTAAAGATGGATGGCTTGCCGCACTGCCTCCAATTCAGGCCTGGTGGCTCTTCTTTCCCTGGCCAAAGTCTCACAATTCGCATGGTGTCAAGAAGGTATTTATTTATTTATTTTATTTATTTTAGTTTCTTATATACCGCACTTTTTGAGATCAGCGCGGTTCACAGGGAACAATAACAAAACCAGAACAACAGGCTGTTCGGTATTACATATAACAGGGGTGACAACTTGGTTCAAACTGGGAGAACTATATACATGGAATATGTAGTCTGTTAACTAGATAACATAATCGAACTATGTACATGATTTAGCATGGTTGTTGGGCGAGAATTAAGTATGCAATTTTAGGTGACCCACCTGTGGGCATGTTATAGGGTGGAGTATGGACGGAGCAAGGCTAGAGTGGTGATTTACACACATTCAGGTCAACACTGAGCTCCAGTAATCAGCTTTCTTTAAACACCGATGACCGCCATCTAAATAAAACCTAGATATTCAGTGCTGGTATCTAGATTGTGACTGGCACTGAATATCTGGTTAATGCAGCTAGTGCCGGCATGAGCCATACAGTGGTAATATTCAGCACCGCTATATCGATAGACTATCTAGATAGCCAGTTTTCCTGTTGTAAGTTATCTGGATAGGCTATCCATAAATCAACACTGAATATTGTTGCTATACAGATAATTCCAGGCTCCGCCTCCACTATGCCTATGGATCTGGAGAGTGCTTAGACATTTTGTCAGGATATTCAGTAGAACTATCTGTAAGGGCTGCTGAAGATCTTTGACAGCGGCACATATCTGGACAGCAGATGCTGCTGCTTGGATAAGTGCTTTTGAAAATTATTTAAAAGATATGCATGTACCACGTATTTTAAGTGTAAATACTTACATCTACAATCTAACTGTGTTTTTCCTATCATTTTGTAAAGACATATAGGCGCCTAGGCAATCTTTATAAAATGGGCACCTATTTTGCTTTCACTTATAAGTAGCCTCTTACAAAATTACCTTCTAAGAAATGATTGATGGGGGAAATTTTATAACAGGCTGCCTACATGAGAAGACCAAATAGATGACCAAAGACCCACAACTGCTTACCATCTACAGTGAACAATGTACAGCATTACTCTACCAACACTCTCAATGCCAAGCGGGAACACCACAGCAACTTACTACTCCGTGCCATAAATAAACCCAGAGAACTCTTTCAGCTCGTCAGGAGCTTTACAAATGGGTCTCGTTGAGTACCTCTTGTCCAAACATCACGCCTCAAATAAACTTTGTTCCCGTTCCACTTACCTCTTCATTCCGATATCTGGGAGTTATCTTGGACTCCTCAATGTCTTTCCATGAACACATCTCCAATCTTTCCCGTCGTTCATTCTTTGTATTGCAACAGCTCCGATCAGTCCGTTCTACTCTCCCCACTGATTCACTTATCACCCTTGTACTTGCGTTGGTTATGTCACGACTAGATTATTGCAACGTGGTCTACGCAAATCTTCCAGCCTACCAGCTCCAACGCTTGCAGCTTTTAAAAAATACAGCTGCCCGACTTGTTACCTCTGCCCGTAGATCCGATCATGTCACCCCTCTTCTGTATCACCTTCATTGGCTTCCTCTGCGTTTCCGGTTCAGATATAAATTCCTCATATTAACACATAGAGTCATTTATTCCTCCAATCCTCAATATTTAGCAAACCTGATCTCTCTTCATACTCCCTACCGACAGCTTCGCACCTTACATGCTAATCGCTTATCTCTTCCTTCCCCTACACAAGCTCATCTAGAACAGACACGTCACGCTGCTTTCTTTTTTCTGGGACCTTCTCTTTGGAATTCACTACCACCCTCCCTCCGGTTAGAACCCTCTTACCAGAATTTCAAAACACAGCTAAAAACCCATTTATTCCAACAGGCATTTGACCTCCCCCCTGGGCACCCTGTTTAGTCTTTCGTTTGTCTGTTTTCTGTTGACGTACCGATTTGTGTGATTATTGTTTGGTTATTGTTGGTCTTCTGTTTGTCTGTCCTCTATTGACTTCTGATTTGTCTGATTATTGTCTTTGGATTTACTGTCTTGTCTCTGGTGGCCCCTTCGGCCCTTCTTTCTCTTTATTTTGATGGAGTTCCTTTCTTTTCTGACGCTAGCATCTATATTCTATTGTAAACCGCCCTCATGTTTCGACAAGGGCGGTATATAAAGTGTTTAATAAAGATAAAGATAAAGATAAAGACCCATCACAGCCCCCCCCCCCTCCAGGAAGACATCATCCACCCATAAGTGATGGCAAATTTTCTTATAGCTAAACACAGCCACTCTGCCACCTCTACCTTAACTATTCCGTCCACCATCTTCACAACCCAACCCTGGACCTCTTTCTGATATGTCCATCCAGAGGAAATCAAGAACATCATCACCCACATCAACGCCACCACTTCCCCCCTAGATCCATGCCCAGTGACACGGATCAAGCAGACAAAGACCCTGATGCTTCCACTTATCTCCATAGTTCTCCACCCCTCCCTCAACCAAGCCTACCTCCCTCCAGCGCTCAAAAAAGCCTCCATAAGGCCCCTCCTGAAGAAACCCAACCTTGACCCCACCTAACCTGCATCCTACAGACCTATTGCCAGCGTCCCTTTCCTCTCTAAAATCATCGAAAAAGCAGTACAAATTCAGCTTCAAGAGCACTTGGACAACTTCGCACCACTCGACAGCAACCAGCATGGATTTCGCCCACTCCACAGTGCGGAAACCCTCCTCACTTCCCTCCTTAACACCCTCATAACTGGGACATAAAACCCCCGCTCAGGTTTCATCCTACTATTCCTCAACATATCCGCAGCCTTCGACACAGTATCTCATCAGACCCACATCAACCAACTCAACACCATTGGCATCCAAGGCATCCCACTACAATGGTTTCACTCCTACCTCTCCCAACGAACCCAACAAGTGAGAACTGGAAACCAATCCTCTTCACCATTCACCCTCCCCCAAGGAGTACCACAAGGATCAGCCCTCTCCTCCCTCCTCTTCAACATATACTGTACATCAGACTCTTCTGTCACATCCTCAAGAGCCTCAATATTGAATACCAAATCTACACGGATGATACAATGCTCTTCACCCCCTTCAACACCACCTCTCCTGATTACTCCACACTTGCAGCCTGCTTCACAGAAGTCACCGCATGGCTACAACAACACAATCTCACAATCAATTTCAACAAAACAGAGCTCCTGCACATACCCAGAGATCCCAGCTTTAATCCCTCACACAGCATCAAACTGGACAACACTGAAATCCAGGTCAAACCCCAGATCAGGTACCTTGGTGTAACCTTGGACCACCTCTTGAACTTCCAGCCACACATCCTAAACACCACCAGGAGTATCTACCACAAAATCAGAATTCTTTGCAACCTACGCCCCCTTCTACCCCACGATAGCTTCCACACAGTCTTTCAAGCATCAATCACCCCTCTCCTCGACTGCTGCAATTCCATCTTACAGGGACTACCTAAGACCACCTTTGCCCCCCTACAGCTGGCTCAAAACACAGCTGCACGACTCATCACCGGAGCAACCAGGCACACCCACATCACGCCCGTATTGAAATCCCTACACTGGCTACAAATCTCATCCCGTATCAGATTCAAGACCATTGTCCTCATGCATAGAGCCCTCCTCAACACTACAACGGAACAACTACAACTACTAATTGAATGCCCCAACAACAGCAAACTCCGGCGACAAAACACTGCAAATCTCCTCCTTCTACCTGCACAAAGCTCCAAGAAATCACAATGCACCTGCACAAGAGCCTTCCAATTCTATGCCCCCACCAACTGGAACAAACTACCCTCTACCTTACGGGCCCTTCAATCCCACACCCTCTTCAAAAAACATCTTAAGCCCTTTCTTTTTGAAGAATACTTCAACACAACCACTGCCACAAACCATACACAAGAGCACACCCCGCCCCCCCATTCACCACTCAACCCCCATAAGCAAGCTAACACAATGCCTCACCAGATAGCAACTATGTCATTTGTAAATAATCACTCTGTTATCTTGTATAATTGTAGCAATACAATTTTATACTAGTTATCTGTACATAGTTGCAACTTTTTCATATAAAAGTTACTAGTTGTTTCAATGTACAATTTTTACCAGTTAACTGTACATAGTTCTAACTGTTCCATGTAAACGTTACTACTTGTTCTATGTAAACCGTTTTGCCTTGAAGAAAAATGGTATATAAAACCAGTTAAATAAATAAATGACTATTTTATAAAGACATATAGGTGCCTATGTGTCTTTATAAAACACGTGTGGGCCAATTCTAATAGGGGCACATCCGGGCTGTTGGGATATCCAAAAAATGGACGGCCCAATATGTACCCGATTCTGCAATCGTGGGAGCTAGATGTTCCCACGGTTGCAGAATTGGCCACTTAGATGGCCTGGAGTGCTCCTGATTCTGCTGCGGGATGCATCCATCCTGCTGCCCAGCCATCCCGCCCTATGCTCCTGCTGGTGTGCCAGTACTGTGGTGTCCCATCGCCATAGCACTGGGACGCCCAGCAGGAGCACCAAAAGCCCATAAGAGTAATAAACCTCTGTTTCCCCATCACCTGACCCTTGGTGGGGTCTTCCAGTGCTGACATCGGGTGAAGGGGCCTCACCTGCCACTGCCCCCTAGGTGTAGGGGGTTGACTGCCCGGATCACCATTTTTGCAGGGACTTATTCCACCTCGGAAATAAGTCACACGTCCATTTCCTGACAGCCGGACATTCAGGGCCCAGACCAGAATAGGCCCTGTACGTCCAGATGCCTAGACCTACCCATGCTCAGCCCTCACTCTGCCCCCTCCTGGCTCTCCTTGCTCAAAGGCCTGTGCATATGGGGAGCTCTTGCCTCAAAATACTTTCCCAGAAAATAGCAGGGGTTGTACTCCAAACCGGACATACATCCCTGCTATTCGCTGTGCAGAATGACCCCCTAAGTGTAAATGGGCAGAAATTCCCGCCAGGCAGCAGCACCTAAAATACGCATGCGTGTTATAAAATACCCATCTAAATTATGATTTTCTCCCCCCACGCTTCATCCAAATGGTGCCCCAGAACACACCTACTTCTGGGTCACATAAAAGTAGGTGCCCCAAACAAGGGACGTTTTCAAAGGGATCTAAATACGTAACTAAAGACTGACCTGGAACCTGAACCCCCAACATGGCTGAAACTATATGCAGCCTTTCACAGTGTTTAAACGTTTAGCCTGTATGAAAAGAGGATTTAGGACATGGGAGAAAATAAAGTGTCCTAAGCTTAATTTTCAAAGCTATGAATAGCCTAATGGTTAGAGCAGTGGCTTGAGAACCCACAGACCAGAGTTTGATTCCCACTAGCACTTCTTGTGGCCTTGGGCAAGTCACTTAATCCTCTATTACCTCAGAAAAATCCAAGCTATCAATATCCCTGTTTAATATACATTACCAAGTTTAAGTTACAATGTAAACTGCTTTAAAGTGGTGTATAAAACCTGCTAAATAAACATTGTTGGGCCTCCATTTCCCCTTTCTTAAAGAAAGTGAAAAGTATTCAGATGCTGAAGTATGTGTGCAACCACCTTGCATTGAATTTTCAAAGGAAAACTGCCTGGGTAATTTCTCTTTGAAAATTCACTACAAAGGAGTATGTTTACTAAACCGTCTTAATGTTACCGGCGTTAGTTGCAGTCTTACTGTGACGAATGCCATATAAGGTAGTGGGCATTCCGGTCTTAAGATAGCATTTCGGGTTATCGCGCGATCAAGTCCGTTATCGTGTGATAGAGGGAGCCGTGGCACGTTAACGCGCATTAGCCTTAATTAGGCGCGCTGACCTACAAACACAGCAATAGAGGTGTAGCACAATGGTTAATACATTCACTGATAAAACAAGGGTCATGAGTTTGATCCCCCAGTGGGCTTAATGAGTAAGACTGTCTGAGGAATTACCCACAGCGCCACAGTGCTGTCTGAGGCATTTTCTTTTTTCATTTAAATTAGTGCTGCCAGCAAACACACCCTCACAGTGCCGTAAACTAAGGTGCCGCATAAGGAGCCCTATAAGGCACTCCAGAGGGCACAATATAAAGTGCATTGTCCGCCAAGGCACCTTATAATGTTCCCTATAGGACGCCTTATAAGGTGCCTTATAGGGCGCTTTATAGGGCGCCTTATGAGGCACCTTAAGGTTACAGCACTGTGAGGGTGTTTTTGCTAACCCACCCGTACCCATGATGCACTACACATGCAAATCAGCAGTCTACAGATGATCACAAGATGGGGTATGCATCCCAACAGCACCTCGGCCTGGTAGTGGGAACTGACCGTGTGTGTTACTGGCACAGAGTAGCTACAGACCGTCACATTGTGCGGGTACAGTTCTCACCCTGAGGGCGAGGTGGAGCGCCCAGCACCAGGTCCACAGCTCCTGGATTAGCTGAGATAGGCTATGCTGCAGGTCACCATCAGTGCCAGTGTGTGATAGGCAGTCCTTGCAGACACACCTAGGATACACCTGTGTCCATCCGTATTTCCCAGTCATGTCTAGCCCTTGTGGGCTGTGATACACCCAGAATAGTGCATACCCTGTGTGGGTGCCATGGTCACATTGTTTAAGTGAAGGGGGGTGTTTGGACCCATAAGCAGATTCTGTAGCACCACCCAACCCGCCCTCTGGGGCTCAGGGTGGGGGACAGGATCTCCCATTTCAGATCCACATTCTACATCCCTGCAATAGTGGCAGTAGAGGGGACCATCAACCCCAGTCCTGCTGGATAACAGGCAACCTACAGGGCTGTCAATGCAGATCTGTACACATCCATAAGGCAATGGCAGACAAACAGTAGGCCTGGAAATGCTCAGCTGCCCCCCACCACTATCTGATAGTCTCCAACCGCTGCACCCTGCAAGGTGTTCCAGCCATACACATACTAACTGCAGACAGTCTGCTAGCTAGTCCATAGTGCATGTTCCTGGAGGAGATGTGTGCACCCAAAACTGGGATGTGAGCACACACACCAAGCAGATAAGTCAGTGATTGGGCCCCAGAAAAGAGAACCCATAAATATCACTTGAGAGAAATACTATATAGCACTATGGGGGAACCTAGCCATGCCGTGGTCACTGCTCAGTCAGGGTGAGATTGACCTCCCAGCAGTACATGCTGTGGCCACCCTGTCCATGCAGGTGGTGGCCGGGCACTACAATGTCCCAGCCATTGCCCTATGCCCTGTGCAGATGCATCCTGCCCAGGCAACCCTGTCCGGGCCATACCCACAGTACCTTGCTCCTCATTATGCATATTGGCAGGCTAACACTGGAAACAGTGCAAGCAGTGTGGGCTGAGTAAGGTGTAGGCAGCCACAACACACTGGATAGACAGACACACACTCCCACACCTATGCCAGCATTGTGCAAATACAGAGGCTTTTGGCAGCCCTGGCCACTGGTGTAGTCCTGGGCACAGTGCAGGCATGGCTATGGTACGCAGTACTGTTGGGGGTCACTCCCCGGGGTGGTAAACACTGTCAGAAAACAAAACTGAAACACACTCCACAGATATCAGAAAGGTTGCTATGATGCAGCTCTATCAGCAAATTGTGCTTAACTTAGGAATTGTTATCTACCATTAATCATAGCAACCTTTTGATATATGTGTAATGTATTCCCAAGTTTAGGGCGGCATTGCTAAGGTATGCAAGTGCTAGTATTGGGAGATGCTGCTGCGCACAGGGCCCAACAGCCTGACTCTCCATGAGGCTTTGGATAGTGGAGCCTGTGGGTGTGGGTATTTATGCCCCTGTTGGCCACTGCTCTAGGGCAGAAGTTCCCAACTCTGGTCCTGGTGCGCCATACACTGTTCAGGTTTTCATGCTGTCCCTAATGAATATGCATGATATACATTTGCATACAATGGGGCGGCGTATACTAATGCAGCACAGGCATATTTATTAGGGACAACATGAAACCTGAATGGTGTTTGGCCCTCCAGGACTGCAGTTGGGAAACTCTGCTCTAGGGATTGCACATGTTTATGGTGTCTGTGCTCTGTAGGGTAAAATATAGGTGTTCAGGCATGTTTATTTTATCTGCAATAAAGGTTCCGTCTTTATTACCATGGTTTAGTACTGGGTAAAATATGGGGAAAGGGTTGGCAGGAGCCACAGCTGGGATTTGAACTTGTGACCTTCTACTCCTGAACACACTGGCTGTGTGTACTGCAACACACTGTTGCCACAGGGACAGTTCATTCCCTGGGGATACCATGACTGTTCATCAGACAGGGCCTGTCTGTTGCATTGTACGGCACCCACCTAAACGGGGCTAGGCCATGGTCTGCTGTGGGCAGATGCCACTGCCCCCTCCGCCACCAGCACCCCTCCCCCACCATGCTGCCATGCCATTATGCCAGTGGTGCTGGTGGTGCGCAGTCCCAGGCCATCCAGTATGCCGGTAGGCAGCTGCCTATGGTGTGGGTTCTCGGGTAGGGGTGCCTACATGTACAAATGCTGCTTCCCCCCCCCCACCCCGCACCGCCTGCCAATGTTATGTGCCCTTGGGGGTACCTGCTGGGTAATCTCCCCTGTGACACTGTGGGACACACACTCGTGCCCATGTTGGACCCTCATCAGTTGCTGTCTTGCTGCTTTACAGTTTCAGCATTCCTATGTGCCACCTAGGCATCTGCCTAGCCCGCACTGTGCCCCGCTGGACCACAGCATGTGCCGCTTGCAGCCCTCTGTATCCCATTTACAGCATCAATACAGTTGCCCTTGCCTAAGTGCCCACTCTGCTGTTGCTGCACATGTGCACGCCATAACAAACCTGCCCAATCTAAACAACAGAAGCCCTGATCAGCACTATTTCAATGTGGGATTATTCACTTTGTAAGGGGACAGAGCATAGACCCTTCCAAACATGATATCTTAATTTATACGCTTTGTCAGTAGTGTTGCTTTATGTTTATCATTAATATCACTATTGGCCAGCTTGGTTATTGGGATTTTAGATGTCGTTCTGGTCCTTTTATATGTTTATTTGCCTCTTTGGTCCCTGCACATGTATCACAACTATCACTTTTCTGGGTTTTCTTGCCTTTGCTGCACATTGCTGCCTTAAATGGTTTCTCTTTCCTTAAAATGTGCCTTAACGCGAGGGTTTTACTGGGGTTAGTGTTCAGACCCGGATTTCACAGCATTAGTGTGCCTGGAGCCTCTCCCCTCCCACTCTCCGCCCATTGACCCCTTCTCTCCGCCCTCTGGGAAGCCTTACTCCACCCTTCAGACCCGGATTTCACAGCGTTAGTGTGCCTTAACGCTGCCGCTGCGTTATCGCGTGATAAGTGATAAGTGATATTATCGCATGGTAACGTCACTTATCGCGCGATAATACCACCGCTGCGACGTTAAGACAGTTTAGTAAACATACCCCAAAGTGTGCATGTACAAAATTACTCACATGCCTTGCACTTAGGCAGGTTTCTTAAAGGCAGTTTGTCTTTTCTTCATCATTCTTAGAGAGAAGGGAGTTCATGGATCAGCTCTGTCTTGGTGCTCTTCATACCTCAGAGACCGTTGGCAACATGTCCGCTCTGGATCTTCAACCTCTGACCCCTTCCCTCAAACTAAAGGTGTGCCACAAGGCTCCTCCCTTTCCGCCTTACTGTTCAACGTTTATATGCAGCCTATCTGTGACCTCATCCACTCTTTTAACATCAACTGCTTGGTCTATGCTGATGACGTCCTGATGTATATGCCATTCTCGACAGAACTCCTGGACCTCTCCCCACTAATCAAGTGCTTTGACGCGGTCACAGACTGGCTAAATGTACAAATGCTTAAGATAAACTTTAAAAAGACAGAAGTCCTCTTCGTGACCAGAAACCCTGCATTTACCTCACCAACGTCCATCAAGGTGCGTGACGCAGAACTCCTTTGCAAGACTACAGTGAGATACCTAGGGGTTACGCTCGATCAACAACTCAATATGAAGGCTCATATCAGTAACGTAGCGAAATCTGTCTATCATAAAATCCGGACCCTTCGTTATCTGTGTCAGCTGTTAGAACCAGACGACTTTCGATCAGTCTTTCAGGCCTTAATAATGCCTCACCTGGACTACGCCAATGCGATCCTACATGGCCTACCAAAGAGCACGATTAACCCCTTACAATTGGCAATGAACTCAGCTGCAAGAATCCTTTATTGAGCCTCCAAGAGAACCCACATCACTCCAATACTGAAACAGTTACATTGGCTGCCTATACAATCTAGGATCTCTTTCAAGATCCTAACTATGACTCACAAGGCGATCAATAACTACTCCGCATCTACTATCACTGACCTGATATCAATTACACCCCCTAATCGAGCAAGGAGATAGACTGCCTCCAACTCTCTTGTACTACCCAAGGCAATCACGAAATGCTCTCAAGTCACTAGATCCAGAGCCTTCTCTTACTTTGCACCATCATGTTGGAACGCCCTACCATCAGGCATCAGAACCATTAGTGACCTCTCCCAGTTCTGGAAGGCACTGAAGCATCACCTGTTCCTGCAGCACTACGATGTTTCGGACACCCTCCCATACCAACCCACCTCCACACTCCAGGCCAACACATTAAACCCATGCACTCCACAGTCTTAATCCGTAGAACTGCAATCTCACTTTGCACCTCCTCTCACTACGAAAATTTTACCTAGATTCATGTAGCTCTACATTTAGCTGCATTTAGTTGCTTTGTACATAGTTCTTACGTTCTCTGTTTCACTGTTCATGAAACCTGTTTAATGTATACCAAGTTTATTGTCCTGTTCATTGTAAGCACAGATCAATTATTTGAGACATGTAGTTTTTATGTTCATTGTAAACCGCACTGATGACGAATAGCGCGGTATAAAAGAAACTGTAAATAAATAAATAAATAAATAAATTCCTGTTTTATTCTTTCTAACCCAGCGGATGCTGGAAAGAATTATACATGGAAAGGGTCATTTTATAAAGGGGCATCTTGTTAAAGCACGTTTTAAGGTGCCCAAATTAAACCTATTTTAAAAAGACAAGAAGGTGTCTACTTGTCTTTATAAAACACTAATATATGTGGCAGAGGACGCCCCTTAAGTTATAGCCCTAGAGCTGGTGTCAATGACCACACTTGCAGTTTGCAAGTACTACTACTACTACAAGGCATATGCAGCACCGTACACGTGTAAATTACAAAATTTCATAATCAACACATGTACTTCCTCAACCCCCGCCTCCCCCCCCCCCAGCCTCTGCCCAATGGGTGCATTTAATTTAGATCCCACCTTTCCCAGAATAGTTCAAAGTGAGTTACATTCAGGGACTGTAAGCATTTCCCTGTCCCTGGAGGGCTTATAAGTTAAGTCTGTTCTTGAGGCACTGGAGGGTTAAGTAACTTACCCAACGTCACAAGGAGCTGCAGAGGGATTGAACCCCAGCATTTCTGGGTCTAGCCCATTGCACTATTAGGCTACTTTCCGCACATGTGCATGCCTGCAGTGAAAATTAACACAAATCCTTTTATGCTGGGCACTATTTTCTAAAAGGCCATAAATGTAAGTATGTAGCCACAGACGTTTGTTAAGGACTAAAACAGGTTTACTGCTTAAAGTGTACTCCTCTTATAAAACTACCCCGAGGTAACCGAGAATGTCTGTCTGTCTCTCTGTTGCTCCATCTGTTAGGGAGAAAAATAGCTCTGTGAATATTTTTTTGTAATCATAATTCTTATTAGTGGAAGACTCATCAACAACCTTTGCTATGCTGATGGTATCATATTAGGCTGAAAATGAAGATGATCTGAAACATTTGCTTCTCAAGATCAAGGAACATAGTCTTAAAATGGGACCGCACCTTAATGTAAAGAAGACAAAGATCCTGACAACTGATAAAATCAACAAGTTCATCATTGATAGAGAAGAAATTGAAATAGTGGACAACTTTAACCTAATTGGATCAACTATCAATAAAGAAACAACAATCAGTCAAGAAATCCAATGACGTATTGCTCTTGGCAGAATGGCTATAAAGGACCTAGACAGCATTCTCAAGAGCAGAGATGTCTCTCTCCATACAAAGATTCGACTTGTTCAAGCTATGATATTTTCAATGACATCATATGGATGCGAAATTGGACAGTGAAAAAGACACAGGAAGAAAATTGGTGCCTTCAAATTATGGTGCTGGCAACGAACATTGTGTATACCATGGACTGCCCGAAGAATAAACCAGTTAGTACCAGAGAATAGCTTTCTTTAGAAGCTTTCTTTAGAAGCTCAGCTGACAAAACTTTGACTTTCATACTTTGGACACATCATGCAAAGAGAGAGATCATTAGAGAAAGATATCATGCTTGGCAAGGTAGAAGTTCAATGCAAAAGAGAAAGGCCAGCAATGAGATGGATTAATACAATAACAGCAGCTATGGGTGCCACTATGTCAACAATGAGCCATCTGACTGAAGACTGAACACAGTTTAGGACAACTATCCAGAGGGTTGCCATGAGTCGACACCGACTCGACGGCACTCAATAATAACAACAGCAAAAATCCTAACCAGGGCTCTACAGATCAACAAACAGTAAGGATTTGAGGGTTTGTTTGTTTGTTTGTTTGTTTGTTTTTATTACTAGCTCTCTGACTGGGAGCTCTTAAAAGGGTTTTTTGTATATTTTTTAAAGCAAGGTTACTTTTCTTTTTGATGCTTTAGGGGAACTTTCCTTGAGCACAGTAGGTTGCTGAACTCTAGTAACCACCTCAGGTTTAGAAACTGCTAACACTTAATCAGGAGTTAGTGGGCCTGATTTCCTGAGTGCAGCTGAGGCCTGCATAAAAGGCTCTAGTGCCCTGCCCTGTTGAGGCTTTCCTAAACAGGGCTCTACAGATCAACAAACAGTAAGGATTTGAGGGTTTGTTTGTTTTTATTATATTACATTGCTAGCTCTCTGACTGGGAGCTCTTAAAAGGGTTTTTTGTATATTTTTTAAAGAAAGCTTACTTTCTTTTTGGTGCTTTAGGGGAACTTTCCTTGAGCACAGTAGGTTGCTGAACTCTAGTAACCTCCTCAGGTTTGGAAACTACTAACACCTAATCAGGTGTTAGTTCCCTCCCTACCCACCCCGACTCCCACCCACCCCTAGTGAGCAGTCTTGCTTTACAGGGCACCTCCCCCTTTAACAAATCACAGAGAATTGGACCAGCACATTTTGAATATAATTAAAGAGATTTAACTGCTTTTTCTCTGAAAGGACAGCTGGGAAACCGGCTGGTACTTGGTAGATTTCTCTCTTTTCCTGTAACAGATACCTAAGCTCCACGAACAGAACAATGGCTGGGAAAAATCGTATTGCTAAAGCTGTTGCCCCCGTTACAGCTTCTGCCTCGATCCAGACACAGGTCCTAATGCCAGTTGAAGGACCAGTTCCATGTGCAGGGTGCCTGCATGCTGAAGCTCTGAGGAAACAAGTGGAGGAACTCAGAGAGGAGGTGGCGAGGCTGAGGAGCATTCAAGACAGTGAGAAGTACCTTGATGAGATGCTTCTTGCAGCAACCAAGCTCTCCAGCACAGGAGAAGATGGGTGCCAACAGAATGTCGATGGTTGGACACAAGTCACCAGGGCCTGCAAAATCACCAATCCAACTTCTCCAGCCCTTGAATTGAAGAACCATTATGCAGCCCTGGAAGTGGAGGAGGTGAAAGCATCCCTGGAAAGGGAAAAACCAGATTTCAAGGACCCCAAAGTTGCAGAATCAGTGACCAGAAGGAAACAAAGGGTAGTGGTGGTTGGAGACTCTCTTCTGAGGGGTACTGAGGCATACATCTGCCGACCAGGCTTGATGTCCAGAGAGGTATGCTGTCTGCCTGGTGCCAAAATCCAAGATGTTACGGAGAGTTTGCCGAGACTCATCAAGCCCACTGACTATTACCCAATGTTGCTAATCCATGTTGGAACAAATGATACTGCCAGGTATACCTTGGAACGTATTAAAAGTGACTTCATGGCTCTGGGACAGAGGGTGAAGCAGTTAGGTGCACAGGTGGTGTTCTCTTCAGTCCTCCCTGTTGAGGGTAAAGGCCAAGGCAGAGAGGCTCGCATCCTGGAGATGAATGCATGGCTGCGTAGATGGTGTCATCGAGAGCGTTTTGGTTTCCTAGACCATGGGATGCTGTTCCAAGGGTTGCAGAGCAGAGATGGCATCCATCTGTCCAAGAAAGGTCAATGCATCTTCGGTAGTAGACTGGCTAATCTACTGAAGAGGGCTTTAAACCAGATTCGTTGGGGATAGGTGAAGAAAGCCCCCAGGTAGGTGATACATTAAATACCTTTATGGAAATGGGTAACAGGGGTAACATATGGAAAGCAGTGTGTATAAATGCCCGTAGCATGGGAAATAAGATCCCTGATGTTGAAGCTTTGGTGGGAGTAGCTGACTTGGATTTAGTGGCAGTTACAGAAACATGGAACACAGAAAACCATGACTGGGATGTAACTATACCTGGCTATACTTTATTCAGAAAGGACAGGGTAGGAAGAAGGGGAGGAGGAGTGGCACTATATGTAAAAACTACTATTAAAGCTTTGGAATTACAGAGCTTAAAAGGGAGAGAGGAGGCATTCTGGGTTAAACTAGAAAGAGGGAAAGAGAAATCTATTTGCATTGTTGTGATATACAGACCTCCCTCACAAGAGGAAGAGGTGAACAGAGAGTTAATTGAAGACATACGCAGCATTGCTAGGAAAGGGGAAGTGCTACTGATAGGAGATTTCAATATGCCAGATGTTGATTGGCACATTCCTGCTGCAGTATCATCTAGAAGTAAGGAGATCCTGGATTCTCTACAGGGAGAACTATTCAGGCAATTGGTAACAGACCCCACACGTGAAGGGGCCATACTGGACTTGGTGCTTACCAATGGTGAAAGTGTTTCTGATGTTGTAGTGGGAGATCATTTTGCATCCAGTGATCACCAGATGGTGTGGTTCAGTATTAGGACTAGGGCTGTTAGAATCCATTCCAAGGTGAGGATCTTAGACTTTAGGAAGACTAACTTTGCGAAGATGGGCCAATACCTCAGGGAGTCATTAGTGGGATGGGAACAGCTGGGGGATGTAGAAAAACAGTGGGCAAAACTGAAAGGGGGTATTTTAAGGGCAACCAACCTTTTTGTTAAAATGGTAAATAAAGGCAAAAGGAAAAGGAGACCGCTATGGTTTTCGAAGGAAGTAGCTGAAAAAGTGACGAAAAAGAGGGAGGCCTTCATGAAATACAAGAGATCACAGAGAGAGGAAGACAGGCTTCTGTATTTGGAAAAACTTAGAGA
Source organism: Ichthyophis bannanicus (assembly GCA_033557465.1). Classification (NCBI taxonomy): domain Eukaryota; kingdom Metazoa; phylum Chordata; class Amphibia; order Gymnophiona; family Ichthyophiidae; genus Ichthyophis; species Ichthyophis bannanicus. Next base: position 21,710,852 of record CM066049.1, on the reverse strand, counting down.
AGCTAGCAAAGTAGTCAATTTATTTATTTTATTTTAATTTAGCTGTATTTATATCCCACTTTTCACTGGGTCAAAGTGGTCAACTGGGAGATACATTTAACACGAGGGGATATGACACACATATGCTAATACTTACAGGGAACCTGGGCAATGGAGGGTTAAGTGGCTTGCCCAAGACCACAAGGAGTACCGATTGGACTGGAAATCCCAGTCCCTACGGCCTGAGATTGCTGTCCCCAGGTGGGACTTGAACCCCTGGCCCTCTGGCCTGAAGTACCTTGTCCTAACCACTAGGCCACTCCTCTCCCCCAAGTCAAGAAGGCAAAGATTCAAAAGGAGGAGGAAATATCCCCCCATTTTATTGCATTGGCTAAGACATTTTTCAGATATACGTATTAGTGAAAAGAGGAAGGGCAAAAGTGGTATTGTCAGACTCAAGGGTGCAGGGGGGGAATATGTACAAGCTGATAAGGATAAAGCGGAATTGCTTAACAAATATTTTTGTTCTGTGTTCACAGATGAAGAACCAGGAGCAGGACCTCAGAAAACATTCCCAAATAGGAATAGAAGCGAGGGACATCTTGAGCAATTTCAGGACAGCCGTTATAGTTGGTGATTCGATCATTAGGCATGTAGATAGCTGGGTGGCTGGTGGACGTGAGGATCGCCTGGTAACATGCCTGCCTGGTGCGAAGGTAGCGGACCTCACGCGCCACCTAGATAAGGTCTTAGATAATGCTGGGGAGGAGTCTGCTGTCTTGGTACATGTCGGTACCAATGACATAGGAAAATGTGGTAGGGAGGATTTGGAGGCAAAATTTAGGCTTTTAGGTAGGAAGTTGAAATCCAAAACTTCCAGGGTAGCATTCTCCGAAATGCTTCCTGTTCCACGCGCAGGACCCAAAAGGCAAACAGAGCTCCGGAGTCTCAATGCGTGGATGAGACAATGGTGCAGAGATGAAGGTTTTGGATTTGTTAGGAACTGGGGAACATTCTGGGGAAAGGAGGGGCTCTTCCGAAGGGATGGGCTTCACCTTAACCGGGATGGAACCAGGCTGCTGGCATTAACCTTTAAAAAGGAGATAGAGCAGCTTTTAAACTAGATATTAGGGGAAAGCCGAAAGTCGCCCAAGAGCGGATGGTTTGGAAGAATGTATACTTGAAAGATACTACCAAAAGCAGAGAGGTTCCACAAAAGAGTAAAGTAGCCCAAATGCCCTCAAATATGGAGCAGACAGAGCTTAAAGATCCCAATTTACCCATGTCTAACAATAGCCAAATTAACATGAATAAAATACATTCTCTATAATGCTTGTATGCAAATACTAGAAGTCAAAAGAATAAGATGGGAGAGTTAGAATATATAGCACTAAATGAAAGGTTAGATATGATTGGAATATCAGAGACATGGTGGAAGGAGGACAACCAGTGGGACACTGTGATACCTGGGTACAAACTATATCGTAATGATAGAGCTGATCAAATAGGTGGAGGGGTTGCGCTCTATGTTAGAGAGGGCATTGACTCAGAAAGGATTAAAGTTTTGCAGGAAATAAAATCTTCTGTAGAATCTATATGGATTGAAATTCCATATAAAAGGGGGAAGGCGATGGCAGTGGGGTTGTACTATCGAGCACCTGGCCAGAATGACCAAATGGATGATGAAATGCTCAAACATATCAAGGAAGCTAACAAATGTTACAGTAATGATAATGGGTGATTTCAATTACCCCGGTATCGACTGGGTCAGTGTCACGTCAGGACATGCTAGGGAGATAAAGTTCCTAGATGAAATAAATGACTGCTTCTTGGAGCAGCTGGTTCATGAACCGACCAGAGGGGAAGCCATATTAAACCTAGTCCTTGGTGGAACACCAGATCTAGTGCAAGAGATAAGGGTGTTGGGGCCACTTGGCAATAGTGATCATAGCATGATCGCCCTTGATTTAATTAGTGGAGGAGGGATAGTAAGGAAATCCACAGTACTACCTTTTAACTTTCAAAAGGGAGACTATGATAAAATGAGGAAAACAGTTAAGAAAAAACTAAAAGGAGCAGTTGCGAAGGTTAAAGACGAACATCAAGCTTGGGTGTTGTTGAAAAATACTATCTTGGAAGCCCAGACCAGCTGTATTCCATGCTTTAATAAAAGTGGAAGGAAGCCCAAAAAACTGCCAGCATGGTTTAAAGGTGAGGTCAGAGAGGCTGTTGTTGCCAAAAAAGCATCTTTCAGGAAATGGAAAAAAAGAGCCAAACGACGAAACCTGGAAACAGCACAAGCACTGGCAAGTCAAATGCAAGGCATTGATAAGGCAGGCAAAGAGAGAATTTGAGAAGAAGCTTGCTGCGGAAGCAAAAACGCAAAATAAAGACCTTTTCAAGTACATTCGTAGCAAAAAACCTGTGAGAGAGTCAGTTGGTCCATTAGATGATAAAGGGGTTAAAGGAGCACTAAGAGCCGACAAGGCGATAGCGGAGAGACTGAATGAATTCTTTGCTTCGGTCTTTACTGAGGAAGATGTAGGGATGTTACCCATGACTGAAGTGGTATTTAAAGGTGCGGAAGAATTGAAGGAAATATCGATACATCGGGAAGATGTCTTACAACTATTAGATAAACTGAAGAGTAGCAAATCACCTGGGCCGGATGGTATACATCCAAGGGTGTTGTAAGAACTGAAATATGAGATTGCAGAACTGCTATCGGTAATCTGTGAACTATCATTAAAATCATCTCTAATACCTGAAGATTGGAGGATCGCCAATGTAACACCAATTTTTAAAAAGGGTTCCAGGGGTGATCCGGGAAACTACAGACCGGTGAGCCTAACGTTAGTACCGGGAAAAATGGTAGTAACTATCATAAAGAATAAAATTACTCAGCATGTAGATAGTCACAACCTAATGGGAGACAGCCAATATGGCTTTAGACAAGGAAGATCTTGTCTTACTAATCTGTTATGTTTTTTTGAAGGAGTGAATAAACAGGTGGACAAAGGTGAGTCGGTTGATATTGTGTATCTGGACTTTCAGAAAGCCTTTGACAAGGTCCCTCATCAGAGACTTTTGGCAAAAACTATTGTGGATCAGGAACTGGTTAAAAGATAGAAAGCAGAGGGTAGGGCTAAATGGCCAATTTTCCCAATGGAGAAAGGTGAATAGTGGTGTACCCCAGGGATCTGTGCTGGGTCCGCTGCTTTTTCACATATTCATAAATGACCTGGAAAGTGGAATAACGAGTGAGGTTATCAAATTTGCAGATGACACAAAACTATTTAAAGTTGTTAAAACCCAAGAGGATTGTGAAAAATTGCAAGAGGATCTTGATAAATTGGAAGACTGGGCATCAAAATGGCAGATGAAATTTAATGTGGACAAGTGCAAGGTTATGCACCTAGGGAAGAACAACCCAAACTATGATTACACGATGCAAGGTTCCACATTAGGAACCACCACCCAGGAAAAAGATTTAGGCGTCATTGTGGATACTATGTTAAAACCCTCGGCCCAGTGTGCAGCGGTGGCCAAGAGAGCAAATAGAATGCTAGGTATGATAAGGAAAGGAATGGAAAATAAAACAAAAGATATTATAATTCCTCTATATCGTTCTATGGTGAGACTGCACCTTGAATATTGTGTGCAATTCTGGTCGCCGTATCTTAAAAAGGATATAGCGATTTTAGAAAAGGTACAGAGAAGAGCCACCAAAATGGTAAAGGGGATGGAAGGATACTCCTATGAAGAAAGGCTAAAAAGGTTAGGGCTCTTTAACCTGGAAAAGAGACGGCTGAGGGGAGATATGATAAAAGTCTATAAATTAATGAACGAAGTGGAACGGGTAAATGTAGATCGATTGTTTACCTTATCAGAATATAGAAAGACTAGGGGACAAGCAATGAAGCTACGGGGTAAACTATTTAAGACTAATAAAAGAAAATATTTTTTCACTCAACGTGTAATCAAACTCTGGAATTTGTTACCGGAGGATGTAGTAAAGGCTGTTAGTGTAGCTGGGTTTAAAAAAGGTTTGGACAAGTTCCTGTAGGAAAGGTCCATAAACCATTATTAAGAAGTGACCGAAGATATCAATGCTTGACCCAGTACAAGCATTGTGGAACTTGTGTCTCTTGGGGAAACTGCTAGGTACATATGACCTAGATTGGCCACTGTTGCAAACAGAATACTGGGCTTGATGGACCTTGGTCTGACACAGTATGGCATATCTTATGTTCTTATGTTCTTATGACTGTGTTCATGAGAAACTAGCTCAACTTAAAGTAGACAAAGTGATGGGACCGGATGGGATGCACCCTAGAATACTGAGGGAACTTGGGGACATTCTAGCAACTCCACTGACTGACCTTTTCAATGCCTCGTTGGAGTCGGGAGTGGTGCCAAAGGACTGGAGAGAGGCTCATGTGGTGCCTTTACACAAAAGCGGAAGTGAGGATGTGGCTGAAAATTACAGGCTGGTTAGTTTAACTTCGGTTGTGAGTAAATTATTGGAAATGCTGCTGAAAGAGATAATAGTGAGGTTTCTGGAGTTCAGCGGATTACAGGATCCATGGCAGCATGGATTCACCAGAGGCAGGTCTTGTCAAACAAATCTGATTGATTTTTTTGACTGGGTGACCAGGGAGTTGGACCGAGGGAGAGCTCTAGATGTGGTGTATTTTGATTTCTGTAAAGCCTTTAACACTGTTTCTCACAGGCGACTTATAAACAAACTGAGCACCCTAGGGATGGACCCTAAAGTTACTGCTTGGGTTAGAAATTGGTTGGGTGGGAGGCGACAAAGAGTACAAGTAAATGGAGCTCACTCTGAGCAGAAGGATGTTACCAGTGGTGTGCCCCAGGGATCTGTCCTTGGTCCGATTCTTTTTAACGTCTTTGTTAGTGATATAGCGGAAGGGCTGTCGGGTAAGGTTTGCCTCTTTGCAGATGATACCAAAATTTGCAATAGAGCAGACACCCAGGAATTTGTAGATAACATGAGGAGGGATCTAGCTAAGCTTGAAGAATGGTCTAGAATTTGGCAGCTGGGATTTAATGTTAAAAAATGTAAGGTCATGCATTTGGGCTGCAGCAATCCAAGGGAGCAATTCAGTATAGGAGGTGAAGTACTTTTGTCCACTAAAGAAGAGCGGGACCTAGGCGTGGTTGTGGCTGATGATCTTAAACTAGCTAAACAGGTAGAAAAGGCGACAGCAAAAGCTAGAAGGATGCTTGGGTGCATACGGAGAGGAATGGCTAGCAGAAAAAAGGAGGTGATAATGCCTCTGTATAAGTCTTTGGTGCGAGCTCATTTGGAGTATAGTGTGTAATTCTGGAGACCGCACCTTCAAAAGGATGTGAACAGGATGGAGTCGGTGCAGAGGGTGGCTACTAAAATGATTAGTGGGCTTCATTATAAAGCATATGAGGACAGACTTAAGGATCTTAATATGTACACCTTAGAGGAAAGGCGGGATAGAGGTGATATGATTGAGATGTTTAAATACCTCCGTGGCATAAATGTTCAGGGAGAGAGCCTCTTTCAATTGAAAGCAAGTTCTGCTACGAGGGGACATGGGATGAGGGTGAAGGGAGATAGATTCAGGAGTGATATGCGGAAATATTTCTTTACGGAAAGGGTAGTGGATCCCTGGAATAGTCTCCCAGTGGAGGTGATAGAGATGAGGACAGTAACTGAATTCAAAAAAGCATGGGACCAACACAGAGGATCTCTAAAGGTAAAAAGTGGACTGTTGTAGTTGTTGATATGGAAGGACAGACTAGATAGGCCATGTGGTCTTTTTCTGTCATCATGTTTCTATGTTTCTATTAAGGAAATAACAGTTCCGAGGCACTGTGGGTATGTTTACACTGCACCTCAAGACATAACAAAGCGCAGTTTCTCAAATACAGGTTTCCTTTTACAATATTTGTTTCCCCTCTCCCAACAAACAGTAACAACTCCCCCCTCTTCCCTACCCTTCCCTGCTCCCTTTACTATAGACACCCATCCGCAGACCAGGGGTGGCCCAAATTTCCCATCAGCCCCTGCGGGCTTAACAGAGACGCGAGGGAGACACTCTCCCTTCGCGCCTCTCAAAGCCGGCATGGAGGGAGGGAGGGAGGGACGGACGGACGGACGATTCAGCCGGGCAGAGGGGGCCCCGCGGGTCGGTCCATGCTGCCATGGCAGCAGAGGGGGCCCCACAGGAACAGTCCATGCTGCCGCGGCGGCAGCCAGCGTTTTTTTTTTTAAATTTAATTTTAAGGCGGCTATTTTTGTGGGCCCTTGTCAGCTGTGGGCCCTACGCCACGGCGTAGGTGGCGTATAGGTAAATCCGGCCCTGGCTCCAGCCACTTTCGTCTGGTTTCTTCGTGTCTTCTGCTAACTCTCCATCGTCTGCTGTCCATTTGTCCTTTCTTCTCTCTTCTAGTTTTTTTTCCATTCTCTCTCTACATCTGCTTTAACATACTAATCTTTCTCCTTTTGCTCTTTCCTCATTTCATCCACTCAAATTTTACCCCTCCATCCTCAATCCCCTCTTACTCTCCCAATACCCGGCCAATTGTAGATTTTTCTTCCCTCCCACACAAAATAATTTTCCCCTCTCCATTTCACTCTCCCAGCCCCATCCCATTCTAACCCTCCCCCAACATCAGCTCCCTTCTAGTTCCAGCTCCACCCAGCATCCGCTCCCTTCTAGTTCCCGCATCAGCCCATTTCCAGTCCTAGCCCCCCATCAGCCCATTTCCAGTCCAAGCTCCCTTGTCCATTTCCAGTCCTATCTGAGTCCCTCCATCAGCTCATTTCCAATCCCAACCCCCCATCAGCCCATTTTTAATCCTTTCCTTGCCCCACCATCAGCCCATGTCAAATCCTAGCTCCCCTCCACTGAGTCCATTTCCAATCAAAGCCCCCTATGAGCCTACTTCCAGTTCTAGCCCCTCCATGAGTCCATTTCAATCCAAGCCCCCAACACAGCCCATTTCCAATCTTAGCTCCCCCCAACAGCCCATTTGCAGTCCTATCCTAGCCCCTCCATCAGCCCATTTCCTGTCCTAGCTCCCCCCCCCACTCAGCCCATTTCCATTCCAAGCCCCCCTCCCCATCAGCTATTTGCAGTTCAAGCCCCCCTTCCACTCAGCCCATTTCCATTCCAAGCCCCCCTCCCCATCAGCTATTTGTAGTTCAAGCCCCCCTTCCACTCAGCCCATTTCCATTCCAAGCCCCCTCCCCATCAGCTATTTGCAGTTCAAGCCCCCCTTCCACTCAGCCCGTTTCAATTCCAAGCCCCCATCCCCATCAGCTATTTGCAGTTCAAGCCTCCCCTTCCACTCAGCCCATTTCCAGTCCTAGCATCCCCCCAACCCAATACCAGTCCCAGCCCCCCCATAGCCCTTTACCAGTCCTAGCCCCCCATAGCCCATTACCAGTCCTAATCCCCATCACCCCATTTTCAGTCTTAGCCCCCCTAATAGCCCAATACCAGTCTTAATCCCCCATCAGCCCATTTCCAGTCTGAGCCCCCATCACCCCATTTCCACTTAGCCCCCCATAGCCCATTACCAGTCCTAACCCCCCATCAGCCCACAGCCCATTACCAGTCCTAACCCCACCCGCCCCCCTCAAGTCCTAACCCCCCCCCATCAGCCCATTTCCTGTCCTAGCCCCCCCCAGCCCATTATCCGTCCTAACCCCCATCACCCCATTTCCAGACTTAGTCCCCCGATAGCCCATTAGCAGTTCTAACCCCCCATCAGCCCACTTCCAGTCCTAACCCCCCATCACCCAATTTTCATTCTTAGCCCCCCCTTAGCCCATTACCAGTCCTAACCCCCCATCAGCCCATTTCCAGTAATAGCCCCCCCATCACCCCATTTCCAGACTTAGCCCCCCCATAGCCCATTACCAGTCCTAACCGCCCCATCAGCCGCTGCCAGGAGTCTCCACCCTCCCTCCAGCTCCCGCCCAATCCGGGCGGTGGGAGCCCGATATCGCAGCAGCCGCCGGGGATAAAAGCGGCGTCCCTGCCTGCAGAGACGCCGCTGCCAGGAGTCTCCACCCTCCCTCCAGCTCCCGCCCAATCCGGGCGGTGGGAGCCCGATATCGCAGCAGCCGCCGGGGATAAAAGCGGCGTCCCTGCCTGCAGAGACGCCGCTGCCAGGAGTCTCCACCCTCCCTCCAGCTCCCGCCCAATCCGGGCGGTGGGAGCCCGATATCGCAGCAGCCGCCGGGGATAAAAGCGGCGTCCCTGCCTGCAGAGACGCCGCTGCCAGGAGTCTCCACCCTCCCTCCAGCTCCCGCCCAATCCGGGCGGTGGGAGCCCGATATCGCAGCAGCCGCCGGGGATAAAAGCGGCGTCCCTGCAGGGCGCGCCCGCGCCTCGCGGGCCCGCGCCTGAGGGCATGGCCAGAGGGCCCTTTGGCGTGGCCCTTAGGCGCGGCACGAGGGCGAAAAAATAGAAAACATCCTAGGAACTCAGCAGCACCGACTGCATACCAACGGATCCCGACAGAGGAGCAGACCGAGGAGGACAGCAAAACCGCAAGTAAAACCCTCACAGAACATAACACATCACACACTACCAAACGCCCTCTTCAACAACACACTCCATAAAAGCTCCGGCCTCCCCCCCACGGAACAGGCTCCCGCACCAAGGCGACTGCCACAGGTCCAGCTCCACATCCGCGGGTCAGGCTCCCTCCTAGGGACAGGCTCCCGCACCGCAACAGATCTAGCTCCACACCCACGGGACAGGCTCCCTCCACGGGACAGGCTCCCGCACCAAGGCGACCGCCACAGATCCAGCTCCACATTCACGGGACAGGCTCCCTCCACGGGACAGGCTCCCGCACCGCAACAGATCCAGCTCCACACCCACGGGACAGGCTCCCTCCACGGGACAGGCTCCTGCACCAAGGCGACCGCCACAGATCCAGCTCCACATTCACGGGACAGGCTCCCTCCACGGGACAGGCTCCCGCACCGCAACAGATCCAGCTACACATCCGCGGGACAGGCTCCCTCCACGGGACAGGCGCCCGCACCAAGGCGACAACCACAGGTCCAGCTCCACATCCACGGGACAGGCTCCCTCCACGGGACAGGCTCCCGCACCAAGGCGACTGCCACAGGTCCAGCTCTACATCCCCGGGACAGGCTCCCGCAACAAGTACAGCTCTCCCCAAAGCAAACAACAGACGAAGACCTAAGGAGACAGGCGTCACCCTATCAGAACATCACAAACTACCAACATGCACACCACATACTTCCTCCCTCTATACCTACTAGTCACACAACTCCTCCCACCGACCACACACCTCCACTACCCTCAAACAAACACCATGGTACCCTCCAACTGCACTGCCATATCTCGGTCCACAACACACACACAAAGAGACACTCGCAAACTCCCAAGCAAAGAGACCAAACAGACACAAATCAAACACCAACACCGGCTCAAAGGAAGCACATGTAGCAACAACCTCTTCCACAAAGACAACAACAATTGAGCTCATAAACGCCAGATCCGTCTGCAACAAGATACACACTCTGGTAGACCACATAGAAGAGCGACAGCCCGACATAATATGCATCACAGAGACATGGCTCAACCCTACCGACAGTGTACTACTCAACCAAATAGTACCGAACAACTACTCAGCATACAACTGCCCTCGCACCCACAAGCGTGGAGGAGGAGTCCTAATAATAGCAAAAACAAAACTCAAGTTCAAGACACAGAACCTCACAGATACACAGCAGTGTAACACAATTAGCATCAAGAACATTGCAATCTGCCTAACCTACAGAGCACCCCGTGCTCCACCTGACGAACTAGCCTTCACACTCGAAGAAGCCTGTGCCATAACAGCAAACAACAAACCAGCACTACTAATCGGAGACTTCAACCTAAAGTCCGCCAATACAAAAGATGCAGAGGCCTTCCTTCAAGCAATGACCTCACTTCAATTCACACAGATAGTCAATGCACCAACACACAGACTTGGATCATCCCCAGACCTCATCTTCGCATCAAACTACCTAACTTCAAGAGACCTAATCTCTACACCCACCATCACCCCAGTACCATGGTCTGACCATTACTTAATCGAGACGAAACTGCAATCACAAGAAGACCAGACAAGCGAAAGAGTGAACATCCCACACACACAAAGACGATTCAAGTCCTTTGACAAGGACGTATTCATACAGGACACAATACAACACTTGAACATTGACTCAGAGGACCTGGAGGAACAAGTTTCCAACTGGAACAGCGTTCTAGCTAACGCCGCCAAACCATCCGATGACAGGACCGAGAAACAACACCACAACAAGAGACAGAACAAGCCATGGTACTCAACAAAAATACGACAGGAAAAGAGGGAGCTCAGGAAAATTGAACGGAGATGGAGAAAAAACAAAACTACTTCCGACCAACATCTTTACCTAACAAAGCAAAAACAATACAATGAACACATCAACCAATCAAAGAGAGAATTCCACACAAACCTGATAAATTCTTCCATCAACAAACCCAGAGAACTTTTCGAAATAGTAAAAACCCTGACAAAAGAGCAAACAGCAGAAAGAGAAGTACAAGTGGATCCACAGAAATTCGCTGACCACATCAAAGACAAATTCCACTCCACAGAGCGCACAACACCCAGTGGAACCACAAGAACGAACGTACACCCCAAAACCTGGGGCACATTCTACTCTCCCTCAAAAGAACAGATATCCCACATCATCTCCACAATCAACACAAGTACTGCCCCTACTGACCCTTGCCCAGTGTCATGGGTCAAAGCCACCAAATCAAGCCTGACACCAACCATTCATAAAATGGTACACAACTCACTCACTCAAGGACTCATGCCACAGCAACTAAAGCTTGCCTCAGTAAGACCAATCACAAAGAAAACTACTCTCGACAAAAAGGACCCAGCAGCATACCGACCAATCTCCAGCATACCCTTCCTCGCAAAAATAATCGAAAAGACGGTTCAACTACAACTTCAGGAACACATTGACGAACACGGAACTCTCGACGACAACCAACACGGATTTCGTCCCAACCATGGAGTCGAAACTCTACTGATCTACCTCTTCGACAGCATCATAAGAATAATTGACAACACCAGGAATGGAATTATAATGATCTTCATCGACATCTCCTCAGCTTTCGACACAGTTGACCACAATACGCTCCTGGAGAGACTAAAGAACACTGGTATACACGGTACCACTCTGAAATGGTTCCACTCGTACCTAACCGAAAGACAGCTACAGGTCAAGGTGGGACATGACACCTCCCGACCCATAAACGTCCAACAAGGAGTACCGCAAGGATCCGCACTCTCAGCACTCCTTTTTAACATCTACATCCAACCAATATGCAACATTATGAAAGAGAACAACATCCAATACACAATATACGCAGACGACATCATGGTATACTCCCCGATATCAATCGACAACCCGGACTTCTCTAAGATAACAGACTGCCTTACCCAAATGACGAAGTGGTGCCAAAACAACAACCTCGCAATAAACTACAACAAGACCGAAGCTTTAATCATCACTCGGAACCAGAGCTTCATACACCCACCAAACATAAAGATACAAAGCACTACGATACCGATAAGATCAGAGGTGAGATACCTTGGGGTTACTCTGGACAGTAAACTCAACCTCAAACCACACATAGACAAAACAATCCAAAAAGCCTACTACAGGATGCGAATCATCAGGAGACTGAAACCACTCCTCGCCCCAGAACACTTCCGTACCGTCTGTCAAGCACTGATAACCCCAATACTGGACTTCTGCAATCCGATATACCTTGGACTACCAAAACAAGCTCTCAAACCACTCCAGCTGGCACAAAACACTGCAGCTCGAATCATAGCCGGAACCGCAAGGCAGGAGCACATCACACCTACATTAAAGGACTTACACTGGCTCCCAATCAGTGCTCGCATCAGATACAAGACTATCATAAACCTATTTAAGATTAAAGAGCACACATCAGCCAACAGCCTCCACACGCTCATACAACCGGAAATCAGCGCACGTCCTAGAAGAAGTCAAACACGCAACCGAGTCAGTACCCCAAATGAATACAAGCACACACGCAAGGATACAACAAACAGAGCTCTCTCCATGGCTGCTCCAACAATATGGAACAATCTACCGGACGATCTAAGGGCAACTCCAGACCTCAAAGACTTCAGAAAACAACTGAAAACCATGCTGTTCATAGAGCACTATGGTCACATCACATAACCTAAGAGAATGGATAACAGCATTCCAATCCTCCTAAACAACTGTATGTATATAAAATGTGTTTTAGCACCACTGTAAATAGCCCACCTTGTACATAGCTCAAACAAATCAAGCACCTAACACCGCCATCACACAACCAAGTTTCATCCTCACTGCATGTACAACACACACACTTTACCTGATTGCTTGCTGTGATACCACCTTGATTATTAAGATAAGGCGGTTTAGAAATACTGTTAAATAAATAAATAAATAAATAAATAGCCTATTACCAGTCCTGATCCCATCAACCCACCTAAAGTCCTAACCCCCCATCAGCCCATTTCCAGTCCTAGCCCCCCATAGCCCATTACCAGTCCTAACGCCCTCCCCCCATCAGCCCAGGGTAAATTTAAAATAAGGTAAAAAAAGCTGGCTGCTGCCACTGTCGCTGCCACCGCCGCGGCAGAATCGAGTGTCCCGCGGCACACACACCCCATGCCCAGCAGAGCCCTCCCTCTCTGCATCAGCCCCTCTCCGCGTCAGCTTTCAGAGCATGAAGGGAGAGTTTCTCTCTCGCGGCTCTGTTAAGCCTGCGGGCACTGATGGGAAACAGGCATTTCCTGTTGCCCATCAGCCCCAGCGCATTTAACAGAGCCGCGAAAGGGAAATGCTCCCTTCGTGGCTCTGAAAGCCAACACGGAGAGGGGCTGATTCAGGGAGGGAGGGCTCTGCTGGGTAGGGGGGGGGGCCGTGGCACAATCAATTCTGCTGCTGCTGCGGCGGCAGCTGCAGCAGCAGCAGCCAGCTTTTTTTTTGTATTTTAAAATTTACTTTTAATGCAGAATGTTCTTTACGAGGAGCCCCCTCAAACTCAGGTATCTGTGCAAAAAACATTCTCGCTCAATGGATGGGCCGGCCCTGCCACAGACACTCCCCACAGACCCATTCCTGATCTTCCAGGATTGCACTCCCAGGCCAGCAGGCCCTATCTTCTCTGGGTGTAGGTTTGCCCTCTTCCATGCTATCCTTATAAGGTCAGCAGCTTATTATAATTCAATGGCACCAACTTATCGATATACACGCCTCAAAGTGCCAGAAGATGCTCTTGTCGTCTTCTGTTACCTCTGGACACCAAATGCTTCATTAGTATCAGTTGATGAAAGGAATTTCACCATTCCCAAAAAGAGGGGACAGACTTCTCTCACCAGTGCCGTAGCCAAGTTTCTTTCCCCACCACACAGACTTTACTCACATCAGCCTTACCCAACGCCCCTTCGGTAGGGAGGGAGGCAACTGGTCAAGTACTACTAAAAACCTTGTCTACCCTACAGATTGTCCCATTAGGGAACTCATATAGTTTTGGATCTGATGCCAATACCGCTGTGTCTGCCCACATCTCCACCACGTGTGACCTAGGTCATCCAGGGACATGCCACACCATGGGAAGTTACTATTATGAGCCACCCCACTTCGCAAGGCCCGTAGGGGGGAGAATTGAGCCCGACACAATGCCCAGTACTGCATCTTCTGCAGTCATGCTAGTTTTACCAGTACTGGTATTTGCGCAATAGCCCTCCTCACAGGACCCTCCACCACCGGGGAGTCCAGTTCCACTGCCCACCGCCGCTCTATAGCTGAGAAATCCTGAGGGGGAGACCATGCCACCAGTTTATGAAACAGCTGTGAGATAGACATATGTTCCTGATACCCCAATTCAAAGAATTGCAAAATATGACCAGAGATTTCCGCAGCGAGACACTCCGCCGGTAGAGATTGAACATAATGTCTAAGCTGGTAATAAGCGAAGATTTGGTCATTTGCAGATCAAATTCATTACATAAGGCTGAGAAGTATTTAATATGATCCTCCAGGGTCACCACATGACTCAGACTACAAACACCATTGTCTCCTCAATCCTGAAACACTTGATTCTCCAAGCCTGGTTGAAACTGCAGATTACTTCTAATAAGCGAAAAACTAGAAACGACCGAGGAAGTATGCCAGTATGTGCAGAGATATTGCCATATACCCTTAACAGGCCTCACCAATAGGCTGTAATGAAGTCTGCCTGGCAAAGCCTGTCTCTCCATATGTAGCACAGCCATCAACGAATGAGGGGAAACAAAGTCTTAAGAACTTAAGAACATAAGATATGCCATACTGGGTCAGACCAAGGTCCATCAATCCCAGTATTCTTTTTCCAACAGTGGCCAATCTAGGTCATATGTATCTAGCAGTTTCCCCAAGAGACACAAGTTCCACAATGATTGTATTGGGTCAAGCATTGATATCTTCGGTCACTTCTTAATAATGGTTTATGGACCTTTCCTCCAGGAACTTGTCCAAACCTTTTTTAAACCCAGCTACACTAACAGCCTTTACTACATCCTCCGGTAACAAATTCCAGAGTTTGATTACACGTTGAGTGAAAAAATATTTTCTTTTATTAGTCTTAAATAGTTTACCCTGTAGCTTCATTGCATGTCCCCTAGTCTTTCTATATTCTGATAACGTAAACAATCGATCTACGTTTACCCGTTCCACTCCGTTCATTAATTTATAGACTTCTATCATATCTCCCCTCAGCCGTCTCTTTTCCAGGTTAAAGAGCCCTAACCTTTGTAGCCTTTCCTCATAGGAGTATCCTTCCATCCCCTTTACCATTTTGGTGGCTCTTCTCTGTACCTTTTCTAAAATCGCTATATCCTTTTTAAGATACGGCGACCAGAATTGCACACAATATTCAAGGTGCGGTCTCACCATGGAACGGTATAGAGGCATTATAATATCTTTTGTTTTATTTTCCATTCCTTTCCTTATCATACCTAGCATTCTATTTGCTCTCTTGGCTGCCGCTGCACACTGGGCCGATGGTTTTAACATGGTATCCACAATGACGCCTAAATCTTTTTCCTGGGTGGTGGTTCCTAATGTGGAACCTTGCATCGTGTAACCATAGTTTGGGTTGTTCTTCCCTAGGTGCATAACCTTGCACTTGTCCACATTAAATTTCATCTGCCATTTTGATGCCCAGTCTTCCAATTTATCAAGATCCTCCAAAGACAGGGAGTAAACACCTCAGTATTCCCCAACCAATCCCAAAAGTGTCATAATTGACAGGCTTGTACATATCGATAAATATCAGGAACTCCTATACCCCCTCGATGCCAAGGACCTCTTAATTGGGACAGTGATACTCTCGCCAGTCTCCCCCACCAGATAAATCAGCGAAGTACACGCTCGAATAGGGCCACGTCCTTATGCAGTAGACTTACTGGCAGAGTTTGCAGCACATAGAGCAGCTTAGGGAACAATACCATATGAAAGGCCGCTACATGGGCATATAGCTTAGCTTGTAGCTCCATCAGTTATTTGATCTTAATTACCGGCCATTGTGGAGAAAGGTTTGTGCGAAGCTGGACAGGTGGAGGAACTTACACATCTCCTGGCTGGGGAGAATAGCTAGTATCAAGATGACTGTGTTGCCGAAGTTCCTGTACCTGTTCAATGCTCTGCCAGTGGAGGTGCCTAAAGTCTATTTGGAAAGGCTGCAAAAGAGGATCATGAACCATATATGGAAGGGCAGAGTGCCCTGAATATCCAAGCGGATCCTTTGCCACCCTAAGGGCTGGGAGGTTGGGGATTCCTAATTTTACACACTACTATCAGGCAACATTGTTAAGAGTGGCTTTAGAGCGGCAGATAATGAAATGGAAAGAATAGGTACATCTGGAAACCGTTCTGGGGGCAGGATCACTCTATCCACTCGGCTCTGGGTGTGAGAAGGAGGGCGGGGAGGGGAAAATCCCTTTGTGCACTTGACGTTGTGAATTTGGAACAAGTGGAAGACAAAGTAACTGGGGAGATGGGGCCCTTCCCATTTTGTACCATTATAGAGTAACTGATTTTATACCTGGCCTGACTGACCCCATTTTTCGGCAGTGGGAGTCCCGAGATTTGAAATGGCTGGGACAGTTTGTGTGATATGAGGGCTTTGTTGAATTTGAAGGCCTCATGGAGGACTTTGAAGTGCAAGAGCAAGATAAAATTCAGTATTTGCAGGTGAAACATTATTATACCACCAAGTTCAAGGGGACCTGGGGCAAGGAGCCCACAGATATAGAAGTCTTATTTGCCTCCAAAGGGGTAAAGGAGGCTATTTCCCGTTTATATTACTTTATGGGACAGGTTGAGGAGGAAAGATGTTTTCTAATTACACTGGGCATGAGATTTGGGGGTTCAAAGGGGAGAAAAAACATTGGCCACAACATACACGTATCTATATAAAGGGATCATTGCAAGTACTCCTATGAAACAAAACTATAAGATGCTATACAGGTGGTACTTCACCCCAGAGCATCTCCACAAGTGAAGTGCCTGGACTCCCTAAGGTGTTGGAGGGGTTGTGATGAGTTGGGCACTTTTAAGCACATGTGGTGGGACTGTCCACAAGTCCAACATTTTTGGGGGGAGGTGTTTGACTTTCTGGGAAAGTGGGTGGAAATGTCCCTAGTTAAAATGTCCCCAGCGGTGGCTCTCCTCAATGCTCGGGCAAGTGGGTTACCAGTGGAGAAGAATCAACTAGTTGTGATGGGATGTCTCGCAGCCCGGGTAGTGTTGGCACAGATGTGGACACAAACAGCTGTCCGAAAACTATCCAAGAAGATAAGTTATGCTCCACTTGCCTCATGCTTAAACTTACAACGATGAAACAGCAGAGACTCGATCACTTTGAAGATTTGGGGCAGGTTTTTTGATTGGCAAACAAGCTGCCAGACATCCAAGAACAACATTGGGGGGACATCCGGGGACCACCAGAGGGAGTATAAGTGCCCTGAAGCTTGAAAGCCTTGAAAAGATGAGAAGGCCCGTGGGTTTCGACTCGCGAGAACAGCAACAACTAGACGCGCACAAAACTGAATATCTCTGCACTATGACAACCAGGATGTGCCAGGGGGAGGGGTGGGAGGCGGGTAGGAAGGATCTTAGGAAACTGAGAAAGCCTCATTATTTCAATTTTAGAATGTTGACATTATTTTATTTTATTTGGCTGTGCTTTTATACCGCTTTTCACAGAGGTCAAAGTGGTGGTCATAAAACTTAAATAGGTTAAACAACATTTACATAGAACAAGGCGATGCACATAGAACTTGGAAGTTAGACAGATTAAACAATGTTACAGGGAACAGTGACTTTATACATTATCGTTAACATGGGCATGTTGATGTAGAACTATTTATAAAGCATTGTTTGTTGTGGGGGGAGGATGGGAGGATTAGGGGTTGGGGTGAAAGTGCAGGGTGAACAGGTGAGTTTTGAGGAGCTTGCAGAACGTGAGTAGGTCTTTGATGTTTTTTATTGTGTTGGGGAGGGAGTTCCAGATTGTGGGGGCATAGAGCTCAAAATATCTTGCATTGATCTGATCCTCAAAATTACCGCCCTATCTCAAACTTAGCCATCACATCAAAGATAGTCAAGAAAATCGTCTTTTGTCAGTTTGCAGATCATGTGGACCAAATTCATTTTCTCCATCCTCGTCAATCAGGATTTCACCCATGCCACTGTATGAAAACAGTCCTGGCAGCAGTCCTTAATGATATTTATAGGTCACTTGATTGTGGGAATTATACTCTCGCAGTTTCGCTGGACTTATCTGCCGCCTTTGATCTGGTGGATCACAACCTACTTTTGGCCCGCCTATACGAGGCAGGAATCTGAGGTACAGTGCTTGACTAGTTTCTTTCCTTCCTAAATCATAGATCTTTCCAGGTTCATATTCAAAGAGAGGTCACTATGCCTTCCTCCCCTGAAACCTTTTGTGCGGTGTCCCCCAGGGTTCTATTTTATCACTTTTATTATTTAACATTTTCCTCAGCCCATTAATTACTCAAATACATAGATTAGGCGTTTCCTGTTATGTTTACGACATCTTACTGTTATACTCTTACTGTATTACTCATGATTCAGTAATAGATTTGGCCCCTCTAAACAACTGTTTAATAACAATATCCTCCTGGTTATTTGAACGCATTCTTAAACTGAACCCTACTAAGTCGACAGCCATCAAGTTTACCAGTTCGGATTTTCAGTCTACACTTGCCCCAACGATAGACAGTCAGCCTTTAGTATTACATACCTCCCTTTGATATCTTGAAGGACTACAAAAAGGGACTGCTACTTCTGGGGAGGGATCTGCAATTGTAAGTATTCACTTCTGGGAATTTTTCTAAATCTTGGTGAAAAAGGAATTCTTTAAATTAAAGCTGATTAATCTTTGAATCTAGTGTATTTGTTAAATCAGTCAGGGCCTAGTATCAGCAAAGAGCTTTTAGTTAAATTAAAAACTCAACAGGTAGCTTTCCGTTTAAGTTTAAAACCCAGCAGAGAGCTTCTAGTTTACATTTAGAACCCAAGACTTCCTCTATCCAAGCAAGGGCTGTGTGAATCACCCAGGAACTTGGTCACAGATTACCTTAAAAGCACAAGACAAGATACCGTATAGCAGCCAGCTTTTAATAAGTCTTCTTTATCTTTATTGAGACATTTGATATATCGCCCAGGCAATTGCATTAGAGTGGTGTACAATCATAAAAACAAAGGCTGCAGAGGAAACAAAGAGCGAAGAAAGAACGCCATTAACCGGATAGGACAGTAGCAGAACAGGCAGAAGAAAAAGGACAGAAAATAGAGCAGTGACACACAAAGGAGGAATATGGAAGTGGAATAGCTGACAGGGGGAACTCAGGGGTTGGGAGGGGGGAGATCGAATGCCAGATGAAATAAGTGAGTCTTCAGCAATACTTTAAAGCGAGGGAATGAAGCCTCGGTGGGCAAATTTGAGGGGAGTGAGTTTCAGAGTGCAGGGGCAAGGAAAAAATAAGCAGAATGGCTTCTTGATTTCTACAGCCTAGCAGCAGGGCCAGCCCATCCATTGAGCAAGAATGTTTTTTGCACAGGGCCCCGCGTTTCGGGGGGCCCCGCGCTAAAGACACTCTTGCTGCAATGCTGCTGCTGCCCTTGTCTTGCCTCAAGTTGCCTGCTTGAATGCCTAGAAAAAGTGCTCCGTCCTGCTGTGGTGTCTCTGCATTCTGCTTTAATTTGCCATTCTGCCAGCCCGGGCGGCAGCCCCCCTCTTGCGATCCAACTCCTTTTTGTGTTTTGTTTTGCTGCCCGAAGTTGATGTGCCGGCCGCCGCCGTTCACTACAGGCAGGCACGCATGATGTAGTTCTAAAACTCCTCCCACTGACAGCACGCCTGCTGCACGTGGAACTGGATTTTGCTGGCTGCCTGCAATGACGCGAGTGCGACCCACTCTCCTCCGACGGCAAAGGCGAGTACTATTTAAACTTTGGGAATCTTAAAAAAAAATCCAACAACACACAGTAAGTAAAATTATTTTTGTAAAAATTTGTTCATTGCTCCTGGTCCCTTATCCGGCCGCCGGCTCTGCGTGAGGAGGAGGACTTCGGTCTCTGTCTTGACATTCTGGAGAGCTCTGTTTTGGCTGTTTCATCAGCACTGAAGGTGTCTGTGACCGGTTTTTACTAATTCCGGTGTGGTCTGAGCCGGGAGAAAGAGCCATCGCCCCTGCTGTTTCTCCATCCCTCCTTGTCAGCCCCCTTCCATCCATCCTTGTCAACCCTCCTTCCCTCCATCCATGTCAGCCCCCCATATCCATCCATGTCAGCCAGCCCTTCCTTACAAGTTGCTGCTTCCCTTCTTCTGCAGCCGCGGTTCCCTGTCCCTTAGGGAACCGCGGCTGTGCCGGTGGAGCCTTCGAGTCTCTCGACGGGCTCCGTGCAGCATTATCCCACCTCCAAAGGAAGTGGTAACTGGCATGGATGGAGGGAGGGAGGGCTGACATGGATGGATGGAGGAAGGGGGGGCTGGGAGGGTTGACAGGGAGGGAGGGCTGGGGAGGGGGGCTGACATAGATGGATGGAGGAAGGGGGCTGACATGGAGGGAGGGAGGGAGGGTTGACATGGATGGATGGATGGCAGGGGGGCTGACATGGTTGTAAGTATGGAGGGAGGGGGCTGGAAGGGAACTAACAAGCAGGGCCGGCCCATCCATTGAGCAAGAATGTTTTTTGCACAGGGCCCTGTGTTTCAGGGGGCCCTGCGCAAAAAACATCTTGCATCAGCCCAGCTACATTAAAAAAATACAAACCGGCTGCTGCTGCTGCCCCCGTGGCAGCGGCAGAATTGACCATCCCGCGGGGCCCCCCTGCCCTGCAGAGTCCTCCATGCAGCCTCAGCGTCAGCTGTCAGAGCCGCACGAAGAGAGAGCTTCTCCTCTCATGGCTCTGTTAATCCCGCCGCAGGGCTGATGACTAGGAAATCCCATCAGCCCTGCGGCGGGATAAACAGAACCGCGAGAAAGGGAAACTCTCCCTTCGCGTGGCTCTGAAAAGCCCGCGCTGAGGGAGCTGAGGCCGCATGGAGAACTCTGCAGGGCAGGGGGGGCCCCGCGGGATGCTCAATTCTGCTGCTGCCACGGTGGTAGCGGCAGCAGCAGCCGGTTTGTGGGTTTTTTTTAACCTAGCTGGTAATGGGCTATAGGGGGCGTTAGCACTGGAAGTGGGCTGATGGGGGGTAAGGACAAGTAATGGGTTATGGGGGGGCGTTAGGACTGGTAATGGGCTGATGGGGGGTAGGACTGGTAATGGGCTATGGGGGGGCCTAATACTGAAAATGGGGTGATGGGGGATTAGGACTGGAAGAGGGCTGATGGGGGGTTTAGGACTGGAAATGGGCTGATCAGGGGGGGTTAGGACTACTAATGGGCTATGGGGGGGGCTAAGACTGGAAATGGGCTGATGGGGGGGTTAGAACTGGAAGTGGGCTGATGGAGGGTTAGGACTGGTAATGGGCTTTGAGGGGGTAAGACTGAAAATGGGGTGATGGGGGGTTAGGACTGGAAGTGCGCTGATGGGGGGCTTGGGCTATGGGGGGCTAGGACAGGTAATGGGCTGGGGGGGTTGCTAGGACTGGAAATGGGCTGAGTGGAAGGGGGGCTTGAACTGCAAATAGCTGATGGGGACAGGGGCTTGGAATGGAAATGGGCTAAGTGGAAGGGGGGGCTTGAACTGCAAATAGCTGATGGGGAGGGGGGCTTGGAATGGAAATGGGCTGTGAGGGGAGGGAGCTAGGACTGGAAATGGGCTGAGTGGGGGGGCTAGGACAGGAAATGGGCTGATGGAGGGGCTAGGATAGGACTGCAAATGGGCTGCTGGGGAGTGCTAAGATTGTAAATGGGCTGTGGTGGGGGCTTGAATTGAAATGGACTCATAGAGGGGCTAGAATTGGAAGTAGGCTCATGGGGGGCTTGGATTGGAAATGGGCTGAGTGCAGGGGAGCTAGGATTTGACATGGACTGATGGTGGGGCTAGGAAAGGACTAGAATTGAGCTGATGGGGGCTGGGATTGGAAATGAGCTGATGGAGGGACTCGGATAGGACTGGAAATGGATGGGGGAGCTAGGACTGGAAATGGGCTGATGGTGGGGCTAGGATAGGATTGGAAATGGGCTGATGGTGGGACAGATAGGACTGGAAATGGGCTGATGGGGGGCTGGGACTGGAAATGGGCTGATGCAGGGACTAGAAGGGAGCAGATGCTGGGTGGGGCTGGAACTAGAAGGGAGCTGATGTTGGGGGAGTATTAGAATGGGATGGAGCTGGGAGGGTGAAATGGAGAGGGAAAAATATTTTGTGTAGGAGGGAAGACAAATCTACAATTGGCCGGATATTGGGAGAGTAAGTGGGGATTGAGGATGGAGGGGTAAAATTTGAGTGGATGAAATAGGAATGAGGAAAGAGCAAAAGGAGAAAGATTAGTATGTTAAAGCAGATGTAGAGAGAGAATGGAAAAAAAACTAGAAGAGAGAAGAAAAGACAAATGGACAGCAGATGATGGACAGCAGAAGACACGAAGAAACCAGAAGAAAGTGGCTGGAGCACTTGCCACTGAAAAAAAAATGCACAAAAGGTAGAAAAATATCTCTTTATTTTGAATTTATTAACTGGAATATGTCAGCTCTGGGAAATGTGCATCATTAACGTCTGCGCTTTGTTTAGTACAAGAGGAAATTAATTTATGGTTTTATTTCTACAGTGTTGTGCATTCCAAGTTTGGCTTTTGGGGTTCCCAGTTTAATTATTGTCTTCCTGTTTCTAAATTGTGATTCCTTGTTTGGTGATGGTCTATTTTCTGCATGCATAACTGAGCTGATGTATTCTGTTTATATAATTCCTGTTTGACATTGCCACTTGTTCTCTTTCCCCAGTATTTATTTAGCTGTATTTATATCCCGCTTTTCACCGGGTCAAAGCGGTCAATTGGGGGATACATTTAACATGAGGGGATATGAGACACATACGCTAATACTTACAGGGAACATGGGCAATGGAGGGTTAAGTGGCTTGCCCGACCACAAGGAGTGCCTATAGGACTAGAAATCCCAGTCCCTCCGGCCTGAGATTGCTGTCCCCAGGTGGGACTTGAACCCCCAGCCCTCCGGCCTGAAGTACCTTGTCCTAACCACTAGACCACTCCTCCCTCGGATCATGTATTGTTATTCTCTGAAATGTATTGGTTTAATATTTGCAGTGTTGCCTTTTGATAGGTAGGGTATAGTGCTTGTGAGTCCTGGTAGTGCTGTTAGGATACGGCGGGTTTGCTATGGGTTCTAAATGGGCAGTGTTAGTAGTAGTTCCTAATGTGGCTGGCGGTTGGTACTGGATTATAGTAATGTAGAAATCTTTTAGTCTTTCTTTATTCATATACTCATTAAGAGGCATGTTTACTAAAAGTTAGTGTATGGTAATATTATGCAAATATTTATCCAAATGAGGCACCTTATGCAAATGAGGCCCCGCACCGAGTCTCCGCACATGGCCCCGCACCCCCTTGGGCCACCCCTCCCTAGCAGAGGATAGCGTCTGCAGCAAGATTTGGAGATTTTTGTTAAAGCTTTTAATAACCCCCTGAAGAAACCCGTTCAGAGTGAAACGCACAAAAAGGCACCAGGGGATGGCGTTGGGAACACAGAAAAGCTAAGCGGAGTTTAAATTTTCTTTATATGACTTGAACATTCATGTATGGTGATGCTTACACACAGATAAAAAGTTCTTGCGGGTCATTGATGCTATTTGGCACTTTATCAAGAATTATGATCAAAGTTTTAGTGCCTAGGAGTCTGAGACCCATATAGCAAGCACTATGTAATGTATGAGATAAGTCATCACCACAGGTTGAAAATTTAACCTTATGTTGCCTGAGGTTTTTCTGGAGTAATATTTTATTGTTTTTGCTTAATGAGTTTGGACACAGTGATAGGGTGAAAAGTATGTCATGTGTGAGGGAAAGCAGGAGAAATTTGGGGAGAGGGGGAGACAAGGAAGGAGGAAGTATGGAAAGGGGAACAGGACAAGAGGGAAAGGAAGCTCAACGTGAAAGAACTTTCTCTGAGAAGAAAGAGGCAAGTTGGGTAGGACTGGGGGTGGCAGAGTGGGAAGAAGCAGGACAGGAAGCAGAGGTAAGGGCTGACAGGGAGTGGAGGACATGGTAATGCTGCTGGGAGGAATTGGAGAAGGAGGAATCAGGTCCGAGTAGTATGCTTGTTTGACAGCATTAATAGCGGCGTGGTAATGTTGCTGACAATGGATAATTGTAGCTTTATAGGTGCTGAAACCTCTTAAAGGAAAGGAGGTGCCATATTCACTCTCAGGTGCAGCTGTTTATCCTCATCAGGCATACATTAAGGACCTGAGATTAATTAAACTTCAGGTGAACAAAGTACATTAAACGTATTAGGTACAGTTTTATTAGTATAAGTATCCCCAGCAACCCTTAGTAAGTAAACAATTTGAATACCTAAACACAACCTTAAAACTAAGATGCAGACAGCAGTCCAGCAGCGAGATGGGAGCTTTCCAGTCTTTTTCACTGATTGTCAAATGTATGATTTTCTCCCAGTTGGTGAGGGGTCTTACGTGTGCACTAGGTGCAAGCAGCTCTTTGCTCTCAGGGAACGAGTCTGATCTCTGGAGGCTAGAGTGACAGATTTGGAGGACATAAGGAAGACAGAGAGGTACATAGACGAGACCTACAGGGATATAGTACTGAAGTCCCATCTCCAGTCCGGAAGCATCCCTGTTGCCATGGAGGAGAGAGGTCACGTGACAGGAGAGCATCACACTGGTGAGGCAGGAAGTGATCCTATAGCTAGGACCTGTCCACCAGGTGATGTAAAATCCTCTCACACTGAGGAGGTTTCTCCAGGGCCATGTGCCCACGAGGGAAGGGTTAGGACAGCCATTATAGTTGGTGATTCGATCATTAGGCATGTAGATAGCTGGGTGACTGGTGGACGTGAGGATTGTCTGGTAACATGCCTGCCTGGTGCGAAGGTAGCGGACCTCATGTGCCACGTAGACAATGTCTTAGATAATGCTGGGGAGGAGTCTGCTGTCTTGGTACATGTCGATACCAATGACATAGGGAAGTGGAGAGTTTCGGGAGGATTAGGCTTTTAGGTAGGAAGTTGAAATCAAGAACTTCCAGGGTAGCATTCTCCGAAATGCTTCCCATTCCATGCGCAGGACCCAAAAGGAAGGCAGAGCTCCGGAGTCTCAATGCATGGATGAGACAATAGTGCAAGGATGAGGGTTTTGGATTTGTTAGAAACTGAGCAACATTCTGGGGAAAGGAGGGGCTTTTCCGAAGGGATGGGCTCCACCTTAACCAGGATGGAACAAGGCTGCTGCCATTAACTTTCAAAAAAGAAGATAGAACAGCATTTAAACTAGAGAATAGGGGAAAGCCGACAGTCGCCCAAGAGTGCATGGTTCAGAACACTATATCCTTGAAGGATACTAGCAAAAGATTGAAGTTAGGGCATATCAGCGGAGAGGTTCCAATAAAGACAAAAGTAGCCCAAATGTCCTTGAGTACAGAGCAGATAGAGCTTAAAGATGCCAAATTACCCCTGCCTACCGATAGCCAGATTAATATGAATAAAATACAGCCTCTAAAATGCTTACATGCAAATGTTAGAAGTCTAAAAAATAAGATGGGAGAGTTAGAATATATAGCACTAAATGAGAGGTTAGATATGATTGTTATCTCAGAGACATGGTGGAAGGAGGACAACCAGTGGGACACTGTAATACCTGGGTACAATCTATATCGTAATGATACAGCAGATCAAATTGGTGAGGGGTTGTGCTCTAGGTTCGAGAGGGTATTGAGTCACAAAGGATTAAAGTTTTGCAGGAAACAAAATTCACTGTAGAATCTCTATGGATTGAAATTCCACGTAAAAAGGGGAAGGGGAAAGCGATGGCAGTGGGGGTGTACTATCGACCGCCTGGCCAGAATGAATAAATGGATGATGAAATGCTCAAAGAAATCAGGGAAGCTAACAAAAGTTACAGCGCAGTAATAATAATGGGTGATTTCAATTACCCCGGTATTGACTGGGTCAGTGTCACAACAGGACATGCTAGGAAGATAAAGTTTCTAGATGAAATAAATTACTTCTTCTTGGAACAGTTAGTTCATGAACCGACCAGAGGGAAAGCCATTTTGGACCTAATCCTTAGTGGAACACAAGATCCGGTACAAGATATAAAGGTGTTCGGGCCTCTTGGCAATAGTGATCATAGCATGATTGCGTTTGATTTAATAAATTGAGGAGGGAGGGTAAGGAAATCCACAGTACTACCTTTTAACTTTCAAAAGGGAGATTATGATAAAATTAGGAAAATAGTTAAGAAAAGACTAAAAGGAGCAGTTGCAAAGATTAAAGATTTACATCAAGCTTGGGTGTTGTTTAAAAATACTATCTTGGAAGCCCAGACCAGCTGTATTCTACGCTTTAAGAAAAGTGGAAGGAAGTCAAAAAAACTGCCAGCATGGTTTAAAGGTGAGGTCAGAGAGGCTGTTGTTGCCAAAAAAAGCATCTTTCAGGAAATGGAAAAAGGAGCCAAATGACGAAAACTGGAAGCAACACAAGCACTGGCAAGTTAGATGCAAGGCACTGATAAGGCAGGCAAAGAGAGAATTTGATAAGAAGCTATGTAAGCAAAAACGCATAATTAAGACCTTTTCAAGTACATTCATAGCAAAAAACCTGTGAGAGAGTAAGTTGGACCATTAGATGATAGAGGGATAAAAGGGGCACTAGAGGGGACAAGGCCATAGCGGAAAGACTGAATGAATTCTTTACTTCGGTCTTTAGAGAAGAAGATATAGGGATGTTATCCATGACTAAAATGGTATTTTATTTAAAATGGTACAGTTAGCATGTTTATTTCTGTAGTTCTTCTTAGTCTGTTGGGGGCAATTGGATGAATCATCTCCGTTAATGAAGTGGGGGTGAGTCCTTTGTATGCTTTAAATGCCAGGAGCAGAGTTTTAAAAGAGATTCTCGCTTGAATAGGAAGCCAATGTAGTTGTTTTAGAAGGGGTGTTACATGTTCTCTTTTGGGTAGCCCAAAAAGCAATCTTGCTGCACTATTCAAGGTGAGTTGGAGAGGGTTTAAAGTTGATTGAGGAAGCCCTTGTAGTATGGAGTTTGAGAAGTCAAAGTGGGGCATAATTAGAGCCTGGTACACAGTGCGGAAATCGGCCGGATCAATCAGTTGACGGAGATGTCTGAGGGAGCGAATTTTGAAATATATTGCTTTTACTGTGTTAGCTATGTGGGTTTTCAAATCCAGATATTGATCAAGAGTCACTCCTAGGTATCGGATATGAGGTTTTACTTGAAGCTTGGCATCTTGAACCTCCAGAAATGGAGGTGGTATGAAGTTTGAGTTCCTTGAGATAAAGAGAACTTCTGTTTTTTTATGTTGGATTCTGAGATTTTGAGTCAGTAGCCAATTTGATATGGCGTTAAAGCAGTTGGTTAAGGGGGAGAGGTCCATCTTATCTATGCTGAACGGCATATATAATAATACATCATCGGCATATATCATGCAGTTGACATTAAAAGATCTTATGATATTACATATGGGTTGCATATATATGTTAAATAGTAATGATGAAAGTGAGGATCCTTGCGGGACTCCTTGTCCTTGATGAAACGGATCTGATAATCCCCCATTTGATCGCACATGCTGCCATCTGTCTGACAGGTATGAGTTACACCATTCGAGTGCGTTTCCACAGAGGCCCTTCTCTTTTAGACGGATAAGAAGAAGCTCGTGACAAACCGAGTCAAAAGCTGCCGCAATATCTAAAAGGATGAGAGCAAAACCCTGTCGGATGTTGTCAATACCTGTGTTTAGGCTATTGAGGAGGGTGGTAAGGAGCGTCTCAACCCCATGAGATTCTCTGAATCCATGTTGACAGGTATCCAGAGGTGCTTCAGCGTCAATGTGGTCCTGCAATTGCCTGTAAACTACTTTTTCAATTATTTTTGCAAGGGTGGGTATGCTGGCAATGGGTCTGTATGAGTCTGTTTTTTGTGGATCTAGCTTGAGGTTTTTCAGTAATGGTCTGATGGATGTCTGTTTGAGAGCAGCAGGGAATGATCCGGTGTCAAATGATAATCTTATAATCTTAGATATTGTAGGAGCGAGCTCTTTGCGAAGATCCTTTATCCAGAAGGCTGGGCAAGGATCAGTGTGTGCAGTGGACATATTGAGAGATGCAATAGTGTCTTCAATCAGTCTCAAGGAGGGAGTAGTGAATGATATTAAAGGAGTTGGGAGCCCTTGAATAATTGGTGCAGAGGGTATTGAGATATTATTTGTGCGGCACATCTTGGATTGTATGTATGTAGCATATTCTTGTGGGTTGATTTTGCACTGGTGCTCGGGTGACGATTCCTTGGCTAGTTTCTTGACTAGGCTAAATAGGTCATGTGGTTTATTTAAAGCACGTTTCAGGATATCTGTGTGGTACTGTTTCATTTTTTCTGAAATGGACTTACGGTGAGCGTCAAGATGTTGCATGTATGCAGTCTGGTTGCTGTTGGTGTGTGACCTCCTCCATCTCTTCTCAAGCTTTCGTAGTAATTTTAGAGATTTTTTTCAGCTCTGAAGTGAACCATGGGGCTGTCACTTTTTTTCTTGAAGACGTATTCTTAGGTGGGCGTGAGGCAATGGAGTTGAGTCTGTTGTTCCAACAGGTGATGAACTCTTCCAGGTTTAGGGTGGTGTCATTGAAGAGAGCATCCGTTTCGGCCAGGATAAGTTCCCTATTAAAAGGTTGGAAGAGTCTGGTTGTAGTTGTGTGTTGTTTGAGGTCTGTGTCGCTTGTGTGTTGTTTGTTTTGAGTGGGGATCTGAAACATAATGAGCTTATGGTCTGACCAAGGGACCGCTGTAATTGATAACAGAATGTTTTGAAGTTGATTATGTACTGATTGTGGGACAAATATGAGGTCAAGAATATTGCCTTTTATGTGCGTAGATTGTTGAACAACTTGCTTGTATCCTAGGATTTCCAGGGCATCTATAAAGGCGTGTGATTGGTTGTCTTGTAGGGATGGTAAGTTAGAGTCTCCTAGAATCCAGTTGGGTCTATTTGGGGTCAGTGTGTTGGAGGCAAGGTTTATAATGGCTGACAATTCATCTGGGGAGGAAGATGGAGCTCTGTATAGTAAGTTTATGGAACAGAGATTGTTAGAAATAGAGACTGTTTCCAGGAGGTAGTTGCTAGAAGAGTTATCCATTTTGAATTGGAGTTCTGTCTTGGAGAGGATTAGTACCCCTCCTCCTCTTTTGTTTTGTCTGTTGCTGTTGAAAACTATGAAGTTATTGGGGAGGAGCTGATTGAGAATTATGTTATCTTCAGGAGACAACCATGTTTCGGTGACCATAAGAATGTCAAGGTTGTGAGATGTGATTATGTCTGTGAGAACAGGCCATTTTTTACGAAGAGAGCGAGCATTAATGAGGGCACATTTTAGAGTGCGGGGTTGGTTGTGGTTTTCTAGCTTTAGCTTTGAGGCGTGTTGAAGCGGTATATGTAATAGATAATGGTGATGAGATCGATGGGTCCAGTTTATATTTTGGTGACTTGTGCCTGACCATCTTTTCCAGTTGTTGTGTAAGATGGGTATATTATTGTGAGTGGAGGTTAGAGCTAGGATATTTGGGAGCAAACCTATGAGAAAGAGGTATAGGCCTAATAATATCTTGATGGGGAGGGCCATACTCGGTCTGTGTCAATGAGGAGAAGACTACTGCTAGAGAAGGGGGAATTTTAGCAGGAGATTGGAGGGTTGTTTGTGGACTTTTAAAAGTTGCAGGTGTTTAGCCAAGTATGAACAGATGTTAGCAGGAGCTTGCTTATTGAGATACAAAATTCTGTAGGAAGGTACTTATTAACTAGCCCGGCATATACAGTTATATAAAGTTTGGACAGGCTTAATGAGAAGCAAAATTATCTGGAAAAGAAAGTTATTGAATGGCTTAACATGGATAGATAGCTGCATAGATTTATATACTGAGAGAGAAACAATCTGTCTAAATATTACAAGTTGTTTTGCTAGGCATTAATGGAGATCTCAGATTATCAGAATCCTGCTTAATAAGACAGCAATGGTAATTTGCATGGATACATATTATAAGATCAAGCATAGCAATGTTGTCGAAATCTTGCTTAAAGTGAGGTGTACAAATGGGAAGGTTACACAATAAACATTACATTACATTACTTCTTCACCTGTGTTGATTGGCTAGCAAAGAATTGGGTCTGGATGGATTAAACAGGTTGCTTGAGTTACTCATACGTTTGGTAGAAAACTAAAAGTCTGATTGGGTGATGAGTGAAGCACTGCTCCTCTTACTGTCGGCGGCTCTATCCTCCGCCTGGGGAGAGCTGCAGATGGTGGCAGGGGGTTTTTGCTTTCCGGAGCTCCGATTTCGATCAGTGCAGGACCGATGTCAACTTGATGGGAGATGGCCTCCGCCTAAGGGCCACGCCAAAGGGCCCTCTGGCGAGGCCCTCAGGCGCGGGCCTGACAGGTGCGGGTCCGCCTGGTAGCGATCCTTCTTTAAAGGAGCTACTGCTCCTCCTCCCACAGCCCCGATTGTGCTGGAGTCAGCAGCAGAGTGTTGCCCCTCTCGGGGAAAGAGATGGCTGCCTTTCCCACCGGTAGCGATCCTTTTTTAAAGGAGCTACTGCTCCTCCTCCCACAGCCCCAATTGGGCTGGAGTCAGCAGCAGAGTGTTGCCCCTCTCGGGGAAAGAGATGGCTGCCTTTCCCGCCGGTAGCGATCCTTCTTTAAAGGAGCTACTGCTCCTCCTCCCACAGCCCCGATTGGGCTGGAGTCAGCAGCAGAGTGTTGCCCCTCTCGGGGAAAGAGATGGCTGCCTTTCCCGCCGGTAGCGATCCTTCTTTAAAGGAGCTACTGCCCCTCCTCCCACAGCCCCGATTGGGCTGGAGTCAGCAGCAGAGTGTTGCCCCTCTCGGAAATCACAAGATACAACTCGACAACAGCAAATCGAGCCTTCAGTTTATGTGCTCCAAAAAGCCTTTGACACTGTTCCTCACAGGCGACTTATAAACAAACTGAGCACCCTAGGGATGGACCCTAAAGTTACTGCTTGGGTTAGAAATTGGTTGGGTGGGAGGCGACAAAGAGTACAAGTAAATGGAGCTCACTCTGAGGAGAAGGATGTTACCAGTGTTGTGCCCCAGGGATCTGTCCTTGGTCCGATTCTTTTTAACATCTTTGTTAGTGATATAGCGGAAGGGCTGTCGGGTAAGGTTTGCCTCTTTGCGGATGATACCAAAATCTGCAATAGAGTAGACACCCAGGAAGGGGTAGATAACATGAGGAGGGATCTAGCTAAGCTTGAAGAATGGTCTAGAATTTGGCAGCTGGGATTTAATGTTAAAAAATGTAAGGTCATGCATTTGGGCTGCAGCAATCCAAGGGAGCAATACAGTATAGGAGGTGAAGTACTTTTGTCCACTAAAGAAGAGCGGGACCTAGGCGTGGTTGTGTCTGATGATCTTAAAGTAGCTAAACAGGTGGAAAAGGCGACAGCAAAAGCTAGAAGGATGCTTGGGTGCATACGGAGAGGAATGGCTAGCAGAAAAAAGGAGGTGATAATGCCTCTGTATAAGTCTTTGGTGCGACCTCATTTGGAGTATGGTGTGCAATTCTGGAGACCGCACCTTCAAAAGGATGTGAACAGGATGGAGTCGGTGCAGAGGGTTGCTACCAAAATGATTAATGGTCTTCATTATAAAGCATATGAGGACAGACTTAAGGATCTTAATATGTACACCTTAGAGGAAAGGCGGGATAGAGGTGATATGATTGAGATGTTTAAATACCTCCGTGGCATAAATGTTCAGGGAGAGAGCCTCTTTCAATTGAAAGCAAGTTCTGCTACGAGGGGACATGGGATGAGGGTGAAGGGAGATAGATTCAGGAGTGATATGCGGAAATATTTCTTTACGGAAAGAGTAGTGGATCCGTGGAATAGTCTCCCAGTGGAGGTGGTAGAGATGAGGACAGTAACTGAATTCAAGAAAGCATGGGACCAACACAGAGGATCTCTAAAGCCAAAAAGTGGACTGTTGTAGTTGTTATGGAAGGACAGACTAGATAGGCCATGTGGTCTTTTTCTGTCGTCATATTTCTATGTTTCTATGTTTCTATGTTAAATAAATAAATAAATAAATAAATTTAAAGGTGATACTGCGGAAGAATTAAAAGAAATATTGATACACCGGGAAGATGTATTACAACTATTTGGTAACCTGAAGAGTAGCAAATCATCTGGAGCAGATGGTATATATCCAAGAGTATTGAAAGAACTGAAATATGAGATTGTAGACCTACCATTAGTAATCTGTGAACTATTATTAAAATCATCTGCAATACCTGAAGATTGGAGGATGGCCAATGTAACACCAATTTTTGAAAAGGGTTCCAGGGGTGATCCGGGAAACTACAGACCAGTGAGCTTGGTGCCAGTACCAGGAAAAATGGTATAAACCATCATAAAGAACAAAATTATTGAACGTTTGGATAGCCATGGCTTAATGGAAGACAGCCAAAATGGCTTTAGCCAAGGAAGATCTTGTCTTACTAATCTGTTATGTTTTTTTGAAGGTGTGAATAAACAGGTAGACAAAGGTGAGTCGGTTGATATAGTGTATCTGGACTTTCAGAAAGCCTTTGACAAGGTCCCTCATGAGAGACTTTTGGCAAAATTAAAAAGTCACGGGATAGGAGTTACTGTACTATTGTGGATCAGTAACTGGTTAAAAGATAGAAAGCAGAGGGTATGGCTAAATGGCCAATTTTCCCAATGGAGAAAGGTGAATAGTGGAGTACCCCAGGGATCTGTGCTGGGTCCGCTGCTTTTTAACATATTCATAAATGACCTGGAAATGGGAATAACGAGTGAGGTTATCAAATTTGCAGATGACACCAAACTATTCAAAGTTGTTAAAAGCCAAGAGGATTGTGAAAAATTACAAGAAGATCTTGATAAATTGGAAGACTGGATGTTCAAATGGCAGATGAAATTTAATGTGGGCAAGTGCAAAGTTACGCACCTAGGAAAGAAAAACCCAAACTATGTTTACACGACGCAAGGTTCCACATTAGGAACCACCACCCAGAAAAAAGATTTAGGCGTCATCATGGATAACATGTTAAAATCCTCTGCCTAGAATGCAGCGGCGGCCAAGAGAGAAAATAGAATGATAGGTATTATAGGGAAAGGAATGGAGAATAAAACAAAGGATATTATAATACCTCTGTATCGTTCCACGGTCCGACCGCACCTTGAATATTGTTTGCAATTCTGGTTTCCGTATCTTAAAAAATATATAGTGTTATTAGAGAAGGTACAGAGAAGAGCCACCATAGTGGTAAAGAGGATGGAAGGATACCCCTATGAAGAGAGACTAAAAAGGTTAGGGCTCTTCAACCTGGAAAAGAGACGGCTGAGGGGAGATATGATAGAGGTCTATAAATTAATGAATGGAGTGGAACGGGTAAACATAGATTGATTGTTTACGCTATCAAAATATAGAAAGACTAGGGGGCATGCAATGAAGCCACAGGGTAACCTATTTAAGACTAATAAGAGAAAATATTTTTTCACTTAACGTGTAATGAAACTGTAGAGTTTGCTACCAGAGGATGTAGTAAAAGCTGTTAGTGTAGCCGGGTTTAAAAAAAGGTTTGGACAAGTTCCTGGAGGAAAGATCCCTAAACCATTATTAAAGGGGACCCAGAATATCTGCTGCTTGTCCCAATACAAGCATTGTGAAACCTGTATCTTTTGGGGAAACTGCTAGGTACTTTGACCCAGATTGCCATTGATGGAAACAGGATACTGGGCTTGATGGACCTTGGTCTGACCCAGTATGGCATATCTTATGTTCTTATCTTGGTTTGTGTTAGATTCAGCCCTTACTTTCTCCCCTCAACTGGCCCAGGTAACTAAATTGACTTTCCTGGCTTTATGGCGTTTTTGTAGCATTCATTCATTTTTGGATCACCCAGACCAGATAACCATGCTTTTACACACTGTGATATGGAGACTTGACTATTGCAGTATTGTTTATATAGGCCTTCCACAGGTCCATCTCTGTCGCCTCCAGACCTTCCAAAATACGGCTCTTTGCGTACTAGCTCACGCACAAAAATTCAATCATATTACACCATTATTTGTCAAATGTCATTGATTACCTATAAATTCTTGGATCATTTTCAAGCTTCTTACCCTGACACACAAAATTATTCATGACACAGTTCCGGATTACTTATGTTCTATTGTCTCCCTATATGCCCCATCAAGATTTCTTTGCTCACTCCATGATTTTCATTTACACCTCCCCTCCTCGCGGGAAATAAAGTATGAATCTGCAAGAAAATTAGCTTTTTCTGCTGCGGCTCTGGCACATTAGAATGACTTGCTGGACCACCTCCCTACAGAAATAAATTTCAAGTGCTTCAAAAATCTCTTAAAACCTTCCTTTTTAGGAGTGCTCTTAACTTTCCTGAGTAGCTATTCTGGTACAACGACACCTTTTGGGCATGGTAAGGACAGCTCTATAGTCTAAGGGAATTGTGTATATTTATCTTTTTGTCTTGTTTTGTTTGCCTATCTTTTCTATGCAGTTCCTATCTCTCCTATACTGTCCTGTCCGCACTGTGGAATACCTTTCACTTCTTTTCTTTTTTAATTATTGTATACTACTATGCAATGTTGCGGTATATCAAATAAAATATAACCATAACCATCTTGCACAAGCCTGTTGAGTGCGTCTAGTTTTTACTTGAGGGGTGGCTAGGATGTCTCTAGTGGTGTGTCTACGTTGCCTGTTTGTTTGGGATGGTCCAGTAAGGGTTTGAAGGTGGGGGGATGATAAATTGTTGAGAGTTTTGAATATCATTAATAGGATTTTGTATTGTATTCTGCTTTGTAGTGGGAGCCAGTGCAGGTGCTTGAGGATGGGAGTGATATGGTTGTATCTGGATGCTCCTTGGATGATCCAGGCTGTTGTGTGGAGGGCAGTTTGAAGAGGGAGGAGCATCAAGTGAGGTAGTCTGTAGTAGATGGAGTTGCAGTAGTCAACATGTGGCATGGTCAGAGTTTGTAGGGCAGAACGGAAGTTAGTTGGGGTGAGTTGCGCTCGGAGATGATGTAGAGTTTGGGTTTTGTAGAATATCGCCTTTGCAGCATTCGTTACTTGGGACCTCAGGGAGAGGTGATGGACTAGGATGATTCCCAGGTATTTTACTTCATGACGGACTTGGATTTCATTATGGTTGAGGGTGATGGATGTTGTTGGGTTGAATGTGTTGTTCTTTGTGATGAATAAGGATTAAGTTTTCTTGAAGTTTATTGATAGGTGGTTTGAAGCTAGCCATTTGAAAATGTCTGAGAAGCATTGTTGTAAGTCGTGGTAAGGGGGTTTGGTTAGGTTGAGTGGTGTGTACAACATGATGTCATCAGCATAGACGTTGTAGCTGATGTGTGATTGTATGATTGGGCAGAGGGATTGCATGTAGATGTTGAAGAGTAGTGCAGAGCGGGTAGATCCTTGCGGAACACCTTGAGTCTTCGAGTATGGAGTTGAGGAAGAAGATCTGATTCTTATTCATTGGAACCTGTTGTAGAGATAGGCTTGGAACCACTTTAGTATGGCTCCTTATATTCCTATAGACTGTAGGCATTGTAGGAGGATGGAGTGGTTGATGGTGTCAAAGGCTGCTGAGATGTCGAGGAATATTAATATGAATTCTTGATGGATGTTTTGGATTCCTTTGACAAGGCTGTTCATGAGGGATGTCAGGAGGGTTTCCACTCCGTGGTGCAGTCAGAACTTTTGTTATTTGTATTATGTAACTTATTTTGTTTTCTGTCTTATTAGATTGTGAGCTCTGATGAGCAGGGACTGTCTCTCTTCTATGTTTGTACAGTGCTTCATATGTTGCGGCGCTTTATAAGTCTTTAATAATAATAATAATCCATGTTGTCTTGGGTCGATTATGGTATGGGTGTCAAGGTATTCCTGAAGTTGATGTTGGACAGTCTTTTCAATTATTTTGGGTATGAATGGTAGACTTGCTATGGGTCTTTAGAAGGAGGGGTCAGTGGGGTCCATGCGGGGTTTCTTTAGTATGGGCAGATTGAGGAGGTATTTCTCCATGTTGTAGAGAGGTTTGGGTGAGTTTGGCTATGCTGTCTTTAGTGGGGTGGCCTATGTGTGAGCTTGAGGGGTTGTTTGGAGTGTTGTCTGTGGTGGTGGGTTTGGTTTGAGGTTGTGGTTGGAGTTGATGTGAGGAGTAGAGTCGGCCAGCTGTTGTAGAGTGATGAAGACATCAGGAGTGGTGTCAGAGGATGGTTTTGTGAGATCTTTTACTAGGAAGAAAAGTTCTCTTGGTCATTTGAGTGAATGTTGGATTCATTTTGGTAGTCTTGTTTGGAGCGATTTGTGGCACGGTTATATTCTCTTAGTAGGGTCATATAGAGTGATTGGTCTAAGGGGAAGTGGGATTTCCTCAATTTGTATTCCTGTCTTCTGAGTTGTGATTTCTTCTTCCGGAGGTCTGGGGTATACCATGGAGTCTGTTTATGGGCTGTGGTCAGTGAGGGGGCTGAGGTTGAGGCTGTCTCGCATATGGTTTGGTTCCAGGATGTCATGGTTGTGTCTAGGTCTTGTATTTTGGTATTGAGAAGTGGGGAGATGTGGGAGAGGAATGATTCTTTTTTGAAGGTTTTGAAGCATCTCATGTATTGGTTGGCTGGTATGGTTGGCTTTTGGGATGTATTGATGAGAAGGTGGAAACTTATAAGGCAGAGATCAGATCAGGATATTGGAGGATCTGAACTGGTGGGGAGGGGTTTATGTGGATGTGGATGGGGTTGTTGCTTATGAAGATGAAGTCCAGATGTTGTGAGTCAGAGAATTTATAATTTGAGAGAAGTCAAGTGCTGCCATGGCTTTCATGAAGACTGTAGCTTGGGTTGACTGGAGGTTGAAGTCTCCCAATAGTATAATGTCGTTATTTTGCTTATAGTTTTCTAGGATGAGATGGAGTAGGTTGGAGAAGTCATTGGTTGGTATGGATGGCAAATGATAGGCCAGGCATATGGTCAATTGCTTGTTAGCTATGATGAGTGTGTCCAAGAATGCAGAGCTTTGTGCAGCAAGCTTGCAGAGGTTGAAGGTTGTTTTGGCGAGGATGAGAATACCCCTTCCTCTTTGGTGGGTGCATGAGCAGTGGAAGAGACTGTAGTTAGGGGGTCTCATTTGGTTGAGGAAGACTATGTCAGTTTCTGAGAGCCAGGACTCTGTTATGCATAGGATGTCCAGGTTTTGTGTGAATAGGAGATCTCTTATGGTGGGGCCTTTGTTCCTTGCAGAGTGTGTGTTTATGAGTGTGCATTTAAGGGTTGTTTTGTTGGCTGTTGGGTTGGTGTGGATGTGTGGGTCATTGTTTATAGGGATGTGAATGAGGTGTTTGACACTGATGACTGAAGGTTGTCTCTAGCAATAATTTGGAGATATGATTGCAAAGCCAGGGAGCTAGGGTTATGTGAAACATAAAACCGTTAAGAAAGTTGTAAGTTTTCAAATCTGTAATTTCTCAAACTTGTAATCTTCCAAGTTTGTATACTTTTTTTATTTTCTAATAAAATTTATATATTAAAAAAAAGTGTGCAAAATGACCAGCACAAATTAGGCCACCACACCTAGAACACAAATAGAAACATGCTGGAGAAAAATATATATTTCTATTACAAACAAAAAAGAGTTCACGTAGCTTCAGAACTCCACGAGCATCCCACGAAAGATCAACCGCCCTACAAAGATTTTTGTTTCACCAAAGAGGCTTCATCAGGGGCTTACTTCATTCTGTTATAAGAAAATCACTCCATTGATGCATCTGATGTCAACGCTGCCTCAGAAGCATCCAAGATATCAATGTCCCTATTTAATGTACATTACCAAGTTTGTTACAATGTAAACCGCTTTGACTAAATGATAAAATGGTATAAAAAAACCTGTTAAATAAATAATTTTAAACACTCAATAAGCCAATCAGAAACATGGGAAAGGAGCTACACAGGCCACCAATATCAACAGTTTCTAAATTTGAAGATCGAGGTTATCCAAGAACTATATTAAGTAAGGTCTTTAAACGGACCTATTATACCATCGTGAATGGTTGATTGATCTACCTAAGACTGTCTCTTCAAGAAAAAGCAGAAGTAAGGATGTGGTTGAAAACTACAGGCCGGTTAGTTTAACTTCTGTGGTGAGTAAATGATTTGAAACGCTGCTGAAAGAGAAAATAGTGAGGTTTCTGGAGTCCAGCAGATTACAGGATCCGAGGCAGCATGGATTCACCAGAGGTAGGTCTTGTCAATCTGATTGATTTCTTTGATTGGATGACCAGGGAGTTGGACCGAGGGAGAGCCCTGGATGTGGTGTATTTGGATTTCAGTAAAGCCTTTGACACCGTTCCTCACAGGCGACTTATAAACAAACTGAGCACCCTAGGGATGGACCCTAAAGTCACTGCTTGGGTTAGAAATTGGTTGAGTGGGAGGTGACAAAAGGTACAGGTAAATGGAGCACACTCTGAGGATAAGGAAGTTACCAGTGGTGTGCCACAGGGATCTGTGCTTGGTCCGATTCTTTTTAACATCTTTGTTAGTGATATAGTGGAAGGGCTGTCAGGTAAGGTTTGCCTCTTTGCAGATGATACCAAAATCTACAATAGAGTAGACACCCAGGAAGGTGTAACATAGAAACATAGTAATATGACGACAGAAAAAGACCACATGGCCTATCTAGTCTGTCCTTCCATAACTACAACAGTCCCCTTTTTACCTTTAGAGATCCTCTGTGTTTGTCCCATGCTTTTTTGAATTCAGTTACTGTCCTCATCTCTACCACTTCCACTGGGAGACTATTCCACGGATCCACTACTTTTTCCGTAAAGAAATATTTCCGCATATCACTCCTGAATCTATCTCCCTTCACCCTCATCCCATGTCTCCTCGTAGCAGAACTTGCTTTCAATTGAAAGAGGCTCTCTCCCTGAACATTTATGCCACGGAGGTATTTAAACATCTCAATCATATCACCTCTATCCCGCCTTTCCTCTAAGGTGTACATATTAAGATCATATTAAGATATTAGATAACATGAGGAGGAATCTAGCTAAGCTTGAAGAGTGATCTAGAATTTGGCAGCTGGGATTTAATGTTAAAAAATGCAAGGTCATGCATTTGGGCTGCACCAATCCAAGGGAGCAATATAGTATAGGGTGTGAAGTACTTTTGTCCACTAAAGAAGAGCGGGACCTAGGCGTGGTTGTGTTTGATGATCTTAAAGTAGCTTAGCAGGTAGAAAAGGCGACGGCAAAAGCTAGAAGGATGCTTGGGTGCATATGGAGAGGAATGGCTAGCAGAAAAAAGGAGGTGATAATGCCTCTGTATAAGTCTTTGGTGCGACCTCATTTGGAGTATAGTGTGCAATTCTGGAGACCGCACCTTGAAAAGGATATAAACAGGATGAAGTCAGTACAGAGGATCGCTACTAAAATGGTTAGTGGCCTTCATTATAAAGCATATGAAGACAGACTTATGTACACCTTAGAGAAAGGCAGGATAGAGGTGATATGATTGAGTCGTTTAAATACCTCCGTGGCATAAATGCACAGGGGGAGAGCCTCTTTCGATGGAAAGCAAGTTCTGCTATGAGGGGACATGGGATGAGGGTGAAAGGGGATAGATTCAGGAGTGATATGCAAAAATATTTCTTCACGGAAAGAGTGGTGGATCTGTGAAATAGTCTCCCACTGGACGTGGTAGAGATGAGGACAGTATCTGAATTCAAAAAAGCATGGGACCAACACAGAGGATCTCTAAAGAAAAAAGGGGACTGTTGTAGTTGTTGCTAAGGAAGGACAGACTAGATAGGCCATGTGGTCTTTTTCTGTAGTCATTTTTCTATGTTTCTAAGATACAGCTGTTTGTGTCCTTCAGTAGTGATCACACGAGCCAAGACTTTTGCTGAGGGATTATAAAGTACCACTAAAGCTAAGTATTTGGGTGTCTATTTTTGAGATGGATATACACAGTATAACAAAGTAATTGTGTTTCCTGTTTCATATATGCTATG
Source organism: Ichthyophis bannanicus (assembly GCA_033557465.1). Classification (NCBI taxonomy): domain Eukaryota; kingdom Metazoa; phylum Chordata; class Amphibia; order Gymnophiona; family Ichthyophiidae; genus Ichthyophis; species Ichthyophis bannanicus. Next base: position 21,670,948 of record CM066049.1, on the reverse strand, counting down.
GATGCCTAGTTTGAGGCATAGATCCTTGGAGAAGTGGATTAAATCACTATACTGGGATTTTAACTTGACAATAAGAAATATATAAATATATAAAATGGCTTTAGTGCTATGTTTGTTTTGGTACCTGAGGAGCTAAGTTTAGCTACCCGGTAGTGTTTGCTAATGATATTGAATTTAATTGAATAAAGATTTATAATAATTGAAGAATTTTTTTAGATCATTGATGTGTATAAAAATCAGCCCATCTATGCTGGTCTTCCTTTCTCTCAGCTTCGTCGTCTCCAACTCGTCCAAAATACCGCCACTCGTCTTGCTACCTGTTTCCCCGCTCGTTCACATGTCACTCCCTGTCTTCTCGCCCTCCACTGGCTTCCGGTGAAGTTTAGATTTGTTTACAAATTACTCACCATCACACATAGAGCTCTTCACTCCGGCACCCCCCAGTATCTGGCGGACATTATTCATCTCCAACCTTCCCCACGCCTTCTTCGCTCAGCACATGACAATCGTCTCTTTCTCCCCTCCCCTTCTCACGCTCGTCTGGAACTCACTCATCACTCTGCTTTTTTCCCTTCCTCTCTCTCTCCGCACTGAACTATCCTATCCCCGCTTCAAAGCTCTCCTCAAAACCCATCTCTTCTGTCAAGCTTTTGATCTCTCCCCCACTACCCACGACGCTCTGCCCCTGGCCGCACCCCCCCCCCCCCCCCACCCTCCGTAGCTTTCTACAAGTATTTTCTTTTTTGTTTTGACCAACCCTTCCTCGCCATCTCTCCCATCCCTTTCCCTCCTTTCCACTGTATGGTACTCCTCTGTTCTCTACCTTCTCTCTGCACCTCTCTGTCCTCTGTCCTGTTGTTATTGGCATTCTTTTCTAACTTTATTTCTCAGTAGCCATGCTTTTTTTGTATTGTACACCGCCCTGACGCTACGGCTTGGGCGGTCTATCAAGCCTTACGAATAAAGATAAAGATAAAGCCCCCTGTTGGTGGGCAACTAACTCTTGGAGGGATAGCCTATATGCTGAGATTTTTTCTCCTCGTAGTATAATTTAAATTTTGAGGATAAGGGTATAAGTGGTGTGCTTTCATTGAGTTTATTGTGGAGGAGGTCATGTGAATGTCCAGGGATTTGCTGTGTGTGTGATTGCAGTATCTCTGGTGCAGTTGGTTTATGTCATGCACAAAATGAACCCATTTGTAGAAACTGACCCACTGTGGCAGGAGATAGATCACAGAAATAAATGAAAAAGTTAAGAGGCTTAGCTACAATGAAGTGGACCCCTGCAGATAAAAAGAAGCTAATATCTGGCCTAGGAGTAAGTTCATAACTGTCATGGTATGCACAAAACTAACGCCGCCCTATCAGCACTTTTATTCAACCTCTACATTCAACCAATCTGCAATATCATGAAGGAAAACAAAACACAATACACAATCTATGCCAACGACATCATGATATATACACCAGTCAATCTCGACAACCCGGACTACTCCACGATAACAGACTGTCTCAAACACATGTCCTGCTGGTTTAAGGAACACAACCTGACCATAAACTACAATAAGGCACTACTCATCACCCAAAACACCAGCTACATTCCTCCTTCCTCCATCAAGGTCAACAGCATAACAATACCCATAAAACCGGAAGTGAAATACCTCAGAGTAACTCTTAACAAAGAACTAAACCTACATCAGCAGAACCACTAAAAATGCATACCTCAAGATGAAATTAATCGGATGCCTCAAACCCCTCCTCGCTCAAGAACATTTCCACACAGTCTGTCAAGCTCTAATAACTCCCATCCTAGACTTTTGCAACCCAATCTATCTTGGCCTAACCAAGCAGACTCTCAGGCCACTGCAAATGGCGCAAAACACAGCAGCACGCATAATATCCGGCTTTTCAAGACAAGACTACATCACCCCCATCCTAAAAGACCTCCACTGGCTCCCAATCAGCTCCCGCATCAGGTACAAGACAGTCCTAAACATATTCAAAGTCAAACACCGGACCTCAGCACTCAGCCTACAACCACTCATACAACCAGACACCAGCACAAGACCAAGGAGGAGAGGCACCTCTGACACCATCAGACCACCAAAAGTCTTCACAAAGGCTTGCAAGAACACCACAAGTAGAGCTCTATCAATGGCAGCACCTGCAATATGGAACGCCCTATCTGACGAACTACGATCGACAGAAGATATTAAGGAATTTCGAAAACAACTCAAGACAACACTCTTCATCGAGCACTACAGCGACAGCACATAATAGTGCCTGACAGCCCTTGGACTAATACCGGCCCCCACCCTTTATCACTCCTGTACATAACAATCTAATGTAACTCATGCTATAAATAGCCCACAACGAATCAACGCTAACTTACGCACACACACATACAATGTATAACACTGCATGATAACACAAGTGTCAATATAATTCGATTGGTTGCTGTGTACACCTCCTTGATTAAAGGAGAAGGTGTGATATAAGTCCTGTTAAATAAATTAATTAATTAAATAAACTCATTTGAAGAAATTGCCTCTTGTGGGCCTGATTCTATGCCACGAATAGCGGGATGTTCATCCCCACTATTCGTGCCTTCCCCTGCCGCATCTAACTTCCCCTCCAGTTGTGGGAGGGCAGCTCAAGGGCAGAGTCTGGGCAGGTGGTGTGAGGTCGCCAGCCCTGGATGTACAGGGCCGGTTCTAATGTCAGCCCTGTACGTCCAGGGCTGGCGAAATGTGCGGGGAAATTATTCCAACTCCGAGGTGGAATAACTTCCCTGGACGTGTTATTTTCTCAATGCCGGGGCACGGGTGGGGCGGGGGGGGGGCGGAGGACATTACCCGCAGCCCGATCCTGGCCTTAGGAAGCCAGATTGGGGGTCGGACTGCGGGGAATAAGCTTTGTTTTCCACGGCTGGCATCGCGGCTCTTCAATGGAGCCGTGGTGCCATGCCAACATGACACCATGGTGCTGCAGCTCTATTGAAGAGTCTTGACTGGGTTAGCCGGGAAGGTCCTGAATTGCAGTCCTGGCCTGCATGTACAGGACTGTTCGCAATTCTGATCCTGCGGGGCTAGATGTGCTCCACGGGATTAGAATCGCGATCTCCTCTGTACGTCCGACTCAGACTGGACGTACAGAGGGGATCTACATCCAGAATGGAATAAGCCTGTGTGTGTATTGGAAGGAGTTGCACATGGCACTATCTTTAACCCTAGAGCTCCATGTGCCCTCTTGGCCTGCAACTGCTGTTAATTACTGTGGTACAATATGACATTATTGGTCACATGTGCAATATACCCTATATTGTTCTAATGCAATGAAAGCTGTGCTGTACTGAGGTAGAAATCCAGGCAGGGCTGAGAACTGAAGGGGTTAATGAGACATCTCTCTCTCCCCCCTTCTGTGTGAAAAGAATACACCCCCCTTGGTGATGACACACGCATGCTCTTTCAGCTTTTCTTTGTTACTCGGTGCTCTCACTCCCTTTCTCCTTACAGGTTGTCTCCACGCTTGAAGCCACAGATTGCTTTATTTTTGTAAATGCAACTAAAGGGGTTTTTAATTTGTCTAACACTGCATTATCATGCAAGTTCATTACGAAGGTATCTTATGCTTACTCAGAAATGTATCTTACTTTAGGATGGTTATGTGCTCAGAATGCTTATACTTATGTTTCCGTAAATGCTATGGGCTGGCCTTGCATTTTTGGTAGACTAACTACTGCTGCTTTCTCTCATACTCCCAGAAGTGTTAGTTCCCGCACATGCTATCCCAGATCAAAGCCTATGCTCCCTAACTGTAACTCCAATGTAGAAACGTATAGTGATGAGACAGCCCTGGGACTGGCAATATCCATTGTAGGAGCACCTGCATTAGCCTTACACAATGCTATGGTAGTAAGCCGTATTGCTTGTGCGTTGGCCAAATCCATTAAACTTACCTCAACCATTTTAGCTACCATGAATCATGAAATGTCCGGTCTGCGGACAGCGATTCTGCAGAATAGAATGACCATTGATTTTCTGCTCCTACGTTTAAATCATGGCTGTGTGGAATTTGAGGGTATGTCCTATTCAGAAGTCCTATTCGTTACACGGAATCCAACATTCATACCCCCCACCTCATTACAAGTAAACAACATTGAGTTGAAGGCACAACCAACAATCCGATACCTAGGGATTACATTAGATCAGCGGCTTGATATGTCAGCACACATCAAGAAAGCAACAAACACAATTTACCAAAAGATTCGATCCCTTCGGAATCTCCGTCCTCTTCTTGATTACTTACTCCGACTTCCGCACTATCTTCCAAGCCTTGGTACTACCACATTTGGATTTTGCCAATATTATACTACACGGTCTCCCACAATCTACTCTAAATCCCCTCCGTCTGGCCATGAATGCGGCCGCGAGAATTCTCATAGGTGCTCCATGCTCAGAGCATATAACTCCAATATTGATGAGTTTACACTGGTTACCCCTCCAGGCCAGAACCCTATATAAAACCCTTGTCATGACTTTTAAAGCTGCAAAGAGCCCATCTCTATCACCTATCAGCAACTTGATACATGTCACTCCAACTAACAGATCCAGGAGATCGGCTGCATTAAACTCCATAGACCTTCCGAAACTCCTTACAAAATGCTCTAAATCAGCAGCCTCTAGAGCCTTCTCACTGTTTGCGCCCAGAGCCTGGAATGCCCTCCCACCGGAAATTAGAGCCATCACAAGTCTCATGGCATTCAGAAAGGCCTTAAAATATCACTTGTTCCTACTTTACTACCCAGAAGCGACTACGATTGATCCTAGCCCTCATGTTAGTCTTTCCCACCTGTCCCCGGTGGAAAAGGGCTAATCATGATAACTCATACCTGTCCTCACCATCCACACTGTAATTATACTGTATTTTAATTGTAGCTATTTACCACTACCATGTTAACCAACCAAAATGCTATGTACATAGTTTACTCTATTTTATGCCTCTTGTCTGTATATAGTTTCCCTGTTTTTCCGCCAAGTTTTTGTTCCCTGTTCATTGTAAAAAACCAATGCTGACTGTGTCATTGTGTTTACATTTTGTTCATTTGTAAACCGCACTGATTAAAAGAGCGCGGTATATAAGAAATAAAAATAAATAAAATAAATAAATAAATAAATGTGTTGTTTTAATCTCACTGGTGAGAGTGTTTCCATTGAACGCTCTATTCAGGACTTGCGTAACCTGGCCAATCACATTGTTTCCCCTTCCACGGGTACTGGGTGGTTTGAGGGATGGTTCAATTGGTTGGGTGGACTTAAAACCCTAGTGGCAGGGGTTGTACTTATTCCTTTAGTATGTCTTATCCTGCCATGTTGTCTTCCTGTCCTTCTGCGATTTGTTACCTCCACCATTGAGACTATGGTGGAGCGGAAAACTGCTGTCGGTGGCGGTGTACAACTACAAATCCCTTCCACAGTCAGATCAACTCATATGAGAAAATTGACCTCCTTCATTACGAAGGCAAATTTTTATTTTAGAAAGTGGGGAATGAGGTAGAAATCCATGCAGGGCTGAGAAATGAAAGGGTTAATGAGACATCTCTCTCCCCCCTTCTGTGTGAAAAGAATACACCCCCCTTGGTGACGACATACGCATGCTCTTTCAGCTTTTCTTTGTTTCTCGGTGCTCTCACTCTGTTCGCTAGAGATAGCACTGTATTAGAAATGTGACCAATCATGAAGAAAAATGCTGTGATAAACTGATAAGAATGTTTATATAGTTTAAATGAGCCCTCTGGACAGGGCTCAGACTTTGAAAATTATTTCCCTTAGCCTGTGTACACATTAAATCAAGGCTTGCTTCCTAATAGAGACTCCTGGGTATTTCTTTCTTCACTCGTTTTCCTGTTACAGTACCAGTAGGCAAGAGCTGTGTTGGGGGCAGCACCAACAGTGAGCAAAGGGCAGAATAAGATAAGCGGTGTGGATAAGGGGCAATGAGCTCTTGGTAGAAATGGACTTGGGGGAAGAGGATGGTCAGAGAAGGTACAACAAGAGTACCATGCTGGTGCGGGCACAATAGTTCAATGCCTTTGTGCTGTCTTATGTTCCGTTGACTCATGGCACTGTACATATTGAGGGTAATTTTACAAAAGGAAACCTAATTTCAGGAGGTGTTTAGGCACTTACTTTCCAGTAAGTGCCTACTTTCCTTCATAAAATACTAGTGTAAGTGGCAGAAATCATGCCTTGAATTTAGACGCAATTACCTAGACCTGCTCATGCGTCAGGTGTAAATGATCATGCGTATGTAGATTAAGATACTTTATAATCTACACATGTAACTTCAAACTCTGCCCACACTCCACCCATGTGCACACCCAGAATAAAAGTGCATGCCATCAAAGAAGCATTAATATTTTTCATGCTGGTCACTATTTTATAAAAGGCGAGTTGCATGCATATGTAGCCACTGATGCACAAAAATGACTAAAATTGCCTCTTTCAGACACCTCCTTATAAGACTATCCCCATTCTGCCTGGTAGGGGAATTCTGCACTGTATGAGGGTGCTGAATTCCCCTGGGAGCATATTTGCTTCCATCTAACAGGATTAGTTCTTTTGCACCTTTGCAGTTGTTTCATAGTTACTGTGTATGTTAAGAACTTGTGTTGTCAGCAGTGTGGAATTAATGGTTTCCATAAGACCTGCAACACATGACTATCAGCATGCACAGTACTGTGGTGTGTTATTGTAGGATAAAGTAATGAACTGTCACGACTATACATAGTCCCAGTAAGGTCTTGCATTGATTTTTGAATAGTTTCCATATGTTAAATAATGAAATCCTCAAAACATGTTTGTGAATTTTGACTTAGGATTTGCTCTTTTCTTTCTTGTCTGCCCAGGTGTTCATAAATAATTTGAAGAAACTGGGCAGGACACCAGAAAGAATATCACCCAGGCAGGTGGAGTTTCTAGTATTAACACTATAATAACATCTGCCATTGCATACTATTCCAGCCCCACTATGCAAATGTACTATACCATCTGCTACTCTTTATATAGAGGGCAAGCTACAGAATACACAGATCCTACACTGGATGTCTGTCAAGTACAGCAGTAAGGACAACTATGGAGAGACATTGTAATAATAAATGTGCTGGCAATCGGGAGCTTCTGTATGCTTTGGTAGGCCACTGTGAAGCTGCCCTCGGAAGAAGAGGCTCTTTCTGGAAATAGCCAGTTTGCAGGCTGCCTGAGTGAAACGGGGAATAGGCCTTGAACCGCATTTATTAATGCAATGCAAATGATTTTGTGAGCAGAAGATTCACAGAGGACCGTAAAAAGCGTGTGAGGCACTATGCCGTCATTTCCAGTAAGAGGGTAATTTTATAACAGGGCATGAGGTCAAGAGGCAAAGTAGGTGCCTACTTAGATGCTATTTTAGGCACTGTGTTTGTATAAAGTGCTAGTGTAAGTAGCAGAAATCGTGCCTTGGATGCAGCTGCAGACATTTACATCCTTTCGAGAGCAGGTGTAAATCTTTGCGCATAACGTTTGCAAGTATGAACACTGATTAAAGTATTTAAGTCTTTTTTTTTAAATAAAGTTTGAAAAAAATTAATATTTCAAAGACAAACTTAGGAAATACATGGAAAAATAAGAACTATAATACAAAGTAAAAAAGAACAGAAAGGACAAAAATCACCATAGAACAGCCCCCATTTCGAGAAGATCTGGAGCGTATCATCATACAAAGCAACAAAAAAGAAAGGCAACTGCGTAATGGTGTGAAAAAATCTTCATGGTCCCATTATCCCACACCACTACTTCTTCCTATCCAGCAAAACTTCCTCCAAATGCATACTATCCTGAAAAGAAAGGTATTGCCTTGATAGGAAAGAAAACATTTGCATGGGAATCAGAGGTAGCAAGTTTCCCCAGAGCCAATAAGAACATAAGAACATAAGAAATGCCATACTGGGTCAGACCGAGGTCCATCAAGCCCAGTATCCTGTTTCCAACAGTGGCCAATCTAGGTCATTTATTTATTTATTTATTTATTTAACTGCATTTATATCCCGCTTTTCACCGGGTCAAAGCGGTGGAACACGTAACATAGGACGGGGTAATTTTTTTGGGTGGGGCCATCACCAAGGTCAACAATTAATGATTTGGGTAGACATAGACATAATTTACTCCATAATTTACTCATACGTACCTAGCAGTTTCCCCAAAAGACACAGGTTCTGCAGTGCTTGTACTAGGCCAAGCATTGACATCCTGGGTCCCTTTTTAATAGTGGTTTATGGACCTTTCCTCCAGGAACTTGTCCAAACCTTTTTTAAACCCAGCTATACTAACAGCCCTTACTACATCCTCCGGTAACAGATTCCAGAGTTTGATTACACGTTGAGTGAAGAAATATTTTCTCCTATTTGTCTTAAATAGTTTACCCTATAGCTTCATTACATGTCCCCTAGTCCTTCTATATTCTGATAGCGTAAACAATTGATCCACGTTTATCCGTTCCACTCCATTCATTAATTTATACACCTCTATCATATCTCCCCTCAGCCGTCTCTTTTCTAGGTTAAAGAGCCCTAACCTTTTTAGCCTCTCTTCATAGGAGTAGCCCTCCATCCCCTTCACCAATTTGGTGGCTCTTCTCTGTACTTTTTCTAATAACTCTATGTCCTTTTTAAGATACGGTGACCAGAATTGCACACAATATTCAAGGTGCGGTCGTACCATGGAGCGATACAGAGGCATTATAATATCCTTTGTTTTATTCTCCATCCCTTTCCTTATGATACCTAGCATTCTATTCGCTTTCTTGGCCGCCGCTGCACACTGGGCGGAGGGTTTTAACATGTTATCCACGATGACTCCTAAATCTTTTCCCTGGGTGGTGGTTTCTAATGTGGAGCCTTGCATCGTGTAACTATAGTGTGGGTTGTTCTTTCCTAGGTGCATAACTTTGCACTTGTCCACATTAAATTTCATCTGCCATTTGGATGCCCAGTCTTCCAATTTATCCAGATCCTCCTGCAGATTTCCACAATCCTCTTGGGTTTTAACAACTTTAAACAGTTTTGTGTCATCTGCAAATTTGATAACCTCACTAGTTATTCCCTTTTCCAGGTCATTTATGAATATGTCAAAAAGTAGCGGACCCAGTACAGATCCCTGGGGTACTCCGCTATTCACCTTTTTCCATTGGGAATATTGGCCATTTAGCCCTACCCTCTGCTTTCTATCTTTTAACCAGTTCCCGATCCACAATAGTACACTGCCTCCTATCCCATGACTTTTTAGCTTCGCCAAAAGTCTCTGATGGGGGACCTTGTCAAAAGCTTTCTGAAAGTCCAGATACACTATATCAACCGACTCACCTTTGTCTACCTGTTTATGCACACCTTCAAAAAAACAGATCAGATTAGTAAGACAAGATCTTCCTTGTCTAAAGCCATGTTGGCTGTCTCCCATTAGGCCATGACTATCTACATGCTGTGTAATTTTGTTCTTTATGATGGTTTCTACCATTTTCCCTAGTACTGACGTCAGGCTCACCGGTCTGTAATTTCCCGGGTTACCCCTGGAACCCTTTTTAAAAATTGGTGTTACGTTGGCGACCCTCCAATCTTCAGGTATTACAGATGATTTTAATGAAAGTTCACAGATTACCAATAACAGGTCTGCAATCTCATATTTCAGTTCTTTCAACACTCTGGGATGTATACCATCCGGTCCAGGTGATTTGCTACTATTCAGTTTATCAAATAGTTGTAATATATCTTCCCGGTGTAGCGATATTTCTCTCAATTCCTCTGCAGTATCACCTTTAAATACCACTTCAGTCTTGGGTAACATCCCTACATCTTCCTCAGTAAAGACCGAAGCAAAGAATTCATTCAGTCTCTCTGCTATAGCCTTGTCTCCTCTTACTGCCCCTTTTACCCCTCTATCATCTAATGGTCCAATTGACTCTCTCACAGGCCTTTTGCTACGAATGTACTTGAAAAAGTCTTTATTTCGTGTTTTTGCTTCCGTAGCAAGTTTCTTCTCAAATTCCCGCTTTGCCTGCCTTATCAATGCTTTGCATTTAACTTGCCAGTGCTTGTGCTGTTTCCAGTTTTCATCATTTGGCTCTTTTTTCCATTTCCTGAAGGTTGCTCTTTTGGCAGCAACAGCCTCTCTGACCTCACCTTTAAACCATGCTGGCAGTTTTTTGGACTTTCTTCCACTTTTCTTAATGCGTGGAATACAGCTGGTCTGGGCTTCGAGGATAGTATTTTTAAATAACACCCAAGCTTGCTGTAAGTCTTTAACCTTTGGAACCGCTCCTTTTAGTTTTCTCCGAACTATATTCCTCATTCTATCATAGTCTCCCTTTTGAAAGTTAAAAGGTAGTACTGTGGATTCCTTTACTATCTGTCCTCCACTGATTAAATCAAACATGATCATACTATGATCACTACTGCCAAGTGGTCCCAACACCCTTATTTCTTGCACCAGATCTGGCGTTCCACTAAGGACTAGGTCCAGTATGGCTTCCCCTCTGGTCGGTTCATGAATCAGCTGCTCCAAGAAGCAGTCATTTATTTCATCTAGAAACTTTATCTCTTTAGCTTGTCCTGCTGTGACACTGTCCCAGTCGATACCGGGGTAATTGAAATCACCCATTATTACTACTCTGTTGTGGCTTTTGTTAGCTTCCTTGATTTCTTTGAGCATTTCATCATCCATTTGTTCATTCTGGCCAGGTGGTCGATAGTATACTCCCACTGCCATCACCTTCCCCTTCATAAATGGAATTTCAATCCATAGAGATTCTACAGCAAATTTTGTTCCCTGCAAAACTTTAATCCTTTCTGACTCAATGCCCTCTCTAACATAGAGCGCAACCCCTCCACCAATTTGTTCAGCTCTATCATTACGATATAGTTTGTATCCAGGTATCACAGTGTCCCACTGGTTATCCTCCTTCCACCATGTCTCTGAGAGTGCAATCATATCTAACCTCTCATTTAGTGCTATATATTCTAATTCTCCCATTTTATTGTTTAGACTTCTAGCATTGGCATACAAGCATTTTAGAGACTGTATTTTATTAATATTAATCTGGCTATTGGTAGGCATGGGTAATTGGGAATCCTTATGCTCTGTCTGCTCCTTACTCAAGGGCTTTTGGGCTACTATACTCCCTTTTGGAACCTCACTGCTTTTGGTAGTATCCTTCAAGGATACCTTTGTCCGAACCATGCGCTCCTGGGTGACTGTCGGCTTTCCCCTATTTTCTAGTTTAAAAGCTTCTCTATCTCTTTTTTAAAGGTTAATGCCAGCAGTCTGGTCCCATCCTGATTAAGGTGAAGCCCATCCCTTCGGAAGAGCTCCCCCTTTCCCCAGAATGTTCCCCAGTTCCTAACAAATCCAAAACCCTCATCCTTGCACCATTGTCTCATCCACGCATTGAGACTCCGGAGCTCTGCCTGTCTTTTGGGTCCTGCACGTGGAACAGGAAGCATTTTGGAGAACGCTATCCTGGAAGTTCTGGATTTCAACTTCCTACCTAAAAGCTTAAATTTAGCCTCCAGAACTTCCCTACCACATTTTCCTATGTCATTGGTACCAACATGTACCAAGACAGCAGACTCCCCCCCAGCACTATCTAAGATCCTATCTAGGCGGTGCGTGAGATCTGCTACCTTCGCACCAGGCAGGCATGTTACCAGGCGATCCTCACGTCCACCAGCCACCCAGCTATCTACATTCCTAATGATTGAATCACCAACTATAACAGCTGTCCTGACCCTCCCCTCATGGGGACATGGCCCTGGAGAAACGTCCTCAGCACGAGAGGGTTTTACATCACCTGGAGGACAGGTCCTAGTTACAGGATCACTTCCTGCCACACCAGGGTGATGCTGTCCTGTCACGTGACCTCTCTCCTCCATGGCAACAGGGATGCTGCCAGACTGGAGGTGGGACTTCAGGACTACATCCCTGTAGGTCTCGTCCATGCACTTCTCTGTCTTTCTTATGTCTTCCAGGTCTGCTACTCTAGCCTCTAGAGAACGGACTCGTTCCCTGAGAGCAAAGAGCTCCCTGCACTTAGTGCATATGTAGGACCTCTCACCAACTGGGAGAAAATCATACATGTGACACTCAATGCAAAAGACTGGAGAACCCCCATCTTGTTGCTGGACCTCTGTCTGCATCTTAGTTTAAAGCTTGTGTTTAGGTCTTTTAAATTCGGTATATAATAAGGATTGGTGTAGATGCTTATACTAATAAAAGTGTATCTAATACCCCTAATACACCCTGTGTACCTGAAGCTTAATTAATCTCAGGTCCTCTGTGTATGACTGATTTGGATTAAGAGCTGCACCTGAGAGCAGCCCCTTTCCTCTAAGATGTGCAAGTACCTATAAAACTACAATTACCCCAGGGGTGGGTGGGTGCTGGGGAGGGAGGGAGGGAGATAAGTCCTATTAAAGAGGGCAGGTACAAGGTACCCTGTCCTGAACCCTCAGCAGGGGGATGGGGGTACCACACAAAGCCCAGTTAGTTGAGAGAGGCAAGGTAAGTACAGCTGAGAAGGCTGAACTAGCAATACTTGCCAATGCTTCCTATGGAGTTGAGTGTTCCTGGGGATATCTAGGAACACAAACAGCTTATCCCCACAGAAAGCAGCCTCCTTGTTTTTAAAATAAACCGTGAGAACATTCACCTTGTCAGCCTCTATCGCAAATGTCATCACCAAGATTGCTCTTTTTGATATCCTATCCATAGAATCTTCCAAAAAAGCTGTCAAATCCTGGCTGCACCTAGAATGTAATCAGGGCTGGCCCAAAGATTTCTGTCATCCCAGGCGGAAACCCCAGCTGTGCCACCTCCTCCCTTGCACCAAGCTGCCCCCGCCGAGCTGCGTTGCCGCCCCCTGCTGGTGCTGATTCCATCTTGGAAGGGGAAGCAGGCAGCAACCGCGGTAGCTGCAGTTTTTTTAAAGCTTTGGAACACTTGGCCTGCCACCAACAACAATAAGGGGATCAGAAGCGGCATGTCTTATGTGGCAAAACACATGGCCTGCCACGGGCAACAAAGCGGTGGTACAAAGCTGCCCACCCAAACTTCTAAAGGTCACAAGGGTGCAACATCACAGAGTGGCCACCACGCACCTGCTTTCTCCTCCACACAAGCTGGGCAACTGGAAACAGCCCAGAAATGGTAGAATACACACCAGAAACCCAAATCTTCTAAAGGTCACAAGAGTGCAACATCCTTTATGTTGATAAGAAGGTCCTTGCGCTGAGATTACAGGGTGGCCACCACATGCCTGCTCTCTCCTCCACTCACACCAGGCAGATGAAAACAACCCAGAAATTGTAGAATACACATCAAAAGTCCCGATCTTCTAAAGGTCACAAAGATGCATCATCCTTTATGCTGGTAAGAAGGCCCTTGGGCTAATATCACAAAGCAGTCACCACATGCCTACCCTCTTCTCCATTCAAACTGGGCAGCTAGAAACAACCCAGAAATGGTAAAATACACACCAGATACCCCAATCTTATACAAATTGCAAGGGTGCAATGTCCTTTATGCTGGTAAGAAGATCCTTGCGCTGAAATCACAGGGTGGCCACCATGTGCCTGCTCTATCCTCCACTTACACCAGGCAGCTGAAAACAACCTGGAAATGGTAGAATACACACCAAAATCCACATTCTTCTAAAGGTCACAAGGGTGCAACGTCCTCTATGCTTGTAAGAAGATCCTTGCGCTGACATCATAGGGTGGATACCACATACTTGCTCTGTCCTCCACTCAAACTGGGCAGCTGGAAACAACCAGGTAATGGTAGAATACACACCAGAAACCCCAATCTTCTAAAAGTCACAAGGGTGCAACGTCCTTTATGCTTGTAAGAAGATCCTTGCGCCGACATCACAGGGTGGCCACTACGTGCCTACTCTCTCCTCCACTCAAACAAGGCAGCTGGAAACAACCCGGAATCAGTAGAATACACACCAGAAACCCCAATCTTCTAAAAGTCACAAGGGCGCAACGTCCTTTATGCTTGTAAGAAGATCCTTGCGCCGACATCAAAGGGTGGCCACCACACAGCTGCTCTCTCCTCCACTCAAACAAGGCAGCTGGAAACAACCCGGAAACAGCAGAATACACACCAGAAACTCCAATCTTCTAAAGAGATCACAAGGGTGTAATGTCCCTTATGCTGGTAAGAAGGTCCTTGCGCTGTCACAGATAGACTATCACATGCCTGCTCTGTCCACTCAAACCGGGCATCTGGAAACAGCCAGGTAATGGTAGAATACACACCAAAAACCCCAATCTTCTCAATTAAAGTATTTGCTAATCAACGCACATATTTGTAAACTCTGCCTCCACTTCATCCAAACCATACCCTGGCTACACCTATCTTCTTGACAAGGCATGAACATTTAAGCCAGCCGGCATTTTATAAAGGTCTTTTACTTGCTTATATGGCATATATGTACGAAGAAGATTTTATACAGTTGCCCCTCAAAGTCTAACCATGTCCCAGCACACTTCATTCTCCTCTCATACTTCACCAAAGAACTATGAGTTTTCTGGACAAAGCTTAACTAGTCTGTGGGCAGAAAATTTAAAACCCTAAGATTTGTTCTAATAATTTGCAGTTACCTTGGTAAAATCTTTTGAATACTGACCTTATTGAGTCTTTTCTTGTCAGTTCCAAAGTGTCTGATCATTTAAAATTGTGTTTTTGGATTGTTTTGAATTTTCCTTAAGTATCTTGATCATAAGGTCGTTAATACAGTGGTTTGGTTCCAAAAGATGCTGCCCCCTGGAGGTGACATCTGGACTTATTTATTTATTTATTTATTTATTTAACAAGTTTTTTATACCGCCTTTTCCTTCAATCAAAGCGGTTACAAAGACATATAAAGGTTATACAAAAGCAAGGGAAACATGCACTGCATAAACAAAACATCAATGTAGTGAGGTGGGATACATAAAGGTTACAATAAATGGAATCTAGTTAGGTGTTTGATCCGTAGTGCTCAGTGAAGAGTACAGTCTTTAATTGTTTTCGGAAGTCCTTTATATCGTCAATTGATCGTAAGTCTGGAGGGAGAGAGTTCCATATTAATGGGGCAGCTAAAGAAAGTGCTCTTTGTGTAGTGAAATTGCATGATTTTGTGTAGTTACTTGGGGTGCTGAGGGTGTCTGATGTAGTTTTCCTCCTTGGTCTGTTGTTTGTGTTAGGGAGTAAGAGAGCTTGGAGTCTGATTGCAGAGCTCTTGTGTCTGATTTTGAATATATTTATGATCATCTTATATTTGATGCGTTGGCTTATTGGGAGCCAGTGGAGTTCTTTGAGGGTGGGGGTAATGTGGGCATGAGTTGTGGAGCCGGTGATTATTCTGGCTGCTGTATTTTGAGCCATCTGAAGCGGTTTGAGTGAGTGTTTTGAAATTCCGTTGTTTGATTTTCTCTCTGAGAAAACTGATTGTTGTCCTTAATGTCTGGCCTTTTTCACCAATGTAAAATCTCTTTTCATATGTTCTGCATTTAATATTAGAAAAGGAGCTTAAGTAGGATCACCTTGTGCCGATCATCTTTCCCATGGGGGTGCGGTGATATCTGCTGGTAACATTTTTAGCATGATATACTGCAGTAGGAGAGTGGATTCATGAGTATGCATTTGGCTCATTTGGGCGCCTGAAAAATGTAAAGTACATGCTTAATTGGAGCCACCAGCATGGCTTTAGACAAGGATGATCTTGTGTTACTAATCTGTTGTTTTTTTGAAGCTGTGAATAAACAGATAGACAAAGGTGAGTCAATTAATATAGTGTATCTGGACTTTCAGAAAGCCTTTGACAAGGTCCCTCATGAGAAACTTTTGGCGAAATTAAAAAGATAGGAGGCAGTGTATTAATGTGGATCAGGAACTGGTTAAAAGATAGGAAGCAAAGGGTAGGGCTAAATGGCCATTTTTCCCAATGGAGAAAGGTGAATAGTGGAATATCCCAGGGATCTGTGCTGGGCCCACTGCTTTTTAATATATTCATAAATGACCTGGAAATGGGAATAACGAGTGAGGTTATCAAATTTGCAGATGACACAAAACTATTCAAAGTTGTTAAAACCCATGAGGACTGGGGAAAATTGCAAGAGGATCTTGATAAATTGGAAGACTGGGCATCCAAATGGCAGATGAAATTTAATGTGGATAAGTGCAAAGTTATGCACCTAGGAAAGAACAACCCAAACTATCATTACATGATGCAAGGTTCCACATTAGGAACCATAACTCAGGAAAAAGATTTAGGTGTCATCAATTTTCTTCCTGTCTACCTTTTTCACTGTCCAATTTTTGCATCCATATGACGTTATTGAAAATGCCATGGCTTGAACAAGTCAACTCTTTATATGGAGAGGGACATCTCTGCTCTTGAGAATCTTGTCTAGGTCCTTCATAGCCATTCTGACATAAAATCAACTTAAAGACAAACAGCACAAACTAAAACCCATCCACATAACCTCAACTCTTACCCATCACAGTCCCTCAAAGGCCCAGCAATGTCGTCCAGACCCTAATGGTAGCTACCAAAGGCCTCCATGAACAACAGCACTTTCAGTTTCTTCTATAAAGTCCCTAAATTTTCCACTGTACTCAGCTATAGAGACAGATTGGTCCATAAAATTGGGCCACAACAGAAAATGCTCTAGATTGGGTGGAAACTAACCTCACTATTTTTATAAGAGATCCTCATCATTATCTTATCCTTCAAATGCGAAGATCACCCAGGGACACAAAAAGTCACTAATTTCTGTAGATATAATGGACTCAAAACATTAACAAGTGCACAGTTAGGGGCATGTTGACTAAAGGTTAAAGCGTGTTAAGTAAACTTTATGGGCCCCATATTCAAAGGCATTTACATGGTTTACAGACCTGTAAACCATGTAAATGCCGCTGAACGGGATATTCAATGGTACTAACATGGTTAGTATTGCTGAATATCCCTGATTATCCCCCTACATGCCCCGATGATAACCATTTAGCATCAAGGCATGTTGTGGGCATTCTTGGGTGGAGCAGAGGCCGTGACAGTCGTTAACTGGGTAGCGGCGATATTGCACTGTTACCCGGTTAATGCAACCTGCAGGTAAAACTAGGCAAAGCAAAAGCTGGCCTAGTTTTACCCTCAGGAGCCAACTGGGCAGCGGTGCAATATCACTTCTACCTAGTTAGCTTCTATGGCTCCGTGGCATTTGCGGCGATCCCAGATATTCAATGCCAGGGCCGCATATGACCCCAGCATTGAATATCTGGGGTTAGAGGTTGGCAGGGATGGCTATGTACCATAGCGATGCATAGCCGTCTCAATTCAATATCGGTCCCGACGTGTGTTAAGCGCTGCCACTGACCATTCATTTCTATGGGTCATTGCAGTACTTAATCCACATTAATCTTTAGTAAACATGCTTCTTAGAGTGTGACATTAATGGCCTGTTTCCCTTTTGCTCCATTCACAGACTAACGCATGTCTATTTGAAGGACTCAGTGGAAACAGTCATGGTAAAGTGTCTCTCAGTTGGGTAGCAGGGGATGTGTGAGTGGATGTCTGGGTGGGTGGGCATAGTGTGCAAAATGACTGATGGTATATGTGAGGTGTGTACATATCTGTGAATCAATGGTATGTGCATATCTATTTTCATTGGAAAAGTTTAGCTGTTTATACATTGAGATATGAGGGTGGGATATCAGAGGGTGTGTATATGAGTGTGTATTGGCAGTGTGTGTGGGGGCAGGATGTGCTGGGGGAAGGTTGTATGTGTCAGTTATTGGGAGCTGTGTGTGTGGCAGGAGGGAGGGTATGATTGTTGGTATAGTGTGCCCAGGTCTATGTGTTTATATCATGAGTGTTGTCAGTATGTGTGCTTGCATGTGTGTGTGTTGGAGGCTTTGTGTACATGTGCATATATGGGTATGTTTTCGCCATGTCCAATTTCACGTGGCGGTGAGAAATCCAAGCAGCATTGTCAGAGAGGCAGGCAGAGATCTGGGCCTGGATTGCTGGAGATATTTCAGGTATAGAGAGGTAGATCTGGGAGTCATCAGTGTAAAGATGGTACTGAAAGCCATGGGAAGAGATGAGTGCACCAAGGATTAGGTATAGAGAGAGAAAAGGAATGGACCCAAGACAGATCCTTGGGGTACACCAGCTGAGAGTGGGATAGCAGTAGAGGAGGATCCATTAGAACAAACACTAACAGAACAATGGGAAAGATAAGAAGAGAACTAGGATAGCACAGAGCCCTTAAAACCAAGTGAAGGAAAGGTATCAAAGAGAAGGTTGTAGACAACAGTGTCAAAAGCAACAGAAAGGTCAAGAAGATGAGGATCGAGTAAAGGCCTTTGGATGTTGCCAGGAACAGGTCACTGGAGACTTTGGCAAGAGCCGTTTTGGTAGAATTAAAGGGCGAAAGTCAGATTGTAGAGGATCCAGAAGGGCTTGAGAGGAGAGAAAGTTAGCAGCAGTGAACCGCACGTTGAAGTAGTTTAGAAATGAAGGGGAGGAGGGAGATGGGTCGACAGTGAGAAGGACAGGTAAGGTCTATTGAGGGTTTCTTAAGGAGAGGAGTGACCACATCATGCTTGAAAGCTGCAGGGAAAGTTGCAGTGGAGAGCAATAACTTGAGAATATGAGAGATGGAAGGCACCATAGTGGAGAAGATGGAGCTAAGGAAATAGGTGGAAATGGGATTGGAGGAACAGGTAGTGAGTTTGGATGAGGAAAGAAGGTGAGTGGTCCTCCTCTGAAATCACAGAAAAGGAAGAAAGGGTAGCAAAGATAGGGGGAGAAAGTTGGGAGTGAATAGGGGGAGGAGGGGGAGGAGCTGACCTCGTGGGGAATTGGAGTGTGATCTTGTGAATTTTGTTAGCTAGGGTTTAGGCAGAAAGGGAGGGAGGGATTAGAGGTGGAGGCACTTTGAGGAGAGAGTTGAGAGTTGTAAAGAGACAGTGAGGGCCAGAGGCAAGAAAGTTAGTCATATGGACATAATAGTCTTGTTTGGTAAGTGCTATGGTTGACTGCAAAGAGACAAGCATGAATATGAAGAGTAGAAAGTGTGCAAGGGTGTGAGATTTGAGCCAAGCGCGCTCAGGTGAGCGGGCGCAGGAGCATAGATAATAGGTAGTGGAAGACAGCCAGGGTTGAGGTACAGTACGCCTCACAGGACATGGCATGGGCGGAGCAAGAGCATTCAGAGCAGAGGAGAGTGCAGTGTTATAGGAAACTACTGCCTCATCAACAGACTCAGATGACATAGTGGAGGAAAGAGGTGATGGAACAGTGGAAGAGAGAGCCAACGGGTCAATAGCATGAAGATTTCTAAAGAGGTTGGAGGAGACAGGGCAAGGTTGAGGCGGTGAGTGATGAAGAGTGAAGTTTAGCAGGTGATGGCCTGATAAGGGAAGAAGTGAGGTACAGACGTTTGAGGGTAAGTAATTAGAGAAGAAGACAAGGTCAAGGCAGTGGCCTTGCTGGTGATTAGGGGCAGTAGAGCAAAGCTGGAGGTTGAATGATGAGGTAAGTGAGAGGAGCTTTAAAGCATAAGGATCAGAGGGGTTATCAACATGAATGTTAAAATCCCTGAGAATAAGGGAGGGGGAAGATGAATCCATAAAGAAGGAAGGTCATGAGTCAAAGTCAGAGAGAAAGATAGAGGTGGACTTGTCAGGGGGTCATAAATAACAGTTAATTGGAGAGGTAGTGGAGTAAAAATCTGGATGGAATGGACTTCAAAGGAGGGAAAGGAGTGAGACTGAGGCAGAAAGAGGGGTTGAAATTGATAGTAAGGAGAGAGTAGAAGACCAACACCTCCACCATGGCCAGTGGGATGTGGTATATGGGAGAATTGATAGCCACCATGACAGAGAGCAGAGACTGAAGCTGAGTCCTCAGGGAGGAGCCAGGTCTTTGTTAGAGCAAGGAGATGGGGAGCCAGGTCTTATCTGCTGAAACCCAGAGCACAGGGTGGTGTACCAGAAACAGGAGGAACCTAGAAAGAGGACTGGAAACAGGAGCACAGAGATTCACTCAGAAGGCACAATACAGAAGAAAAGCTGGGTTTAGTAGAGGATCAAAGAAATCTCCAATAAAGAGAACCAGAACCCAGAATGGAATAAGGCAATCAAAGTACAAGGCGATACTAGGAAGTGCAGACCAAGCTCTGGCAACAGATTTATATAGGTACCCAGATAAGAACAAGATGGCCCTCTGGCAGGAAACAACAGCCTTGGGATGAATAATATGACCAGTCTGCCTAGTGAAAACTTACACACATTGATAGAAGGTCAGAAGTTTACCTTGGCAAAACTCTCCCAAGAACTGAGTCCCCTGCGGGCTGATGGTGGAACCTTACAAAAATTATGGGCATGTTTACTAAACCGTCTTAACGTGCGCCCGGTGTTAGTGTGCAGGATGCCATAAAAGGAGTGGGCGTTCCGGTCTAAACGTAGCAAGCGCGCGTTATCGCGCGATAATGTGCGCCGAGCGCATTAGCACCCAAGAAAGGGATCAGCGCGCGTCAACGCGTGTTAATCTTAAGTAGGTGCCTTGACCTGCAAACATAGCAACAGAGGTGTAGTACAATGATTAATGCACTGACTGATGGTACAGGGGTCATGAGTTTGATTCCCGAGTGGGCCTGATGAATAATAATACTTTTACCCAGTGCTGTCTGAGGCATTTTCCAGTTTAATTTAAATCTGTGCTGCAAGCAAACACACCCTCAAAGTGCTGTAACATAAGGTGCCGCATCAGCCGCCCTATAAGGCACTCCAGAGGGCATATTATAAAGTGCACTGTCCGCCCAGGCACCCTAGAATGTTGCCAATAAGGCGCTTTATAGGGTGCCCTATGAGGCACTGCAAGGTTACAGCACTGTTTTTGATGGCAGCACTGTGCATGTTAATGCATGGAAATCTTAAGTAGGTGCGCTGACATGCAAGGAGGAACAGCAGTGTAGCACAATAGTTAGTACACTGACTGATGGTGCAGGGGTCATGAGTTTGAGTCCTCAGTGCACCTAATGAATAAGGTTGGCTGAGGTAATTCCTTTTTCTGCTTGCAACTGTACAACAATCTGTGCTGCCATCTAAAAAGAACTGCACCCTAGTGCCATAAATTAATGCACCCTTTAGGGTGCACCAGAAGGCACATCCTAAACAACCACGTCAGCAAAGGCGGGTGATAATGTGCCCCAAAGGCCATGTTGAAAGGTTGCCAACTCCCAAGGCACCATAGTAGGCACCCCATAAGCTGCCTGAATCGAAGGTGTGTGTGGCGTAAGATGCCTCAAGGATGTATAGGTGAACCCAAAAACGTTGGCCAAGAGCAGTAAGGTCCCCCAATTTGAAGGGCAAGAGAGGTATGTGCCAAACACACACGTAACCCAAACACTGCACAGAGCAGCAAGGAAAGACAATGCATAAGTAATGGAAGGATGTAGATCAGAGCTGATGGACCACACAAATCAGCTAGAAAAATGGACAAACATATCGGAGGCAGCTGTAGCTATGCACACAGTGATGGTAATGTACCATGCAATAATGACAGTGTGTGGCAGAGGATGGGAAGATGTGTGCAGCAGACGAGGCAGAAATGGCAGGATAGATGGAATGTCAGGATGACAGTGGAGTAGCAGTGCTATGCAGAGCACACACAGGACAGGCAACCAGGGAGAGCTGCAATGCAGGAATGTGTAGGAGTGCAGGACGTGGGGTAGCAGCATGCACATCAGGGTAGGATGGCACACAGCTGGCAGACACACGTAGATGGACAGAAGGATGGTTCATAACTGTGATGAGGGTACAATGTGCTCACAGCACAAATCTGCACAGATATGACTGTCACAGGAATGAAAAGTAGTTCTGCAGGACAAGCATACAAATGAAAGAGAACAGAGAGGAATCACACCTATGACCACTACCACAAATGGCAATGCACAAACCAGTAGGCCACACCACCAACGTGTGCTCAGTAGCAAAGGCTGCATACAAAAATAGTGCAGGGCATCACACAAGACGCCTGCTGGCTCTCAGGACAGGCAAACCCCCAACAGTAACCATGACCAAATGCACATGCAGATCTGCTGTGTACAGATCAGATCACAGTCTGTAATTAGGACCAGAGCCACATAGAACTACATGCACACACACAATGAAATGTTATGCAGTGGATACAGCATGCAAAAGAGGATAGAATCTAAACCCCAAGGGCAGCAGAGGATGCTCTGTGGAGCTGGTACAAAATCTGGAACAGGAGAGAATTGAACATGCAAACAGGTGTACCACACACCAGCTGAACCACAGCAATACCAAACTCCCAAGCGCACTGCCATGTAAACACCATAAAGAAAGAGACCTATGTAACAGATAATATGTGATGGCTAGGCAGCACAGAGGGCACACCTTGGTGTACAGTGAAGAGAGGGAAGGGTGTGTGTAGAGGTGATGAACCTGCTGGTACCTAATGGTCATGTTAGCACAACAGAAAAGAAAAAATAAACCACATGTGGGGATCAAACCTGCAACCTATGGCGTTATAACACATGCCTGTAACCACTACCCCAAACAACCACAATGAGCACACTGAGCACAATGCAGAAATACTACTCCAAAGGGAGGGTGTGTATGGGAACCTGTAATACCCAGTGATGTGGCAAATGGCTGGCAGATACACAGCTGCCACCGTACAAGGATGTGAGCACAGGTGGGCCATGTACATGACCAGCAAATCAGTAGATACAAGCGTCAATGTGATCAAAGAGTGGAGGAGTAGCCTAGTGGTTAGAAAACTGACTTGGTCACCAAGCAACCAGGGTTCAATTTCTACTAGCAGTCCATGTGGCCTTGGGCAAGTCACATAACCCTCCATTACCTTGGAAGAAAGACCTGACAATCTACTTCCAGTGACACTGACAAGAAAACCCTGGAGTCTCTGGGTCACAAGGAGTCAGGACTGACTCAAAGGCACACATTGTAATGCATGCTTGTCACCATGATCAAGCAGCAGCAGAGACAAATGTATATCAAACACATATTTTTATTTGGGTTCATCTTCACAGATAGTGTAGATACCGCCATCATAATATCAACATGAGTGGATCCCAGGTGAAAGACGGAAACACATTTAGCAGGGCAGCAACCCACATCCTACAGAAAGGTCACTGGCCCATCTACAAATGAAGGGCAGGAGACATAATGTGCATCAGGTGCATGGTATGCACTATGCATTAGGCCCCCACCCCCCACATGCTGCTGCATGCCTCAAATGTGTTACTCACATATGAGTGCATGTAGACAGTAGGCGGTGCATGATGAGGGACCAACACACATCAATCATGATCTTTTCCCTAAAACATATCTATCTGGCAACACAGGAGGCACACAAATGAAAACAGCATATGTTGTTGAAACATTGTAACTTTAAAAACACAGATTGAAAGTAATGTTTCAGCTCTCACATAATGCCTGATATAGGAATCCAAGCTGCAACAATGTAACCCTAAACAATCATCAAATGCACAATGAGGATATGCTAACAGGTAGCAGAGGCACATGAACACAGAGAGAATTCAAATGAAAACTACCTGCAGAAACATGCAGAGATAACACCATGCAGGCGGTCCCCCTGCACTGGTTGGTGTGTAGACAGTGTCTGTAAACATATATCACGGTATATGGAATGCACAATTGAACGAAGACAACGGACACTCACACTGCGACACTCCAAATATAACGGAGCAATGTGAGTGTCTTTACCTCAGGGGATAAATAGGACTGTGCAGACATGCAATGCAAGGTTTGTAAATCAATGCAGAGCGTCACGTCTGTACAGTATACAAACACAAGAAGCAGTATATAGAGAGGGAAATTAAGGGCAAACATGTTACAGTAAATCACACAGAAGCCATATTGCCACGTGCTGTGTTTTCCCAACATAGTCAGTCATATGCACATGCACCATCGACATTTCAACATGATTCAGTGATGCCACACATGCACGCAAAGACCCTTGGTGATTGAAAACATCAATCCAGGATGCTGGTGTGCATTAAAGTCGTGTTGTGGCAAAACCTGTATCATGTCCAGGTGGAGAGTAGATGGACATAGACAACAGGACCTCTCCATTGCTTCCCCTATGCCACACGCATGGCTGTATGCTTGTGTTGAAACAAACAGATGAGCGTATCCTGTGTTCCATGTCACACACATGGCCAAAACACAACTGTGGAGGAATGTACAACATATAGTGACAATGTCAGTCCCTGCTGCACACGTGGGGACCAGTACACAGTGTGCAAAGTCCAAAGCGTATCTGCAATCCAACACGTCAGTTTAAGACTATCCTTGCAACCCTGGGCATGCATAGTCAAGTGTCACATCCCAATATGCCACAGTACATGAAAGGTCCTGCATGTCTTCTGCAATGAGCATGACTCCCAACCAGAGCACGGCAGCAACAGTGTGTTGGACAGGTCTGTCATGGCCAAAGTAGCAATCCAAAAATAACACTGTCCATCCTAGGCATGTGTCCCACTCGCAGAGGTCAAACATCCTATGGCACCATTTTCCAGGGAAAGTTCCATGGTGTTGTGTCCCCCAACAGGTGGGTGATGGCAATGCCAGATGAACTGTAATAGATGTGTCTGGTTTGTTTTCTGCCCTGTGTCAGAAGAGGAGAAATAATGTATTGGTATGCGCCTTGCAACATCAGCACAAATTGCAGAGAGTCAAACATTAAGAAACACATAATAAAGGGACACACAGGCAAACATGACATGATCACAACACAAAACACATTGCACATTGGGGACATTTTGAATTGGAACTGTAGACACGGGTGTCACATGGATATGGTGCTGTCCATGCCCATGTTACACAGGCGTTTCACAGCTCCATCCTATGTGCATCAGCGTTCGTAAACAGAGAGCCAACATGAAATGTATATGAGACAAACAGTAAATCATTAACATGTAAAGGCTGATGTCATCCCCAAAAGAACAAAGGTGCAAACTACCTTGTGCTTGCATCAGGTGTATGTCTCGGATCCCCTGAGCCACTCAAAGGCCATAACAGGTCACAGTGAAGGGAGACAATGTCAGCGAAATATGTAGAATCAACATGTCACCATGTCACGCCACTGTTGATGCATGTCCACATTATGGCGATATCTGTGATACAAAAAGCAGGTCAACAGTGGTATGTCAGAACACAAGACACAGTTCTGTTCCCAACACACAACACATGTCCACAATGGTCACACGGTAAACAGCAGTAAGGTAGAGATAGCACAGTCACCACCGCCCCCCAGGTGTACAGACCCCTCACACCACATGACAATGTAAAAAGCCTGAACACTGTATCATCACATAGCCAACCCAAGAACACACACACACAAGTATGCTAAGGGCAGCGTGCCAGCAGTAGCATACGGCCTGTATGTGCACAAGTGGAGATTTGTAGACATAAAAGCCCTGTGAATTGCAATGATACCCTGGTGTTGGCTGATGGTACAATGTCGGGGAAGGGTGCACATGTAGGCCACCACCCAAAAACCTAGGACCTCCACACACATGCAGCTCTGTTGGACATGTCCCAGAGACAGTGTTGTAGAAGACATACTGGACAGGAACACATGGGGATATGTGTGCCAACAGCAAGATATGGGTTAGGGAGGTGCAGGGAAAAGAGGTGAACCACAACATCTGGACAATATGACAGATCACCAAGGACATGTGTTCCCCCTGACTGCTGGCACAGACAATATAGCTATAGGTCCACCTACCCAGACCACAGCATGTTGGCTGATGTACAGTCACCTGCCAATGCACCACAGCACCAGGAGCTTCAACAAGTATGTCCTGTGCATGGGAAACACAAGGGAAACATACATATGTCATGTTCTAGCTGTGCAACACACACTGCACCTTCCTGTCCCCAGCTTCCACACCCCCAACATCCTTTACAGACTGACTGTTCACCATCACACTGTACACATCTCTCCCATGTGAGAGGCATCAATGACATGTCTTTGGCAAACTACAGGGGTCCGTACTCTGTCTGTCCCCTCCCTCACCTCTCTGTTGTCGTACACACTGGTGAACAGAAGTGTTTGCTCCCTACCGTGTTCCTGCCTCACTCCAAGACTATCCTGGGTCCCCCATATTGCTCCCAGTGCCCCTTCACTGTGTGTACTGGTGTCCCAATGTGGTCTGCTACCCCGCTGTCAATTGCTGTAACACACGGAAATATGCAGGGCCACCTCCGGTATCCTCTGTCCAAACACATTTCCTGGTGTGTATATCTCATACCTTGACTAACATTAACAGCTGTGTGCTAATGAGTTGCTAAACATATATCTCAATGTCTGCGTTATGTCCGCTAAACCACACCCCGATGTCTGCTTGTGACCTGACCTTGATGGCTGCATGTCATCCCACTGTCTGAAAGTGATAATGGCAAAGCATGGATAGCCTATATGTGCACCTAACAAACCCCCTCCCATCAGAGCCTCTTTGTGTATGTGGACATAACTTTCCTTTTCTAGGGTATGCAATGTAGTTGTTGTCTTGGACTGCACTCTCCTCCTCTACACACTTACACAGCCTGTAGTTGAGTCATGGGTTTATGTCAACATGTCATCAGTTAGATTTGCTCTGTCCTCCCTGAAAACACCCCTAAAACCCAATCCACCCCCACATTCATCTCTCTGCTTGCCTACTGTAACCTACACTTTGTTGATCTTGCCTGAATCACCTCTGTTTGTGTGTACATATGCAACACTGCACTGCATGGCTATTATACACTGAAAAAAAAGAGCAATTAGACTCCCCCTGGCTGGACACTGCACAGGTTCCCTATCCTTCACCGCATTCATGTTAGGGCTACGCAATGACCTATACAGTCCGCCACACTGTGGCGTTCCACTAACTCCCCTTAAGGATTTTAAATACCATTATGACAAATAGTACTGAGCATGTAAATAGTGCTACATATCACATCTAGCGTTATACAAAAATTACAGACACACAGATCCAGCTTACCAGAGTATACCACACACACAATCAGCTCAAAATACTAAATGAAGAACACGCACAGCTGGACAACTGGCCCCAAACATGGTCCTCTCTCCCACTGTGAAACCCACACCACATGCCTCTCACCTTGCTGCACCCAAAGCATAACACCAACTAACTGTGGTTGCACAGCAGCCGCTATCACAATCAGGAATGTCATCCCAACACCTCCCACAAGCCTAAAACCACCCACCCACATCATCCACCTCGACCCGCTGTTCTGCCCTGCCCACATCGTTTTGTTCTCAGTCATGCTTATATTTGACGTTGGGATGCCAGCCAATGTCTGTTACATGTCAGTGCAGTGTTGCATCCTACTGATATTGGTCTACAAATGTTAACTTGTATTAGCACTACACACATATACCAACAAATGTAGGTGGGAACATATGCAGTACGTACATGAGAAGAGCTCTGCAATCACCTGCCGCCTGACTGCTGTGCCCTCACGTGTGTCACCACGGGCACGTACAGGGGGGCACATCGGATCATCCTCCAGAACCTCATTAATCTCGACAGGGATATTGTGCCTGAGAGCAATGTTGTGCAGGATGCAACAGGCTATGATGATTTCTGCCACAGTCTGTGGAGTATATTGTAAGGCCCCGCCTGTCCTATCCAGACACCTGAAGAGACTCTTTAAAACGCCAAAGGTGCGCTCTATGACAGAGCGGCTGGTGGCATGGGCCTCATTGTACCTCCGTTCTGCACGTGTCCGTGGTTGACGCACAGGGGTCAGCAACCAGGGGCAACGCCCATATCCTGCGTCACCTGTAGAAAGAAATGAGGTATGTTAAAGCAGGAGATCATGTCCCCCCAAATGGACACAGATATATATGTGGAAAACAAATGCATGACACATCCTGACAGAAACATATGACATCACAACTATGCAGCATAGCAACATTGAAATATGATGACACAAAAGGACCACATGGCCTATCTAGTCTGTCCTTCCATATCAACAAGTACAACAGTCCCCTTTTTACCTTTAGAGATCCTCTGTGTTTGTCCCATGCTGTTTGGAATGCAGTTACTGTCCTCATCTCTACCACCTACACTGTGAGACTATTCCACGGATCCACCACTTTTTCAGTAAACAAATATGTTGCCATTTCACCCCTGAATCTATCTCCCTCCACCCTCATCTCATGTTCGCTCGTAGCAGAACTTGCTTACAATGTAAAATGGCTCTCTCCCTCAACATATATGGCACAAAGGTATTTCTACATCTCCATCATATCACCTCTATCCCGCCTTTCCTCCAAGGTGTACATATTAAGATCCTTCGGTCTGTCCTCATATTCTGTATAATGAAGACCACTAATCATTTCAGTAGCCACCCTCTGCACCCACCCCATCCTGTTCACATCCTTTTGAAGGTGCAGTCTCCAGAATTGCACACTGTACTCCACATGAAGTCGCAACAAAGACATATACAGAGGCATTATCCCTTCCTGTTTTTCTGCTAGCCATTCCTCTCCGTATGCACCCAGGCATCCTTCTAGCTTTTGCTCTCGCCTTTTCAACCTGTTTAGCTACTTTGACATCAGCAGACACAACCATGCCTAGGTCCCGCTCTTCTGTAGTGGACAAGAGTACTTCCCCCCCCCTATACTATATTGCTCCCTTGGATTGCTGCAGCCCAAATGCATGACCTTGCATTTCCTACCATGACATCCCAGCTGGCAAATTCGAGTGCATTCATCAAGCTTAGCTAGATCACTCCTCATGTTATCTACAGCTTCCTGGGTGTCTACCCTTTTACAGATTGAGTGGGGGAACCTAAGAAACACAAGACAAGGGGTAGCTGTATGAATTGCCGACAACATAATCTGTAACAACCACACAAATGCTCGCATCCAATCAACCAGCATCACACAGCACTATAGCAGGGCGGATTTGAAGGGCACCAACCCCCCCCTCCCCCTATATCCTACACAGGCAGATGACACACACACACAATGAGGGATCTACTCCAAGACAGGCATTTGCACATACGTGTAGTCACATGAACACCATGTGCATGTCAGAAATGGGAAATACCCACCCAGCAATATTACAGTCCTCATACTGTCCTGCCTCAAATTGTCTGAATAGTGCCGAGTGATGGAGGATATAGGCGTCATGGGTGGACCCTGCAAACCTGGGGACCACATTCAGAATATGCATATTTGCATCACATACAACCTGAACATTTAGGGAATGATAGTGTTTGCAGTTGCGGAACACTACCTCCCTGTCTATAGGTGGAATCAGGGCAACATGTGTGCAATCAATAGCTCCCATCACGTGTGGTATCCCGGCTAACACCTCAAAGGCCTGATTCAGGGTCCACCACTGTTGCCTAGTGTGTGGAATGGCAATATAATTCCGCACCCGGCTGACCATGGCACGCAGTAATTGGTGGAGACAGCGTGAGAAGGTGGGGCGACTCATGCCACCCACTGTGGCCACAGATGACTGGAAACAGCCAGAGGCAAAGAAATGTAGGGCAGCAAGGAGCTTGACCAAACCTGGTATGGCATGTGACCGATCAGTCAGGGGCTCGAGGTCAGGTCTTAGATCCTCATAGAGCTCCCTAATAGCCCCTGTGCTCAGTCGGTAGAGGGAGATGACCTGGTCCTCACGCATTCCCTGGAGCTGGGCCCTGGGCCTGTAGAGGCGGGGCTGGCGAGCCTGCACCTCAGCATGCCTCCTGCACCATGCGGGCACAGCCCCTGCCTGGCCTGCCCCCACAGCTGCAGGTCTGATTTGCAGCAGGACTACACCCATGCCCTGTGCCTCAGCCCCATAGACACCATCTCCCCTGTCAGGCAACCGCACCACCTGCCCACCTCCCGCTGTAGCTGCAGCAACCACAAAGGCTGCCATAAACTCCACCTGTCCTGCTCCTCTAACCCACTCAAACACAGACACCACTTCACTAACCAACACACACACCTTACACACCACACAGAAATACAGCCACACAATACAACCAACACCAATCACAAACCAAGCCACACTCCACAATACACCTGATTCTGACTCGCTTCTTCCTTCACTGCCAACGCACGCCTTCTCTCCCTTGCCTACAAAAAACCCCTCAACGTGCAACATATATTCAGGTCTTTTTATAGGTTTTTTTATGTAGCGCGTGTTGCGCATGCACCACGCCTCACGTTCAAACGCATGCACTTCCCGCATCTGCGTGGCGCATGCACAATGCGCACAGCCAACTACGTGTGCGCAGTGTGCGCGGTGGCTGCGTGCGTGCTGCATAGTTGGCTGTGCCCATTGTGCATGCGCCGCACCTCATGCGCAAGCACGCACGCACGCATTTCCCACTTCTGCGTGGCGCATGCGCAATGCGCACAACCAACTACGCATGCACAGCAGTGCAGCCACCATGCTCATGCAACTGCACATGCGCAACACGCGCAACGTAAAAAAACCCTATAAATAGACCTGTACACGTGCTGCACGTTGAGGGGTTTTTGGTAGGCGAGGGAGAGAGAAGGTGTGTGGTGTCGGCCAGAGAGAGAAGCAGGTGTCTAGTGTAGCAAAGTTAGTGTGTTGCGTTTCAGAGTGGTAGAGGCTGGGTTGTGGAGGAGAGGTGTGAGGTAGAGAAGGGGAGACAGAGAGGAGGGGAGGCAAGGAGCAGGTGAGTGAGAAAGGAGGTGAGGTGAAGAGCAGATAGCAGGGAGAGGAGGGAGGCGTGAGGTGGAGCTGAGAAGGGCAAGAGCAGGAATGTCTGACAGGAAGGGAGAGGGCACAGAGGGCAGGGAGATGGAGCCACAGGACAGGGCAGGAGTGGAGGTGGAGAGGGAGAGGGAGAGGGGGCCACCTGTTGGGGAGGACACAGATATGGCAGGGAGTGTGGTGGCAGATGCAGGCACATCGGCCCAGCCCACGCAGGGTCCTCTCAATGCAAAACGTAGGCACATACCGGTGCCAGCTCTGCAACGGAAGAGGGCTCAGAGATTCAATTCTGGAGACCACACCTTCAAAAGGATGTGAACAGGATGGAGTCGGTGCAGAGGGTGGCTACTAAAATGATTAGTGGGCTTCATTATAAAGCATATGAGGACAGACTTAAGGATCTTAATATGTACACCTTAGAGGAAAGGCGGGATAGAGGTGATATGATTGAGATGTTTAAATACCTCCGTGGCATAAATGTTCAGGGAGAGAGCCTCTTTCAATTGAAAGCAAGTTCTGCTACGAGGGGACATGGGATGAGGGTGAAGGGAGATAGATTCAGGAGTGATATGCGGAAATATTTCTTTACAGAAAGAGCAGTGGATACATGGAATAGTCTCCCAGTGGAGGTGGTAGAGATGAGGACAGTAACTGAATTAAAAAAAGCATGGGACCAACACAGAGGATCTCTAAAGGTAAAAAGGGGACTGTTGTAGTTGTTGATATGGAAGGACAGACTAGATAGGCCATGTGGTCTTTTTCTGTCATCATGTTTCTATGTTTCTATTCACCCAGCAGGAAAACCACATCCTGCTGGTGTGTGTCCTTGAGCATTATGAGGTCCTATACGGCCGGCTAAGCAACAGCACCACTGTTGCAACACGCACCCAGGTGTGGGAGGAGGTGCAGGAGGCCGTTGCACAGGCAGGGGGCCCACGCAGAGACCTGGACAGCCTCAGAAAGAGGTTCAATGATATCAAGCGGGGTGTGCGTGCACACATGGTGGCAGAGCGGCGGCATGCCATGGGCACTGGTGGGGGAGGCCCCTTTACACCCTCCCTAACACCCCTGGAGCAGGAGTTGGCGGAGCGGCCAGGGCCCATCTACCTGTATGGACTGCCAGAGGCACTGGACACTGCCCATCCCCAGGCAGGTAGGTACCCAACTCACACCTTGTTGCTCCCAACCCGTAGAGTACATGCCCTTTGGATGTGCATCAGGCTTCTTATTAGCACCTCCTCATACCTGCTCCCCTGGATCATCTCCTACCCTCTGCCTTTGGCTCATGAGTGTGCTGTCCCCCATTCCACCCCTTTTACTCTGTGTGTTTCTGCCCTCCAACCACATGTTTCATTAACACCATCCCTTTTTATGTCTGCCCTGCACATGTGGCTACACGTCTGCTACAAGCCCCCTCTCAGACCTGTCCTTGTTATGTCTGTGTCTAATCTAAGCACTGCTGAGCAGGGATGGTCCTTCTGTGGGATAATGCACACCAGGGGTCCTCAAACTTTCTAAACAGGGGGCCAGTTCACTGTCCCTCAGACCATTGGAGGGCCGGACTATAGTTTAAATAGACACTATGAACAAACTCCAAAGCACACTGCATAAATTCAAAATAAAGAGATATTTTTCTACCTTTTTTGCTTTTTTTTTCCAGTGGCAATTGCTCCAGCTACGTTCTTCTGGTTTCTTTGTGTCTTCTGCTAACTCTCCATCGTCTGCTTTCCATTTGTCCTTTCTTCTCTCTTCTAGTATTTTTTCCATTCTCTCTCTACATCTGCTTTAACATACTAATCTTTCTCCTTGTGCTCTTTCCTCATTCCTATTTCATCCACTCAAATGTTACCCCTCCATCCTCAATCCCCACTTACTCTCCCAATATCCGTCCAATTGTAGATTTGTCTTCCCGCCCACACAAAATATTTTTCCCTCACCATTTCACTCTCCCAGCTCCATCCCATTCTGATCCTCCCCCAACATCAGCTCCCTTCTAGTTCCAGCCCCACCCAGCATCCGCTCCCTTTAGTCCCTGCATCAGCCCATTTCCAATCCTATCCTAGCCCCACCATCAGGCCATTTCCAGTCCTAGCTCCCCATTCATTTCCAGTCCTATCCAAGTCCCTCCAGCAGCTCATTTCCAAATCCCAGCCCCCCCAACAGCTCATTTATAGGCCTCTCCTAGCCCCACCATCAGCCCATTTCTAATCTTAGCACCCCCCAACAGCCCATTTCCAGTCCTATCCTAGGCCCTCCATTAGCCCACTTCCTGTCTTAGCCCCCCCACTCAGCCCATTTCCAGTCCTAAGCCCACATCAGCCCACTTCCAATCTTAGCACCCCCCATAGCCCATGACCTGTCCTAACCCCCTCCCCCCATCATCCCACTTCCAGTCTTAGCCCCCCCCCCTATAGCCGATTACCAGTCCGAACCCCCTCCCACCCATCAGCCCAGCTAGGTTAAAAAAGAAACAAAACACGGCTACTGCTGCTGCTTCCGCCGTGGCAGCGGCAGAATAAAGCATCCCGCAGGGCCCCCCCTGCTCTGCAGTGTCCTCCATGCGGCTTCAGTGTGGGCTTTTCAGAGCCGCGTGAAGGGAGAGTTTCCCTTTCTTGAGGCTCTGTTAATCCCGCCGCGAGAGGAGAAGCTTTCTCTCTTTGCGCGACTCTGACAGCCAACACTGAGGCTGCATGGAGGACACTGCAGAGCAGGGAGGGGCCCCGCGGGATGCTCGATTCTGCCGCTGCCATGGCGGCAGTGGCAGCAGCCGGTTTTTAGTTTCTAAACCTAGCTGGGCTGCTGCTCAATGAACGGGCCGGCCCTGGGTAGAGCTGCCCCTGAGGACTGGCAGCAGCGGCAAAAACACCCGGCGGGCCAGATAAATGTCCTTGGTGGCCCGCATGTGGCCCACGGGCCGTAGTTTGAGGACCCCTGATGTACACAGTGATGTGTGTGCTAGGTACTGGCCTATATATGCCTAATAGTGGTAGCAGGTGCTGTAGTGGTAGCTATGTAGCACATGTACGGGGCACAGCCAAACACACATTGATTGTGGGGTGGATGTATTACACAGTTGTACGTAGTTGCACCGTGCAAACCTATCTGTGCTGTGTATGGTCTTCCACAACCCAGGTGACTACACAACCATGGGTCCAGCTGAGGAGGAGGAAGTGCAATTGCCCCAGGATGTGCCAGAGTCCCAGCCCGCAATGTCTGGGGGCAGCACCAGTGATGGGGAATGGACGCCAGGGACACACGTGGAGGCTGAGGCAGAGGACCAGACCCCAGACATCACCGCCACAGAGGGCTCCGAGGTCAACCAAACCCACCACCCCATGCATGCACCAGGGACAGAAGAAACCCCTCCACCAGACATGGACCCTATCCTTGCAGAGCTGCGGGAACACACTGCTGCAGCACGGCACAATGCCGAAGGTGGGTAACAGCATACCCCACAATCCCCACGGGGTTGTCAGAACATCCACAACAAAATTGCATGTTGCCCACATAGCATAGCGTTCTGATGTTGGGGGGTTTGTCTTATGTCCTCTGTGTTTCTACCTCCTGTAGCATGGCTTGTCAGGTGTCAGCATTTGTGAGGGGCTCAGACACACGCACACTGTGCTTGGCCATATACCCCACGTAAGCGCAAAGAGGAAACCAATGATCGCAGGTCACCCAGATACCCTACGTGACAGATACCTCTCAATGGGTATTGTCAGGCAGCATCATTTGTCAACATTATCTGCAGTGTGCGCCAGCATTATAGAAATGGGGGCACCCCAGATATGTGTATGTGTGTGTCATGCCCCCTCAGATTATCTGACCTATCCCAGACGAGCAGTGTGCAGACCAAGCATTTAAGTATGGAAGAGGTGTTGGAGAGCAGCCTGACCAACCATAGCATCCCTGTGGGAGCCTTTATCCAAGCAGTAGTGGGCCGTGAACTGAGGACCAGGTAGCTGCTCCACAAAAAATGCAATGTGTGCCTTTGAGTCAGTCCTGACTCCTGGCGACCCAGAAGCTCCTGGGTTTTCTTGGCAGTGTTACCGGAAGTAGATTGCCAGGCCTTTCTTCCGAGGCAATGGAGGGTTAAGTGACTTGCCCAAGGCCACAAGGAGTGCTAGTGGGAATTGAACCCTGGTTGCTTGGCTTTCTTTTTCTTTACCTGTACCACCGGTCTTGTAATTTCTTTCTCTAAAAGTTCAGATTTCCTCACACAAACAAAAAATAAAAAAAAAGAGGGAAAATCCCCTTTGTAGGTCTCCCTCCGGTTTGGGCTTAGGCCCTAATCCCTCCTCCATCATGGAAAAACACTCCTCGGGTTTTAAAAATATGCTCAAAATGTTCCAGTACCTTCTCCGTCACTGACAACCATGATTGGTGTCGCAAATGCTTATGGCCGGATCAATCCATGTCTGAATGTTTGGCCTGTGGGATGTTATCCAAGAGGGGTCGGCAGAACAGAGCAGCCACGCTCGGTACCCTCTTTCCCTTTGACGCGGCCTTGGTGGCAGCCATGTCTTCAAGGGCTTCCTCTTCCTCCCGTGGATCTCAGGTAACCAAACACAAATCTGGCCGTTCCTCAAAGGGTAGATCCCCCTCCAAACATCGGAATGCCTCCGGCATTGCCCTTGAGGAACACGTTCCGGCCAAACAGTCCCGGTGGGAGTCTCCGGCCTCCAAAGCCACTTTGGGGCTACAGGAAGTTCTGGAGGCCTCAACCTCGTCCGAACTCCTGGTGCCATGCTCTGGGGTACTGACTTCGGCTGGTACTCATACACAGGCATCGGCAGCGGCGATGGATCAGAGGATCGTGGCCATCGAACGCAGTCTGGCGGCTATCCTTGCGGCATCAAAGACCTTGGTACCACCCCAGACCCTGCAAATTCCAGCACCGGTATCCGCAGCAATTGCATCGGCAACTGCACCATTGGTGCCGATGAGTACTGGTATCAACATCCCGGTACCGGGTTACTCTGATACCGAGGCCAATCGGTACCGATACCACACTTTACCTGAGCACCCTGAGAGAAGATACATCCAATCTTCTGAGGAGTCTGATGACTCTGACAGCTCAGAGGGTACCGATGTACCTCTCCAGGAGGAGCCTGCTTCTCCCAAGAGGAGATTGTACCCTCCTATGTTCAGCAAGGACAACCCGCAGGACAAGCTGCTAGAAAGGGTCAACAATCTACTAAGCAGAGAAAGCCGAAAGCTACTCAGCCTCAGCAGACCCAGCAGACCCAGCCCCCACAGGGCCTTTGACTCCGTGATAGAGTACCTGCCCTTCCTGGCACTCCAGAGAAAACAACCTTCAACAATCCCAGGAAGGTTAGGTCACCTCATCCACAGATGGAGGCAAATAACATCAGAACCCTGGACTCTGTCCATTATAAAAGAGGGTACAGGCTTCATTCCCAAAGCCTGCCTCCTCCTACAATAGTAAGGACATTCAGTTCTCAAAATTCCCCCCAACTGAATCCAGAGGTAAAACGTCTCTTACCTCAAGGAGCAATAGAAGAGGTACCTCATCTTCAACAGGGTTCCGGGTTCTACTCCCCCTATTTCCTCATACCAAAGAAAACAGGAGGTCACAGACCCATTTTAGATCTCAGAGAACTGAACAAGTTCCTGTTCCAAGAGAAATTCTAAATGATTTCTCTAGGAAACGTACTTCCTGACCTCCATAGGCAGAACTGCCTTTGTTCTCTAGATCTCAAGGATGCATACACCCATGTTCTCAGCCACCAATCACACCGAAAGTTCCTTTGGTTCCTCCATCAAGGAAAGCACAATCAAAACAAAGTTTTCCCTTCGGCCTTGCCTCAGCACCCAGAGTATTCACAAAGTGCATGGCTGTGGTAGCCGCTTTTCTCCGTACCAGGGGAATATTTGTCTGCCCCTACTTGGACGATTGCCTCATCTGGGCAGAGTCACAAACACAAGCCCAGGCCTCTCTCTCGTACACAATGCGTGTACTCCAATATCTAGGCCTTGTCATAGATCTCCAGGAATCCTTTCTGACTCCCACGCAATCGCTGGAGTTCATAGGAGCAAGGCTAGATACCAGACTGCCAAAGACCTACCTGCCTCAGCCTCGCTGTCCTCGCATTGTGCAACTGGTTTCTTCAGCACTACAAAAGACTCACCTCTCGGCTCGAGAGATGCTTCAGCTGCTGGGTCACATGGCATCTACGGTGCATGTGGTCCCCTACGATCGTCTCCACATGAGACCAGCCCAATGGGCCCTCTCTTCCCAGTGGACTCAAGCAACAGGCTGTCTCTCAGATCTGATAGTAAACTCAAACCGCCGTACCCTGTCCCTGGACTGGTGGCAGTCAGCACAAAAACTGTTGGAGGGGTCACCTTTCCTGCAATCCCTTCCTCAGATTACATTAAGAACAGATGCCTCCAAAGTGGGGTGGGGTGCACATCTACTGGACACCTCCACCCAAGCCACCTGGAATTGTCAGGAGATTCATTTCCACATCAATCTGTTGGAGCTCAGAGCAATTCGCCTGGCTCTTCAAGTATTCCATTCCCTTCTACTTCACGCAATCAGGTAGCCATGTTCTACATGAACAAACAAGGAGGAACAGGCTCTCTGTCCCTTTGCAACAAAGCTCTTCAACTGTGGGCGTTTGACAGAGCAGCAGATCCATCTCCTGGCAGTCTATCTCCCTGGCAATCAGAACTCTTGGCCAGACAGACTCAGTCGTGTTCTGCTTCCGCACAAATGGTCTCTACACATGGACCAACTCTCCAGAGTATTTTAACTCTGGGGAACTCAAGATATAGACCTCTTTGCAAGTCCATCATATGCCAAACTTACCCGGTTCTGTTCACGGATTCCAGCTCAGGGCTGCCAAGCGAGGGATGCTTTCCTCCTCAACTGGGGGCAGGAATTCCTATATGCCTTTCCTCCCATTCCCTTGATTGCCAAGACCCTATTCAAGCTCCTGAGGGACAGAGGCAACATGATCCTCATAGCCCCACACTGGCAACACCAGGTGTGGTACCCTCTGCTTCTACATCTGTCCCAGGTTCCACCCCTGGACTTAGGGTCAGCTCCAGACTTACTGTCGCAGGAGGAGGGGAGAGTATGGTATCCAAACCCCCAATCTCTGCACCTCAGAGCCTGGTTACTGAAGGCTTAAACTCCTATGGCCTTCCCCTCACTCAGGAAGTGCAAGATGTCCGTTATGCTTCCAGGAAACCTTCCACAAGGCATTCTTATGCCGTCAAGTGGAAGAGAGTTTCCATTTGGTGATCACAAAAGGGCTTCAACCCTCTTGTCATCCCTATAGAAACATTATTGGAATAACTCCTTTACTTATCAAACACTGGTCTCAAACCTAAGTCAGTCAGAGTCCATTTAAGTGCCATTGCTGCTTCTTCTGAACCCATCAATGGACAACCCATTTCATCCCATCCTCTCATATCCAGAATCATGAGAGGCCTGCTTCAAACAAAACCTCCCCTTAAACCACCTTCAGTGGCATGGGATCTCAATCTGCTTCTAGGCCAGCTTATGCTGTCACCTCTTGAGCCCTTAGCCACTACTTCCTTAAAGTCTCTGTCCTGGAAAGTAATATT
Organism: Ichthyophis bannanicus; assembly: GCA_033557465.1. NCBI lineage: Eukaryota > Metazoa > Chordata > Amphibia > Gymnophiona > Ichthyophiidae > Ichthyophis > Ichthyophis bannanicus. Next base: position 21,632,496 of record CM066049.1, on the reverse strand, counting down.
CCTTATTGCAATCACATCAGCAAGGCGTATCAGTGAATTGCAAGCTCTAGTGGCTGATCCACCTTACACACCATTTCACCATGATAAGGTAGTCCTAAGGACACATCCACACTTCATGCCTAAGGTGGTTTCCTCCTTTCATTTAAACCAAGAGGTTTAGCTACCTGTAGTCTTTCCAAAGCCGCATGCTTCAAATGCAGAGAAGACTCTTCATACTTTGGACTGTAAAAGAGCTGTGGCTTTTCATCTGCAGAGGACCCAGCAACACAGAAGGTCCTCTCAGCTATTCATAGCCTCTGATCCTTCCCATTTGGGTACAGCAGTTTCCAAAAGATCTCTATCCAACTGGATTGCTCAATATATTACTTTCATCTATCATAGCAAACACCTTTCACTGGAGGCCCATGTCCCCGCTCACAATGTGAGAGCCATGGCAGCCTCTAGGGCTCACCTCCATTCCATCTATATTAACGACATCTGTGGAGCAGCTGCAGGAGTAGCCTAGTGGTTAGAACACTGGCTCTGTGGAAAACAACGAACTGGAGAGAGGCATTTGGGAAAGGTGAGAAGGCAGCATGCAGGCACTGTGGGATGCTCCCAACAGCTTTCCTATTGGACGCTGGAGAGCGTTCCCGCGCAGGCTCCTTCGGTACCGATGATACCCACATGTGAGGACTACTTCCTGCTTGTTCCAGGAGATTAACTGTTCCCAGTGCCACCTGCATGCGTAGCTGTGGCTCTGGGTATGTGTGCAGTGACACCTATGTGCAGTGTGCATGGCACCCTGAACACACCATTCCATTCCCCTGTGGCCCCCTTGCATGACATTGCACGATCATGCCACGTTTGGGTTGCCAATGATGGTGTCCAGGGTACCCCCCCCCTAACCCCGTATGTGGTCTGGTGAACACATTTGTGTTGTCATGATCTACACACGTCATCCGACCCAACCCCACTGGCAACATGATATCCTAACAAACATGGGTGATGTGTCCATACATGGGAAGTTGGGTGGGTGGCCCTATGCACCTTGCCAGGGGCCACTACCATGACATTTGGCTTTCTACGAGGCCCAGGATAGCAATGCTTGACCCACTACAAGCATTGTGGAACCTGTCTCTCTTGGTGATACTGCTAGGTACGTATGACCTAGATTGGCCACTGTTGCAAAGAGCATACTGGGCTTGATGGACCTGGGTGTGACCCAGTATGGCCTATCTTATGTTGTTATGTTCCTATGACCTGGGCCTTGTATGCTTAGGGCAGGTGTGGCTGCCAACACCAGGGGCAGGGGCCATTGCACCAGAATAGGCTATTGCCACCTGTGCTCATGTCAGGGTTTCAGTCTATGCTGTGCAACCACAACAGGTGCATGTATCCTTCCAACACCATCAGTAATGTTCATCTGCAACCAGGTGTGGGATTCCTGGCGAGTGGGCAGATGTGTGACCTGACTCAGCATACAGTTCTGTGGACATGGCTCTGTTACAGGCCTTCATAATCAGATCTCATAGCTCATGGGGGTGGGGTGCTGTTACGCACATCCACATCTGCACCTACCATACCATCTGGATACATCAAAGACGTGTGTGATGAGGTGTTGACCTCACAGACTAGGGGAGATGTGCAACCTACCCGCCATAACCTAACACAATATCTGAATGACATACCCACCATCGCAATCAGGTCTCAGGCCCCCTGGGGGTTGGGTGTCCTAGCACACATCATCAGCACCATACACCATAGCACCAGGGTGACTGACAGTACACCTTACACAGGTCTCAGGACTTCTGGGGATAGGGAGAATGTATTGAACTGTATAGGCACACAGGACCATATCACCAGAGTGACTGACAGCCCACTTTGATGGGCTCTCAGGACTCCTGGGGATAGGGAGAATGTATTGAACTGTATAGGCACACAGGACCATATCACCAGGGTGACTGACAGACCACTTTGATGGGCTCTCAGGACTCCTGGGGATAGGGAGAATTTATAGAACTGTATAGGCACACAGGACCATATCACCAGGGTGACTGACAGACCACATTGATGGGCTCTCAGGACTCCTGGGGATAGGGAGAATGTATTGAACTGTATAGGCACACAGGACCATATCACCAGGGTGACTGACAGCCCACTTTGATGGGCTCTCAGGACTCCTGGGGATAGGGAGAATGTATTGAACTGTATAGGCACACAGGACCATATCACCAGGGTGACTGACAGCCCACGTTGATGGGCTCTCAGGACTCCTGGGGGTAGGGTGGATTGGAAAACAGCAACAGCAGCATATTCCATACCACCAGGGGTGCTGGGAACCCACTTTAATGGACTTTCTGGGCAAGTGGGGGTAGGGCATATGTTTTAGACTGCTGGGCCGCACACCCCCATATCACCAATGGGACTAACATACCATTTTGGGCACGTTTCACGTGGGGCAGATGTTTTACCCTGCAACTGCAGAACCCATCATACCAGCATGATGTTTAGAAAACCTCCTTAGTCAGATCTATGGGCTACCTGTGTTACGGTTTGTTGTTGCACATCAACAGCAGCAGCTGCCATGACACCAGGATGGCATCAGGAACTCTGTGAACAGGTCCTTAGCTCCCTGGGTACAGGGTAAACCACTCAGATGTGATATATAGACAATATGGCATATGGGTTTACCTGATACACATAACTGAGATAGACTACCTACACACAGCAGCATGCACAGCTACAATCAACACTGGATATGTATATGGATATACTGACCTGTCCCCATACACTTAACTCACGTGGGTAGTCTGCCACACGATGGTACCGCCGTGTCAGATGATCCCAGGCCCTCCGGACCTTCACCAGGTCCTGGCGCCTGGAGGACCCAGGAAACAGCTTGTGCTGCCTCACTGCAATCAGCCCTGCCAGGTAGCGCAACTCCTGCCTGGTGAACGCAGGCTTTCGGGATCTGGTAGCCATTTTCAACAATTTCAACAATGAGGAACGCACGCACGCGCATGCGCGGCGCACTGCAACACACAAGCATGCGCGCCGCGTGCATCTTTCTGCCGCACAGGATATGGTGTTGCCAACAATATTTATACAGATCTATGCTGCAGACACACATTGCACTGATGTGTCTGACATTTAAAAACACAATTAGAATTTTAGGAATTTCGCTTGTTGTTTACACACTTGGGTCTCAAACCCATCACCACTGGTTCCAAGGGTACTGTTTGAAACGGTGTGCTATGCCTTTTCACATAGCAATGACTGGCTAAACAGTTACACCAAGGAGTCCTGAGAGCCCATCAACGTGGGCTGTCAGTCACCCTGGTGATATGGGGTTGTGTGTGCCTATGGGGTATGTTCACTAATCCATCTTAATGTGAGCCCAGCAATGATGTGCAGGATGCCATAAGGGGGGGGGGCCTTCTGGTCTAAATGTAGGACTCGCGCAATAGGTTGCGTACCGCACATTATGACACGATGGAGGTAGGTGTACCACATTATTGTGTGTTAATTGTAGGTAGGTGTGCTGACATACAGACCTAGTGGCAGAGGTGTAGCACATTGGTTGACAAACTGCCTGATGGTATAGGGGTCATGGGTTCAATCCCACAGTGCGGCTGTTGTATATGACTTCCTGAGACATTACCCTTTAATATCAGCTGTGGTTTGTGAGGCATTTGGGTTTTATTTTGATTTGTGCTGCCAGCAAACACACCCTCACAGTGCCATAACCTAAGGTGCCACATCATGCGCCCTATGCGGCACTCCTGAGGACACATTATAAGGTGCACTGTCCACCATGGCACCTTATAATGTTCCCTATAGGGCACCTTATAGGGCGCTTTATAGAGTGCTTTTGAGGCACCTTCAGGCAACAGCACTGAGGGTGTTGTTGCTGGCAGCACCAATTTATATTATAAAAGAAAATGCCTCAGACAGCCCTATCAAATAACCCCACTGTGGGATCAAACCCATGACCTCTGGCTCCACAGCCAGTGAAGTCACCAGTGGGCTACATCTCCATAGCTGCTAGCAAACTCCTGGCTGGCTACAGTAGGACTGCAGTCCACCACACGAACTATCTGCTGTGGTTGCCAGGATAGGGTTAAACCACACATACCCATGATGCACTGCACATGCAAATCAGCAGTCTACAGATAACCACAGGATGGGGTATGCACCCCCACAGCACCTCAGTCTGGTAGGGAGTACTGAGCATGTGTGTTACTGGCACAGAGTAGGTACTGACCGTCACATTGTGCGGGTCCTGTGCTCACCCTGAGGGTGAGGTGGGCCGCCCAGCACCATGTCCACAGCACCTGGCTTAGCTGAGATAGGCTATGGTGCGGGTCCCCATCAGTGCCAGTGTGTGATAGGTAGGTCTTGCAGATACACTTCAGAATACACCTGTGTCCATCTGTATTTCTCAGTCAAGTTTAGCCGTTGAGCACTATGATGCACCCAGAATAGTGCATATCCTGTGTGGGTGCCATGGCCACATGATTTATGTGACCCGGGGGGGGGGGCTGTTTGGACCCATAGGCGGATTATGTAGTACCACCCAAACTGCCCTCTGGAGCTCAGGATCTCCTACCAACAGATCCACATTCTACATCACTGCAATGGTGGTGGTAGAGGGACCATCAACCTCAGTCCAGCTGGGGGACAGACAACCTAGAGGGCAGTCCATGCATTTCTGTACACATCCATACAGTGATAGTATACAGACAGGAGGCCTGGAAATGCTCAGCTGCCCACCCCCACTATCTGACATTCTCCAGCAGCGAGCACAGTGAATCTGCAGCCGCTGCACCCTGCAAGGTGTTCCAGCCATACACATACTAACTGCAAACAGTCTGCAACCTAGTCCATAGTGCATGTTACTGGAGGAAATGTGTGCACCCAAAACTGGGATGTCAGCACACCCACCAAGCAGATAGGTTAGTGATTGGGCCCCAAAAAAGGAAACCCATATATATCACTTGAGAGAGATGCTATTAGCACTATGGGGGACCTAGCCATGCCATGGTGACTGCTCAGTCAGGGTGAGAGTGACCTCCCAGCAGGACATGCTGTGGCCACTCTGTCCGTGCAGGTGGTGGCTGGCCACTACAATGTCCCAGCCATTGTCCTATGCTCATGCATCCTGCCCAGGCCACCCTGTCCGAGCTATACCCACAGTACCTTGCTCCTCATTATGTACATTGGCAAGCTAACACTGGACACAGTGCAAACAGTGTAGGCTGAGTAAGGTGTTGCAACCACCACACACTGGATGGACAGACACACACGCCCACACCTATGCCAGCATTGTGCAAATATAGAGGCTTTTGGCAGTCCTGGCCAACTCACCGGTCCTGGACAGAGTGCAAGCATGGCTATGGTATGCAATACTGTTAGGGTCACTCCCCGGGGTGGTGAACACTGTCAGACACCAGACCTAAAACACACTCCACAGACATCAGAGAAATTGGTATGATACAGCTCAATGAGCATATTGTGCTTAACTTAGGAATTTCTATCTGCCAGTAATCATAGCAAACGTTTGATATATGTGTACCGTATTCTCAGGTTTAGGGTGGCATTGGTAAGGTATGCAAGTACTAGTATTGGGAGATGCACGCAAGGCCCGATATCCTGCCTCTCCATTAGGCTTTGGATAATGGAGCCTGTGGGTGTGGTTCTTTCTGCTCCTGTTGGCCGCTGCTCTAGGGCAGAGGTTCCCAGCTCCAGTCCTGGTGGGCCAAACACTGTTCATGTTTTCATGCTGTCCCTAATGAATATGCATGAGATACATCTGCATACCATGGGGGCGGTGCATGGAAATGCAGCACACACATCTTTATTAGAAACAGCATAAAACCTGAATGATTTGTGGCCCTCCAGGACTGCATTTTGGGGGACTGTGCTCTAGGTAATGCGCATGTTTATGGTGTCTGTGCTCTGTAGGGTAAAATATAGGCATTTGACCCATGCTTATGTTCTCTGCAATAAAGGTTCGTCTTTACTATCATGGTTTAGTAGTGGGTAAAAAATGGGGACTGGGTTGGCAGGAGCCACAGGTGCACCTACTCTTGCCGTATATTTGCTGGCAGACTGGATGGATCATGCTGGTCTTTATCTGCCGTCATTTACTATGTTAATATTTTACTATGTTCTATGTTGGTCCCATGCTTTTCTGAATTCAGATACTGTCTTCGTCCTCGTCTTTACTACCTCCACTGGGAGACTATTCCACGCATCTACCACTCTTTCTGTAACAAAATATTTCCGCATATTACTCCTGAGTCAATCCCCTTTCACTCTCATGCCATGACCCCTCATTGTAGAGCTTACCTTCAATTGAAAGAGGCTCTCCCCTTGTGCATTTATGCCATGGAGGTATTTAAACGTCTCTTTCACATCTCCTTTATCCTGTCTTTCATCTAATGTATACATATTAGGATCTTTAAATCTCTCCTCATATGCTTTATAATAGAAACTTAGAAACATGATGGCAGATAAAGACCACATGGCCTTTCTAGTCTGCCTTTCCATATCAACCACTATAACAGTCCCCTTTTTTCCTTTACAGATCTGCTGTATTTATCCCATGCTTTTTTGAATTCAGATACTATCCTCATCTCTACCACCTTCACTAGGAGACTATTCCACGCATCTACCATTCTTTCTGTAAAGAAATATTTCTGCATATTACTCCTGAATCTACCCCCTTTCACCCTCATCTTATGTCCCCTCATGGCACAGCTTGCTTTCAATTGAAAGAGGCTCTCCTCCTGTGCATTTATGCCACAGAAGTATTTAAACATCTGTCCAATCACCTCTATCCCACCTTTCCTCTAAAGTATGCATAATAAGATCTATAAGCATGTCCTCATATGCTTTATAACGAAGACCATTCTGCACCAACTCCAGCTTATGTATATCCTTTTGAAGGTGCAGTCTCCAGAATTACACATAATACTCCAAATGAAGCCACACCAAAGACTTATACAGAGGCACTATCACCTCCTTTCTTTCTGCTGGCCATTCCTCTCCCTATGCACCAAGATCCTTCCAGCTTTTGCAGTCACCTTTTCTACCTCTTTAGCTACTTTAAGATCATCAGACACAATCACGCCTAGGTCCTGTTCTTCTTTTGTAGACAGAAGTCCCCCTATACTGTATTTCTCCGTTGGATTGCTGCAGCCCAAAGGCATGAACTTGCAATTTTTAATATTGAATCTCAGCTGCCAAATATTTGACCATTCTTCAAGCTTAGCTATATCCCTTCTCATGTTATCTACACCTTCCTGGGTGTCTTCTCTATTGCAGATTTTTGTATTATCTGCAAAGAGGCAAACTTTACCTGACAGCCCTTTCACAATATCACTAACAAAGATGTTAAAAAGACTCAGACCAAGGACAGATCCCTACGGCACACCACTGGTAACTTCCTTCTCCTCGGAGTGAGCTTCATTTACTTGTACCCTTTGTCACCTCCCATTCAACCGATTTCTAATCCAAGCAGTGACTTTAGGGTCCATCCCTAAGGCGCTCAATTTGTTATAAATTGCCTGTGTGGAACGGTGTCAAAGACTTTACTGAAATCTAAATACACCACATCTAGGGCTGTCCCTCGGTCCAACTCCCTGGTCACTCAGTCAAAGTAATCAATCAGATTTGTCTGACAAAACCTGCCTCTGGTGAATCCATGCTGCCTCGGATCCTGCAATCCATTGGACTCCAGAAACCTCCCTATGCTCTGTTTTAGCAGCGTTTCCAATAATTTACTCACCACAGAGGTTAAACTAACCGACCTGTAGTTTTCAACCTCATCCTTACTTCAGCTTTTGTGTAAAGGGACCACATGTGCCTCTCTCCAATCCTTGACACCACTCCCGACTCCAAAGAGGTATTGAAAAGACCAATCAGTGTAGCTGCTAGAACATCACCAAGTTCCCTCAGTATTCTCAGGTGTATCCCATCTGGTCTCATCACTTTGTCTACTTTTAGTTTAGCTAGTTCCTCACAGACACAGTCTTCTGAAAATCGTTCAAGATTGCCTTCACTTCTCTTCCTATTTGTGGGTGTTTTCTGAGGTTCTGCTCCTGGTTCTTCATCTGCGAACATAAGAACATAAGATATGCCATACTGGGTCAGACCAAGGTCCATCAAGCCCAGTATTCTGTTTCCAACAGTGGCCAATCTAGGTCATATGCACCTAGCAGTTTCCACAAGAGACACAAGTTCCACAATGCTTGTACTGGGTCAAGCATTGATATCTTCGGTCACTTCTTAATAATGGTTTATGGACCTTTCCTCCAGGAACTTGTCCAAACCTTTTTTAAACCCAGCTACACTAAAAGCCTTTACTACATCCTCCGGTAACAAATTCCAGAGTTTGATTACACGTTGAGTGAAAAAATATTTTCTTTTATTAGTCTTAAATAGTTTACCCTGTAGCTTCATTGCATGTCCCCTAGTCTTTCTATATTCTGATAAGGTAAACAATCGATCTACGTTTACCCGTTCCACTCCGTTCATTAATTTATAGACTTCTATCATATCTCCCCTCAGCCGTCTCTTTTCCAGGTTATAGAGCCCTAACCTTTTTAGCCTTTCTTCATAGGAGTATCCTTCCATCCCCTTTACCATTTTGGTGGCTCTTCTCTGTACCTTTTCTAAAATCGCTATATCCTTTTTAAGATACGGCGACCAGAATTGCACACAATATTCAAGGTGCGGTCTCACCATGGAACGATATAGAGGCATTATAATATCTTTTGTTTTATTTTCCATTCCTTTCCTTATCATACCTAGCATTCTATTTGCTCTCTTGGCTGCCGCTGCACACTGGGCCGAGGGTTTTAAAATGGTATCCACAATGACGCCTAAATCTTTTTCCTGGGTGGTGGTTCCTAATGTGGAACCTTGCATCGTGTAACCATAGTTTGGGTTGTTCTTCCCTAGGTGCATAACCTTGCACTTGTCCACATTAAATTTCATCTGCCATTTTGATGCCCAGTCTTCCAATTTATCAAGATCCTCTTGCAATTTTTCACAATCCTCTTGGGTTTTAACAACTTTAAATAGTTTTATGTCATCTGCAAATTTGATAACCTCATTCGTTATTCCACTTTCCAGGTCATTTATGAATATGTCAAAAAGCAGAGGACCCAGCACAGATCCCTGGGGTACACCACTATTCACCTTTCTCCATTGGGAAAATTGGCCATTTAGCCCTACCCTCTGCTTTCTATCTTTTAACCAGTTCCTGATCCATAATAGTACATTGCCTCCTATCCCATGACTCTTTAGTTTTGCCAAAGGTCTCTGATGAGGGACCTTGTCAAGGGCTTTCTGAAAGTCCAGATACACAGTATCAACCGACTCACCTTTGTCCACCTGTTTATTCACTCCTTCAAAAAAACATAACAGATTAGTAAGACAAGATCTTCCTTGTCTAAAGCCATGTTGGCTGTCTCCCATTAGGTTGTGACTATCTACATGCTGAGTAATTTTATTCTTTATGATGGTTTCCACCATTCTTCCCAGTACTGACGTCAGGCTCACCGGTCTGTAGTTTCCCGGATCACCCCTGGAACCCTTTTTAAAAATTGGTGTTACATTGGCGATCCTCCAATCTTCAGGTATTAGAGATGATTTTAATGATAGTTCACAGATTACTGATAGCAGTTCTGCAATCTCATATTTCAGTTCTTTCAACACCCTTGGATGTATACCATCCGGCCCAGGTGATTTGCTACTCTTCAGTTTATCTAATAGTTGTAAGACATCTTCCCAATGTATCGATATTTCCTTCAATTCTTCCGCACCTTTAAATACCACTTCAGTCATGGGTAACATCCCTACATCTTCCTCAGTAAAGACTGAAGCAAAGAATTCATTCAGTCTCTCCGCTATCGCCTTGTCGCCTCTTAGTGCTCATTTAACCCCTTTATCATCTAATGGACCAACTGACTCTCTCACAGGTTTTTTGCTATGAATATTTTTAAGCAATTATGCTTTATCCTCTTCAGCTTTACATATTCTGCCCCTTCACCCTTCAGTCTGACAATACCACTTTTGCTCTTCCTCCTCTCGCTAACATATCTGAAAAATGTCTTATCCCACATTTTATTGCTTGGCTATTTCTTCTTCTTTTTGTATCTTTGTTTTCCTGACTACTTTGCTAGCTTCTCTAAGTTTTTCCAAATATAGAAGCTTGCTTTCTTCTCTCTATGATCTCTTGTATTTTATGAAGGCAACTCTTTTTCTTCACCTTTTAAGCTACTTCTTTTGAGAACCATAGTGGCCTCGTTTTCCTTTTACATTTATTTACCTTTTTAACAAAAAGGTTTGTTGTCCTTAAAATATCCCTTTTCAGTTTTGCCCATTGCTTTTCTATATTCCCCAGCTGCTCCCATCCTGGCAAAGATAGCTTTCCTAAAGTCTAAGACCCTTTCTTTTGAATGGATTTTATCAGCCCCAGTTGTAATACTGAACCACACCATCTGGTCACTGGATGTGAGATGATCTTCCACTACGACATCAGAAACACCTTCTCTATTGGTGAGCACCAAGTGCAGTATGGCCCCATCATGTGTGGGTTCTGTTACTGGTTGCCAGAAAGTTCTCCCTGTAGAGAATCTAGGATCTACTTACTTCTAAATGACACCGCAGCAGGGATGTGCCAAGCAGCATCCAACATATTGAAATCACTTATCGGTAGCACTTCTCCTTTTATGGCAATACTGTGCATGTCTTCTATTAAATATCTGTCCACTTCTCCCTCTGAGGGACAGCTGTATATCACACCAATGCAAATGGATTTCCCTTTCCCTCTTTCTAGTTTAACCCACAGTGCCTTCTCACTCCCTTTTAAGCACTGTAATTGTATAGCTTTAATACTATTTTTTACATATAGTGCCACTCCTCCCCTTCTTCCTCCCCTGTCTTTCCTGAATAAAGTATACCTGGTATAATTACAGGTATGGTTGTCCATGAACCATGTCTCCGTAACCACCACTAAATCCAAGTTAGCCTCTTCCATTAAAGCCTCAACATCTGGGATCTTATTTCTTATGCTACGGGCATTTATACACACCGCTTTCCAGATGTTGCCCCTTTTACCAATTTCTACAGAGGTATTTAATGTTTCACTTACCTGGAGGCTTTCTTCACCCATTCCCAACAAATCTAGTTTAAAGCCCTCTTCAATAGATTAGCCAGTCTGCTGCGGAAGACACTTCAACCCTTCTTGGACCGATGAACATCATCTCTGCTCTGCAGCCCTTGGAAAATCATCCCATGATTCAGGAAACCAAAATGCTCTCGATGACACCATCCACACAGCCATGCATTCTTCTCCAGGATGCAAGCTTCTCTGCCTTGATCTTTACCCTCAACAGTGAAGATTATAGAGAAGACCACCTGCATACCTATCTGCTTCACCTTCTGTCCCAGAGCCATGAAGTCACTATTGATATGCTCAGAGGGATACATAACAATATCATTTGTGCCAGCATGGATGAGTAATATTGGATAATAGTCAATAGGTTTGATAAGTCTTGGCAAACTCTCCATAACATCTTGGATTTTGGCACCTGGCAGACAGTACAACTCTCTGGACATCAAGTCTGGTTGGCTGTTGGATGCCTCAGTTTTCTTCAGAAGAGAGTCACCAACCATAGCTACCCTTCACTTCCTTGGGGTCACTGATTCTGCAACTTTGGGGTGCTTGAGCTCTGGTTCTTCCTTTTCCTTGGATGTTTTCACCTCCTCCACTTCCAGGGCTGCATACTGGTTCTTCATTTCAAGAGCTGGAGGGGTTGGATTGTAGATTCTGCAGGCTCTCTTCATTCTGTAGCAACTCTCTTCATTCTGTAGCATCTTCTCTTCACCTCTGTTGGAGAGCTTGGATGCTTAAAGAAGCATCTAATCAATGTACTTCTCATTGTCTCAAATGCTTCTCAGCCTCACCACCTCTTCTCTGAGGTCTTCCGTGTGTTTCATGAGGGCTTCAGCATGCAGGCTTCTTGCACATGGAATAGTTCTTCAATTGGCATTGGGATCTCTGTCTGGATAGAGCAGAAGCTGTAACGGGGCAACAGCTTTGGCAATATGATTTTTCCCAGCCATTGTTCAGTTGGTGGTGCTTTGGTACCTTGTTTGCAATGGAGACCCTGTTAGCAAAGGAAAATCTCAAGTAAACTGCTGCACTAAAGGACATTCTAATGTGTGAAAACATTCTAATTCAATTTTGAGGTTTGGTCGGCTCAGATTTCAGTTGTCCTTCACCAGTCGATTGAGGACTCATGCAAACTTGTACTAGTGGAAACAGCCATAATTTTCTGTGAAGCTCTTCTATGACAAGCTAAAGACACACTGAAAACAATGGGGCAGGTTTACTCATGTGCGCTAACCAGTAGCATAGAGTTTAGCATGCCGTAAACACATTGCACTTAAATTCCCTTGCTAACTGGGCAGCGTGCAACTGAGCTGGGATTGGACAGAACGTGGGCATGAACGATGCTTCGCAAAGGTAGCTATTAGTGCAGGTGCCCTTAATGCCACATCAGTGCACCTGTGTGCTGGTTAGCAGTGTGTGGCATATTAACACTGCGCTAACAGCAGGGGGACAGATGCACATCCCCTAAAGTTAATATGGGTGTCCGCACCATATTTTGGGCCTAAAGACATGCTACCAGCATATGTCCTTAGTAAACATGCCCCAATATGTTAAACCAGTGGTTTCCAACTAAGTCCTCAGGTACCTCCAGGCCAGTCAGGTTTTCCGGGTATCCACAATGAATATGCATGAGACAGATCTGTATAGAATGGAAGCAGTGCATGCAGATCTATCTCATGCATATTCATTATGGATATCCTGAAAACGTGACTGGCCTGAGGGTACCTGAGGACTGGGTTGAGAACCACCGTGTTAGACTACTAATCCAAGTTTTGTACACCAAAGATTTACGAAGGTGAATAAGAAATCTAGATAAATAAATAAATACATTTATATCTACATCCAAAAAGGAATTTCTCTGAGCTTGGTAATGATGCACCATGTAATGCATCTCATTCTGTTCTTTCAACCAATATTTTATTCACGCAGCACAAAAGGGTTCTGGTAATAGCAAATCTGTATCTCCTGCATGAAAACTGTAGCTGGTTCTATTAAGAGTAAAATAGCACAGTTCAACATTTCACTGCTAATTTATGGATATTCATGAAGTCTGGCAGGAGCAGATAGTTACGTGCAAGGTATGGAATCATGAGACATGAAAGTTCATTTTCTGTTCAAGATAATGAAACAAGGCAGCTAGTGGAATATAAAGAGTATACTGCAGGAAGGTGTGAACTGTTCTTTTATTATTTTATATTTATATGATTTCAAATTACACTTCAATTATTACAACAAAGAGAGAGGAAATATAGAAACCATTCCATCAAAAAACATCAAGGAAGAAAGTAATAAGACGATAATAACACAATAAACGATTATTCCATCCACAGTAGTTGGGGACCCAACTAGCAAAGAGAAGGTTTAATGAAGGAGAAAAAAATAAAAACATAAAATAAACAATGGAAAAGGCTGTCTGCATTAGCAGAAATCATTCTCAGCTGTGCTCACTTGACTTAGTTAACCAAATACATAAAGAGAATCACAGAGTGGTAACATTATTCTGAGAAACTGCCTAGGGTCAAAAGGTGTATTCATTATTAGCACATTTCATCATACACATAGTGGGAACTGAAACAGAAATTCGGCTTCATTTGCAAACGTGCTTAGTAGAGTTGAAGAAATAACTTTCTTTCCTTCTGCGTAATTTTAGATAAATCAGGTAATAATACCCAAGCTTTTAGACCAAACCCAGGACAAATGGGTCATTTTATAAAGTCATTTCCCACATACTGTATGCATGAAAATGGCCTGTTATAAAATATCGACCAGCATTAAAGTGCGCAGCGTGACTGAATGCACGCACTTTGCTATAAGTGTAGCCAGGAGCGTGATCTGGGTGGAGTTTGCAAGAATGTGCATCGATTATAAAAAACCCTTAATTTAAGTGCGTGCGTGCATACTTCCAGTGCATTCATTTACATTAGTGACAGAGCAGGTGCAAATGTCTGCTTTTAAGGCATGATTGCTGACACTTACGCTAGTATTTTATAAACACAAATAGGCGCCTCTCTGTCTTTATAAAATAGACACCTGTTTACCCTCTTATCCTAGGCTCCCTGTTATAAAATTATCCTTCAAGTGACTAACATAGTCACTCCAGTAACCTCTTCTTCCAGAAGCCTTTCTACTATTTCAGTTAGATCCAAGTTACCTAAAGTTAGATGTTCTCCTCCAGTATCGCCTTCATGAGTTCTGATATTTTATGAACATATGTTCAGGTACCATATTAAGCTTTAAGGAAAGTTACAACGTCTTAAACTGAGATATCTGGATTGATTTTCACAGTTCTCCATTTTGGAATGAACAACGATATTGTCCTCTATCAATTTTGCATTGGCCTTTTTTAATACAGTCATTTGTTAGTCTAGTGACTCCACTTTCCCATGATCTCATGCTCTGAGGGGTTTGTTGAGGAGTGCTGTGAGGAGTCATCAGATATTCTTGAGACAATGGCTATGTTTAAATTGCTTTGAGATTCTTCAGGATATGGAAGATCTCAGCATTGAGAGACATTAATTGTTCCTGGTGGGGCAGGTGGGATAATAAATGTGAGCGGAAATAGCAGAGGACTGAATAAGCAGAGCCAGCGCAAGAAAAATATTAAATAAGATTGGGGAAAGAACTGAGCCCTGAGGGACCCCACAGGAGAGAGGCTGAACCAGGGAATTGGAGGAATGCACAGAAACTGAAAAGGTACCAACAGATAAATAACAAATAAACCAATTGAGAACCGAACCTGAGATACCAACATCAATAAGATGATTAATAAGGAGGTTGTGATCAACAAGATGAAAAGCCGCTGACATCCAGAGACACAATAATCACAATTTTACCAGAATCAAGGAATTTGTGAACCTCGCTGAACAGGAAAATCAAGCAGGTTTCCATGTTATGAAAAGCCTTGAAGCCCGATTGGAGGGGATGAAGAATATTTCTCTTCTTCACAAAATCCCTAAGTTGGGTAAAGACAATTCGTTCAGCAAGTTTAGCCAAGAAAGGCAGAGAGGAAACCGGTCTATAATTATCAGCAAGATTGACATCCTGAATACTCTTCTTCAAAACTGGGGTAACAACAGCATGCTTCCACAGTTTGGGAAGAATACCAGAAGAGAGTGATAAGTTAATCATAAGAAGAGCTGGTGAAGAGAATAAAGATGAGATTTAACAAAACAACAAGGAAGAGGGTCTAATTGAGAGATAGAGCAGTGAAGCTGACCCATAAATGACAGAAATGACGATGAAGCTCCAGGAGGAGAGTCAACCTGAGCAACAGACGCTCAGTAGGGGCATAGAACTGCACACCACCATTGTAGATGGAGAAACGGGAACAGGAAGAGAAACACAAATATTCTGAATCCTAGAAATAAAATGGGTAGCAAAACCCTCGGCTGAGAGAGAAGTTGGGCAAGGGGCTGAACAAGACCACTCCTCCACCAAAATCTTAAATAGTTCTTTCGAAGGTCTAGAGCTATTCTGAATACAATAGGAATAATATTCCTTTTTTGCTATTTTACCTTTATTAATAAACATTATTTATTTAACAGGTTTTCTAGACTGCCTTATTCTTAAATCAAGGCAGTTTACATTACAACGTAACATTTCTACAGTATAACAAATAATAAAGGAGGGTAACTTGGTATGCGGGGTAACTTAACTTGCTCAAGAACCTATGTACGGGATGCTCTTCGTTAAAAAGTATTAAGTGGTTTACAACTTTAAAACAATCAACAATGATAAAATATGTCCCTTTCCCCCCTTCATCCCAACAGCCAAACCCCCAATTATAATTACTTTGTACACAGACTGTGATAAGGAAGCTTATCATAGTTCAGGAGGGAGCTATAAAAGAGGTGAATTGGCTTTGAACAAGCAACCTGTCTTTGCTGGTAGAAATACTAAAACAGAATGTTTTCATAAAAGACTACCAGTCCCAGAATGCACCAGGTTTCAAACAGCCTCTAGAAGGGTTGAAGTGGGGAAACATGTGTTCAATCAGGAGAGCTATGAGGTAATCCCCAATCACTCATCTCCAAGGGCAGGGCTTGATTCAGCACACCTGAGCTGTGCTAGGGTGGAGTCTCCCTCTAAGCACTTTAAAAGTAAAAGATATTCTACACAGAACCAGAACGGGGAGATCAAGCACAGGGAGATCAAGAACTGGATCTCACAGAACAGAGAGAAAGAAGAGAGAGGACTACAACAGCAGAGGCAACGCAGAAGGAAGAGAAAGACATCTTGGAGGTCTAAAGAAGGAGCCCACAGCAGCACGTGTGTTCACGAGTCATTCTAGAGGCAAGCATACTCCATTGGACTGGAGGAAGCCAGAGGAGTGGGGTTATAGAGCCAGGAATTCCCATACGGCACCTTTGAGGGAGACGGCTGCATTTGGAAGGGGCCCTAATACCGGTGCAAGAAGGTATGTGAAGAGAGACCCAGTGTCCAGGGATCTTGATTGGAAGGCTGGACATAAAAGCTGGACTACTTACTGGCCAGGTTATCTGGAGAGGAAACCTAACAGCAAGGGGATCACAGGTATGAACTTTGATCTATGCCCTAGCTCTTCACCAGGAAGGCAGCAGGGAAACAAATATTATCCTAAGAGTGATCAATTAAGGAATTCCTCTGAGCCAGACCATGATACTGATTCCATGATATTTGAGGAAGAAGGAGATATAGCAAATGACCCGTTGGAATACATGGATTGCTCTCTGTCAAGGCTGCTGTTTTAAAGTAGTTTCTCACTAATACAACAACCACCAAAAGGAACTGTAACTTGTTCTTTTATCTACCCAGAAAAGTCTCTGCAGGGAAGCTTTAGGGTAGGATTGAGCCACGTAGAGAGAGTGAACCAGCAAAGGGGTTTGCAGCTGGCTAATTATTTGCAATTGAGCCAGGCACAAGTGCACGTGAGCTCTAGAAGGAAACTTCTTCTTTGTGTGTGTGAATAGAAGAAAGTTATCCTTGATAAAGAACAGGTTTTTTTTCTACTTTTGGGTTTGTTTTTGCCTTTTGAAGCACTGCTAAGAAGGTCATTAGCAGTAGCCATCAAAAAGACCTTTTCTGTTTCCCATCAAGGTCTTTATTGATTTATTGCTTAAGAAGTTCAGTTACCTTATAACATGTTTTGTTTTTCCTGAGTACAATACTGAAGCAAGTGTCCTTTTGTGTTACCAAGTAAATCTGTGTGGAAGAATTAACCCCATGAATAAAATCTATTTTTCTTTGCTTACACTCGAGCATCACAACTCATTATTTTGTGAACGGCTGATTCTGGTATGAATGAACTGAAACCCCCACAATCCTTTGCAAGTCATAATAATATTTTGCCTTTGCCAAGACTGTGTGGACTTTCACGACCAGCGCCCCCGTTTACAAGACTCATTCCAAGAATATAATCTACCTCTTCCCAATACTTCTTCCCAAACCCCAATACCAAACCCTGATCACTCCCATCTCTCCACCCCTCCCCTTTCTAGACATATATATAAGTAGATTTTAGTTAGGGTGTGGAGAGGTGAATTTAGATGTGCAGGTTAGAATGTGGAGGTTTCTCACTATATTTTACAAGAGGCACTACCAAATGCAGAAGAGGATGGGGAGGGAACGAGAAGAGAAGATGGAAATGGGGTATTAGTGGATGAAAGACAGGGTGAATAGGAGCCTGGGAAGGAATAAGAGACAGATGGGAATGGGAAGACTAAGGAGGTAGGTGGAGGGAGACTGAGGACTAGTGGGGAAGAAATTTAGGTTATAGGTAGATTAAAAGGCAGGTAAGAAAATGAGAAAAAAGCTGTTTTCCAGGAACAAGCAGAAGTCAGTCCTCACATATGGGTGACATTGGCACCGACGGAGTCTGCACGGAAGCATCTCCCCAGCTTTCAAAGAAAGCCTTTGGGAGATGCACCACACATGTGTGGTCCACTTCCCACCTAATGGTGCCATCTTGCCTCAGTCTCCTTTTTTCCGCGGAGCCCTTTGGATGTTGTCCAATTTCCCCCGGAAAAAGTCTGATTTTATAATCAAGTTTTTGTCCGGTTTGCGTACCGGTTCCTTCCCACCTCCAAGTCAGATCGCCTTGGCATCGCTCCTCGGGTCCATTTGTTAATTTTTTCCTTAGTTTTCCATTGAGGTTTCCTTGACCGGCGTTCATGCCCTTTTTCTGCCGAAGGCCTCAGACCCCCGCTGGGAGGCAGAGACCCCCTTTTTCCGATGGCCTCCAGTGGCTTCAAAAAGTGTGACCGGTGTGGTAAAATGATGTCACTCACCGACCCACACAACTGCTGCCTTTGATGCCTTGATCCAGAGCACAATGACTCTGACTGAAAGCTCTGCAGAACCATGACCCCAAAGGCATCAGAGCCACCATCAGCAGCAGGAAAAGTTCTTCCAGAAGTCCGACTCCGCCCCAAAGTCTCCGGTGACACCACGCTCCAGGGCCCCCTCCGATACCTCGGTGCCCCATGAAGTCAGAGCCTCTTTGAAGTCCTCGAAGACCATCTTCGAGGGACATGTGATGGACGTCATCTACCTGGATTTCAGCAAAGTCTTTGATACTGTTCCTCATAGGAGGCTTATCAATAAACTCAGTAGTTTGGGGATAGGTCCCAAGGTGGTGAACTGGGTCAGAAATTGGTTGACTGAGGCGGAGCCTGGCCAGAAGCAAGATGGCAGCTTGATTCCCGAGCTCCCCGCAATCCTTCATTAATCCTGCACTCCCTGCCTGTTGTTGAAGTTTCTCTCCCCCCTTTTTCTACATTTGCTGCGAGAGGAAGGATGACCGCGAGCAAATCCAGCAAGTTGGACTTTAGCTCTGTCGGGGCGGCCGGTGTGAAGTGGCAGAAGCCCGACCCTCCCTCCCCACAGAAGGCGGCTGGGCCCAGAGATAATATGAATGCTATGCAAGAGTTGCTTGCTGAGGTTCGTGCAGTCCGTTGGCTCGTGGAAGCTAATAGGGAGACGCTCTCGGGGGTGCAGGCAGACATACTTGAGTTAAAGGAGATGAAAGAGCAAATCATGGGGCTCGCGGAAAAAGTCTCCCGTGTGGAAAGTCAAGTGGAGTGCCACGAGGAGCGCCTAAAACTGACTTTGGCTAATAGTAAGCGCATTGCGCAGTTGGAACGCAATCTAGAGGATTTAAACAATCGCATCCGTCGAAATAATGTGCGCATTATTTGAGTGCCTGAGGGCGCTGAAGCGGGCGATATGCTGGCTTTTTTGCATGCGCAATTGCTGAAGCTCCTACGCTTGGATTTCAACCCACCGCTGGAAATTGAAAGGGCACATCGTGTTCCAGTACACTCGGGGCCGCATACCAAGCAGCCGAGGCCCATTATATTGAGAGTGCTGAGACACCAGCAGGCTTTGCAAATCATGTTGGCGGCAAAGGCCTTGGTGCCAGTTAGCATCGAGGGCCGTAACATTTCTTTCTTCCCTGACTTCAATAAAGTGACAGTAGAGAAAAGGAGAACAGATGTTGGCTCTGCGTCCCCGTTTGCAGCAGCTCCAGGCGCGCTACGGACTCTTTGCTCCAGCGAGATTCCGGGTGACTCTTCACAATCAAACGCGCACGTTTGAAGACCCGCATGCCTTGCTACAGTTTGTGGAAGAACAGGAGGCTATATTGATGCGCTGAGCTAGTTGTTTTGGGACATGGCTTTCAGGGTGCCACTGGGCACAGAGACTGCATGAGAACCTTTTGAGTTTGGGAGATAGTAACTTAGTGGCTCTTTGCCAATTCAGTGCTGATCATGTGTGTTGTCTCTGGGTAGGGGCGTTTGGATGATTGTGGGGGTGGGGGGGGTGGGAATCTGGTTCTTCCCCGAGGTTTCCGGGGTTTCGCTGGTTAAGCGGCTGGATGGATACTGCTCCTTCCTTCCCCTCCCTATGTTGGATCCGGGTGTTCCTCCCCTGGGCCCTCCCCTGGCCTCCGGCCTTATCTTCCTTGCCTTTCTGTTTAGTTATTCGTATAAGGTATTCTCTGGGAGGGCTGGGGTGGGGGGGGGGAGAGCGAGGGGGGAGTAATGTGGGGGGAGGGAGGGGGAGTCGGGCACTGGGGATATCGGTCTGTGTGGGTTTGTGTGTCAGGTTTGAATGTGTGTATGGATAGTGGTAGTCGGGTTGCGGGATAGATAGGGGGGGTGAGTTTGCTTGTGTATGTTTGTAGGGGGGAGTGCTTATTGGTCATATTGGGTGGGGGGGATCAGGGTGTAGTCTTGTTCAGGATGGTTCACCCATGTAGTTTTTGCTTTAAGGTTGGGTGTGGGTTTCAGTTGTCTCCATGGGGGGAGTTGTGGTTTTTTATGGGGGCTGGGTCTGTTTTGAGCTTTATATGGTGCCCTACCTTGTATGGTATGATTCTACGATGCTGTGATGGTATCACTTAATTTCATGTCTCTGAACGTAAAGGGAATCAATAACCCCATTAAGCGTAATAAAATTCTGTTATATTGTAGGAAGATGAGAGCTGATGTTATACTGCTGCAAGAGACCCATTAGGGGAGGCTCAAAAGTTGGGGGGGGGGGGACTTACATGCTGATTGGGGTGGCTGCGGCGTGTCATAAGAAAAATGGGGTGCTGATATTAGCTCGGAAGGCCCTACAGCCAGTCATTGAGTCAACTCGGGCAGACCCGGGAGGGAGATGGGTGAAAACCCGTCTGAAGGTTCGGGATCGAACTTTCGGCATAATGAATGTCTATGGTCCAAATGTTGATGATGTCTCCATTTTTCATGAGGTAGCGGAGGAGCTACAAGATCTTTCCCTTTGTAACCTTATTTTGGGGGGAGATTTCAATCTCGTATTGGATCCTTTAATAGATCGCCAACCCTATCGTTCCATAAGAGTTAGTCGTGTGGCCACGGTGCTCAATAGTCTGGTGCAGGAGATGAATCTAGTAGATGTTTGGCGGTTGCTCCACCCCTCTCAAAAGGAGTTTACCTTCTATTCTCTTCTGCATGGGTCACATTCAAGGATTGATTTCTTTCTGATTTCCAGTTCTCTTGTGGCCCACGTGGAGGACGCACAAATTGCAGTGTGTACGGTCTCCGATCATGCGGCTGTTTTCCTGTCTTTCCTACCGGATTCTTCCCCAGACAGGAGTTCTGGGTGGTTCTTTCAGAGGTCTTTGCTTGCAGACCAGGAGTTCCGTGTGTACTTGGAAGGAGTAATAAAAGAGTACTTCTCGGTGAATCTTCCTGAGGCCACTTCTGGATGGGCATGGTGGGAGGCTTTCAAGGCCTTCTTGCGGGCTAGAATCACCAGCTTTTCTATTAGCATGGCACGTCGCCGGAAGCTAGAAATGAGCGAGCTGGAGACTCAAATTCGGGCGGGTGAGAGGCTGTTAAGAAGGAGAGTGGATCCCTGTATCTTGTTGCGCTTGCAAAAGCTAAGATTTCAATTTAATAATATATTAAGCTTGGAAGCTGAAAAGCTTTCGCATGCATCTAAGGCCAAATATTATAGGGAGCAAAATAAGGCAGGTAGGTTGCTGGCGACAACTTTGAATCCCAGAGCAGAGAGGGCTAAAGTGGCCGCACTCCAATCAAGTACCCAGACCCTGCTCACTAAGACACCGGATATAGCTGAAGCGTTCAGGGCTTTCTATGCCGGGTTGTATAGTTCGGAGGGAGGAGATAATGGGGAGGAGTGCGATGTTTTTTTGGAGCATATTCCGCATCCTTCTCTTTCTGATCAACAAAGCGTTGGATCTGGAAGTGCCCTTTTCTTTGGGTGAGCTCCACACTGCTCTTAAAGCTGCTAAAAAAGGGAAAGCGGCGGGTCCTGACGGCCTACCTATCGAGTTCTATCAAGTGTTTCAAGGGGTACTTCTTCCTTTTGTGGCTAAATATTTTCAGCTTTTGCAGGAACAGATGCCTTCAGTGGGGGTTTTTAATGAAGCTACAATTGTGGTATTGGAGAAGCCCGGTAGAGATGCCCTTAAGGTGGAGAATTATAGGCCGATATCATTGCTGAATGCTGATTACAAGCTCTTTGCCGCCGTTTTGGCAAATAGGTTAGAGAGGGTGTCGGCTGATCTGATTCACCCTGATTAATGTGGCTTCATGCCCGGGAGGGCGACGTCGGATAATGCTCGGTTGTTGTTAAATCTCTTTGCCGCTTCGGAACAGTCTGGTACTCCCTTGGTGGGGATCTCCTTGGATACAGAAAAAGCCTTTGATAGGCTTGAATGGGTCTTTTTGTTCAGGGTCTTGAGTTGGTTCGGCTTCAAGGATGGCTTTATTAGATTAATTCAGGTCCTGTACTCTGCCCCGCAGGCTCGTATTCTTGTTGATGGATTGCTGTCTGCTC
This sequence comes from Ichthyophis bannanicus, assembly GCA_033557465.1. Classification (NCBI taxonomy): domain Eukaryota; kingdom Metazoa; phylum Chordata; class Amphibia; order Gymnophiona; family Ichthyophiidae; genus Ichthyophis; species Ichthyophis bannanicus. The sequence continues at coordinate 21,610,019 of CM066049.1, read as the reverse complement.
CCTTTTCACTATATCGAGGGACAAGGCAAGGTTGCCCCTTATCGCCGATCCTATTTAATTTAGCCTTGGAGCCCCTGGGGCTACTAATCTGACATTCGAAGAGGATCCGTGGCATTATGATTGGGGATCTTCAGATAAAGCTGGCGGCCTACGCTGATGACTTGTTGCTGTTTTCACAACCCAGCTCTTTAGAGGAGATTCTGAGGGTCATAGATAGCTATTCGAAGGTGTCTGGATATAAAATAAATTGGACCAAGTCTGTTGCCTTCCCTATGAATAGAGTCACTTATTCGGAGGATGTGAAGGATTTTCCTTTTTTCTGGGAAGTGAAGGCGATCAAGTATCTCGGAGTTCGTTTCTGCTGTTCTCTTGATGAGACTCTTCAGCTTAATCGCAAGCATATAGAGGAGTTGGTACAGACTTTCTCAATCAAATGGTCCCCCCTGCATTTATCGTGGTGGGGGTGTATGGAGTCTATCAAAATGGTTCTTGCGCCCAAAATAAATTATATTTTAGAAATGTTGCCGATTGCCTTCCCGCAGAACGTATACAAGGGGTGGGAGAGGACCTTAGTCACTTTTCTGTGGCAAGGGAAGCCCCCCAGGATAGCTCTCGGTAAGTTAAAAGTAGGTAAAGGTATGGGTGGGGTAAATTTTCCAGATTTCCGTCGCTATCATCAGGCGTTCATGCTCAAGCAAGGTGCGTTGTGGTGTCCACGTGAGAAGCGGGGTTCGTGCCCGGTCTGGGTTGAGGTTGAAAGGCGGCTAGTAGAGCCGATTCCCTTAGATTTACTGGTCGGTATGGTGTGCCCGGTCTCCTCCCCTGCCCTGGCGATCGTTGTGGCAACTCAATCGTCTTATCAGTATTTGGCACAAGTTATGGCCTCCGAGAACCCGGTATCCTCCTTGATGCCAATTTGGTTGAACCCCTTATTTAAAATCGGGCGTAAAACTATAGGGTGGCGGCAGTGGCAGGCTAAGGGTATTTGGACAGTTGGTCAACTGCTTCAGGTAGGGGGGTGGAAACCCTGGGGCAGGTTGCAGCAGGAGTTTGCATTGCCATCGGCATGGCGATTTCAGTGGATTCAATTAAAGAGCTGTCTTTCTGCCGCTGGGGTGATAAGTGGGAAGCTGGCACCGTCCTGGGGTGTACATGAGTTGACCCTCTCATATTCTGGTAAGTCTGGTGTAGCGTCCAAGTTTTATGCTTATTTGCGAGAGGGGGCCCCCTCCCCACAGGTGTGTCGTAGGTTGACTTAGGGGTGGAAATCTCCTCTCATGACTGGTTGTTATTGTGGTCTAGGGTCAGCAGGGTCTCTAAAACAGCTGCTATAACGCTTTGACCCGGTGAAAAGTGGGATATAAATACAGTTAAATAAATAAAATAAATAAATAAAATCCTTATTTTTCTTGTTACATCGCGCTTTTATCACTCCCAATCGGCTCTCTAGGTGGAACCCCGGAGCTGGTAACTTATGTTGGTCTTGCTCTCTTGGACCTGGAACGTTTAAGCATATGTTTTTTGATTGCCTTTACGTTCATTCCTTTTGGCTCTCTGTCTGGGATAAGATACAAAAGATTCTGTGTTCCCAGTTTCCCCTTACTTGGCAGGTAGTGATCCTGCGCTCTTCAATGAGTGGCCTTCCCGACATGAAAGGAAAGCGCTTCTTACTAGACTTTTTAGTGGCCATAGCCCTAAAGCATATTTTGGTCTGTTGGAAAGACTCTAGTAAATTAGACGTCCACCAGTGGTGGAACATGGTGTGTCTCTATGCCAGTTATGAGAAGGCGCAGGATCACGTCTCTGATTTATTGGGGAGTAAGGGTGGATTTATGGGTGATACAGTCCCAGACAAGTGGAGGTGTTTAGATGACTATGTTGTAAAAGCTCGATTAAGTATGCAAGTGTAGGGGTCTGTACTGTGGGATTATTGGACCTGTCTGCCCTGTTTTGTATCTAACCGCTTTGCTTTGTTTGCATGAGGGGTATCATGTTGGGGTGGTGGTGGGGATGTACTGCTTCCATGGAGACGGGACAAAGGTACGGGGGGGGGGGGAGGGTTGGGAAGGATGTTGTTAGTATTTTTTGTTGTTGTTGTTGTGTTTTCTTTTGTTGCTGTCTGTATGATGAAAATTTAAATAAAGGATTAAAAAAAAAAAAAAAGAAATTGGCTGACTGACAGACGACAGAAGGTGATGGTAAATGGAGTTCACTCGGATGAAAGGAGGGTGATTAGTGGGGTGCCCCAGGGTTCGGTCCTAGGCCCGGCACTGTTCAATGTATTTGTGAGTGATATTGCTGAAGGACTGAATGGAAAAGTCGGTCTTTTTGCAGATGACATGAAAATTTGCAACAGAGTGGACTCCCCTAAGGAAGTGGATAACATGAGGAAAGATCTACAAAAGCTGGAAGAATGGTCTAATGCTTGGCAGTTAAGATTTAATGCGAAGAAGTGCATTGTCATGCACTTGGGAAGCAGAAATCCAGGGGAAATGTACGCGACATGGGGTGAGAGGCTGGTGTGCATGGAACAGGAGAAGGACCTTGGGGTGATTATTTCTGCTGATTTCAAGATGGCAAAACAGTGCGACAAGGCAGTGGCAAAATCCAGGAAGATGTTGGGTTGCATACAAAGTTATAATGCCCTGTTCGATGTGATTTCAGTTTGTTCGGTGTGGGCCGCGCTGATGCAGAGTGGTGCGGTATATAAGAGAATGTACATAAATAAATAAATAAATAAATAAAGAGGAATTACGAGCAGAAAGGAAGAGGTCCTAATGCCACTGTATAAGTCACTGGTGAGGCCTCACTTGGAATACTGTGTGTTCAGTTTTGCAGACTGTATCTTGCAAAGGATGTAAAAAGACTGGAAACTGTTCAGAGGAAGGCAACCAAAATGATTTGGAGCCTGCGTCAGAAGCCTTATGAGAAGAGACTTTAAGACCTAAATATATACACTTTGGAGGAGAGGAGGGACAGAGGAGAAATGATTCAGACCTTTAAATACTTAAAGAGAAATAATGAACAAACAAACCTCTTCCAAAGACGGGGAAGCTGTAAAACTAGAGGGCATAACATGAAGCTGCAAGGGGGTAAATTGAAAGGCAATGTCAGGAAATACTTTTTCACTGAAAGGGTGGTGGATGCTTGGAATGCCCTCCCGATGGAGGTGGTGGGGGAAAACACAGTGACGGAATTCAAAATGACATGGGACAGACACAGTAGATCCCTTTACAGCAACAGGATAAAATCAAAATAAACTTAACTAATTTCTCAATATACAAGGGTGTCCTACACGGAGCGGTGGGTTCACCCCTAAACAAAGACATGGGAAGGGGTGGCCTGCACGGAGCGGCAGGTGCACCTACTCTTGCCATCTTATTGGGCAGACTAGATGGACCATACTGGTCTTTATCTGCCGTCATTTACTATGATACTATGATACTATGATCTTGAAGGACAGATTCAAGAAGAAGGTGAAATCCCACCCCAGGTCCCACAGTCCCAGGCGTGAGTCCAGGGAGTCAGGGCAGGAGTGGCCCACCAAGATGCCTCTCAAGTAATCGTCAGGACTCTGAGACCATCCTCATTGAGAACTCTCCCTTGACAGTACCAACGCCAGGCCCAAGGTCCTCGGTGCCTGTGTCGAAGGCTGCAGAGCCAACTGGCATGGAAACCAGAATGGCAGCCCTAGGGAACAGTATATCTGTCCTAGTGGCCATGCAGCGGGTGTTTATGTCCAGCTCGTCCAATTCATCCACCCCAATGATGGGACCCTCAAAATCAAGGGCTTCCCCGGACGTCGAACCGGCTGTTGAGCACCATCGGCTTCAAGAGAGCCCCCTGGCCCCTGTCAAGGTCCCTGTCCCATTCCTCAGGACATCGGTCCTCCTTGGCGAGTGCCCATGGCTCAGACTGATGATTCTCTGGAGGTCAGGCACTGCAAAGAGCAGTCCTCGACAGAAATGATCATGCAGCATCGGAGTCGTACTTGAACTTTGAGTCCAAATGGGAAACTGAGGATGAAGAGTCCCCAGACACGAGGCGCCACTGAGACATCCTCTCGGATCCATCTCTCTCGGTGATCTGATGCCATTCGCCTTCCGAGGATGTGGTGTTCCTCGATTTTGTGAGGGATATGGCCAAAGCTCTAACTATCGAGACTGAAGCCGAAAAGGACCCGCAAACCAAGGAATTGGAGATCCTCCAATACAAGGCATCCCTGAAGGAAACCCTTATAGTCTCGGTGCCGCTGATCCTCGACCGCCTCCTCTTACACATGTGGGAAACACCAGCATTGGTACCAATTGATAGCAGGCATCTTGACGCCATGTACCGAGTATGCCGAAGCCCAAAGTCCCAAAAGACCCAGCTTCCCCACAACTCCATGGTCATGGATTCAGCCATGCATAGGCTCAAGAATAAAAAAACCCATTCATCAGTATCATCCGGCAGGGAGGCCGGAACCCTCGATGCCCTCGGCCGAAAGTCTTCCAGGGCTCAATGCTAACATGCCAAATCCAGTTCTACCAGCTCTATATTGGCATGTACCTGAAAGAACTGTCAAAGGAGCTCAGGGGATTCTCAGCAGGCCTCGAGGGCGAACCCATGCAGAGGGTCAAGTCTCTAACCTTGGCAGTAAAAGAATGCTCAAAGTTTCTGTCCCAAGCAGCCTATAATGGCTTTATCGGCCAGGGTGGCTGAATGCCAAACATGGCTCCGGTCATTCGACCTGGAGCAATGGGTACAGGACAAACTAATCGATGTCCCCTGCAAAGGTGAAAACCTATTTGGGAAACCCATGGTGGATAAAGCAGTGGAGATGGAGACCGAGTATGTCACAAGAACCAGGCTCAAAGAAGACCTCGGTGCAACCCCGGAAGAAAACACCGGGGGAAAAACCCTTCTTCCCCAGGAAGAAAGAGGACTTTGGCAGCATTCCACACTTCCAGGCCTTCTCGGCCCCTCAACAGGGCCAACAACAGAAGGGACAAGGACATGATCCCAGAAACTAAAAGCCCTGAAGCCCCAGGCACAGGCTCAGGCCCAGCCTGGGGGAAGCTTTTGACTGCCTGGGCGTGACCTCCACTCCCACAGGAGGTCCACTTCTGCCCACAGGGGGGCACCTAGCCCTGTTTGCCCACAGGTGGACAGTCATCACCACCGACACCTGGGTATTACAAGTGGTCAAGGAGGGTTATCTCCTCCACCTACATCAACCATCACCCTCATATTTCCCAGGAGACCTCTCCTCCACCAAACCTTGCTCCTCACCGAGTTAGCAGGACTATTCCGGGACAGAGCAGTGGAGCCAGCACCACAACTTCTCTGGGGCACCGGCTTCTACTCCAAGTATTTCCTCATCCCCAAGAGGACTGGGAGCCTCTGGCCCATCCTGGACCTGCGAGAGCTTAACAGGTTTCTGGTCAGGGAGAAGTTCAAGATGCTCTCCCTTGGAACACTGCTGCCATTCGTCCAGCAGGGAGACTGGCTCTGCTCCTTAGATCTAAAGGATGCCTTCACTCACATCCTCATTCATCCCAGCCACAGAAAATACCTTTGGTTCGTAATGGGGAGACAGCATTATCATCCAGGGTGCTGCCTTTTGGTATGGCATCATCTCCAAGGGTCTTCACAAAGTGCCTCACGGTGGTCGCAGCCTACCTCAGGCTTCAAGGGGTCTTCTTCTTCCCTTACCTGGATGACTGTCTCATAAAGGGGGACAAAGCTGCAGAGACACAATGTGCCACTGGACGCACCATAAACGCCCTGCAGCATCTGGGGTTTGTTATAAATTACCCCAAGTCCTATCTCACTCTGGCTAAATGCCTAGAGTTCATAGGGGCACAGCTGGACACTCTCCAGGTAAAAGCCTTCCTCCCTCAGGAGAGGTCAGAACACCTCAGGGAACTAGCTGCAGAGGTGCAATGGCGGAGGACACTATCCGCCTGGCTTCTTGTGACACCAAATGCCTGCCTGCACATGACAGCAGCCCAGTGGTGCCTCCACTCTGTCAGACGGCTGCCTAGGGTGAGAACTTACACAATCTTGACGATGCATATATTCATATGATTCTTGCAAGGTATTGTGGGTATTGTAGTTCATTCACTCCCAAACACAGCTGATGACAATAATTTGAGTTGTGAAACCAAGTGGTAAGATCAATAAAATACTTCTTTTATTGATGGGGTTTAATTTACCCAGCACATGTATGCTTGATAGCACTATAAATGAGGTTACTTGCTTGCAGTGTTTAAAGGGATAACAAAAAGTCACAAAGTAAACCAGAAGACAACCTTCAGCTTGTCAGGCAATTAGCTAATGTTTTCTTAGCAAATAATTACCAAATACAAAGGCACAAAGTAAAGAATAAACTTTGCTGGTTAGGTTAACTTCTGCTTATTTTCCACGCTGATCTCAGCAGTGATTCTCCCTTGCACACACACACAATCAGGTGCAGCCCTAATTACTATCAATGGACCAGCTGAAAGCCTTTAGCTGGCTGGCTGCTACTGTGTGAGCCCAAATCCTGCTTTAAGAGCTGTTTGCAGTGGAAATAAAGAACAAAGTTAGGTTTCTTTGTGATGGTGGATGTGTTTGCTCAGAGAAAGCTAGTAATAGCATTTAGATAGAGAACAGTCCATATAAACTGTACTTTCATCTGCTGTATCACCCCCTTCATCAACAATCATAGGGTCAATATCATACATTGGCACAGATGAGTCTTTCATTAAGGCACTATCATGAGAATGCTTATTCCCTTGCTGCCATTCTCTATTATAGATAGGGTCTGGATCAGTGTTCATACCTGAGCCTCTCCTGCCATCATAATTCCTCTCTGTAAAGCCTGGCCAATATGTAATCCAATCCTGATGTCCAGCCTTCCAATCTTGATCTCTGGACACTGGATCTCCTCTCACATACCTTCTGGCCTTGGTCTGAAAGTCCCTTCCACATGCAGTCTTCTCTCTTCCAGGTAGCCACTGGTGATTCCTATCTCTGCCACTCCATTCCTCTGGCTGAATCCAGTCCAATGGACTCTGCTGGCTTTTGGAATACCTCCCAGTATGAGTACTGCCTTGGAATCTCCCAGACCTTCCAATGGCCTTTCTTCTCTTCCTTCCAGAGAGTTTCCTTCTCTCTCTATCTGCGTGGCTTTTGCTGAAGCTGTTCTTCCAACTGTTGTTGTCTCCTTTCCTGAAGCTGTTCTTGAAAAACTCCTTGAAGCTGGGCTGGAGCTTGTAGTAACTGTTATCTGAAGAATAAGCTCTATTCTTATTCTGTCCTAATGTGTGCTGCTCCCTAACACAGCACAGCTGTGTTGAATCAGGCCCTGCCCTTTGAGATGAGTGCTTAGGGATTACCTCATAGCTCTCTTGATTGCACACACATTCTCTCACTTCAGCCCCTCTCATGGCTGCTGGAAACCTGGTGCATTCTGGGACTGGTAGTCTTTTATGTGAAAACTCTGTTTTCTTGCTTCTACCAGAACTGACAGGTTGCTTGTTCAGAGTCACATCATCTTTTCTATAGCTCCTACCTGAGCTATGATAAGCTTCCTTATCACAACTCTCAGTGGGCCCAAGCCACAGGCAGGCTCAAGGATAGAGTGCAGGTGAACCGCTAGCTAGCAGGCTCCCTCAGATGGTGGCAGAACCTTTGTTATCTTCAGGCCGGGATGCCCTTCCAGGCACCCACCCGCCAGAAGGTCCTTACCATGGATGCCTCTCTAATCGGCTGGGGAGTACATCGTAAAAGCCTCCAAACACAGGACTGCTGGTCCCAGAGGGAATCCAAAATGCAGATTAACCTGCTGGAAGTCAGGGTGATATTCCTGGCCCTCAGAGCCTTCTGCCACCAACTACAACACCATACAGTGCTGATCCAGACCAACAATCAGGTCGCAATGTTCTACATGAACAAACAACGGGGGATAAGTCATATCTCCTCTGTCAGGAGGTGGTAGCTCTCTGCACTTATGCTATAAGCAGAGGGATGCTCCTGAGGGCGGTCTACCTCCCGGGCCAGGACAATGTCTTAGCAGACAAACTGAGCAGGATACTCCAGCCACACAAATGGCGCCTGGATCCAGCAGTAGCCTTGCGGCTATTCCGGCTCTGGGGTGTAACGCTGATGGACCTGTTTGCCAGCCTGGACAACACATTGTTGCCCCATTTCTGCTCCCGCTGATTGCAACTGTCCTGGGTAGTGGCAGAAACCAGTCAGGAACCGTGGCAGGAGGTTCAAAGTAACCTTTATTGATCCACGGATTAGGTGCGCCAAACCCAACACAGGCCGTGTTTCATACACTACTTCCTCAGGGGTTATAGGCTCACTATAAAAACATACACATACATGTGAAAAACATCAGCAAACAGAAATGGTTGTATAGACATGAATACAAAAGGATAAATCATATTATACCACATTGGTTAAATAAATCTATGAATAAATAAAGGAAAAATAATAAATATTAATTAAAAATAAACAAAATAAAAATCATATTTAACAAAAAACTTTAATAATAATAATAAACAATAATTAAAAATTCATAAAAAAACTTATGAATACTCATAATGCGATAACTCACTTGCTAAAATTGTAACATATTGCGTTGTAATAAAAATTTTAATAAAAATTTTTTATGATAATGATGATATTGAAAACTAAAAACTAAAAAATAAAAAATAAAAAATAAATAAAATGTAGTATTAACACCTAAAAAATGATTATATCAACTACTTATGTGTATTGTTCCATAAGTAAAATCACGAGAACTGGAAAAAAGGAGAAACAAACGGAGAAAATGAGGAGGAGGAGAAGGACGTGAGAACCAAATTTATAAATACCAATGCCCAACTAGAAATAAAAATTAAAAATTAAAAATATTATTAATGTTAAAAAACAAATGGATTGAATTGTGTACATTTGCACACACATATGTATGAACTGTAATAAAAATGTAAAGAATATAATATAAATTATAAACTAATAAACTAATAAAATGATAACATAATAAAATGGTCAATGATAAATTAAAAAATTAAAAAATAAATAAAAAATTAAAAATTAAAAATTAAAAATTAAAAAATTAGTTAAATAATTAAACAATTAAAAAAATTGTGAACATGGAATCATAATTGTATTATCCTTTACTAGAAAATGGCAAATTAAAAACCAAAAATAGAAAATAAAACCATATGGCCATAAAAATAATAAATAAATAAATAAATATAATAAAAATATTACTACCTACCACTGCACCAAGCAAAATACAGAAAAACCTTTTTCTGAACAGAGGCACAATTCCCACTTGCCTATGATGTGTAATGCAATTACGATTGCAAGTGATGAATTACTAGACAAAACAATAAACAAATAAAATCAATAAAAATATTAACCGTTTGCAAAATCAACTAATGTAAGATGGGTATCTTTCAAGGTGATCCTAAGCATAAGAAGTGTCATGAGATAAGAAAAAATGGAAAAAGGTAAAGTGAGAGGAGACCACTAATCCACCAATAGGGCCATATACAAAGGCATCGGGCGATGTGATCCTTAGAGAATTTTTGGACTATAAAATGTGTCTTATTCTGATACTATATTGATTTTCACAAACTACCCTGACAAAAATTGAGGTACTACCAAAGGACTGTATTGTCTTAAAACCATGTAGTCCGCCACTGGCGTGTTGCCATTGTAGCGACCCCAAAGTGAAAGTGAGCGGGGAAAATTACCGTCTTGCTTGTGCTGTGTATTAAAGGCTAACCATGTACCTATAACCATTTAAAGCTACTAAAATAAGGATAGTATATGTAACGTAAATTACTTGCTAGGGCGATTAACAAGACTAAAAAACGAAACAAAGTAACAAAGCAAGGGACTGTGGAAGGCCGAGTGTTCATTTTTCAATTATTTAAGCGGCACTATATTAAACCTGCTCAAATCTTAAATCAATCGTACTCGCAACAGGATAAATGGGGAGAAATCTAATGAAAATCAAAAACATCTTAAAAGGACATTTTGTGCCGGAGACAGCAAGCCCCTGGATCAGCAACGTCTACATAGCATAGTCAAAACAGTATTAATGAGAAAATGATCTGTTTGCATGTGCTCTTTACTTTTAAACATTGGTAAACAAACAAAAGTTAACCTTGAATAACTGTGGGATAACTGTATAGCTTATAACACGGCTACATCTTACAAATTATCTACCTAAAAATAAACTAAAAATAGACTGAGTGCTGTAATGAACCGGGCACCCCGCACTGCTTGTAACTTTGCCGCTTGTCTTTTGATTTTGGCGGGAAGAACAAAAAGCATTCAGAACTCCGGAGGATCGTCACATCTATGATGTTATGCAAAAATGTTTTAACAAAGAATATTATACTTATTAGACTATTTAAACGGAGCGGAGAGTGATATATAGATTTTATAACCTTAAAAGTATTAGTGACCCATTAGTTGGTTAAAATCCTGTATCGGAGATAATGAGTGCTGTACGCCGCGTATCAACATAAATGAAATAAAATGAAACCCCGCGTACATGCTATTTTAAAAAAGGATTGAAACATATGATGCCTAAACAACTATAAAATACCTCCATAATCCCAGGAAAACATACCACATATAATGGTTCATCAAATTCAAAAAACGCTGGATATTGTCACAGGATCGTGCACCTCGCACTAATTCTGACATTGCAAATAACTGCATATGCGTGCTTTTTCAAGGCGCCATTTTGGCAGGAAAAACGGGCATTTAAAACCCCAGTTCAATGCTATTTAAAAGATTATGCTGCACCAAAAACATTATATCTTCTAAAATCGGGGGAGGCAATATAAAAAACATTAATCAAAATAGATTAGGAATTGAAAAATAATAAATAAATAATAAATAAATAAGAATATAAATAATGAATCAATACTAAATATAATGCTAATAAATGAATAAATATTAAAAATTAAAAAATTAAAAATTAAAAATATTAAAAATATTAAAAATGTATATATTGTATGAAATAACCGTTATAAAAGGGCCCTGAAATTAGAGGTACTTAGATCATTGGAAGGGGTATCGATTGGAAAAAATTGGAAAAATTAATAGATTAAATGTATTAATTGAAAAAATAAATAATTAAAACTCCAAGAGAAACAACAAACGTGCAGAACTCAGCTACAGAAACACTGATAAATCTTGATCCATATTTAATCCATGTGGTACCATGGAATTTAATAAAAATATATATTTTTGTTCCAATCTGGCTGTAGTTCTAACCAAATCTCCTCCTCTCCAATTTACTTTTATTTTTTTCAAAACAAAGAATTTTATGTCAGCCAAAGTATGTCCCATGTCTAGCCAATGTTGTACAATGGGTTTATCGGTTAATCTTCTGCGCACGCAACTTTTATGTTCTACTATACGTGTACGTATACAACGATTGGTCATGCCTACATACAGTTTACCACAAGGGCACTGTATCACGTATATTACATTTGCTGTTGCGCAATTTGAAAAGTCATTGATGTAAAATCTTTTTTGAGTGTCTGGATGCGTAAAAAACCCCCTCACGGGCAAAAACATTAAGACATACAGAGCAATGACCACACTGAAACTGGCCCTTATATTTTGACAACCGCTTGCGTTCAGTGAAAGCTGATGGAACCAACAAATTCCTAAGGTTAACATTTCTTTTATGGGCTATAATGAGAGAGGTGTCACGAAAACCAGGAAGAGACTGGATAAGATGCCATTCTTTTTTGAGGATATGTACTATCCTCCGCGACTGTAAAGAATACAGAAGGGGGCAGACCAATGTAGATTGTTGATTGGCTTTTCGTGTTTGAAGTAACTTGTCACGCGGCTCACTACGTGCTCTCGTGTAGGCATCTTCGGTGCAACGGGAAGGATATTGTCGTGTCTTAAATCGCTGGGACAGGTCCTGTGCATGCCTTTCAAAATCCTGTGTAGTCGTACAGACTCTCTTCACTCGAAGAAATTGCCCCACAGGTAAATTAGTCTTAAGAGCAGGATTGTGGAAACTCGTGTAGTGAAGAAATTGGTTTTTATCTGTGGGTTTTCTATACAATGTAGTGGTGAGTGAACCTTCATTTTTTTGAACAAGGAGGTCTAGGAACGGGATGCGTGAGGGGTCATACGTGAGCTGGAACCTAAGATTATTATCTAGACTATTAATCCAATTGTTAAATTCCGAAAGCAAATCTACCGAGCCCTTCCATAGGATAAAAATGTCATCAATGTACCTAACCCAGAGCAATACCTCATTCTTAAATGGGTGTTGCCTCAAAAAATCTTTTTCAAACTGGTACATATAGAGGTTGGCGATATCGGGAGCCATGGAGGACCCCATGGCTACCCCCTTTATCTGCTGGTAAAAAAGATCTCGGAAACAAAAATAATTTCTGCACATAGCAAGTTCTGCAAGTATTAAAAGAAAACTAGTGGGAATACGTTTATGATCCTGTCTGACCATTAGAAATTGCTCAATAATAATAAAAAATAAATAAAATGTAGTATTACTTATGGAACAATACACATAAGTAGTTGATATAATCATTTTTTAGGTGTTAATACTACATTTTATTTATTTTTTATTTTTTATTTTTTATTTTTTAGTTTTCAATATCATCATTATCATAAAAAAATTTTTATTAAAATTTTTATTAAAACGCAATATGTTACAATTTTAGCAAGTGAGTTATCGCATTATGAGTATTCATAAGTTTTTTTATGAATTTTTAATTATTGTTTATTATTATTATTAAAGTTTTTTGTTAAATATGATTTTTATTTTGTTTATTTTTAATTAATATTTATTATTTTTCCTTTATTTATTCATAGATTTATTTAACCAATGTGGTATAATATGATTTATCCTTTTGTATTCATGTCTATACAACCATTTCTGTTTGCTGATGTTTTTCACATGTATGTGTATGTTTTTATAGTGAGCCTATAACCCCTGAGGAAGTAGTGTACGAAACACGGCCTGTGTTGGGTTTGGCGCACCTAATCCGTGGATCAATAAAGGTTACTTTGAACCTCCTGCCACGGTTCCTGACTGGTTTCTCTTACCTACGTGGTAGTTTGCTGTTTCTTGGTGGACCCTGGGTAGTGGCAGATGCATTCCTCATCCTGTGGATGGAAGGCCTCCTGTATGCATTCCCTTCAATGCCGCTGATAGCCGAGACCCTCCTCAAGGCTCAGCGCGACAGAGCAATGCTAGTGCTGATAGCCCCTCAGTGGTCCACACAACCCTGGTTCCCACTGCTCCTCTCCCTATCGATGGTACTGCCGATTCCCTTGGGCCGAGCTCCAGGACTACTCTCACAGGAGCAGGGCTCTCTCCTACACCCCACCCTGGGATCCTTCTCGCTCATGGTTTGGTTGCTGAAAGGGTAGCATTAGCCCCCTTCAATCTCCCATGAGATATGGAAGAGATTCTCCTGGCTTCTTTTAAGGCCTCCACGAGAAGGGCGTACGCCTTCGAGTGGCACCATTTCTCATTGTGGTGCACAGAAAAGCAGACAAACTCATTTTCCTGCTCAGTGCATATGGTACTCCAATACCTGCTCCACCTATCACAGGCGGAACTGAAGTCCAACTCAGTCAGAGTACACCTGAGCACCATCGCAGCTCATCACCACTCTGTCGAGGGAAAATCCCTCTCAGCTCAGCCCCTTGTGTCTTGGTTCCTCCGGGGCCTCATGTTGTCCAAACCCCCCATCTTCCCTCCAGCGGCAGATTGGGACCTGAATGTGGTGCTCTCACAGCTCACCAAGCCTCCGTTTGAGCCTCTGGCCACCTGCAATACCTCTCCTGGAAGGTCGCCTTCCTGGTAGCACTCACATCAGCTTGCAGATTCAGCGAACTCCAGATTCTGATGGCAGACTCTCCTTACATGAGGTTCTACAAGAACAGGGTGGTGCTCTGCACACACCCCAAGTTTCTGCCGAAGGTGGTGTCCCCATTCCACCTCAATCAGGAGGTGGTACTCCTCACCTTCTTTCCCAGGCTTCATGCCGGTAGGGCAGAGACCATTCTCCATACTCTGGATTGCAAGAGAACCCTGCCCTTCTAACGGCAATGGACTCAGGGCCACTGCAAATCTCAAAAGCTTTTTGTATCCTATGACCCTAGCCATCTGGGGCTCCCAGTGACTAAGCAAACTCTGTCCACTTGGATGGCAGACTGCATTACCCTTGCCTACGAGCAAGCAGGGATCCCACTGGACCAGAGAGTCACAGCGCACTGTGTTAGGGCCATGGCTACTTCTGTGGCCAGTCTGCGTCCTGTCCCCAAAAATTTGCTGGGCCACCATCTGGTCTTTTGTTCAATCCTTTGCAGCTCACTACTGCCTGGAGAGAGAGCTCCAACAGGACAGCGTCTTTGGCCAGGCCATACTCCATAGTCTTTTCGGGGTATAGGCAACTTCTGCCTTCTGAACCTTCTGTCTTAAGGCTACCGGAGTGCTGGTTTTCACTGGACACAAGGGTCTTGCGAGAGTCCCTCTTGGGATTCAAGTGCTGCTGATCACGGCTCACATTTGCAGGTCACTGTGGCATTTTCTACAGGTTTCAGTAGCCTGTAGCTGGGGGGTCCCATATGTGAGGACTGACTTCCTGCTTGTTCCTGGAGAAAGTGTAGCTACTCACCTGTAACAGGTGTTGTCCGAGGACAGCAGGACTCAGTCCTTACAACCCTCCCTCCTCCCCTTGGAGTTGCTTCTTTACCATCTTATTTATTTATTTCTTGCCAGCTTAGCTATGTCATTTGAATGAGGCAAGATGGCACTCTTGGGCGGGAAGTGGTGCATCTCCCAAAGGCTTCCTTTGAAATCTGGTGAGATGCGTCCACACGGGCTGCATTGGTGCTGATGTCACCCATATATGAGGACTGATTCCTGCTGTCCCCGGAGAACATCTGTTACAGGTAACTACACTAAAAAGAAGGATGAATCTCAGAGAGAGGTGCGGGGAGGAAGAAAAGAAGATAGAAAGGGTGAAGAAATAGAAAATGGAAATAAAATCCCAGAAAAGGACTTATGAGAAAACAAGAGGAAACAATAAAGAGAGCCCAGCTGTAAAAATAAAATGATCAGACAAAGGTATAAAAAAATTATTTCAATTTTTAGAGAAAGAAATCTGTCAGCTTTGAAAATGTGCATTTCTTTATTTTGTTACATAGGAAATGCATTTCTACGTCTCTTCAATGTTCCACTGCAAACACAGAATCTAGGAGTGTGCATTTGGTTTGTTAGTGTGCCTTGAAAAATTTAGGGGCATGTTTACTAAAGTGCGTTATTCAGTTAATGCACATTTCAGTGTGTGTTGACCTCGTCCATGGGCATGTGGTAAATAAGAACATAAGATACGCCATATTG
Source organism: Ichthyophis bannanicus (assembly GCA_033557465.1). Classification (NCBI taxonomy): domain Eukaryota; kingdom Metazoa; phylum Chordata; class Amphibia; order Gymnophiona; family Ichthyophiidae; genus Ichthyophis; species Ichthyophis bannanicus. The sequence continues at coordinate 21,594,616 of CM066049.1, read as the reverse complement.
GGCCAGACTAAGGTCCATCAAGCCCAGTGACCTGTTTCCAACAGTGGCCAATCTAGGTCACAAGTACCTAGCAGTTTCTCTAAAAGACACAGGTTCCACAATGCTTATATTGGGGCAAGCAGTGGATTTCCCGGATAAGAACATAAGAACATAAGATATGCCATACTGGGTCAGACCAAGGTCCATCAAGCCCAGTATTCTGTTTCCAACAGTGGCCAATTTAGGTCATATGTACCTAGCAGTTTCCCCAAGGGACACAGGTTCCACAATGCTTGTATTGGTTCAAGCATTGATATCCTGGGTCCCTTCTTAATAATGGCTTATGGACCTTTCCTCCAGGAACTTGTCCAAACCTTTTTTAAACCCAGCTACACTAACAGCCTTTACTACATCCTCCGGTAACAAATTCCAGAGTTTGATTACACGTTGAGTGAAAAAATATTATTAGTCTTAAATAGTTTACCCTGTAGCTTCATTGCATGTCCCCTAGTCTTTCTATATTCTGATAACGTAAACAATCGATCTACGTTTACCCGTTCCACTCCGCTCATTAATTTATAGACTTCTATCATATCTCCCCTCAGCCGTCTCTTTTCCAGGTTAAAGAGCCCTAACCTTTTTAGCCTTTCTTCATAGCAGTATCCTTCCATCCCCTTTACCATTTTGGTGGATCTCCTTTAATAATGGTTTATGGACCGTTCCTCCAGGAGGAAGGACTAGAAAGAGGGACTGTTACTTCTGGAGAGAGATCTGCACATGTGAGTATATACTTCTGGGAATTTTCTAAAAGGAATTCTTTGTATTAAAGCTAATTAATCTGTGAACCCACTTTTTTTTGTTAAATCAGTCAGGGCCTAGTAGCAGCAGTTTATGTTTAAATTTAAAACACAGAGGAGAACTTTCTGGTTACATTTCATACCCAGCAGAGAGCTTGTAGTTTAAATTTAATAGTCACTCAGGGCCTAGTAACAGCAAAGTACTTTTAGTTTAAATTTAAAACACAGAAGAGAGCATTCTAGTTACATTTGGAACCCATCAGAGAGCTTGTAGTTTACATTTAATAGTCACTCAGGGCCTAGCATCAGAAAAGTACTTTTAGTTTTAAAACACAGAGGAGAACTTTCTGGTTACATTTCATACCCAGCAGAGAGCTTGTAGTTTAAATTTAATAGTCACTCAGGGACTAGCATCAGCAAAGTACTTTTAGCTTAAATTTAAAACCTCGGAGAAACCTTGCTACTAGAGGGTCGCTGGAAAGAGGTCTGCCGTCCACCGGCACATGGTGTGCTGAAAGAGCACTGAGGTGGACTTTGACGGAGTTGGACTTAAGTCCCAGATTAGAGAGGTAGAGCAAGTACTGCAAGATCACCGACACCGAGCAGGAGAAGGGATCCTGAGACTGCTGTGCACACCAAACAGAAAAGCGACGCCATTTAAGGGCATAGCATTTGCGGGTAGAAGGTCGCCGAGAAGCTAGGACGACCTCTTCCACCTCTGCCGGCAGGAGAAGGGGAGCAAGGACTACCCTTTCAGCCGCCAGGCCATTAGATTGAGAGATCTGAGGTTGGGGTGTAGCAGAGACCCCTGATCCTGTGTTAGGAGATCCGGTTGAAACCCCAGAGGGAACGGATCCTCCACCGCTAATTGCAACAGGAGTGGAAACCACAGCTGTCTGGGCCAGCGAGGAGCCACCAGGATCATGGAAGCTTTGTCTCGGAGAACCTTGAATAGAGTTCGAGAGACTAGCGGGATGGGAGGAAAAGCATAGAGAAGGCTTTCCGACCAGGAGAGTAGAAAAGCATCTGCCGCTACCCGAAGGGGATGTGGCTGACGAGAGCAGAAGCGAGGAAGTTGCCGGTTGAGAGGACTGGCAAAGAGATCCATCGTGGGGAGGCCCCACTTCAGAAAACGTTTCTGAACTACCAAGGGATCCAGACGCCACTCGTGCAGCTGGAGTATCCTGCTGAGTTTGTCCGCCAGGCAATTCTCTTGGCCTGGGAGATAAACTGCTTTGAGAAGAATGCCGTGACTGACGGCCCAAGAGCAGAGCCTCTGAGCTTCTCGGCAGAGAAGGAAGGAGCCCGTGCCCCCCTGCTTGTTCACGTAGAACATGGCAACTTGATTGTCCGTCTGGACAAGGACGGACTGGTGAGAAGTCAGGTGGGAGAAAGCCTTGAGCGCCAGACGGATTGCTCTGAGCTCCAGGAAGTTGATCTGTTGAGCAGATTCCCACGCGGTCCAGAGACCTTGAGTACATGCCCCTTGGCAATGTGCTCCCCAACCCAGGAGGGAAGCATCGGTCGTCAGCACTTGAGCCGGCTGAGGCGACTGAAACGGCATTCCGAGCACCAGGTTCGGCCGATGAAGCCACCACTGTAGGGAAGAGGCCAGCGGCCCGGAGACGCGCACTAAGTCGGCTAGTCCGCCGGTGGCTTGTTGCCACTGCTTGCGAAGGCACCATTGAGCCGGCCGCATATTCAGGCGAGCATTGGGGGTCACGTGGACGGTGGAAGCCATATGGCCGAGTAGTCTCAGGAAGCGCCTGGCGGAGACCAGGGACTGGCTGCGAAAACGGCCGGCTAGGTCCATGAGCCATTGAGCCCTGTCGAGAGGCAGGAAAGCTCGTGCCTGAGGAGTGTGCAGTCTTGCGCCGATGAACTTGAGATCCTGTGAGGGGAACAAAGTGGACTTTGCGAAGTTTATGACAAAGCCCAAGTACTGCAGAAGAGTCACAGTGCGGTGTGTGGCATTGGTGACTTCCGGAGAGGACGATGCTCTGATGAGCCAGTCGTCGAGGTACGGAAAGACATAGAGGCCGTGAAGCCTGAGATAGGCCGCCACCACCGCGAGACATTTTGTAAAGACTCGCGGTGCGGAGGATAGGCCAAAGGGCAGTACTCTGTACTGGTAATGATTTCCTGCCACCACAAACCTTAGGTATTGGCGGTGGCTTGGGTGGATGAGGATGTGCGTGTAGGCATCCTTTAGATCTAAGGAGCATAGCCAATCTCCCTGCTGGAGGTAGGGCAGAAGGATTCCAAGGGTAAGCATCTTGAACTTTTCCCGCACGAGGAACTTGTTGAGGTTGCGCAAGTCCAGGATGGGTCTGAGGCCTCCTGTCCTTTTTGGTATTAGGAAATACCTGGAATAAAAGCCTTGACCTCTCAGGTGGTGGGGCACCGGTTCCACAGCCTGTTCCTGAAGAAGACTTGCTAACTCCTGAAGGAGTAAGTCCCTGTGCAGAGGGAGTCCAGGAGGGTCTCCCGGGAAATAAGAGGGAGGGACCTGATGGAAGTGGAGAAGATATCCTTCTCTCACGACTTGAAGCACCCAGGCATCTGAAGTGATGTTGGACCACCTGTGGGCGAAGTGAACCAGCCGGCCTCCTGTGCTGGGAGGAGCCAGCTGAGGGGGAGAGGCTATGCTGAGGAAGTCAAAAACCCCCACCCTGCTGAGCAGGGGCCGGTGGTGCAGGCTTGGGGGCTTGCTGCCTACGGGACCCGTTACCCCATCCCTTGGCCTGCTGGCCCTGTGGGGGAGCTGCGGAGGCCTGATATTGAGGGTAGTGTTTATAGGCAGCCGCCTTTCTCGGGTAAAAGGACTTCTTTCCCGAGCCCTTCTTTTTCTGGGAAGGGGCGGAGGTCTTCCTAGAAAGCCTAGTCCTGGTGAGAGTCTCCGTCTCGATTTGTGCAGCCTTTTCAGCCATGGGCTTGCCAAAGAGGTTCTCACCTCGGCAGGGGACATCGACCAACTTGTCCTGCACCCAGGGTTCAAGGTCAGACGACTGAAGCCAAGCCTGTCGGCGGGCACCGATGCCAGCTGCGGCCACTCGGGCCGATGCTTCAAAGCCATCATAGGCTGCTCGGGACATGAATTTGGAGCATTCCCGAATACCAGTTGTCAAGGCCAGGAACCTCCGCAAAGGTTCCTCGGACAGTCCAGCGGAGAATCCGGCTATCTCTTTAGCCAGGTCTCGGAGATACATGCCCATGTATAGCTGGTAGGTCTGGACACGACAAGCAAGCATAGAGCCCTGGAAACACTTCTTACCAAGGCCATCCAGGTTACGGGCCTCCCTGCCAGGAGGCACCGAGGAGTGCATCTTTTGGCTCTTAAGCCTATGCATGGCCGATTCCACTACCATGGAATGGTGTGGCAGCTGTGCTTTTTGGAAGCCAGGACTCTTGCGGACTCGATAGATGGAATCGACCCGCTTGCTTAACACCGGCGATGAGGCCGGACTCTCCCACATGCGGAAGAGTAGTCATTCCAGCATGGGAGGAACCGGTACAGTAAAGTGCTCCCGGGCGGGAGAGTCGTACTGAAGGGCGTCGAGCTCTTCGGCTCGAGGCTCCTCCTCGGGATCCGCAGGGAAGGCCAAAGCCTTGGCCATATCCCTGACGAAGTCCGAGAACCGGGCATCCTCTGGAGGGGACTGCTTCTGAGGTTCGGACTCAGGTGAGTCCGAGGGGACACACCGAGTCCGAAAGGAATCAGGTGACTCTTCCTCTTCAGACTCCCAGGCCGACTCCGAGGAGGAATCGTGGGGTCGGCTCGGGCAGGCGTCGGCGTCGGCGTCGACGACCTCGGTCCCGAACGGGAGGCCGAGGGTGACCTCGACCGAGGATCGACTCGAGTTCGCATGGACTCGAGGATCGTCTCGGTCTCCAGGGTCGACTTGGACGTCGACGTCCCGGCGGTCGGGGCAGTGGCACCAGCGAGGCTAGCGATCAGTGCCCGCTGCTGGTCCATGAAGGCAGATAGTCTGCTCTCCAAGGCCGTCAACCTGAGTCCGACCTCAGGTGACCCAGCAGCTCCCGACTCGGGCCCCGACAGCGTCGGGCCCGACGTCGGACATCTCGGAGGCGAGTCCAGAAGGACTACAGGACTTACCCGAGCAGGCAACTCCGACTCCAGGCGAGGTCGCTTCGGGAGGTGCTCCTTCTCCAAGGACCCGGGACGGCTATCGGGGCTATGCGACCTGGCCCTCGCGGAGCCAGGAGCGTCCACCGACGCCGCCCTCGCGGGTTTTACCTTCCGTCGATGGTCCCCGGAGGGAGAACCCCTGTCGGAGGAGCTTCGGCGATGTTCAGAGCTGGAACCTCTGGATGCCGAGGCCTCCGACGAGGTCCGGGTACGGCCGGGGTCAGCGAAGATTCTATCCCGCTGGTGCCGCCGACTCCTCAACGCTTTGGAGGACATTTTGCCACAGGCTCCACAGATCAGTTCTTCATGATCCGGGCCCAGGCAGCGGAGGCAATTATCGTGTGTGTCAGTGAGTGACATATTTCTGTCACACTGACCACACCGCTTGAAACCACTGGCAGCCATCGGGGGAAAAAGGGCCCTTGCAAGGTCAAAGGACCGGGCTGCCAGCGAAAAAACCGAAAACGAAACTGACCAAAATCAGAAAAACCGAAAAATAAGAGAAGGACTCGCAACGGCGTCGCGAGTCCGGGCAGGAAAAAGACCGGCGTCGAACCGAAGTGAAAAAAGCGAAAAACTCACGAAAATCAACTTTTTCAGCGGGGACACGACGGGTACGTCTGTAGGGCTCCGCGGAAAAAAGAAGACTGGCTAAGATGGCACCCTTGGGCGGGAAGGAGACCGCGCATGCGCGCTGCAATTCCCAAAGGCTTTCTTTGAAAGCTGGGGAAAATTGCTCCGCGAGGGCTCCGTCGGCGCCGACGTCACCCATATGTGAGGACTGACTTCCTGCTTGGTCCTGGAGAATACTGGGCTTGATGGACCATGGTCTGACCCAGTATGGCATATCTTATGTTCTTATGTTTAACTTGTCCAAACCTTTTTTAAACCCAGCTACACTAACAGCTTTTACTACATCCTCCGGTAACGAATTCCAGAGTTTGATTACAGGTTGAGTGAAAAAATATTTTCTCTTATTAGTCTTAAATAGGGTTACCCTGTGCCTTCATTGTTGCCATGCAGGTGGGGCAATTATTGTGCGCTCAAATGCATGTTAACTGCACATTGTGTAATGGGCGGGGTCTGGGTGGAGTTCAGATGGATAGTGGGCTTTGACTGCACATTACAGTTAGCATGGGTGTCAATGTTGCAGTTACGAGAGGTACCAAATCAAATGAAACTGCAGAGAGATCATTTGGACTTCCGGAACGGAAGTGTGCCTGTAGCTTTCTGTTTCATTATAAGACCAGAGACTTATCAGCTGCCCCCCCCCCCATAGCACAAGCGCACAACACTAGCTCAAGAGGTGGTGTTAGGTGCGGCCACGGTAATTGCCAAGACCCAGAATGTGCACTAAGAGGCTGTATAGTAAATGTCAGGCACATTATGGCCACACCTAACGTATGTTGATTTTGATGTTAGACGCAAAAAAATACTGCATGTTAGTAAATATTACTAGTACTAATCTATAGCAACAACACAAACCAAAAGGATTCCAAAAACCGCAAGAAAACCACAGTCATATAGGGCGGAAATGACCATGGAAGGTCGAGTGTTTTGTATAAAGTCGTTTATTAAAGTACCAAACAGCCAAGTTTTGGCTCGTAGCTTTTGCCAGGAGTCTAAAAAATAATAACATACCAATAAATAACTCAAAAGACATATATAGCATTGCATTAAAAGCATAAAAAAGGAAACCATAATTTTTTTTTTCATTTCAGCATTTTAATGACAATTTTATGTTGAGAGATTAGATACTGTTTGTCTTTCCAAACCTGGTCTGTTTTATGGTTTCTTGTTTTATGATGTTAGTTCAATGTTATATATGTGTTTTGTGTTATTTATTGGTATGATATTATTTTATAGACCCCTGACGAAGGCTATGAGCCAAAACTTGGTCAAGTCTGGCATTTAGTACTTTAATAAATGACTTTTACAAAACACTCAGCTTTCCATGGTCCATTTCCACTCTATATGACTTGTCAGACGGCTGCCTAGGGTGAGAACTTACACAATCTTGACGATGCATATATTCATATGATTCTTGCAAGGTATTGTGGGTATTGTAGTTCATTCACTCCCAAACACAGCTGAAGACAATAATTGAGTTGTGTAACCAGTGGTAAAGCCAATAAAATACTTCTTTTATTGATGGGGTTTAATTCACCCAGCACAAATATGCTTGGTAGCAATATAAATGAGGTTACTTGCTTGCAGTGTTTAAATGGATAACATAAAGTCACAAAGCAAATCAGAAAACAACCTTCAACTTGTCAGGCAATTAGCTAATGTTTTCTTAGCAAATAATTGCCAAAGGAAAAAGGCACAAAGAAATAAATTAACTTTGCTTGTTAGGTTAACTTCTGCTTATTTTCCACGCAGATCCCAGCAGTGATTCTCCCTTGCTCACACACAATCAGGTGCAGCTTTAATTACTATCAATTGACCAGCTGAAACCCTTTAGCTGGCTGGCTGCTACTGTGTGAACCCAAATCCTGCTTTAAGAGCTGTTTGCAGTGGAAATAAAGAACAAAGTTAGGTTTCTTTGTGATGGCTGATGTGTTTGCTCACAGAAAGCTAGCAATAGCATTTAGATAGAGAACAGTCCATGTAATTAATAGTTTCATCTGCTGTATCTCCCCCTTCATCAATCAGCATAGGGTCACTATCATACATTGGCACAGACGAGTCTTTCATTAAGGCACTATCATGAGAATGCTTATTCCCTTGCTGCCATTCACTATTATAGATAGGGTCTGGATCAGTGTTCATACCTGAGCCTCTCCTGCTATCATAATTCCTCTCTGTATAGCCTGGCCAGTATGTAATCCAATTCTGATGTCCAGCCTTCCATTCTTGATCCCTGGACACTGGATCTCCTCTCACATACCTTCTGGCCTTGGTCTGAAAGTCCCTTCCACGTGCAGTCTTCTCTCTTCCAGGTAGCCACTGGTGATTCCTATCTCTGCCATTCCATTCCTCTGGCTGACTCCAGTCCAATGGACTCTGCTGGCATTTGGAATACCTCCCAGTATAGGTACTGCCTTGGAATCTCCCAGACCTTCCAATGGCCTTTCTTCTCTTCCTTCCAGAGAGTTTCCTTCTCTCTCTATCCGCTTGGCTTGGCTTCTGCTTCTCGAGATGATGTTGGTGCTTGAGCTTGAAGCTGTTGCTGTATCTGTCTCTGTAGCCGTTGCTGTCTCTAAAGCCTGTAGAATAAGCTCTATTCTTATTCTGTCCTAATGTGTGCTCCTCCCTAACACAGCGCAGCTGTGTTGAATCAGGCCCTGCCCTTTGAGATGAGTGCTTAGGGATTACCTCATAGCTCTCTTGATTGCACACACATTTTCTCACTTCAGCCCCTCTTATGGCTGCTGGAAACCTGGTGCATTCTGGGACTGGTAGTCTTTTATGTGAAAACTCTGTTTTCTTGCTTCTACCAGAACTGACAGGTTGCTTGTTCAGAGTCACATCATCTTTTCTATAGCTCCTACCTGAGCTATGATAAGCTTCCTTATCACAGACTGTGGAATCTATAGCAGCCCAGCTTGTCCTCGTTTCTTAGCTGGAGGTGTATTGCTGTTCTAGAATACTGTATTTGCAGTGCTGGTGCAGATTGCTTTGACTTGTTGGTATGGTATGGTAAGTTTCTGAATGGCCATTTTCAGGGTTTTGTGTTACTTTACAGAGTGTCTGGCTGTGAAAAGAGAGAATGTACAGGGAAGAAGAAGGGTCGAATGTGGCCAGAGGCCTCGCAGTGATCTCTGCACATGGTTCTGCATCCCCTTTGAGCTGCCCCTGCCAGAATCTAGGATGATCTGAGGAGAAGAAACAGCCCAAATCACATCAAGAGAGGTGTCATATCTCATTAGCCCTGCTGAAGGAAATAGAAGATCAAGAGGATTTTAGTGTTTAGCATAAAAGAAGAAAGGTCTGTCTCAGCCTAGCACAGTTATTGCTCTGTTATAGACGTGCACAGTTCTGTCCTCTGCTCATTAGGAGAATGTCGTGTTGCAGAGTCACCAGCGAAGAAAAGCACAATAAAAATATATGGTATGTCCAAGGCACTTTTTCAATAATAATTTCAGGATAAATTTATTCATAGTTTATTTCTGAAGCTTGTTCTGCTCAGAAAAAATGTCATATGCTGCAGAATTGTATTAAGCAGATGATCTCATGTCGAGTAAACAAAGGTTGATGTGTTATTTAGCTGCCTATACAATGAACCAGGCATCTATTAAGATGTCTGCTGTAGCACGGGAGTCAGAATGTATTGGTCTAAATATTGAGCTTATTTTTGCAGCTGTCATCGCTTTTACCATCAGCAGATATTTCTTTGCCTATCATTTGCTGAAATGAGAACAATTGCAGAAAGCAGCCTGCAATTTTGGACTAAAAAGCATCTAATTTTGGCGATCTGCAAACGCTGTCAATTGCTTTGTGTCACACTGGCAAATAATGCTAAGTATTGTTCGTGTTGATAACTTTTTTCAACAAACTCATTATCAAATAGTCAGGAATAAAATGATAAAACACACTCAAATGCTGACAACCTTGCAAGTTGCAAGGTATGCTAAGCTGCACAATACACATCGTGACTTAACCAATTTGAATCTTACAAATGAATTTACATTTTTCATGTGTTAACAGGATGTAAGCTGAATATTAAATCTATCTAATTCCACCTACTCCTTTTCCTCCTCTAGAATGGAAGCTTGAGATACAGGAGATGACCACATGAACTGCGAGCTATAAAAGACATAAATGACTTCAGAAGGAAAATAAAAACCCATCTTTTTAAATGTCACTATAACCTGATGTAAAAAAGTGACACCATGATGCCGACCTGTGTAAATGTAATTATTAGAGAACTGTAAATATGTAAATATTGTAAACCTAACTTTTGAAGTGTCTAACCCTGCATGCTTTGCCTAACCCTAAATCTATGTATATATGACCCAATTTTCCTGTCCTGATTTGACATCTCCCAAATTGGTAATCAAACCGCTGCTGATCGCTGGAAGTAGCGGTATATAAGTGTAAACTAAATAAATAAATAAATAAATAAACCAAGACCCCATTGTTAGGAAAGGACCTGACCTCGCGAGAATGGCTTGTTTACAATAGCCAGTTTCAATCAGTTCTTGGGTTCTAGTTGAGGGTGGATCGATGAAAAGGCTTCAACAAGTAGAGGATTTAATTTTTTAACTTACTAGAGGGCCTGCATGTAAAGTTTGAAAGGAAACTCCCCAAGTAGTTTCCCTTTGAAAATTCAGAAGCTGGAGGAAGTGAAGTTTTGTGTATAGAGGCTGGCCAGGAGATCACGGCCAGAGGGAGACTGAGCCTCCAGTGCAGCTGTGAATCAGTGGGCTGATTACTCCCCCCCCCGTGTCAGAATTATTTAAGAGAGCCAAGCACTGCAGGATGCCAGAAGCAAAGTTCTATCTACGGTGGCTGGTTGGGAGATCGAGATGAAAGTGAGATTGGACCTCCAGTGCAGCGGCCAATCGGCAGGATGATTACTCCTCCTCCCCCTCTGTGTCGGAAGTATTTAAGAGTGCCAAGTGCCATGGGACATGGCCGTGGGCGCATGCCCAAAAGATCATGACCTAAGGGGTAGGTCACATCCCTTAGATGTCCCTTTGGAATGATTTTGAAGTCAACAGAGATCCTCACTTCTCCCACCATCTTGTCATTTACCAACAGCTCTTTGGCTTCACCATTTTCTTCCTCTCGTTCAATCTTCTCCTTTCTCCTTGAAAGAACCTCATCCTTGTTACCGCTGTGCTATCTCCTCTCTGCCCTGCACTCTTCTGCTCCTTCTCCTTCTGTTATCCAGAGATATCAATCCCAACCCTGGCCCTCTAGACTTTTGTACAGTTCAAGAACCCATCTGTGGAGAACGCACTCTCTTTCTCCCCCTAGACTTTTGTCACATTCCCAGAACAGTTTCTCACACAACTGCTCAAATCTTATTCATATCCCTTGCCTCACCCCCTCCTTTCTCCCTTTCCTTGTGCAATGCACTACATTTCAAATAAGCTTGCCTTTATTCATGATCTCTTTATCTCTAATCATCTTCTTGCTCTAATTGAGACTGGGCTCCTCCCAGAAGATTCAGCTTCAGTCGCTGCCCTCTGTCATGGCTATCAATTCTCCCACATGCCTCATCCCACTGGCTGTGGTGGTGGTGTTGGGTTTCTACTCTCTCATTCTTGCCAATTTCAACCACTCCTTCTGCCTCATTCTCACTCCTTTCCCTCCTTTGAAGTCCACTCTATCTGCCTTTTTACTCCACTCCTCTTCAGATAGTTGTTATTTATTGACCCCCCTGACAAGTCCACCTCTACCTTTTCTCAATGACATGGCCACTGTCTCGATCTTGTCGTCTTCTCTAATTGCTTACCCTCAAACTTCTGTACCTCAAATCTTCCCTTATCTGACTATCACCTGCCAAGTTTCACTCTTCATCACCCTCACACCTCAGTCTCACCCAGTCTCCTCCAACCTCTTTAGAAATCTTCATGCTATCGACCCACTGGCTCTCTCTACTACTCTCTCTTCATCTCTTTCCTCCTCTGTGTCATCTGAGTCTACTGATGAAGCAGTAGCTTCCTATAACACTGTACTTTCCTCTGTCCTGGATACTCTTGCTCCGTCCATGCCATGTCCTGTAAGGAATACTGTACTTCAGCCCTGGATATCTTCGACTACTTGCTATCTACACTCCTGTGCCCTCTCAGCAGAGTACATTTGGCTCAAATCCTGCACCTTTGAAGACTTTCTACACTTTAAATTCATGTTTCCCTTTTTTCAGTCAGCCCTAGCACTCACCGAACAAGACTATTATATCCATCTGACTAACTTTCTTGCCTCTGACCCTCACCATCTCTTCACAATTCTCAACTCTCTCCCCATGGTGCCTCCATCTCCAACCCTCCTTCCCTTTCTGCCCAAAATTAGGCTATTTCCATGACAAAGTCCAAAAGATTACACTCCAATTCCCCACGAGATCAGCTCCATCCCCTCTTCCTCCTCTTCACTCCCAACTCTTCCCCTCAACCTTCACCATCCTTTCTTCCTTTTCTAAGATCTCTGAGGAGGAAACCACACATCTTCTTTCCTCCTCCAAACTCTTTACCTGCTCCTCTGATCCTATTCCCACCCGTCACTTAAGCTCCATTTCCTTCATTGTCATCCCTTCCATCTCTCTTATTATCAACCTATTGTTCTCCACTGCAACTGGTCCTGCAGCCTTCAAGCATGCGGTGGTCACACCTCTCCTCAAGAAACCCTCACTAGACTGAACCTGTCCTTCTCATTATTGACTCATCTCCCTCCTCCCCTTCATTTCTAAACTATTTGAACATGCAGTTCACCGCCGTTGCCTTGACCTTTTCTGCTCTCATGCCCTTTTGGGTCCATTACAATCTGACTTTCATCCTTTACATTCTACTGAAATGGCTCTTGCCAAAGTCTCCAGTGACCTGTTCCTGGCAAAATCCAAGGGCCTTTAGTTGATTCTCATCCTTCTTGATCTTCCTGCTGCTTTTGACACTGTTGACCACTCCCTTCTCCTTGATACTTTGTCCTCGCTTGGTTTTAAGGGATCTGTGCAGGGCCGTATCGAGTGCAAATCGCACCCTGTGCGACTTGCATATCGGGTGCTCCCCCCTCCCCCGCAGTGGGAAAGAGGTGCGCCCGATGTGAAAGTCGCCGGCATGCTAAGCAGATCTGTCCCTCCCTGACAGATCTGCTTAGCATGCCGGCGAGAAGGCTTAAGGGGCGCATTTTAGCTGTCTGTCATTGCCTGCCACCGCTGACAGAAGAAAAAGTGGTGGCAGCAGGCAATGGCAGACAGCTAAAATGCGCCCCTTAAGCCTTTGCGCCCTGTGTGGCCACACTGCTCGCACAGGGCTAGGTACGGGCCTGGATCTGTGCTATCCTGGTTCTCTTCTTATCTCTCCCATTGCACTTTCAGTGTTTTTTTCTGGTAGATCCTCCTCTACTGCTATCCCGCTCTCAGCTGGTGAACCCCAAGGATCTGTCTTGGGCCCACTCCTTTTCTCTCAGGTGCCTTCTCTGACCCTTTTCGAATCCAGGCTGAAAACTCACCTCTTTGCTGTTGCTTTTGGATCTTGACTCACCTGATCTCCTTCATGTTTCCTTACCATTCCCCCAGATATATCCCATGTCTACAGCTACTGTGTTGTCTGTCTTGACTAGCTTGTAAGCTCTGATGAGCAGGGACCATCATGTGTCTGTGCAGCACTGCGTACGTCAGTAGTAGTAGTCTGTGTACCCAGTCCCTTTGTGCGCTCATCTCCTCCCATGGTTTTCAGGACCATCTTTACACTGATGATTCTCGGATCTTCCTCTCTACACCTGAAATCTCTCCGGCAATCCATGTCCGAATCTCTTCCTGGCTATCTGACATTACTGCCTAGATGTCTCACCGCTGTTTGAAATTGAACATGGCCAAAACCGAGCTTCTTATTTTCCCCCCCAAACCCACCTCCCTCCTTTCTTAATCTCTTTGGATAATGCTGTCCTCCTCCCTGTGTCCTTGGCTTGCGACCTTGGGGTCGTCTTTGACTCCTCCATCTCCTTCTCCACACACATCCAATTGATAGCTGTTGTTTCTTTCTTTATAGCATCAGCAAAATTCCCCCTTCCTTTCTGAACACACTACTAAGACATTTATCCACGCTTTAATCACCTTCTGTCTTGAGTAGATTGTAAGCTCTGATGAACAGGGACTGTCTTTTACATGTGCCTGTACAGAGCTGTGTACGCCTTGTAGCGCTATACAAATGATCAGCAGTACTAGTAGTAGTAGTTGAGAAGCTCCGGTTTCCAGTGTTCTTTGGTATGGGCAAGAGGAAAGGTAAAGTAACGTCTGCAAGTGTGGTACAAACTATTGAGGGACAAATGGATCAACATGTGAGTAAAGGCAGTCAACCTGTACCTAAGCCTAACCATAGTGAAGGGGCTTCTTTATTGCTGGATGCTTCCTTGTGGTTGGGGGTACGTACCCCTCCTCTCAACCTGCTAGCCTATTGGAGTGCTGTCTCCAGATACGGCTACTTGTCTCTTGGAGGCAACCCCTGCTACTTCTACTCCAGTGGATCCGGGTGCGGCTGATCTGAAGTTAGACAATGTTGCTCCCTGATATCCTCAAGCTGTATTACCCCTGGGACATCTGCTGGGTCATTGGTATTGGCAGAAACTTCGGAAGTTTCTTTGAAGGACGTATGGATCCTGGTGGCTAGAATGGAAAATATTCTTAAAGGGACCTTAACTCAATTATGTCCTATTTCAGAAGAATCTGTCAAGAAATTTAAACAGGTTGATGAGAAGCTTCTATTAATTGATAAAAATATTCTCTCAAGTGGAGGGCTCTCTATTGTCTATGAAAGCCTTGGGTACAGCATCCATTAAAGATAGTTTGACTATTCATTCAAAGTTAGAGAGTACGGAGAATATAGTCAGGGCAAAAACCTGTGTATTTTGAATTTTCCTGTTATCATATTGCTCTCTCCTTTTGAATTGCTTAAGAAATATTTGAAAAAAAGTTCTTGGATACCCTAAGCTAGATAATTTTACTGTTTCTAATCTATATTATCTTCCAAGAGGAGTTAGAGAGGAAATTGCTTTGATAAAATTATGTCTCAGGAATCTCTGGATTTAACACAATTTCTTGAAACATCACAGGATAATATACCCAGGAGAGCAACCGTGGTAGTTAACTTTAATTCAGGAGAAAAATGCTGTTTTGAAACTTTATTTTCCTAAAACGTCTGTCCCTTTTTGTGGTCAGGCAATTAGTGTTTTCCCTGATGTAGCAAAGGCAATTCAGCTTCGGTACAGAGCTTTTCTGCAGCTGAAGTCTAAGATCCTTGCTACAGGAGCTACATTTTATCTTTGTTTCCCTGCAGATGTATGGTATCTTATTCTGGTAAACAATATCTTTTTACATATGCCTCGCATTTGCAAAATTCTTTGACTGGGAAGTCATGAAGTCATGCTTTGTATTGTTCGTGAATATATTGTAATGCAGATTGTGTTGGGGATCTATTATGTTCTTTTTCTTATGGTACTTCAGCTTCCCTTGATGTGGACTATGTAAGTGGTTCTGCAAATTTTGTTGAGAATTTCTTGCTCTTATTTGTGACTGTGATGCTATCACACTTATTTTCTTTACTGTTGCCACTTTAACATGTATTAGAAACTTTAATAAAAAAAACGTCAGAAGTTGGATGCACTGCAGATATTTAATTATTCATGGATGTCACAGGTACAAAGTCCATACCATGAAGCATGTGGATGGATCGCAAAATGAAATCATCGTCATTCCTGCCCCTCCCTAGTCCCACTCTTTTGTGGAGCATGTACAAATTCTAATCCATGCAAAGGGGAAAGAGAATTTTCATTGTATGATTTTACCTGGGGAATAATTTAGTTAACAAGGGAAAATATTTTGAAAACTGGACCTGTCACGTAGCCTCATACCCCAACTGCCATTTGTTCTGCTCACCCCATGTACAATTACCCCACTCCTTCTTGCTACTAGCAATACTGGATATCACATGTTTGCTGTTTTTCTGTTATTCGTTCCTTACTGTTAGTGTAACTTGTTTTCAAACACATTCAATGTTTATGTTAACCTGTTATCAACTATGTTCCATGTAAAGTTCTTAACGTTCTTGTTCCTTGTACAGAGCTGTGACTTGTAGATACAATGATATAGAAATGTTGCTAAATAAATAAACAACAGAAATAAAATGACAGCAATTGGATAAATTTAGTAGTAATGCTGAAAAGCAATGTGGAGCAATGAAAAAGAAATACATAATGAAAGGCTGAAGAAATGAAAATAAGAATAAACAGGAAAGAAATTAAAGAAGGCTCAAGACAGGAAGAAAATAAGGAAAACAGAACTTCAAGCAAGACAAAGGTTTGCTACTATTTTACTGAATTGCCCTACTGCAACTACAGATAAATAGGTGGGTGAGAGAGTGTATGTGCAAATCCGAGAGAGTCCAGGAAGAGGGGAGGGGTGGGAGGATAGCACCCTGTTAGCACAAAAGGCAGTCAAGTACAATAAACAACCCAACCTGTCTCCTCCTTCCTCAATTCATACTCATCTGCGGAGTCAGAATAAGTGGCAATTCTCTCCTGCCAGCATCGATATTATTTCTAGAATTCTTACCCAAGAGCTCCAAGAAATATGCAACCTCTGCATGGGACCTGATCTGCATGTCACTTCTTCAGGAGGGTGAGAGAGCAGTCTTCTGACTGCAGAGGTGTATGCATGGTGGGTAAGTGCATCCTTATGATGCCTCCACTTATGTTTGAGTCACCTAAGCTTGTATTTGAGAGCCTTCAGTTTGGGTGTAAACCATGGAACGTGGTTGGTTGTACCTTTGGTCATGCGGCATATGAGGGGAGATGGTGGTTCCATTCAGCTGTTATGTAGTTGATGTTGTCTGGTTTGTTATGTTGAAAAGGTAAGATGGATGTGTTGAATGTCTCTTTGTCATAGGTTCAAAACCTGTATGGGTGTGATGAGAATATGCATTGGGTGTCCAAGTTGGGGAGGTTTGGCAGGAAAAATGTAAGCAGATTATGATTAGACCAGGACACTGGTGTATTCTATGTCACAGATGCTAGATGCTGATGTGGCTGGGGTGAAAATTAAGTTGAGGGTTCCTCCTCTGGAGTGAGTTGATTGTGAGATTATTTGCTTGAGTTGGAGAGCTTCCATTGCTTGTAGGAATGGTGATGAGATTCTACTGGGTAGGGAGGGTAAGTTGATGTCCCCCAGAAGTATGAACCATTTGTTTTTGTGGATGTCTGAACAAGCTTCCTCAATGGGAGAAAGGTCACAGGTGCAGTGCATTGCAAAAACATTTATCCCCTGTGTGTTTGTCCTGTTTTGTTGCAATACAACCTGGAATTAAAATGGAGTTTTGGGCATTAACACAATGCCTATGACTTTGAAAGTGAAAAATATCCTTTGTGACACAAACAATAATTAAGATTTTAAAAAAATGAAAGCAGGAGTGTGCTTATGTACTCACCCCCCAAAAGCCAATACATTGTAGCGCCACCTTTTGCTGCAATTACAGCTGCAAGTCTCTTGGGGTATGTCTCTATTAGCTTAGCACAACTAGCCACTGGGATTTTCACCCATTCCTTAAGGCAAAACTTCTCCAACTCTTTCAAGGTAGATGAGTTGTGTTGGTGTACAGCAATCTTCAAGTAATGCCACAGATTCTCAATTGGATGGAGGTCTGGGCTTTGACTAAGCCACTCCAAGACATTTAAATGTTTCTCTTTAAACCAGCTTTAGCAGTGTTTAGCATCATTATCCTGCTGGAAGGTGAAACTTCATTCCATTCTCAAATCTCAGGCAGATGGAAACAGGCTTTCCTCAAGAATTGCCCTGTATTTAGTGCCATCCATCGTTCCTTCAATCCTGACCAGTTTTCCTGTCCCTGCCAATGAAAAACATCCCCACAGCATGATGCTGTCACCACCGCTGTAGGGAATGGTGTTTTCAGGGTGATGGGAAGTGTTGGGTTTGCGCCACATATGGCGTTTCTCATGATGGCCAAAAAGTTCAATTTTCATCTCACCTGACCAGAGAACCTTCTTCCCTGTGTTTGGGGGTCCGCCACATGCTGTTGTGCAAACTCCAAACGTGTTTTCTTATTTCTTTCTTTAAGCAATGGCTTTTTTTGGCCATTCTTCCATAAAGCCCCGCTCTGTGGAGTGTACGGCTTAAAGTGGTCCTATGGACAGATACTCCCATCTCCGCTGTGGATCTTTGCAGCTCCTTCAGTGTTATCCTTGGTGTCTTTGTAGCATCTCTGATTGATGCCCTCCTTGCCTGATCTGTGAGTTTTGGTGGGTAGCCTTCTCTTGTAGTGGTGCCATATTCTTTCTATTTTGTTATAATGGATTTAATGGTGCTCCATGGGATATTCAGAATTTGGGATTTTTTTTTATAACCCATCCCTGATCTATACTTCTCCACAGCTTTCTCTA
Organism: Ichthyophis bannanicus; assembly: GCA_033557465.1. Classification (NCBI taxonomy): domain Eukaryota; kingdom Metazoa; phylum Chordata; class Amphibia; order Gymnophiona; family Ichthyophiidae; genus Ichthyophis; species Ichthyophis bannanicus. The sequence continues at coordinate 21,576,637 of CM066049.1, read as the reverse complement.
TAACCTGTTTGGAGTGCACCTCAGTATTCATGTTACTTGCTTACTGGTATTACAGAGTCAGGGGCCTTTCAGAACAGGTATATATATACAGGCATCATGAATACACATAGGTGGATCCTAATCAACTAATTATGTGACTTCTGAGGTTAATTGGTTGGACCAGATCTTATTTAGGGGTTTCATAGCAAAGGGGATGAATACATATGCACTCACAACTTTTCAGTTTTTACTTTTTTTTTAATATATGCAAGGTATTTTATTGTCATTTCACTTCTCCAATTTGGACTATATTGTTAGGTCCATTACCTAACATCCAAATGAACCTCCATTTTCATTCCAGGTTGTACGTAATGCGACAAAACAGGACAAAAACCAAGGGGATGAACACTTTCTCAAGGCACTATGTTCTGTTGGGGATCTGTATATGAGGCAGATTGACAGGTGGGTGTTGGAGATGGTGATGAGATCCAGTTCATTGGCTGAGCTAGAGTTGATGATTTTGAATTTTTAGGCCCTGTTTGACGATTATGAGTACACCTTCACCTAGGGCAATTAAAGAATTGGTAGGATGGGATGGCCAGTTGGTTTAGAAGGATTGTATTGCATTTGTCTAACCAAGATTCCTTGATGTACAATATGTCTGGGCAGTTGTCCTTGATGTAGTCAACCAGGATGGGGATCTTGTTGCAGATAGAACTTGTGTTGATGAGGGCACATCTGAGTGTTTGAGTAGGAGGTGTGTGGTTGGGGTCAGTTGGGATGGTATGAATTGAAACTGGCTTGATGTTGATTAGGTTATAGATGTTTCTGCCTCTTGTATTGGGGAAGAGAGGTTGAAGTCTGCTGTGGTATGGTTGATGTATGATGGGAATGAAAGAAGGAGTGGTAAATGCAAAAGAATGTGTAAGGGTGTGTAGAGTAAGGATGAGAATGCCAAGAAGTATAGGGAGTCTAGGCATGTTGGGATAGAGTGGAAGAAGACTGTTGTGGTATATCCTGTGGTGTGTATATTGGATCGGATCTGGTGGATAATGAGGCAGAGGAGAAGCATAATGCTGTAAAAACACCAGAGGAACCTCTTATGCTCCATGATAATACTTGAGAACCAAAGATTAGATTTCTTCACCAATGGTGCTGCCAACAGAAATGGGGAGAAGCATAGTGGAGTGGAGGAGTGGCCTAGTGGTTGGGGCAAGGTACTTCAGGCCAGAAGGTCAGGGGTTCAAATCCCACTAGAGGACAGCAACCTTGGGCTGGAAGGACTGGGGTTTCTAGTCCCACAGGTGCTCCTTGTGGTCTTGGGCAAGCCACTTAACCCTCCATAGCCCATGTTCCCTGTAAAATAGTTATCTCCAAGTTATAATGCCCTGTTCAATGTAATTTCAGTTTGTTCAATGTAAACCACACTGATGCAGAATAGCGCGGTATATAAGAGAATATAAATAAATAAACTATTTTGCTCAGGGGACCATTAAGGGCAATAAGGAATAAGAACAAATAAGTGAAGATCACTTCACAAATAAACTAATCTGTAGGGTAGTTTTCAGCATACACAAGTGACTCTCCATCAGAGGAAAGACCCCCATTTTACCTTCTACTAACAGCCATCCACTTGGCCATTCATCCAATAATATATCAACACAGGATCCACACCCCTCTCATCCCCCCACAAGTCCACGCATAGACCCTCTGCCTCCCACATACCACCTCTCCATCCACCAAATCCTCTGAGCCACTCCTAGATATAGCCGGGTTTCCCCCCCTCCCCAGCCACCCATAATCTGTCATACACACTACCCCAAGATCCTGAAAACCCCCTTCCTGCCATTCTTAACAGCAAGAATGCCCTCTCCAGCCCCAACCCCCTTACCATTCAGCCCTCATTCACCGCTCATATTAACTCCCCATAGTCACCCCCCTTCACCTAGTCTTCCACGAGACACCCCTCCTCCCTCCCCATGCCCCACCAACAACATTAGGAAACAAACCAAGATTATATAAAATGGAGAGAGGTACAGTTTAAACACTCTCATCTGAAGAGAGTGTCAAAGAGCAGAACTCAGTCCAATAAAGTGCATCAGGACGCCTAAAACCCCTCAAGGAGGCACTCACTCAGTGGACCCAGTGAAATACAGCACAGTCATTGTAGGTCCATAGGTCCTGCGACCGTCATAAAGTCTCTGGTGGAGGCAAGTTATCTGCCATCCTCCTGGTATCTCAAACAAATGGTGGGAAAAGACTTCTGCCCGGATCACAAGCCTGAGGGCTCAATGGTGCCTCTACACTCCAGCAGGTGCCTCTCTGCTGGAACCCCCAGTCTTAGCAACGAGTTAATTAGAGAAGAAGATAAGATCAAGAAAGTGGCCATGTCAGTGAGAAAAGGCAGAGGTGGACTTGTCATGGGGTCAATAAATAACAGCTATCTGGAGAGGTAGTGGAGTAAAAAGGCAGATAGAGTGGACTTCAAAGGAGGGAAAGGAGTAAGACTGAGGCAAAAGGAATGGTTGAAATTGGCAGGAATGAGAGAGTAGAAACCCAACAGCACCACCACAGCCAGTGGGACGAGGTGTGCGGGAGAATTGATAGCCAGACTAGCCCCAGGGACCCTTCAGTCCATCCCCATCATGTCCATTGCAGCAGATCTCAGGACCTTGTCCCTGCTGGTGGGGGCTGTATCACAGTTTGGACATATTATTGTGCCAAAGCAGCAGTTTCAAATACGCAGGAGGCTCTGTTGTGAAATATACAGAGATGGATAATGGACGGTGAATTTAACTTTGGCCTTCAATAGTTGCTGGCACACAGTAGCATAGGCCCAACACGTCTGACTGAGGGCCCTAGAGTAATCTTGAAATATGTGCAAACGGAACCCATCTTGTAGAATGGGTCCATGGCTTCTTGCTGCCCATAGTACCATGTCCTTCTGGGTAACACGCTAATACAATCCTGGGGCGGTTTCCAGAGGTTCAGGCCTGTTTCATTCTGTGTGCTCCTTCAAGTAGAACCTGGCCACAGACTTCTCCTAATGGTAGAAACCGAGGAAGGAGGGTTTCCAGATAGCCACGTAGCTCTCCCTCTTTAACCGACTCTGGGATGCTGACAAACCAAAGGTTATACTGTTGGCTCCGGTTTTCAAGATCATCAGTTTGTCCACATGTTTATTCATTAGATCTTAAAGCCATAGCATCCTCTTCCAAGGGTAGGTGTCTTTCCACCTCTTGCAGCCTCCCTCTGAATGCATCAAAGACTTTGGCCATCGAGTTCAGCTTGCCAGTTAGGGCATTGAACTTGGTATTAAAGAGTGCCCACCACTGCTATGATCACGCCCACCACCAATGTGGTTTGATTCGGTGAGCTTGGGAAAGATGGTGTTTCCGCCATTTTGGATGGTGCTGGCCCCACTCTCTTTTATGCACCATGCCAATTTCATCTCACCGGGTCATACCAGTCCTTCAAGAGAGAGCTGATCCCCAATACCAGTTGTTCCTTGCAGTCCGGGGATACAAATCAGCCTGCTAGTGGTACGTTTTGGCTCGAGAAGGGGGATCCCCAGAGAGAGAGCTGGATACGTCTGCTCTCCCTCAACATATCATGTGACTCCAAAATTATTTTTTCATAATATTCTTTGTTCTTATTTTCCTGATCTTTGCCAGGAAACTCAGAGAAGAAGAAAACTCTCTAACTCTGGCAAGATGTTATTAAACTTTGCGGAGAGTTCTTTCTTACCTTTCCTGCAAAATGTTTAGATAAAATTGCTAATGTAAGATATATTTTTTATGACTTTAAACATTTGAAAAGTGGGGGAGATCCAAGATGGTGTCGCAGTAGGATGCTCTGGTTTCTGCTCCCTCCTCAGTGTTTTCCTACCTTCCTGCAACCTCATTTGGAGTATTTGGTGCAATTCTGGAGACCGCACCTTCAAAAGGATATAAGCAGGTTGGAGTGGGTGCAGAGGGTGGCTATTAAAATGATTAATGGCCTTCATTATGATATGTATACTTTAGAGGAAATGTGGGATATGATAGATATGATAGACATTTAAATATCTTTGTGGCATAAATGCACAGGAAGGTCTCTTTCAATTGAAGGTAAGCTCTGCTAAGAGGGGACATTTATTTACATTCTCTTATATACCACACTATTCTGCATCAATGTGGTTTACATTGAACAGGGCATTATAACTTGGAGATAACTATTTTTTAGGGAACATGGGCTATGGAGGGTTAAGTGGCTTGCCCAAGACCACAAGGAGCAACTGTGGGACTAGAAACCCCAGTCCTTCCAGCCCAAGGTTGCTGTCTTCTAGTGGGATTTGAACCCCTGACCTTCCAGGCTGAAGTACCTTGCCCCAACCACTAGGCCACTCCTCCACTCCATAGCATGAGAGTGAAAGGGGATAGACTCAGGAGTAATATGCAGAAATATTTCTTTATGGAAAGAGTGGTAGATGCGTGGAATAGTCTCCCAGTGTAAGTGGTGGACACAAGGACAGTATCTGAATTCAAAAAAGTATGGGACAAACACAGAGAATCTCTAAAGGTAAAAAGAGGACTGTTGTTGTTGATATGGAAGGGCAGACTAGATAGGCCATGTGATCTTTTTCTGCCATCATGTTTCTCCGTTTCTATGCTTGTTTATTCAGATGCTGAAGTGCAAAGTCAAGAGTAAGGGAGATCTTCCCCCGAAACATGAGGTTCTTGCGACAGGGCAGTGAACGATGGATAGCTTTGTGTCATTGAAGCCCACAATGGGCGCACCTGTAACTGGGGAGAGCCCTGATCTGGGGAGTGATGTCTTGCTCAGCCCTGCAGGCCTTTCCACTCCTCCTACTCCTTCAGCTTCTGGGGTCAGCCTGCCCGGTCAGGGCAGGCGTGGGGAGTCAGGTTGTTCCAGCGACGATGTTTGCTAATATGGCTGCTGCTGTGACTGCAGATTCTATCTTTCAGAGAGGCGGTCTTTCCCCCACAGGAGCCTCACAGAGCACTGGATGTGGATTTCAAGTCCTCTTTGCAACTTACTCCAGTTTTACTGCCACTGAATCTTCCCAAGGAGGTTACTCTAAACTCTATCTGACTGGCCTTGGAATCTGTTTACATGGTATTTGCTGGTGCTCTCCAGGCTTTGGCTCTGCATTCTCCTCAGTTGGAAAATGTGGAGAAAAACCTGGAAGCCCAACAGGGGCAACTGATGGGGTTCCAGTCAACTGTTAAGCAACTACAGGAGACACAAGGAACTTTGGTTCAGGATAGGTTGATTGCTCAGTGGAAAATTAAGAACTTGGAAAAATGATAAGTAGTAGTAAAACCAGCATTGGAACTTCAACCTTTGTGTTTTGAATTTTCCACGAGTGGCTTTGGTTTCCCCTAGGGACCTTTCGACTAGGTCCCTAAAACAGACTTTCAGCTATCTCGAATCTGGTATACCTCCTCTCCAGAAATCTACTATCTTCCTCCCTTAGTAGCCAAGGGCACTTTATCGAAGGCAGAATCCTCTTTGGTGGACGTTTAATCTGATTCCTTGGACTTGGCTAACTTGACTGAGGTTTTGGAGCAGTCCACTGACGAGGTGGAAGCTAGGGCCACTTTATTGGTATCATTTGTTTTTCTTTGAGATAAAGAAGCATAGTTTCCTTATTGGGTGGGAAGATACAGAATTTTCTGGATGTATCCAAGTGGACACAGATTAAGAGGAAAAAAGTTCCGGAGCTCTATGCTGAGGCTTTGGCCTTGGGAGCCAGTTTCCAAGTTGCGATTTCCTTGTGATTTCTCCTATCAGAATAAGAATGATCATGTCTTTGAACTTTACAGTTACGTTTCTTTTTAGATGCTAAGGCTAACCAGTGCATTTGTAATATGTTTTGGGCTTCGTATCCTACTCTATTTCTTGTTTCTTTATTTCCTCCTCTTGTATCTTGGATCCTCCTCTCTTAATACTGTGGACTTCTTACACTCGGTGATGCATGGCCAGTTTTGGTTCCCATTTTCTTTTTGTACAATCTTTGTGATGCATGACTGAGTGTGTATTTCCAACTCCACGGTTTTTCCTTTGGTCTTTAAGTTAATTGCAGTAAAAAGAAATTTCAAAAAAAAATGTGAAAGGTTTGCTTCTTCAAAAGATTTTGACTAAGAGAAATGGCTTTGTGAAAAAGTGTCACCATTTTAATGTCTACCCAGATATTCCAAGCTGGGGCCACTGGCATTAATATCTGGTATGCCAGGACAGCATTTTAGCTATTTGGTCAGTGGCGATAGTCGGCCACTGGCTGACTAGCTAAACAGGCGAACGTTAGGCCTGCTTTTATTTTGCCTTTGTTTAGCTGGTTTACATTAACTGGCCAGTGGCTGAATGTATTGCTGCTACATGATTAACTCTGCTACTGTCCCCGCTGTGCCCCGGAATGGCCTGGCACTAAGCACTTACTGTAGCATCAGGCATACAAACTGGCTAGCAATATATCCTGCTGATCATGCTTTAACTGGAGAGCAGGTCTGCTGAATCCCAGAGCACACGCTTACATTTAAACTACTGAAGGAGGGCCAGCTCCATTGGTATTTCCTGGTTGGTGTCCCCCCCCCCCCCCAACAGGCATGTTGCAGAGGGGATGAGGTGTTCTTCCTACCTGGGAAGCATGTGTGGGCTCCAGAAGGTTTGGGGGCCCTTAGCCTCCTGAAAGCTGTGTGCCTGGGTTGTGAGCCAATTGGGGGTGCTCTGACACATAGTGGTGTGTGGAATGTACCTCAGTGAGCTCTTAACACATTAGGAAACACCAGTTGTTTGTGGGGTGTGTGGCCTGTAAGACTGTCCCATGGGCTGTGTCTGGATAGCCTGTGCCCATATAGGTAGGAGGAGTGGATGACAGAGAACCTCTGCTCAGATGCATCAGTGATCTGTGTTTTCTCTGTTTTAGGGCAGCTGATCTGTGCATCAGACATGGCTCCCCCCTCTTCAACCACATGTGGATGGTGCACACTCCTTCCTAGCAAGAGCTTAGTGTCAGGCGTATGAGGGGAATGAATAGGGAAGGGGGCTCTTATTCATGTGGAGGAGTGGCCTAGTGGTTGGGGCAGGTACTTCAGGCCGGAAGGTCGGGGGTTCAAATCCCACTAGAAGACAGCAACCTTGGGCCGGAAGGACTAGGGTTTCTGTCCCACAGGTGCTCCTTGTGGTCTTGGGCAAGCCACTTAACCCTCCATAGCCCATGTTCCCTGTAAAATAGTTATCTCCAAGTTATAATGCCCTGTTCAATGTAATTTCAGTTTGTTCAATGTAAACCGCACTGATGCAGAATAGCGTGGTATATAAGAGAATGTAAATAAATAAAAATATATATATACCTGTACAGTCAGCCACATACACATGTATATGGCACCCATGTCCAAATTACATGTGACTTTCCATACCACAATGAAATTACATGGGGGCGTGTTGGGAGTATGTCTTGGGTGGGACAAAAATCTACAAATGTATTCTCCATTTCATATAAGGAATGCACATGGAAGCCCAAAATTGTGCAGCGTTGGATTTACGTCTGCTCCCCCACGGAATAGGTATTAAAAACATGCTCCCTTTGGCCATCCCTTTACAGGAGGGATTAAGGGGGATATCATTCTTGCTCCTCCAATGTTCATTTCCCCCTTCAAATTGAAATGAAGTCAAGATAGAGTCCTATGTGGTTAATTAGTAACGTCTGCACGTCTCCGTTTTCCACATGGCTCAGCTGCAAGTGAGTAAGCTGGTAAACTGCTGGATTTCCTTCCGACATGTATATCTGTGAAATGGCTCCTCCTGCTCCATCCCCCTGTGTCCCTGCATCTCCCTAGTTGTGTTTTACAAATGGCTCCACCTTTAGCAGAGCCTTTTCCAAAATACCGGCACAAATGTAGATGTGTTTGAGCAGTGAGCCTTTGCGCATGAAGTCCTTCTTTGTGTAGTGTGCAGCTTGGGCTGCACACTACACAAACAACTACTCCAGGTTGCTCCAGGTCAGCCTTCAGCTCTTTGGATTCTTCCAACAGTTTGCACCAACTTTCATTTTCATGTTGGCTATTTATCAGTAGCCCCTCACAGGATGCACTAACGGGTTCTCTTTTAACGTTTTAGATGTACGTTAGTAGTTTGTATTTGTATTCACTGTGAGATATATATATATATTATTTTACATGATTCTAATTAATCTCTACCTTATCATAGTTGTAAGGGGATTCCGTGCACCTCTAGTAACTTTTTTGGATATGTTTTCCTAGTTCTTTTTTTATCTACAGTATATTACCGTCTGGTCAGTTTTAACTTTTAATATAGAAAGACTGCTCCAAAGTGGGTAATTTGTTGCTAACAATGACCATCTATTTTTACAACATTTGGAATATCTAGCCTGTAGTACTCCATTATGATTTTTATTTGCCATATATACTGCAATTGAGAACTGCTTTATATAATTTTTATTCTGCAGAGTGTGCATAGAAGGTTTCTAGTTTGTTTCAGGAAATTAAAGTGCTACAGTGCTTGGTAATCTCTGGTCTTCCTCTCTCTTTACCTGCATGAATCACTTTGAGTTGGCATTTAAGTATTCCTCACTCATGCACCCTGGGATTCTGCTTTTTCATCTCATTGATATATGATTGTATATGTATGTTTTAATTTTTGTTTTAATACATTTTATTAAGTAATTGGTGTACATGTTTTTTCTTTTCTTTATATGTATACTTTATGTGATTTGATTGTGGAATGGCTATTACCCAATGTTGACATAGTTTGGATTCATTAATATTGTTTTTAAGTTTTTAAGGTATTATTTATTGTATTTATGTTTATATGTATTTGTATTATTTATTGTTTTAGTGCCGTTACACCCCTGAGGAAGGCGAGGTCTGAAACACGGCCAGTGTCGGGTGTGGCTACACTGTACCCCTTAATAAAGATTTTGAACATTTTTTGTTTGTCTCGCTCCTTGTCGTCTAGTGATTTTCTGCAAGTCTTCAGAGTGCTTCTGTGTTGGACTTTCTGAGTGCACTTATAGGCCAGAGGCGCAAAAAGGGCATACATTTGTTGCACAACAATATTATGCATCCTTTGGCAAGCTGCAATGTTAGTTTCAGGTTTGGTGCACTTGGTAAGGGTCCCTAGCACTTTAAAGCGCGTTTGTAAAGATGACCAAGGCAGGAATCACTGGGGCTGTCTTATAATACTAAGTACCATTAGATGCAAGGTATGTCCTGACATATATGTTCATATCTACATTCTCTTATACCATATTAGGGTGCACTGGGATTACCTAGCACTTTTCAGGGTCTGGGGAGGACTGGAACACGGTCTATGTTGCAGTATCAGTCATTTCTTATTGGTATTTATGTCTAGTTTGCAGCAGCAAACTACTGTCAGTGTGAAGAACAGCTTAAGAAATGCACGTTTTACCGAGGAGGCATGGCAAGACATCTCAGAGACAGGCAAGATCCGAAACGTGCAACTTTTCAGAATAAGGTGGGTGCAAGGATGTCCAAAATGTTTACCCATGTCCCACAATACTGACGGAGATGTGTTTCTCCATCATATCGCATGGCCCATGCCTACACTCGTGCGTGGAGCCATGTGCCGGATGCGTGCACGGGCTGACTGAATAGCGCTTTGCCTGTGCTGCACCAGACACATCTACCTCTCCGATTCTGGACCTGCAGGCATGTCTAGACCCGTGGATGCAGAATTAGGTTCAAATGGGGCCCGTTTTCAATTTAGACATGTCTGCGGGCCAGACGTGCTTGTTATAGATAATTCCTGGGGCCGCCCACACTCTGTCTCAGCACTGTGCAGAGGGTGCCAGGAGGTCAGGAAGGAGTTTCAGTGGCATCATCTGGATAACGCTGCTAAAACTCACCAGACAGACCTGGCTGGCAGCATTTATGCCGATAGCATGTGCTACTTTTGGATGTGCTTTTAAATATCAGGCTCATTGCACAGATCAGTGGAACAAACTCCCACTTTAATGCATTTTGATTTGCATTTTTTAGACAGCAGAAAGTGAAAAATGCACAGAAGTGTGAAGACTTTTACAAAGAACATATGAATCCCCATCCTCGGTCAGACTATCGCCAAGGTTCCTTATGATGTTTGCCATCTTCTTGTCACTCCCCTGTCTGTGAGCGCTCTTATGGGACTGTCACATACTTATTGATAGAAGTAGAGATGTATAAGCTTGTTTTGTTGTTTCCCTTAAAAGGCTGAAACACCTCTGATGAACCAGATTCAAAATGATGCTGGTTAAATTTTAGTGATCCAGGTGTTAACTGTCCGATACTCCCAGACAGCAGACCAAAGGTCCATCGAGCCCAGTAGCCTGTTTCCAAGTGACGAAAGCAAGTCACAAGCCCTGGCTAGATTCTCTGCTACTTACCCTCAGGGATAAGCAGTGCCTTTTTCAAGGTCACCCTTAATGACCTTTTCTCCAGGAACTCATCCAAACCTTTTTTTATATATTTTAAATATCTGATAGAGAAAAGTTTTAATGTAGATGTATGCATGAGGTCCACAAAATAACATCCCAAAACAAGCAGGTATTTTTTTTACCACTTTTTATATTTTATTAGAAAGTAAAGTAAGATAAGCATCGTGAAATAAATTGAATGTTCTGGTACTGACATGACAGTACCACAAAAAATAATAATTAAAAATGCACCTTATTATAAGCTGTAATTCTGCTTTCTAGTTCTTCATAAATAGACAAAACCATTGTCAGCAATTTTAAATAGATGGACATATGGCTGGAAAAATATAATAATGCCATAAACATGGATATAAATTGTCCATTTCTTGCTGTACAAATAAAGGTTTGGCAGGTTCTCTCTTTGTACACGTCTCCTTTCTATGTGTAACTAAAAAATGTGCTACAATATAAAATGCTTTTACTATAAAGTAAGCTACTTATTTCTTTACACAAAAAAATCTTAAAGATGTATTCAGCACAGTTCTAAAACATTTAGTAAACTACTTACAACTATCCAACAAATTATATTTGTTATTTATCTTTCTTCACATTTTTTTTTAAATTTATTTGCACTTGTACTAACCGTCAGAGTTCCAATGTGCCTTGCTATGAAAGCTGTCCCCAGACAGAAAAGGCTTTTGCATGTACAGTATTCACACAAACTTCACATTTTTCCTGCCCAGGATGAGGGCCTTGAGCAAGCCAGGCAGGAATGTCTTTCTACGAAGCCAGCCGATGCAAGCACTAGGGTACGGCCCTGTCCTGCATGTAAAAAGCAGTTCAAGAAAGGGAAACAGTCCATAGCTAAGCTGGTGGCAAGTGAGATAGATGTCCTTTGTTCTTCGTGAAGTATGAGGTTGGCTGCCCTGAGCATGGCGGCCCTTTCTTAAGTTCAAAAATAAAACAGCTTTCAGAACACTGAAACACAGCCAGTGATCAGGTGCTTCTGGCCACGAGCTCTACTCCTTGTGACCGGCTTGATGACTCTCCAGGGGGCTGGAATTGTAGACTCTCTCAAATGGCCGTCCCTTGATCCTTTTTTGGAAAGAAATTTCAGGTTTTAGGTGAGGTAGGGTGAATTCTCCCTGGGCAGCATGCTTTAGGAAAACAAAAGAACGTACACTACAGTAAGACTCAAACAGCCTTCAGCTGGTAAGGTAAGAAGCGTGCACTATAGGACAGTGCACTTATTTCTGAGATTGCTCACATATCAAAATGTCCAAAGGCAAATCATATAAAAACAAACTGTGCAAGGAAAAGAACATACAAAATCCATTGATGGGGGGATACTGACCCAGTTCTTAAGTTTAGCTTTGAGGTGCAAAGGTTCCACAGCAGTTTTACACAATTTTTTGTCCCTGTAATTTTTCTCTTTCAAACTCTCAAGTAAATTAAAGCCCTAGGGAAAAGATGCACTGCTTTAAAATTGTGCATGCATTTGACTGCTCTTTTCTGCACTTCAATTTCTTTGGGCCCGATATTGAGTTAGGATGGCTAGGTGCAAGTACAGGGCTGTAAACTGTGTAAATGCCTTTCAAAGCTTTTCCAATCTATAAGTCCAGCCCTATGAGTCAGCTTTGTTAAGGCGTGCTGGGCTGGTAAAGGTGGGAGAGGAGTCTAGTTTTCAGTTGGCCGTGCTTGGTACATAATATATCTCAACTCAGTTATGAAAACACTATGGGGTAGATGTACTAAGTAAGCTTTTCCCCCATTTCGATCAATGTACTAAAGGACTTTTTCTAGATTCTCTCTCCTATGCCTGTGACTGGTTCAAAGGACACTCCTGCAACCTTACTAGGAAAGCGCATCTCATCTGGGGGTTGATATTCAGCTGTGAAGATATCCTGTTAAAGACAGATTATTCAGTTATCTTTAACTGGATATTCAAAGACTTAAACAGTTATATCTGCAGAGCTGAAAATCGAGGTTAAATTGGATAAAGTTATCTGGTTAAATGTAGGACAGCAAGTTTTCTGACCAGACTTAGGGAGGAAGTTACTAAGAAATAGTGCATGACCTTGCCACTTAACGTGTATTAAAAGGCAAAATCGGCATTATTTTATCGCAAAGCATGTTCCATAATAATGAGATGCAAAGCATGCAGATTCATGCAGAACAGCTCATTATTATGGAACCTGAATAACTTAACTTGCATTGAATTTCACAAGCTGCGCTATTCCTGGAAATATAACAGCAGTTCAGGGTTGGCATTCTTTTTTTTTCCTGCCCAGGAACACATGGCACAATACTCCCACTTTATATCCCATTTTAAAGGGACTGGCAGCTCTGTAAAGTTTTTGTGGCCTTCTCCACCCCCAAGACACAAAGTAAAGAACCCTCACCCCCTCCCTTCAAGACAACCAGGGGATCATCCTCCCTATCCCACCTTGTAGGATACTCTGAAGTATTGCGGGTGGTCTAGAGTCAGCCATCAGTCAACCCCTAGTGGTTAGCAGTCCTCTTTTTGAATTTGGAATATGTCTTTTTTCAGAAGTAGCTCAAGGCAAGTTATATTGAGGAAGAGTAAGTACACCTTGGAAGGCTAATAATCTAAGCTTGCAGCTGAAGCAATGGAGGATTAAGTGACTTGGCCAAGATCACAAGAAGCAGCAGTGGGATTGGAACCAGGTTTCTTTGGCTCTTAGAGCATTATTTTTACTATCAAGCTATTCCTCCACTCTGCTCCATAGCAGTATAGTAACATAGCTTACAAGATTGATTGCAAGTTGCGATATTTATGTAGTATGGGATTCACTAACTTGTGATACTGTGTTACTGTGTGTTAGTGACTCTTTTGGTAAATTAAGCTGTGGTAAAATATAAAATTTTACTGCAGCTTAGTAATTAGCTCCCTTATATCTTTAACTGGATAGTTCTTAAAGTGAAGTTACTTACTTGTAATGGGGGTTCTCAGTAGACAGCAGGATAAGTCAGACACACATTGGTGACATCATCCATTGGTGCCATGGATAGATTAGTTCTTCTAGAGCTCAGAAAATTCTGGAAGACCTTTCTGAATAAGTGCTAGCTACCCCTACCACCATGCTCGCTCCCTTCCTACCTCAGTATGTCCTTCAGCTGAAGACAGGTTCATCCTAGAAGACTGGCGGATTGATATGTATGGCTGCCTTATCCTGCTGTCCATGGAGAATTGCTGTTACAGGTAAGTAACCTCACTTTCTCCATGAACAAGCAGGATGAGTCAGCCACACATTGGTGACTCCCTAGCTGAGGGCTGTAAGGATGTCTTGTATAGGAACCTGCATTTACCCTTGCAGCCAGTGGAGCGTGCAGTAGTAGGATGAAGCATCAAGTTAGATCAGGCTAACAGTTGGATCTGTGTGACACAACCATGCAGACCTCAAGGTGGCAACTCAGGTTGCAGGATTTATTGGGAAAATGAAAAAAAACAGGCAAGTAGAACCAATAACCACGCAAAGTCCTCCGCAGCGTGCGTGATGCATTCATTGATAGCAGTCATTACCAAGAATAGCAACAACACACCAGGGGTGAGTTGTGTCGTCAAATGGTATCATCTCTGTGGAAATTTACAGAGGGTGGATGCGTTCCCTCGAACTTTAGCAAGTGTGTGACTTGCAATGGCCTGCCAGAGAACTTTGGCAAGAAAGTAACTTGCCATGGTGATGACAGGCCCATGTGGACCATAGATGTGGATACTGTAGAGGTTTACTATGGCATTTGGTTTTAGTGAGATGAAAAGACAGGGGCTTCTTTACAGTCTAGCTTAAGATGTCTTTTGAATGGATAGTCCTAAGGTCATAGGCTTTGCCTGTCCCAGCCCATTCTGCATGTAGTAGATAGAGGACAAAAGTATGTAAGTAAGCCAAGAATGAATGCATTCTAGAAGCCCAGAAGCAAGAGAGCAACTTGAAATGGTTATAGCCTGGAGTGTTAGGTAATAGGGTGCAGACAACAGCAGAGGGTTGGCTGTATAACATTTATTCATGACAGAGATCAAGAACTCGATCTGAGCTAGGGTAAATGATCTTTCATTCGGGAGGTCTGGTGACCAGAAGTCCAGTGCCATCGATGCCGCCTTGGTCTCCTAGTTTGATTTGGATTCCAAGAGGAAGTCAAAATAGTGCTGAGTCTCCTCCTGCTGGCTATGCAGCCTAGGAGAGGGTGGATGTCAATGGTCCTCATGCCACCTGGAATGCTGATGGCGATGCCCCTGGGCCTCGGACTCTGACATATTGGAGAGGGAGATGGCAGGGCATGGGTCTCCAGGATAAGTTGGAAGGAGTGCAGTGATGACACGTTCCGTGCTGCGAAGCTCGCATTCAGCAAGGCTTCCACCGCCATCAAGTGAGCTTCCAGGGCTCGAAGGCGTTCCTCTAGAACCATCACCTGTGAGAGAGCCGATGCCACAGCTGTGAACCCCAGCATCAACACCTCGGCCAGGACTCCACGATGATAGGTGCAATGGGAGACATCCAGCTGCCCTCCTTGGCACTGGAAGTGAACTCCACCATTCAGGTTGGGTCCTCCTGGCCATTGCTCTCTGCATCGCATCAAGAAGTGCTGCGATGATCCTGCACCTGGAATTTCTCCCAGTGTTCACCCTTTGACGTTGACAAGGTCTCTGCAGAGAGACGATCCTAACCACTCGGGCCCCTCTGCTCTGACAGAGCCTGCTGCTGCTTCCCTTTGGCCACCTCAGGACTTTTTGCAGGCATAGACAAGAGGGTCGGGCTCAATCCTTTTCCCCACCCTTTAGCCCTCGGCATGTCATCTGCAAGTAGAGCTCACAGGACGCCGACCGATGATCGGATCCAAGGCATTGCAAGCACCAATTATGTCGGTCGGTGGCAGAAATGGTCTTGCCACACTTGGTGCCTTTCTTAAAGCCATTAGCTAGCTCAGACATGCTGAAAAACACCATCTCGGCAAAATTAAACTGAAAAACTACTGGGGGCAGGAAAACCACCCTGAGGGGGAAAAACACACAAAAAGCTTTGAAAACACACAAAAAGCATTAAAAACACACAAAAAAACATTCAAAGGGGGAAAACAGCTAACTGACGATAGGCAGAAAAGAAAGAAAGAAAAAAACGGGCCACGAGGGACAGGTAGAAAACTTTTCTCCAGACTGCAGGAACACGTCCTAGGGTTCCATGGAAAAAGGAAGACTGGAGAATATGGCGCTGTGGGAAAGCAGGCGTGCATGCGCGGTGTACCTCTCAAAAGCTTCTTTTGGAAGCTGGAGAGCATTCCGTGTGGGGCTCCATCAGTAATGTCATCCATACGTGAGAACTTATTTCCTGCTTGTTCACAGAGAATTTTTTTTTCTCTTGCTGGCATAATAAGAACATGAGAACATAAAAAATGCTATACTGCATCAAACCAAAGGTCCATCAAGTCCAGTATCCTGTTCCAACAGTGGCCAATCCGGTCACAAGTAACTGTCAGATTCCTTCTAGAAAGAGTGGAACTAGGTTGGATTTAAGATGCAATAGGGTTTCCAGCTCTTTAGCACTTTGGGTGGGGGGTTGGGGCAGGTTAAACCCTGCTGGTTCCCTCACAGAAGGTCTCATACAAGTGGGCCTTGAAGGTCAAAGATACGAACATAGTAAATGGCTGGGAACAAAGTTCCTTTGTTCGACAAGCCAGGAAGGATCTTAGGGCTGGAGGAAGTTGTTCAGGTGTTTGTGTGTCAAGGTACTATCTTCAGGAAAGATCTTGAGTCATTCGATCCCCAGATTACTATTTGCATAAGGTCACCAGCCTTGAGGATCTGAAACTGAATAAAGGTGGTACTGGACTCCCTATCACCATTTGAGAAGAGATCTGAGTTAGTGGTACTTCTAGATATGTATGTGTGGAAAGAGGGTAAGAGAACCAGTGCTGTCACTGATTCCCCAGATATGGGAGGTATCAGGGACTGGGACAGTTAGGCAAGGTATGTCCTCAAGTTAAGGTTGGAGTCCAGTTGGAAGACCCGCCCAGTAAATAAAGTGGTGCAGTTGAAGGACAGGATGACCCTGTGATGGGTCCTAAGCAAGCATGTGCCCTCCATGCTGATATAATATGTATTTGGAACTACCAGTGCCACAGTGACTGGAAGAGTCGCCTAGTGGTTAGAGCAACAGCCTAATACCCAAGATCCTCCTGTTACATCAAGATCAGGGTGACCTTGTGACTCCTTGTGATATTTGGCAAGTCAATTTACCCTCCATTGCCTTGGAAGAAAAGGTCTGGCATCTACTTCGGGTCATACCTTGCCAAAAAAGCCCAGGGGATGCTGGGTCACCAGCAGTCAGCATTGATTTGATGGCACAAAAAAAGGTGCCTCAACATGTACAATAAAGATTGCTGGATGAAAAGAGGCAAGAAGTACCATTAGTGCATTCTTCCTGTGGTCAAAGTTCCAGGGAAGTCTTCAAAGGTGTAGGACCCTAAGTGCAAGCTTAGCTTTCTGTGCCTTAATACAGTAAGGAACAGCACAGGGTGAGTAAAGAGGATCAAGTTAGTGTGGACTTATTTATTTATTTAAAAGAATTTATATTTTGCGCTACATCCTAGGCGAATAACATAAAAGTAAAACAAAATTAAACAGTATACACAATTCCTTTGAGTCTGCTGCTTTTTACTTTTCAAGTAACGCACCTAACAGAAACCAATGTTTCAAAAGCCTGCTGAAATAATCATGCTGACTCACCTACTCCTCCTCCTCCCTATAAACAGAAGACTAAGGGAGACAGGATCCAAAGGCAGCACTGGAAAGGTAAATTTTTAGTCTGGGTGTGAATAGGACTAGGGATGGAGCCTGTCTATTCCAGGCATAAAGTGCAGCAAGATGGAATGGAATCTGGCGTTGCAAGTGGAAGAGAAGGCATAGATAAAAGCTATTTACCTGAAGACTGCAGTTCCCAAGAAGGGGTGTAGGGAGAGATGAGAAACAAGAAGTAATGAGGAGCTGTATAATGAATGCACTTGTAGGTCAAGAGGAGAGGTTTGAATTGGATGCAGAAACATAGCTGTTGATGTTTTTGCAGGTCCTAGTTTGAGAATTAACATCCTGAACTTTCACACAGAAGAGGTGCCCACCAGGTCATTGGTTGGCACTATAAAAACAATCATAGTGCTCTTAGAGATGTGTTCTCTCTAGGAGATGGTTTCAGGGAAACTGAGGCCATTCTGTTCCTAAAAAGAATGGTCCTGTAAAGCTGGGCATCAGCAAGAAGAGGCTGAGGGGAAAAGGGGCCTCCTTTAACAAATCGTATATTGTTGACACCATTGAAAATATAGGTGTATTGAATGTACTGACTTGACATTGCAGATAGGTGGAGATGTCTTACTCATCATGTTTGGAGTATTCAGCTCTTAGATGCCAGGATCCTAGTACAACGGGGGCGGTAATAACATTTTACAGTCCATGTTCTGAGCAAAATCTGTTTGATCTGAACTGCTATCAGGTGAGAATAAGAAATTGATGGTCACTACCCCAGCACTCCGAGGCTAGATGATGAAAGGAAAGAAGTCCAGTGCCATCGATGCCGCCTTGGTCTCCTAGTATGATTCGGATTCCAAGAGGAAGTCAAAGTAGTGCTGAGTCTCCTCCTGCTGGCTATGCAGCCTAGGAGAGGGTGGATGTCAATGGTCCCCATGCCACCTGGCATGCTGATGGTGATGCCCCTGGGCCTCGGACTCTGACATATTGGAGAGGGAGAGGGCAGGGCATGGGTCTCCAGGATAGGTTGGAAGGAGTGCAGCGATGACACGTTCCGTGCTGCAAAGCCCGCATTCAGCAAGGCTTCCACCGCCATCAAGTGAGCTTCCAGGGCTCGAAGGCGTTCCTCTAGAACCATCACCTGCGAGAGGGCCGATGCCACAGCTGTGAACCCCAGCATCGACACCTCGGCCTTATCATAGTTGCAAGAAGCATGCATGGGATGTTGCAGTAGCTTTTGCAAGCTTATCCCCTGTAATTCCCTGGCATTCCATGTCCAAATCATTACTTGCAGAATTTGAAGAGAGGATGAGACTCCAAAGATTAAGAGATTTTGGAATATCGAGGACACTTGATAGACTTAATGTTTAGTGGGTTTAATAGAATGCCTGTGGAAAAATATATACACAGAGCCATGAACCTAGCAAGAGAGTGGGATTACATGATATGCGCATGAGGGAACCAGATTGTAGGCTTGACTTATCTCCTAGAAGTGGATAAGATGTGGAACAGTGGTAGTGGGTATAGAGTGAAGTCAATAGCCTTACTAGTCATTTCAGCACTGACCAGGAAATGTTTTTGCCATCTGCTATAATCATAGATGACAATCACACTGAGAGGGTCGCAGAATGAGATGAGTTTTCAGGGGACCTACATGAGGCTGCAGTAAGACAGTACCTGTTTGTAGTACCCTCGGGGCCTTGTTCACAGAACTCATGCTGTTGCCCTGGTGCAAACCTAGAGCGGGGTCAACCACAACCGTCAAAAGGAGAGGTCCTGCTCCTAACCTGCCGCCCAAGGCTGATTCTACCGATGCTGTGCCGTGAAACATTCAGCGTAATGGCAGGTAGCACCAATACTTAGCCCTCCTGTTGGCTGGATCCAGTGATGCTGCTTGAGGCCCTTTGGAGCCTAGTATGGGTTGATACAGTGTTGGCAGGTGTCACCGTAGGAAGCATAGCTTAAGCAATTTTCTTTAATTCCAGGCTGGCTGGCTTCTTATGCAAATGTCACCACCACTGTTAGCACAGTACCAAGCTATGGAAGATCTGGAAGAGCAATGCAATGGAGCATGGGGAAGTGCTTAACAGCGCCACTTTCAAGACCACTGTCTACAGCCTCATTCATAGGTAGGCTGTGCTGACAACAGTAGCACTCTGAATTGGCAGATGGTACTTTATTATGCACCAGGGATCAGTGCTAGACTAGGCAGCAAGGTATGCACGGTCACTGATGACTCGTTGCAGGGAGAAACTCTGTAGTGCTGTGCCTTCATTAAAATGGCAAAGTGCCTGAAGGAGGAGTTGGCAGGATGGGAGGAGATAAGAGAAATGGAATTGCAGAGGACTAAACTAAAAGAGGCAATAAAAGGGGCAACTGATATATATATAAGGAAAGTAAATAAAAATAAGAAGAAAATGAAATCTATATGGTTCTCCAAAGTGACTGCACAAATGAAGGCAAAAAACACAGCTTTCACAAAATGCAGAAGATCGCAAACAGAGGAACACAGAAAGAATACAGGATAAAGTTAAAAGAGACAAAGAGAGAAATAAGGATAGCAAAAGCATAGGCAGATGAAATGATGGCTAAAAATGTGAAGAGTGGAGACAAAACGTTTTTCAGGTATATTCAGGAGAAGAGGAAGATCAGAGGTGGAATTGCAAGATTCAAAAGTGCCAAGGATGGATTCATGGAAAGTGACATTGAAAAAGAAAAACTTTTAAACAAATACTTCTGTTCTGTATTCACTAAAGAAAATCCTGGAGAAGGACCATGCATGATCAACAAATATACAAATGGGAATGGAGTAGATATCACACTATTTACAGAAAATGATGTGTTTGAACAGCTTGAAAAACTGAAAATGGACAAGGCCATGGGGCTGGATGGGATCCATCCCAGGATACTAAAAGAGCTCACAGAGGTTCTGGCAAGGCCTTTAAAGGATGTTTTTAAAAGATTCTTGGAGACAGGAGAGGTTCCACAGGACTGGAGAAGAGCTGATATGGTACCTCTTCACAAAAGTGGTAATAGAGAAGTGACAAACTATAGGCCGGTAAGCCTTACCTCAGTGGCAGAAAAAGTAATGGAGGTGCTCTTGAAATAGAGAATAGTGGACTTTTTAGAAACCACTAGCTTGCATTATCGGAGGCAACATAAGGATCATGCAAGGATGATCATGCCAAATATATCTGATTGAGTCATTTAACTGGGTGACCAGAGAACTAGATCAAGGGCATGCGATGGATATGAGCTATCTAGATTTCAGCAAAGCCTTTGATACTGTTCATCATAGGAGGCTTATCAATAAACCGAGTAGCCTAGGGATGGGTCCCAAAATAGTGAACTGGATTAGAAATTGGTTGACTGACAGATGACAGAAGGTGGTGGTAAACGTAACTCACCCGGAAGAGAGGAAGATGAGTAGTGGTGTGCCCCATGGATCGTTCCCTGGAACCTGTAATATTCAATGTATTTGTGAGTGATAATGCTGAAGGCTTGACGGGAAAAGTCTACCTTCTTGCAGATGACATGAAAATTTGCAACAGAGTGCACTCCTCTAAAGGAGTGGACAACTTGAGGAAAGATCTACAAAAGCTGGAAGAATGGTTTAATGCTTGGCAGTAAAGATTTAATGTGAAGTGCAACATCAAGCACTTAGGATGCAGAAATCCAAGGGAATTGTATGCAACAGGGTGTGAGAGATTGGTATGCATAGACCAGAAGGACCTTGGTGTGATTGTTTCTGAGGATCTCAAGATGGCGAAACAATGCGACAAGGTGGTGGCCAAAGTTGGAAGGATGCTGGGTTGCATCCAGAAAGGAATAGCCAGCAGAAAGGAGGAGGTATTAATGCCCCTGTATAAGTCATTGTAAAGGCCTTACTTGGAATACTGTGTTCAGTTTTGGAGACCATATCTCACAAAGGATATAAAAAGACTTGAAACAGTGCAGAGGAAGATGACCAAAATGATTTGGAGCCTGCGCCAGAAGACATATGAGAAGAAACTTGAAGACCTAAATATGTATACCTTAGAGGAGAGGAGGGACAGGGGAGATATGCTACAGACCTTTAAATACTTAAAGGGTATTAATGAACAAACAAACTTTTTTCAAAGACGGGGAAGCTGTAAAACTAGAGGACACAAAATGAAACTGTGAGGAGGTAAAGCGTAGTTACTCACCTGTAACAGATGTTCTCCGGGGACAGCAGGAATCAGTCCTCACATATGGGTGATGTTGGCGCCGACGAAGCCCTTGTGGAAGCATCTCCTCAGCTTTCAAAGAAAGCCTTTGGGAGATGCTACCACGAATGCGTGATCCCCATCCCACCCAAGGGTGCCATCTTCTTCGGTCAGATGACATAGCTAAAGGACAACAAAAAAATAAGATGGTAAAGAGCAACTCCAAGGGGAGAAGGGAGGGTTGTGAGGACTTATTCCTGTTGTCCCCGGAGAACACCTGTTACAGGTGAGAAACTACACTTTCTCTGGGAACAAGCAGGAAGTCAGTCCTCACATATGGGACTCCCCAGCTACAGGCTACCGAAAGCCCACAGAGAAAAATCACGGTCACCCTCAAGGGGAGTTGTGAGCAGCAGCAATTGAGTCCACGGATACAGACTACAGTAGGATCCGTGTCTCCGAGGGAAACCAGCACTCTGGTAGCCTGAACACAGAAGGATCGGAGGGTAGGAGTTGCCTAGACCCAGAAAAGATTACGGAGCACAGCCTGGCTGAAGGCAATGTCCTCTCGGGATTCCTTTTCCAAACAGTAATGGGCTGCGAAGGTATGAACTGAAGATAAGGTGATGGCCCGGCAAATGTCCAGCATCAGGAAGGAGCGCAGGTTTGCCACAGAAGCCACCATGGCCCTGACATGGTGCGCCATGACCCGGTCTTCCAGCGGAAGCCCCACCTGTTTGTAGGTGAGAGCGATATAGTCTGCCACCCAGGTAAACAGAGTATGTTTGGTCACCGCCTCCCCCAGGCTACTGGGGTCATATGAGGCAAACAGCTGAGAAGCTTTACAGTGGCCCTGGATATACTGAATGTAGACGGACAGGGCCCTCTTACAGTCCAAGGTGTGGAGGACAGTCTCCGCCCTACTGGTGTGAGGTCTTGGGAAGAAGGTGGGTAGCACCACCTCCTGATTAAGGTGGAAGGGCGACACCACCTTCAAAAGGAATTTAGGGTGTGTGTGGAACACCACCCTGTTCTTGTAGAACCTGATATGCGGCGCTTCTGCCACCAGGGCTTGGACCCTGCGAGCAGAGATGAGCGCAACCAGAAACACCACCTTCAATGAGAGGTATCACAGGTGGCAGGTAGCCAAGGGCTCAAAAGGCAGGCGAGTGAGCTGCGCCAATATGACATTAAGGTCCCACTTGGTTGCTGGAAGGCGAACCAGGGGTTTCAATAACAGAAGTCCTCTCAGGAAGTGGGTTACCAGCGGCTGGACCGAGAGGGTTTTACCATCCATCAGGTGGTGGTGCACTCTGATAGAGTTTGATTTAAGCCCGGATTGCGAGAGATGGAGATGGTACTGCAGTTCCAGCTGCACCGGGCAGGAAAATGGGTCAGTCCCATGCTCTGTACACCAAATTGAGAATCTGCGCCATTTGAAGGCATACACTTTCCTAGTGGAAGCCTTGCGAGAGGCTAACAGGATCTCTTCCACGTCACCCGAGAGATTGAAAGGGGCCAGGATCACCCTTTCAGCCGCCACACTGTCAGTGACAGGGTTCTCAGATTGGGGTGCAAGAGAGAGCCCCCTTTTGGGACAGGAGCCCCGGAGAGTTCCCCGATGGGATGGGAATTTCCACTGATAGGAGTAGCGAAAACCATGGCTGTCTGGGCCATCGAGAGGCTATCAGGATGAGGAAGGCCTGGTCGCGGAGGGTCCTGAATAATGTTTTGGCAATTAGTGGTGTGGGAGGGAAATTATACATGAGTCCTTCTGACCACAAGATGAGAAATGTGTCTGCCGCCACCCTGGAAGGGTGGGCTTGCCTGGAGCAGAAGCGGGGCAACTGGTAGTTGTCTGGACTGACGAACAGATCTATTCAGGGTTCCTCCCAGAGCTGAAAGAACTGATTGGCCACTCTGGGATCCAGCTGCCACTCATGCGGCTGGAGAACCCTGCTCAATCTGTTGGCCAGTAAGTTGTCCTGGCCTGGCAGATACACTGCATGCAGGAGCATGCCCTGCTGGACTGCATAGGAGCAGAGGGCTATCGCTTCGTGGCAGAGGGCACGAGACCCCCTTCCCCCCTCCTGCTTGTTCACATAGAACATCGCCACCTGGTTGTCCATTAGGATCAACACTGGTTTGCGCCATAGGAGATGGCAAAAGGCTCGGAGGGCTAAGGATATCGCTCGAAACTCCATGAGGTTGATCTGATGGTTGCTCTCATCCTGTGACCAGGTGCCCTAGTGTGGAGTTCCTCACAGTGGGCTCTCCAGCCTACTGAGAGGCGCCCGTAGTGAGAATCCTTACTGGGCTTGGGGTTTGGAAGGGCATCCCTGCCTCAGGGTATTGGGGAATTTGGCACCAGGTCAGGGAGTTCACCAACTGGCGGGTCACTGAGACTCTGTCCCGAAGATGGCCTGTGGCCTGCCTCCACTGGTCCCAAAGACACCCACTATGCAGCCCTCATGTGAAGGCGGGAATCTCAGGTGACATGGACCATGGAGGCCATGTGCCTGAGTAGGCGCAGCAGGAGCCGAGTGGACACCGAAAGACAGTGTTATATGTCTAGGGCTAGTGCTCTGAGATGGTCGATTCGGTCCCTAGGAAGGAAGGCCTTTGCCTGGAGGGTGTCCAGTCTTGTCCCTATGAACTCCAGACACTGTGTTGGGAGGAAGTGGGATTTGGGGTAGTTTATTACAAACCCCAAGTTCTCCAGGACCTGGATGGTACATGTGGTTACCTGCTGCACTTGAGACAATGCTTCCTGTTATGAGCCAATCATCCAGGTGGAGGAAGGTGGCCATGACTACCAGGCACTTTGTGAAGACCCTTGGGATGGAGGCCAAGCTGAAAGCTAGTATGGATGGGGCAGGAGGGGGGTGAGGACATTCCCTGCAGCCCGACCCTGACTTTAGGAGGCCAGATCGGGGGTCGGGCTGTAGGGAAATCACTGCTGGAGCCGGTGGCTGGGATCATTGCTCTTCAATGGAGCCACGGTGCCATTGAAGAGCCCTGACTGAGTTAGCCGGGGAAGGCCTGTACGTGCAGGCTGGACAGAATTGGGATCCCGGCCTGCACGTGCAAGCCTGCTTGTGAATCTGATCCCATGGGGCTAGATGTGCTCTGTGGGATCAGAATCGTGACTCCCTCTGTGCGTCCGGTTCCAGACAGACGCACGCACAGAAGGCCCAGACGTGTGGGGTGGAATCAGGCCTTCTGTGCACAAAACATGAATAGATTAAACAAAACAAAAACATGTCATTAAATCAGAAAAAATTCATTTGAAACTAGCACAAAGTGAATTTCTTTTAGCCACGTATGCCCCCCTGACTGTATGGGCCCAATATTTGAAGGGCATTTACACGGTTTACAGCCCAGTAAACCATGTAAATGTCCTAAATTAGGATATTGAATGGCACTTCAAAGCCCGCTCTCCAGTTAGCATTCTGGGGGGGAGACTGCTGCTAACCGGGTAGCAGTAATATTGCACCTCTACCCGGTTAGCGATCTGCGGCTAAAACTAGGCCAGCTTTTGACTCACCCAGTTTTAGCAATGGATGCTAAACAGGTAGCAGTGCAATATCGCCACTACTCAGTTAGCCTCGGCAGCTCCGGGGCATGTGTGGCGACACCGGATATTCAATGCGGCATTGAATATCTGGTGTTAGGGGTCGATGGGCAGGGCTATGTGCCATATCAGTGCATAGCCTGCCCAATACAATATTAGGCCCTATACGTACAGAAGGGAGAACGGCAGCGCAGAAGGAGCAGTCCTTTGCCTATATATGTGAAGGCACACATTTGTGACTGCAATGGTAAAGAAATATGTAGCTATGAGGTTTTTGACCCTTTTTGTGGGGAGAAGAGGAACACTACATGGTTACACCAGCTCAGAAACAGGTGGGGTTCACAAGGGTATAGAGATTTGTGGGACATATGGCTGTAATTAGTCAAAACGTGGGTTTTGGTGGCATCAGTCCACATGCATAGGGCATCTTGGAGTTGTTGGCTATCATCGGGGTTCAGCAGCACTAACAGCATTAGTGTCGCCGAGTATCCTGGTCACCACAATTAATGCACTTAGCAGGTCTGGTAACCATGTTAATCGCTTTCAATATCAGGTCCAAAGCTACAATAATACTGCATATAATTCTGATCCCACTGTTCTAGGTACTAATCGTCCTACTTGCCTGCATTGGTTGATTCCACACTCCCTGTTTGGATAATCATTATCCCAGTCGGTATTTCCTGGGGGGTTTGAGGAGCCAGGGGATCGGGGTCCAACACTATTCTGAAACTCCGAAGGAATATGTGAAAACTCCTGCAAAGAGAAGAGCAGATAAGAGTAATTTCATAAGAACATAAGATATGCCATACTGGGTCAGACCAAGGTCCATCAAGCCCAGCATCCTGTTTCCAACAGTGGCCAATCTAGGTCATACGTACCTAGCAGTTTCCCCAAAAGACACAGGTTCCGCAATGCTTGTACTGGGTCAAGCATTGATATCCTGGGTCCCTTCTTAATAATGGTTTATGGACCTTTCCTCCAGGAACTTGTCCAAACCTTTTTTTTATTTAAACTCAGCTCCACTAATTTCCACTATGTGTATTCCAGAACGATGCACAGCAGCAGTATGTATGTATCAGTGTTGCAGCTTCTTCAGATCACCTAATGCATTTTGTTTTGGTTATGAGCACAGAAGCTTCTGACTTGTTTGGGCACAAAGTACAGTACTGGCAATATTTAGGTGCCAAATTTTGTGTTCTTCTGGTTAGCAACATCTGAAATGTTAATTCTTGGCAATTTATGTTTCATGATTACAAACCCATCTCACGATATACTGAAGTACTCTTATGCTGAACTCATATCAGCTTTGAACCCTTATAGCTACCTGCAGCTGTCCATCACCACAATTAGCTCAGCGCTCATGTGGAAGAAGAGCCCAGGTCATGAACTTCTGTGCATCCATCCAATGCTGACTCTGTTCCTGCCTTTACTCTCACAGGCAAAAATGCAATGTAATATCTGCCGTTGAGTCAATGTTGACTCCTGGTGACCCAGCAGCCCCTATGTTTTCTTGGCAAGGTATGACCAGAAGTAGCTTGCTAGGTCTTTCTTCCGAGGTAATTGAGGGTAAAGTGACTTGTCCAAGGACACAAGGGAATCAAACCCTGATCTCTTGGTTACCAGGCCGTGGTGAAGAAAAGGGCATGTGCTGCCCTCTCCCATCCCCATCCCTCAATCTATGCTGCCTTTCCCATTTTCCTCATGGCTCCAGAAAATCCTTCTCAGTTTTGTACAACCCCCCATACTGATCCTCCTCACCCTTCTTTCCCAGCCTCACATGCTGATACCTCTCCTCTCTCACAAATGCACTTCCCATGTCACTCCCTGTCTCCTTTGTGTCACAAAAGATTTGCCATACAGGGGTTGAACAAACGTCCACTGAGCCCAGTATCCTGTTTCCAAAAGTGGCCAATCCAGGTCACAAGTATCTGGCAGGATCCCAAAAGGTAGACGATTCCATGCTACTTATTCCAAGGATAAAAAGTGGATTTCCTCGGTCCATTTTAATAAGGGTTTATGGCCTTTTCTTCCAGTAACTTGTCCAAATATTTTTTAAATGCAGAACAGCTTTTACTACATCCTTCGGCAATGAGTTTACGTACTAAGTGAAAAAAATTAATTTCTCAGATTAGTCTTAAGTGTACTACTTAGTAGATTTACGATATGTCCCTAGTCTTTATACTTTTTGAAGGAGTAAACAACCAATTCATGTTTTCTTGTTCCACTCTACTCATTTTTATTTTTTATTTATGCAAATTCTAAAAATAACACAAGGATAAACTCACTTGCACAAGAAATAGAATATGCCACAGATAACATGACAAACGTAAATATATCATTAACAGAAGCTAATAAAACACAATGACAATCCCTTCCTAGCCCACGTATATGGGACCCAAGAATAATAAGAAATAATATTGTTTGATACTCTTATAGGAAAACGTAGAAACAATTCGAAGCCCTTATTACAAACTACGGAGTAGAAACACTACCAATCCTCACACCACTGGACCCATAGGCATTCAAAAAGGAAATTAACCGAGAAGGAAAAAGAAAACTATAGGAAACACCTTCCAACTTCACAAGGCACTTGAGGGATACTTGAGAAAAAACATCCTGCATACTTGTAAAACCCTCGGCCACAGGATCAGGAATTCCCTCTTGCGGGGTTGGGTTTCCCTAGCTAGGTCGGGGAAAATGCAAACCTGGCAGCCTTTAAAAAACAAATTTCTCCTCCTGAAAAGCATCTTAAGCAGCCACTGCCGATCTGACACCAAGGCCAGCATCAGAGCAGTTATATCCGCAGGCTGAGGACCTGAAATCTCAGCACCACTGGAGACTTTCCAACCTTTAGGAAGATAATATATCTTTACTAATGGTGGACATGACTCAGGGGGAAACCCCGATATTTCCAACAAATATAATTTCAACATCTCCTTAGTGGAAATACCAGGCATCCTAGGAAAATTCAACAGACACAAATTAGCCAGTCTAGAATGGTTATCCAGTTCTTCCAAGCAATCTTTAAATTATTGGAATAGTTTACAAAGGCATCTGAATGAGTTTCCAAGCAATCAGTCTGAAGGGACAAATCAGCCAATGATGTTTTAAAGGGCTCGGTCATTTCAGTCATTCTTAACACATTTTGTTGAACTTGTACCTGAAGATGTTGAACCTGTGAAGTAGTAGTTTCACCCAACTGTTTAACAGCAGTCAAAACTGCTTCTAAAGTAAACTGCTCTGGACACTGTAAAGTGAAAGAAAATGCCAAAGCGTCCTGCACTGTGGCTGTCAGAACCGTGGAATCCACGGGAAGCAAATAGGTTCCCTTCCCTGAGTGGTGTCCCAGGCAGCAGCTGACCCCGCGGGGTTACACCAACTCCCACATCCTTTCCGGGCGGCATTCCCAGTGAAGAGGAGGGAGCAACAACCCCAACCACCTCCAAACGTTCTGGGCATGCACTGGGGGAAACCTGCTTCAGGGGCCTCCATAGTTCAGGAGGTGTACGATCGCTGCCTGAAAGAGATGCTGAGCCGCTCAGCTCCAGTGGACTCACAGCCGGGCTTCCCGCCTCCAAACTCAGCAGCTGCCACTCTCAATGCAAAACAAAAGCATAAGCAGACCGGAGGAGGTAAGAGTAGAGGAAGAAGGCTGGGCAGCCTGGGGAAACTTGCGCTGCTTAACTTTCCTCTTCTTTCCCATTAGGCACAAGCGTTAAAGCAACACTCTCTGTCTGCCACCATCTTGGATACTTTTCAGGCCTGCTGTCCACTCATTTTATAGACCTCTATCATATCTTCCCTCAGCTGTCTCTTTTTCATGCTGAAGATCCCTCACATTTTAAGCGTTTCCTCACAGGGGTATTCTTCCATCTCCTTTAGCATTTTGGATTGTCCCTCTCTGTACCTTTTCACAGTACTCAAAGTGTAGTTGCACCATGGCACAATACAGAGACATAATAATATCTGGGGCTTTGTTTGAGGGGGGTACTCGGTGGTATTGAGTACCGCCACCTTTTTCATTGCCTGATTCAATTGACCCATGGCTCTCCTCTGTTAATGAAAGAGCCCTGCATATGAGTACCAGCACCTTTGTTCCCAGGAAAAATGCACTGATAATATCCTTTGTTTTATTCTCCATTCCTTTCCTTATAATTCCCAGCATTTTATATGCTATTTTGGCTGTCGATGCACACTGAGCAAAGGGTTTCAACAAATCCACAATGATGCCTAGATCCTTTTGCTGGGTGGTGGTTCCTAATGTGGAACCTACTCCCCTGATTCCCAAGACTTTGCTCAAGGTTCAGTCGGACTGGGCCTTGGTAATTCTCATTGCTCCTCGGTGGCCCTCTGCTCCTGCAGCTGTCCCAAACGGTGCTGATACCCTTGGACCAGGCCCCGGACTTGCTCTCACAGAAGGATGGGACCTTTCTCCATCCCAATCTCCAGTCCCTTGCCATGGTAGCATGGATGCTGAACGGCTAACCCCAGTGCACATCCACCTCTCCAGGGACTTGGAGGATGCCCTACTGGCATCACGAAAGGACTCAACATGGCACACATATGCCTTCAAATGGCATAAATTCTCAGTCTAGTGTGCAGACAAAAATCTCAATCCTTTCTCCCTCTCATTGCTGGACATCCTGCAATACCATCTGCACCTTTCCTGGACTGGTCTAAAGTTCAACTCAGTCAGGGTGCACCTTAGTGCCCTGGCGGCACATCACTACCTCTTTGACGGCCATCCTGTCTCTGTGCAACCCACTTATGGGCTGTTTTATGAGGGGGCTTCTCATGGGCCCCTATCTTCCCTCCGACAGTGGCATGGGACCTGAACACTTCCCCTTTTCAGCCTCTGGCTACATATCATCTCAAGTTCTTGTCATAGAAAGTAGTGTTCCTGGTAGCACTAACTTCAGCCAGGAGGGTTAGTGAGCTGCAGGCGTTGGTGGCCCATGCCCCTTACATCAGGTTCCACAAGAACAGGGTCATTCTTTGGACTCACCCGAAATTCCTGTCTAAGGTGGCGTCCACTTTTCACATGAACCAGGAGGTGGTTCTTCCCATCTTCTTCCCCACGCCTCACGCTTCCCAAGCAGAGGCCTCGCTACACACTCTGGATTCAAGAGGGCACTGGCCTTCTACCTCCAGAGGACACAGGCTCATTGTCTTCTGACTCTTTATTCGATGCATGGCTGACTCCACCACCATGGAGTTGTGAGGGAGCTGTGTCTTCTGAAAGCTGGGGCTCTTGCCAACTCAATACTGGGAATTGAGTTGCTGGCTAACTATTGGCACTGTCAATGGGCTCTCCCACATTCTGAAGAGCAAGTGCTCCAGGATGGGGGAATTGGCACCCTCAGTGCCTCCCTCAGAGGGGCCTCATATTGGGAGATCTCCAAGTTCTTAGCAAGAGGCTCGTCCTCCAGCTCCACCATGAAGGCCAGGGACTTCGACATCCCCCAGACAAACTCAAAGAATATATATATATATATATATAAGATATGCCATACTGGGTCAGACCCAGGGCCGGATTTACCTTGAGTGAGGCCTTACGCCAACAAAAATTGTGGGCCCCCAGCAGGGGCGGCCCAAGGGGGGTGCGGGGCCTCATTTGCATAAGGGGCCTCATTTGCATAAATATTTGCATAATGTTACCATATACTAACTTTTAGTAAACGTGCCTCTTAATGAGTGTATGGATAAAGAAAGACTAAAAGATTTCTACATTACTATAATCCAGTGCCAACTGCCAGACACATTAGGAACTACTACAAACACTGCCCATTTAGAACCCATAGTAAACCCGCTGTATCCTAACAGCACTACCAGGACTCACAAAGCACCATACTCTACCAATCAAAAGGCAACACTGCAAATATTAAACCAGTACATTTCAGAGAACAACAATACATGACCTACTGGGGAAAGAGAACAAGTGGCAATGTCAAATAGGAATTATATAAACAGAACACCTCAGCTCAGTTACACATGCAGAACATAGACCATCACCAAACAAGTAATCACAATTTAGAAACAGGAAGACAATAATTAAACTGGGAATCCCAAAAGCCAAACTTGGAATGTACAACACTGTAGAAATAAAACTATACATTAATTTGCTCTTGTACTAAACAAAGCGCAGACGTTAATGATGCACATTTACCAGAGCTGACATATTCCAATTAATAAATTCAAAATAAAGAGATATTTTTCTACCTTTTGTGCATTTTTTTCAGCTGCAATTGCTCCAGCCACTTTCTTCTGGTTTCTTCGTGTCTTCTGCTAACTCTCCATCGTCTGCTGTCCATTTGTCCTTTCTTCTCTCTTCTAGATTTTTTTTCCATTCTCTCTCTACATCTGCTTTAACATACTAATCTTTCTCCTTTTGCTCTTTCCTCATTCCTATTTCATCCACTCAAATTTTACCCCTCCATCCTCAATCCCCACTTACTCTCCCAATACCCGGCCAATTGTAGATTTTTTATCCCTCCCACACAAAATATTTTTCCCTTCTCCATTTTACTCTTCCAGCCCCATCCCATTCTAATCCTCCCCCAACATCAGCTCCCTTCTAGTTCCAGCCTCACCCAGCATCCATTCCCTTCTAGTCCCTGCATCAGCCCATTTCCAGTCCTAGCCATCCATCAGCCCATTTCCAGTCCTAGCAACCCCCCAACCCAATACCAGTCCTAGCCCCCCATCAACCCACTTACAGTCCTTAACCCATCACCCCATTTTCAGTTTAAGCCCCCCCTATAACCCATTACCAGTCCTAACCCCCCATCAGCCCACTTCCAGTCCTAACCCCATCAACCCATTTCCAGTCAGCCCCCCATAGCCCATTGCCAGTCCTACCCCCCCATCAGCCCACAGCCCATTACCAGTCCTAACCCCATCATCCCATCTCCAGTTTTAACCCCCCAGCCCATTTCCAGTCCTAGCCCCCCCATAGCCCATTACCAGACAGCCCCCATCAGCCCACAGCCCATAACCAGTCTTAACCCCCCCAAAGCCCATTACCAGTTCTAAACCCCCCCCAACAGCCCATTACCAGTCCTAACCCCATCAGCCCACCTCCAGTCTTAACCCCCAGCCCATTTCCAGTCCTAGCCCCCCCATAGCCCATTACCAGACAGCCCCCATCAGCCCACAGCCCATTACCAGTCTTAACCCCCCCCTTAGCCCATTACCTGTTCTAAACCCCCCCCCAACAGCCCATTACCAGTCCTAACCCCATCAGCCCACCTCCAGTCTTAACCCCCAGCCCATTTTCAGTCCTATCCCCCCCATAGCCCATTACCAGACAGCCCCCATAAGCCCACAGCCCATTACCAGTCTTTACCCCCCCCCAAAGCCCATTGCCAGTTCTAAGCCCCCCCAACAGCCCACAGTCCATTACCAGTCCTAACCCCATCAGCCCACCTCTAGCCTTAACCCCCCCAGCCCATTTCCAGCCCCAGCCCCCCCAATAGCCCATTACCAGTCCTACCCCCCCATAGCCCATTACCAGCCCTACCCCCCAGCCCATTTCCAGCCCCAGCCCCCCGACTAGCCCATTAGCAGTGCTACCCCGCCATGAGCCCATTAACCGCCCTACCCCCCCAGCCCATTTCCAGCCCCAGCCCCCCCAAAAGCCCATTACCAGTCCTACCCCCCCCATACCCCATTACCAGTCCTACCCCCCCCCCCCCAGTCGGCCTAAAGTCAAATTTAATTTAAAAAAAAAACTGGTGGCTGCCGCCGCGGGGCCCCCTCTGCTGCCGCGGCAGCACCGATTGACCCGCGGGGGCCCCGTCTACAAGCTGAAGCCGTCGGGTCGGGTCGGGTCGTTCCTCCCTCCCTCCGTCCGTGCAGGCTGCAGGCTGTGAGAGACGCGAAAGGAGAGTGTCTCCTCGCGTCTCTGTAAAGCCCGCAGGGGCTGATGGGAAATTTCCCATCAGCCCCTGCGGGCTTAACAGAGACGCGAGGAGACGCTCTCTCTTCGCGTCTCTCACAGCCTGCAGCCTGCACGGAGGGAGGGAGGGAGGAATGACCCGACCCGACCCGACGGCTTCAGCTTGTAGACGGGGCCCCCGCGGGTCAATCGGTGCTGCCGCGGCAGCAGAGGGGGCCCCGCGGCGGCAGCCACCAGGGTTTTTTTTTAAATTGTATTTTAAAAAAATTTACTTCTTCTTTTTTTGTGGGCCCCTGCCGGCTGTGGGCCCTACGCCATGGCGTACATGGCGTATAGGTAAATCCGGCCCTGGTCAGACCAAGGTCCATCAAGCCCAGTATCCTGTTTCCAACAGTGGCCAATCTAGGTCATAAGTACCTAGCAGTTTACCCAAAAGACACAGGTTCCACAGGTCTTCAATGGAAAGCTTTATGGGAAAAAGCTGAAAACTCTTTTAGGTACAGAGTTATTAACATTGAGGACTAAAAGAAGAAGACTGACCGATCTGGAGAATTAGCCCAGTCCGGAAGGGAAGAGGGGGTATGGAAAAAAGCTCCTATTCCCAAGGAGAACAGAAGTGTACTCAGAAATACAGAAGATGTACACTGTCATTCCTAGCTGGTAAGAGATAGGAAGACAATGAAGTTTGATACTTCATGGATAGGGAGATCTATAACAAAAATAGAAGCTGTTGACGTCACAGCAGTAATTGTGTGTATAACCGCTCCCACTTACTGAGCCATATGAGAATAGGCAAGTTGACTGTCTGGACCCATTAAGAAGGTAAAAGCTTTATAGCACAGACAGTTAGGGAGATAGTAGGTAATACATAGCGTCCTATGGACATCT
Source organism: Ichthyophis bannanicus (assembly GCA_033557465.1). Lineage (NCBI taxonomy): Eukaryota > Metazoa > Chordata > Amphibia > Gymnophiona > Ichthyophiidae > Ichthyophis > Ichthyophis bannanicus. The sequence continues at coordinate 21,542,926 of CM066049.1, read as the reverse complement.
CCCAATGGGCACATATATATATGGAGAGACATACATGTCTATATATATGTGCATATATGTCTAGATATGTGATATATATATAGATATATAGATATATATAGATGGGCATGACTTATGCCCACACAGCTTACAGAAATATGTATGTATAGGACATATACAGACATGAATATAAGTCTGAAGATACATGCCTGCAGCTGAACCCCATAAGAACATTCACATGGGGAATGTGATGGGAAAAGATTCATCTAATAATAAGGGGTTGAAAACCACCTGAAGATAAATAGAGAATCTATTTCCGTGGTGCAGGAATGTATTTCAGTGGAATAACCAGTATGGTTGCATGAATAACAGAGGATAATAGCAGTCTGGTAAGAGCACGTCAGGAGTACTTGAGGACTCTGACACGTCCAAAGGACCAGCAACGCATAGACTAAGACACCAGGATGACTCAGTCAAGGGACTCAGGGGTATCATGTACAGTAAAAGAGTATGCGTTGTCCAAGTGGAGCAGAAAAGATAATGCCAAGCTGTAAGGAAAAAAGGGTTAGATTCCTGCCAGATTGGGAACCCCTTGGACATTCACGCAGAAAAAGCTTGTCTTCTGTATCACAACAGGAGACAAGAGGGTATAAAGAATCTATATAGCCATGGAATGACTATATAAGCTTTTACTATTCTATGGAAAACCCTCAGAGACAAAGTTCAATGCTCTACAGCAAGGGCCCATAGTAGAAAGCTTCTCTGAAGATTGCAGAGAGCATTGTGCAGGTAGAATTATGAGAAAAAACTGACAGCAGTCAGATGTGTTGCCACATCCTAGGTAAGGATATAGCTAAAAGAGGATAACCTGCAGTGAATAGTATCATGCAAGATAGCTGAAAGTAGCTTGCGAGAAGCATTAAAGTAAGCACTGGAACTTCTGCATGCACAGTAACTGAACAAAAGAACAGAAGGGATTCTCCTGTATGAAAAACAGAGAGAAAACAGACAAAGGGAGCGGAGATATTCCCGTCGCTGTCTGATGAGTTGTTCAGAGCATGCATTGAAGGATAGTAGAAAATCTACACTGGAAAGAAGAGAAGTGTTTCAGTATGGTACCAACTCGAGCAGGGAAAACCCTGGAAGAGAAGGGTTTGGAAGGTGACGTACCATAGGATAAGTCAACTAAAGGAAAAAATGTCCATGTGGGGACAGAACTATCATGGGATAATTGTAATCTCCTTTTATGATAAAAAGAAAGGGAGAAGTCTGTAACCCACGGACAAAATCCTAAGAGCTGAATATACTGAAAAGAAAAAACCAGTGCAGAGTTTGAAGAATAACTTCTGGTAAAAAGAAGTTAACTGTAGAATTGCAACATACAGGAACCTATGGTTTCTGGCTAAAATTAGCCTGCTTAGAGTCTGGAGACTTCAGACTAGGAGGAGCTGTCCCTTGTTTGGGTACATCCGGAGGATGGGCAGGAGAAGGGTGAAACTTTCTTTTCTTAGGAAAAGAAGGTTTGGTAGGACATTTCTTACGTCCTGGGGAAAAAGAAGGCTTAGGACGGTTTCCAGAACTAGGAAAGTCAGTGGAGCAATGAGCAACCTGACGTAAAGCCTCTTTATTGAAGAGATTTTCTCCAGTACAAGGAGAATTACCCAGTGTATGTTGTGCCCATCTGCTCAAGTCTGAAGCTTGCAGCCAGGCTGTACGACGTGCTCCAATGGCAATAGCAGAGGATCTGCTGACAGACTCAAAAGAGTCTAGAGAAGCACGAGAAAGGAACTAAGAGATATTCCTGCTATGGTTAAGAAGCAAGGAATAGTCAGAGGCCTTAGGTTCTGACAAAAAAGGAGACAAGAGAGATAATTTCTCTGTGACCTCCTGAAGTGTCAGACTCATATAGAAAATATATGAAATAATTCTTGAAGCCAGCATAGAAGTTTGGAAGGTTTGACGTCCAAAGGCATCAAGTGCTTTAGATGCACGACCTGGCGGATAAGAACAATGGTTCTTTTTAGTTCTTACCTTTCTCAATGCTGATTCCACTACCATGGAAGTTGGTTTTTCTGAAACCCTGGAGAGGGAGGTACCTGATACAGAATGTCCATGGCTGTAGAAGGCAAGGGAACCCTCATAGGTGATTCCCATATCCTCAGAAGAAGATCCTGTAAAGAATGATGTAAAGGAAGCATTATATTTTCCTTTTCTACAGGATCTTGGTCAAGAGAAAAACCAGGAATAGGAATGGCAAGAAAGGTTGCCATGTCAAGGAGAAACTCCTGAAAAGAAGGATTTCCAATAGGAACTAATCCTGGGCAAGCTGAGGTTGAAGGAGCAGCTTGAGCACCAGAAGAGATACTGGACTGGTGCAGAAAAAGAATCCTGCTCGATGGACAGTGATCCTGAGAGTTCTGATTTGAAGCAGTTAGTACTGCATCGTGAGTGCCTGGTATAGATTCCAAACTAGGCATAGAAAGGATCGATGGCATCGATGGAACTGCAGGAATCGACCCCGACACCGGTATCGGTATCGGGGACAATAATGTCATCGAAGCAGTATTCGGGGGCTGCTGAAGCGGTACCGAGGTAAGCCAAGAGCCTTGATGAACATCCTCGGTACTGCGAAGCCGGAAACGATATGGATCGGTTCCGAAGCGCGTCGGTATCAAATCCCCTAGACTGGATATCGATTCCAGACTCGGCATCGAAGCGAGCGAGTCCATCGATACATGTCTAGAAAGTACCGACGTTGTTTGTGGTATCGGCGATGCCGATACAGGAAGGTTAATCGGAGTCGCGTCGATCGGTACCGAAGGTACCGAGGACGTCCGAAGACAATGCCCGGTGAAGAGAAGAACACTCGACACCGGCGCCGATGTCGGGGTATCGGTACCGGTCGAAGCCGATACCAACCCCGAGCATGGCGAAGGTACAGGACAGTCAATCTGGGTCATATCGATCGGCCCCGAAGGTACCGAGCATACCAGATGACGATCCCAGGTGAAGAGTGGAGCACTCGACACCGATGCCGGGGTATCGGTACCGCTCGAAGCCGGTACCAACCCCGAGCATGGCTGGGATATAGGAAAGTCAATTTGAGTCGTATCGCTCGGACCCGAAGGTAGCGAGGATGCTCGATGACGATCCCTGGTGAAGAGTGCAGCACTTGACACCGATGCCGGGTTATCGGTACCGCTCGAAGCGGAAGCCACCCCCTGGCACGGCTCAGGTATGTTCTGTGAGGGGTGAGCCCCAGGAACAACCTGAAACCCCGTAAAGGCTTTGGAGCCCGAAGACTCCCGCCTAGATTTTATTGCCAATGAGGTCTTGAGGGTAAGGCCGGAGCTGTCATCATGCTGGGCATGAGACTTATCCTTCAAGAATTGGCTAGTCTTAACAGACTGTTTGTGGGTTACCTGATCCTGGAGAGAAGAATAAACCGGTGTCCTCACCTCAGGAGGAAAAACGACATCGAGGGAAACTCGAAAAAGGGAAGGTCTTCTCCCAATAAAATAGCCTGAGGTATCAGGGGAAAAAGGGTCAGGACCCAAACAGGTTAGACACCAAGCATTGGAGTCTAAAAAGAAAACTAATTTTCCACAGTGAAGGCACTTCTTAGGAGAAGAAGGCTCCATGTTGGAAAAGGCCTGGTAGGCCCAAAAAAGTTAAACAAAAAACTGAGGAGAAATATTTCTCTAAGTTTGAAAAAGAAAATAATAAAGCACCGGCGGTACCGGTGTTGGTGGGAAAACAGCCGCGACCACAAGAAAATAAGAAAAATAAGGATTTTTAAAGGAAAATATTTCTGCGGTGACAGGAGGACGTCCTGTTGGCTCCGCGGAAAAACGAAAACTGAGGAGAGGCAGTGGGAAAGGCGGGAAGTCACCGCGCAGGCGCGAGGGATGCTCCCAAAAGCTTTCTGATTGGATGCTGGGGAGCATTCCCGTGCAGGCTCCGTCGGTACCGACGTACCCATATGTGAAGACTCATTCCTGCTTGTTCCTGGAGATCAGCTTTTACTACATCCTCTGGTAACAAATTCCAGAGTTTGATTACACGTTGAGTGAAAATATATTTTCTCTTATTAGTCTTAAATAGTTTACCCTGTAGCTTCATTGCATGTCCCCTAGCCTTTCTATATTCTGATGGCATAAACCAATCGATATACGTTTACCCATTCCACTCCATGAGGTCCTTCGGAAGGGACCTCCGGTGTTCCTGAGGGGAGACAGCTCAGAGGGGACATCCCTGTGTAACAAGGTGTTGGACGATTCATCATCAGTTTCCCAGCCTGACTCAGAGCTGGACAAAAGCTTGAGACCCAGACAGTCATCAGAGCGATGAGATGCCGGCGCTGATGGTGGCTGACACACCGACCCCAAGATGTTTGGGGGCGAGTCGTGCCTGAAACAAAAGGCCGACCGAGGCAGCTCTGAGCAATCAAATTGTTCCACGACCGGATGGACATCCCCCGGGGAAGTCCTCGCAGTGGAGGGTCCCATTCTTGGCACTAGTGACCCGAAGGCTCCAGACACAGCTGCCATCCTGGTTTTGATGCCAGTAGACTCCACAGCGACTAGTTTGAGACTCAAAGGCATCAAGCCCAAAGTCTGCTCCCTCGAAGGGGAATCACCATTGGTGATCGCATCGGAGGACCAAGCCCGATCCTCCATTGCGGTGGGAGTCTACTCCCGCCGGGGCAGCTTTGAAGGCTGCTCCTGGCTATCACCCTTGGTGTCGGGTCGAGGACTCCAAGGCCAGGTTCCGGAGATCTTACCCCGCAGCTTCAGGATCAGACTTTGACTTTGATGTCTTGGACCTGTGGGGGAGGTCCTCTGAGGATGACCCCCAGTCCAAGGCTCTGCGACCTCGGGGCTTGAATCTAGTATATGCACGCAATGCCGAGACATCAGAAGCAGTCTCTGAGGGCTGTGATTCCAGATGATGCCGGCACCGCAGCAGAGGCCTTGAAGTCAAAAAGTTTCCCCCGCAGCTTTTCACGATTCCTCCGGCACTTACTCAACATCTGCAGGTAGAGCGGGCAAATGGAGTTGTTGTGATCCGCACAGAGACACTTGATACAGCAACACTGGAGGTCTGTTATGGACATGGTACTGTGGCATATGCCACATTGCTTAAATTCACTGACTTAAGACATACTGTAGTGGTGAAGTTGGCAGCCGCGAGATCAAACTCAAATGTCTCAGTCAGGGAGGGTGCGAAAGAAAACCCACACACTGAAAAAGAAAAAGGATCCGAGAAAAACGCAACACCAAGGCGAGGGCGGACTCGGGCTGCGAGAAGGTGATCAGGAACCGACCGGCAAAAAGAGAAAAAACTCCAGGTAGAAGGATTAGAAAAATCAACTTTTACCGGGGATGACAGACAGGATGTCTGCAGGACTCTGGAAAAAAGACTGAGTAAGATGGCACACTTGGGTGGGAAGGTGACCACGCATGCGCGGTCTAACTTCCAAAGGTTTTCTTTGAAAGCTGGGGAGTGAGTCTGTGCGGACTCCGCTGATACCAACATCACCCATATGTAAGGATTGACTTCCTGCTTGTTCCCGGAGAATGGAAGTTATATTGATGGTGGATGATGGGAGACCAATTCACCACTACCAGAAGGAGGAGGTGGTAAGAAGGACTATTGTGGTTAAAGTTGTGCCCTCTCCAGCTGTGACTGGAAGCACTGTGGGCAGCCATAGTTTTAATGGAGAAACTGCTCTCTGTAAGGTTTGGCCAGCTTAACTTCGGATCTGGGAGTTAAAACCCAAGAGCCTGACCAAAGCTTAAAAGAACAAGCGGTTAAGATAGATATGCTGGAAGAAAACAGAAAGACCTTCAAAAAGGTATGGTGATGGTTGCGAAAGATTATGGTGGTCATTTTAGAAGCCCTATGCGTGATTACCATGAATGATAATACTTAATCAGTCATAGAAATCACTTGTATGTCCCTGGAGCCATTTTAGAAAGGCCCAAATTTATACAAGCTCGGCACAATCATATCCAGGTCATGCCTGGCATGGCAGAGGTGTGCTCAGGGCATTCCTACAAATATAAACATGTATGCCCAATTTTGGAACAGCACTGCACATCTGGAATCACTGGTGGACATGTCCAAGTCTATACCTGCTCCTGGCCATGAATAGGTACTAAAAAGTGCTCCTTTCAATATTCCAGTACTTGTCAATAGATGAGGAGAAAGCCCTCATATTCCTCCAATAGTTTTCTAAGACAGGAACTTGTTTAGGTCTTGGAGATCCAAGATAGGTCTGAAACCTCTTGGCACCCTTTGGAATGAGAAAATATGGAGAGTAGAAGCCCATCTTTTCTTGAGGAGGCTCTACTCTTTCTATGACACCCTGAGACAACAGGGTAGTCACCTCGTCTTTTAAGAGAGTGCTCTGAATAAGTTGGGTGGGATAATCCCCTGTGAAGCTGGTGGGGGGTAAGGTTTTGAAGTGCAGCAGATAACCCCTTTGGACAATCTGTAGTGTCCACTGCTCTGATGTTATGAGGTGCCACCTGTGGGCATAATGACAGAGTCTGTCTGCTATGTGGAGGGGCTGGGGACCCTCCAGAGGCAGATTGGCAATGCTCTCTAGGAAGGAATAAAAAACCAAGCAGAGTTTGTATCTGTGCAACTGGTTGAGGTTTAGCAGCCTTGGACTTCTTAAGCTGGCTAGAGCCCTGCTGCCTCTGCTGATGATGCTGAGAGGCAGCTGAAGGTGGGTAAGAAGGATAGTATCCCTTCTTATTAGAATAGAAAGATTTTTTGGGAAGAGCCTTCCTCTTGAATGGGTCAGCTGTTTTCTTAGAAAGATGTTTTAGGATGAGATTTATTTATTTATTTAGCTGCACTTATATACCACTTTTCACCGGGTCAAAGCGGTTTATAATAACAAGGGGAGATACATTAAATAGATCAGCTCACAAATAAGGGGGGGAACCATCACCAGGGGGCCGACATTTATGATCCTGACATGGTAGGAATCAATACTTATCGTTGACTATTCGCAGGTCTGGTTTTACATTCAGATTCTGTGACCACCAAGGATAGGGCATTAGTGGGTGGTGTCCAGTTCCGATCCTAGGTGCTCCCGAAATAGAATGGTTTTTAACTGTTTTCTGAGATCATCCATCTCAATCTCTCCTGCTTTTTCCTTCCATTCTTTTCCTAAAAGGTTTTCTCCATACATGGGATATTGACCAGTTAATCCTAAACTCATTGCTCGAGATCTGATTCCTGTAACCAGGCCATTCTGCAAGTCCCAATGCAGACTGCTGAAGCTCTGCTTGTTGATTCGAAGGCATCAAAAGAGACCCTAGTAATAAACTTAGAAGTATTTTGACATTGCTTGATGAATGTCTGGAATGCACTCTGACAGACTTTCATCCTTCCCCTGAGGAAGTGGGGGGGGGGGGGGAGGGGGTGATGAAAGTCTCCAGATCCTGGTGACATCCTTCAGAAACATGCCCATGTACAGCATATACAAGTTTATTCTGGTGGCCAACATGAATGCATAGAAGCAATGATGCCCAAAGACATCAAGTGTCCAAGTCTCTGTCAGGAGGCATGGATGAATGTTTTTTTGAGCTCTTTATTCGCCAATTCCACCACCATTGAGTGGTGGGGAAGCTGAGGTTTTGGAAGCCTGGTACTGATTCTCAGTACATGGTATCAAATCTTTTGCTGATAGGTGGAACTGTGAGCAGGGCCTCCCGCATACACTGATAATGTATCCACCTCCTTGGGTGTGGGAGGGTATTAAAGTAACTCCAATTCCTCTGCCCTCAGTTCCTTTTCAAAGCTACTGTGATAGCGAGCCCTGCTGCCATGTCACGTATGAAGTTTTCAAAGGACATATTTTCTGATAGGAACCAACGCCGTTCCTGAGGCAGCAAAGGGTCCGAAGAGATGTATGAAAGTTCTCGGGAATCGAGTCACCCCTCGTCAGATTCTGAAGAACTGGAATCAGAGTCTGGTAAGAAGCCAAAGTATTAGCGGTCTTGGGTTTGACCTCGATGCTTCATGGACATTGAGGGTCGATGCTGATACTGATGCTGGGAGGTATCGGAATTGAGAGCCATGGCAGTTTGAGTCTGTTGGGTACTGGGAGAATCAGTCAGCTCCAATGAAGGTACTGGCCTCTGGGGTTCTGATGATGTCGGTTCAAAGGCTGATATTGGGGCCGATAAACCTGGCTGTAGGAGCAGTGCCGAAAACTGCACTTCCATAACTCTCAATGCTATTGGTACCCAGGCTGCCAGGAGTGCGGCCAAACTCCTCTTGAGAGCCAGCATGCACTGGTCTACGGAGATGGCTGATGTCTGGGTGGAATCACCCACGGGGCTTTGAGCCACCGTCCCAGAACATGGAACCAGTGGGTCTCTGGTCGATTCCTCAAAGCCCCTCCAGATCCTCCCACCAGGGCCGTTTGGCTGGCCAGTCTGCATTGTAAGCACTCCTAGGGGAGTCACAATGCTTATGCTGGACTTCTCTCTCTCATCTCAGTATCAGTCTTCAATACCGATGCAGATGACTTGGGCGCGGCCAGAGACTTTGACTTACTTTTATGTTTGGACTTTGAAGAAACCTGAGACTCATTAGAAGAAATCGATGCCCTTGATGAAGTGGAAGCCACTGAAATCGAGTCCGGGGTGAACAACGATCCACAGTGTCTGGCTCAGTTCTTTAGGTCTCTCTTTATTTATTTATTTATTTATTTATTTAACAGTATTTCTAAACCGCCTTATCATGATAATCAAGGTGGTATCACAGCAAACAATCTAGTAGTGTGAGTGTGTTATACATGCAGTGAGGGTGGAAATTTAGTTGGGTGTGTGTTGTGTTGTGAGCTAGATTGGTTTGAGCTATGTACAATGTGGGCTATATACAGTGGTGCTAAAAACATTTTATATATACATATAGTGTTAGTCGGTAACGTGTGCTGCTATACATTTACTTAGTTTATGTGATGTGTCCATAGTGTTCTCTGAACAGCATGGTTTTCAGCTGTTTTCTGAAGTCCTTGAGGTCTGTAGTTGCTCTCAAATCGTCCGGTAGTTTGTTCCATATTGTTGGAGCAGCCATGGAGAGTGCTCTGTCTGTTGTGTCCTTGCGTGTGTGTTTGTATTCACTTGGGGTGCTGACTCGGTTGTGTGTTTGTTTTCTTCTAGGCCGAGTGCTGGTGTCTGGTTGTATGAGGGCGTGTAGGCTGTTGGCTGATGTTTGCTGTTTTATCTTAAATAGGTTTATGATAGTTTTGTATCTGATGCGTGCATCGATTGGAAGCCAGTGTAAGTCCTTTAAGGTGGGTGTGATGTGTTCTTGTCTTGCAGTTCCGGATATGATTCGTGCTGCGGTGTTTTGTGCCAGTTGGAGTGGTTTGATAGCTTGTTTCGGTAGTCCAAGGTATATCGGATTGCAAAAGTCCAGTAGAGGGGTTATCAGTGCTTGACAGACGGTACGGAAGTGTTCTGGGGCGAGGAGTGGTTTCAGTCTCCTGATGATTCGCATCTTGTAGTAGGCTTTTTGTATTGTTTTGCTTATGTGTGTCTTGAGATTGAGTTTGTTGTCCAGCGTAACCCCGAGGTATCTCACTTCTGACCTTATTGGTATAGTAATGTTTTGTATCTTTATATTTGGTGGGTGTATGAAGCTTTGGTTCCGAGTGATGATTAAAGCTTCAGTCTTGTTGTAGTTTATGGCGAGGTTGTTGTTTTGACACCAACTGGTCATTTGTGTAAGGCAGTCTGTTATCCTAGAGAAGTCCGGGTTGTCGATTGATATCGGGGTGTATATCATGATGTCGTCCGCATAGATTGTGTATTGAATGTTGTTCTTTTTCATGATGTTGCATATTGGTTGGATGTAGATGTTAAATAGGAGTGCTGAGAGCGCAGAACCTTGAGGTACTCCTTGACGGACTTTGATGGGTCGGGATGTGTTGTGTCCCACCTTGACCTGTAGCTGTCTTTCTGTTAGGTATGAGTGGAACCATTTCAGTGTGATACCGTGTATACCAGTGTTCTGTAGTCTTTCCAGGAGCGTGTTGTGGTCCACTGTGTCGAAGGCTGAGGAGATGTCGATGAATATCATTATGATTCCGTTCCTGGTGTTGTCAATTGTTCTAAGGATGCTGTCGAAGAGGTAGATCAGTAGCGTCTCGACACCGTGGTTGGGACGAAATCCGTGTTGGTTGTCGTCGAGTGTTTCGTGTTTGTCGATGTGGTCCTGAAGTTGTAGTTGAACAAGGACAAGAATTGGGTTGATGTTCAAGGCCCAAACATTTTAGACATCAGTCATGTTTATCAGTGATTGATATGGTACCAGCATATTTGGTACATTTTTTAAAACCACTAGTCAGCTTTTCCATGCCCCAAAAAAGTTGTCTTTGAAATTGAAAATAAGGCTATGGAAGCCTAGAGGTCTAGTTTGAAAAGCTCTGTTATAGTTAATGTTCAAAATATGTTCAAAATGTTGTTCAAAATATGTTCAAAATATGTTCCCTGTAAGTACACCTGTACATAGTTAAAGCATAATGTTCCTTGTAAATGTATACAGAAGTATACAATTGTTCTGTTTAATGTTCAATGTAAACCGCCCCTGATCTCTGGAAGGGGCGGTATAGAAAAGACTGTTAAATAAATAAAAATAAATAAATAAATAGTTTAGCGGTGAAAACCATGTCAAAAATGAAGAAAGAGAAAATTTATAAAATAAAAAGAAAGAATTATTGGGGCCGATGGCAACGGGAAGGCAGAAGCACGAAGTTCCACAAAAAAGATATGTTTTTCGGTGATGACAAGATTGTACGTCCTGCTGGCTCCACGGAAAATGGAGAACGGAGGAGAGGAGTTGGGAAGGTGGGAAAGCAGGCACGCAAGTGCAGTGCAGTGCTCCCAACGACTTTCCTATTGGACGCTGGGGAGTGTTCCCGTGCGGGTTCTGTCAGTGACGTTTACCCATATGTAAAGACTGCATTCCTGCTTGTTCCTGGAGATATAGCGAAGACGGGCAGGATCGAAAACGTTCATCTTTTCAGAATATGTTGACTGCGGGGAGATAGAACACCGTTTGCTGCATGCAGCCGTGTCTCGTACTCCAGAGTGCTCTGTTCATGCTGTGCCAAAAAAATCTATGTCCCCTATTCCGAAACCACGGGTGATTCTATCCCTGCGGTTGTGGAATCACATTTAAATCAGGCCCATTTTTGATTTGGAGGTACCTGCGGACCGGACGTGCATGTTCTGGAATTGTGCTCCAATTAATCAGAGCTGTTTCTTTTCCTGTAATATAATAATTTTTAAAATAACTTTGCCTTTTCATTTTAACTTTATTTGAGCTCTGGGGTTTTCTGTCAAGTGTATTCTTCAAAACTCTATTTTCAAATGGTAATTAAAGTTTAAAAAATGTAATACGTGGAAATCAGTTTAACATGCATTACCTATGAAGTAATGCATGTTGTTAATTTGCTCAAGTCAAAGGTTTTAGCGAACATGGAGCCCGATTCTATCAGGGGCATGTCTGGGCTGTCTGGACTGCCCCAACCAAGACAGGGACATCATTGCCCAATTCTGCACCATGGAAGCAAGATGTTCCCACGGGCGCAGGGAGATGTCCCTGCTGCCCCAGCATCGCCGTGGGGGAAGTCCTCCCCATGGCACTACATGTCCATTGCACCCTGGAACCCCGATTCCCTTCCGCCTAACCCCGATGGGGTCAGCCAGTGCCCCGATGGGGCGGCGGGGACCCACCTGCTGCCTCAGAGCACCGATGGGGGGCCTGGCCATCTGATCTGGGGGGAGAGGAAGGGGAGACGGCCAGCGTTTATTCCACCTCTGAGGTGGAATAGTTTGGCCGTTTCCCGGTGCCCTCAGGATTTACAGGGCCATGAGTGGAATCAGCCCTGCACATCCTGGTGCCGGTCCCACCCCTGCTCCTCCCCCTCTCCGCTCCCGTGCTGCCCCCATCCCCCGCAGCAAGCACAGCAGCTCTGTGCGTGAAGGGGGGACAGGAGGCAGCATACAGTAAAGGAAGATAGTGGAACTGTCGTCCCGGCTGGACATGCAGCCCTGCTATCCATCTTATAGAATCAGGGTCATAATAAATTTGCTATTAAACTGAATGAGTGAAACAAATTGAAAAAACTACCCAAAAATCAAGAAAATTTCCAAAACTTCTGAAAACTAATGAATTTGTTTTGCCTTTGTTCATTCCTAGTATCTGTAGACATGTGTATTGTTGTGAGAAGGTGATGACTGGAGTGTGTGGGTGTCGTATGTGTGAAGGGTGCACCATTCTTTGTTTTGGTTTCTTGTCTTGTTTTTCATGTCTGCCTGTTTTGTTCTGAGCCAAATTGCTGCAAGTGGACAGGGGCAAGTCTCTGAAATGGCACACTCGTCAATATCATATAGCTGCTAGCTGCCTCTCACAGTAAAGCATAGAGATTTTTTGGAAGAGTTCATTCTCCAAAAATATAGACACATATTTCTGGTTTTCAAACTCATCTGAGCATTACATTCTTTCTAGCAAGCCAGATCTGATAACTTTCCATCCCCTTCTTGAAGAGTTATTTTGTCCTCGGATGGAATGACACAGGCAGCCCTTTCATGTTATTTTTCCAGTATTCCATATGTTGGAAAGTATAAAATACTTGCAATCATAGCACCAAGATACACAGGGAAATGGTCAAATTCTGCAATGGGATAAACTTCACACGCACCTTTAATGCCTGGATTTGTACCAATTTTCAAAGCCAAAGTAGACGCGTACTGCCTTTTTCTGCAGGTTGTTTTCATGGAAAATAGTGTGTGCATATTTGAAAATGCTATCTATATGCGCAGTTTTCCTTCCCCCAACCTAACAGAGGCCGGCAGAAGGGCCTCATCTAAATGCAGCTGACAGAACATGCACTGTGGAGCACTGCACACATTTTCAGCCAAAAATAGACAAGCAATTTATGCAAGTAAATTGCTGTTTAAGTAAATGGCTTGGAAAATTGTCATATGGATCTATAGGCTTTCAGGTTTCCTGAATTTGTCTGTTCTGTTTTTCTAGCTGCAAGAGTTTCATGTTTCTACATCAAACATCATGTATTTCACCAAGTATGTGTTTTGAGGAAGGAGGTTGATATATTTTTCTTACGCTGATCACACAACTCACCTGCTGCCCTGGGGGTGAAGAATTCATCGGAGGCTGTACCTGCAGTGTCATGGGAGGAGATAAGATGGACTGCTGTTGGACCTGTTGCATGCTGATTGGCTGGTTGAGGAGAGAGCTCTGTGTGTGGCGTAAGGACAGCTGCTGATGGAGAGGTGGGCTTATCTGGAAAGAAGGTGGAGGCGAGGCACTGATATTGGGCAACATAGATTTGGAGTTGAGGGTCCTGGGGATGCTGGGATGAGGATGCCCGCAGTAATTCTGAAGGTCTGATGGAGAGAGGAAGGACCCCAAGCCTGGGTATGGTGATGATGTTTGTGGTGCCATATTGTACATCGACTGTTTTGGTAGGATCATTTTTGAAGGTTGACTGGCTTGAGGACTTTTTGCCTCACTCTGGTCACTGTAACTCTGCAACACAAATTAAAAACATTCTTATAGGAGAAGGGATGGAAACATGTTTGCTTTGCTTCACAGTATAATTCGCTAGGCTAACAGAAGACATTTGTTTGAAGTCCACATTCTTGCAAATATGTATGTTTGGAAGGTAATTTCTTTTTTGAATTAAATGAAGAAAGAAAATTCCTTAATTCAATTTAGTTATGCTCAACAAATAAAAGCAAAAATTCATTTATGACTTCTTGGAAAGTGAGTATATTGATTTAATCAAATTTTTCTTATACAATGCTAACACAGATAATCATCTGTACAAAGTGGTGAAAATACATATTGATGTGGCATGGATCTTTTCCATAGTCAAAACCTTTTTTTTCTCTTTCTGTCTGTTCTAAGTACTAGAACCCACAGTACTTATAACATTTGGCTAATTGAGGTACGTTTACAAGTGTACATTCTGTGTATGCCCAAACCAGGATAACTGTTGGAGGCAACCCTAAACAAAGGCATAGCCTTGTATAATATGAAAATCCAATGTAAATAGTTACCCCAAGTTATCCAAGTTTTATTTCATGTTACCTGTAAACACAGTTCATTATATGCAACGTGTATGTTTTATGTTTTATGTAAACCGCACTGATGTCGAATAGCGTGGTATAAAAGAAATGTAAATAAATACATATAAATAAATAAAAAAGGGTTGGCATCTCGTTCCACAAGTCCATGGGCCACCTGTGGATCTAGCCGCCACTCATGGGACTGTAGAACCCGACTCAGTCGGTCCACGAGAACACTGTCCTGGATGGGGAAGTATACTCCTTGAGGAGCATCCTGCTCTCGCTGGCGAAGGTGCAGAAATGGACCACTTCTGAGCACAGGAGGGACATCCTTGTGCCCTCCTGTTTGTTGATGAAGAACATTGCCACCGGTTGTCTGTCTAAATCAGAATGGACTGGTTTCACAAAGGTGGTGCTGAAAAGCTCAGAGAGCACAGGCAATGGCTCAGAGCTCTAGGAAGTTGATCTGTTGGAGGGTCTTCCATGCTGATCACAGGTCCTGAGTGCCGAGGTCGCCACAGTGGGCTCCCGAGCCCACCTTCGAAGCATCCATGATGAGGATCCTCTGAGGGGTCGGGGCCTGAAAAGGCAGCCCTGTCACAGGTTCCACGGCTGTTGCCACCAGGTGAGGGACTCGGTGAGGGGATGGGTGATTTCAGTAAAGCTCTTGACATCGTTCCTCACAGGCAACTTATAAACAAACTGAGCACCCTAGGGATGGCCCTAAAGTTACTGCTTGGGTTAGAAATTGGTTGAGTGGGAGGCAACAAAGAGTACAGGTAAATGGAGCTCACTCTGAGGAGAAGGAAGTTACCAGTGGTGTGCCCCAGGGATCTGTCCTTGGTCCAATTCTTTTTAACATCTTTGTTAGTGTTATAGCAGAAGGGCTGTCGGGTAAGGTTTGCCTCTTTGTGGCTGATACCAAAATCTGCAATAGAGTAGACACTCAGGAAGGTGTAGATAACATGAGAAGGGATCTAGCTAAGCTTGAAGAATGATCTAGAATTTGGCAGATGGGATAAACAATGATTCTACAGTGCATTTTGTTTCATGCAATGCCCTCTTTAACATATAGCGCCATCCCTCCATCAATTTGATCTATCCTATCATTGGTGGAAGACTCATCAACAACCTTCACTATGCTGATGATACCACATTACTGGCTGAAAGTGAAGATGATTTGAAACATTTGCTTCTCAAGGGTGGGTGAGCTTCCCCAACACTACGTTGAGGTCCCATTTGGTTGCCAGAGGGCGAAATGGGGGCTTCGATAAGAGCAGGCTCCGAAGGAAATGGGTCACCAACGGTTGGACCGAGAGGGGATGGGGGCCTCGCCGTCAACTGTAGAAGTAGCGGGAACCACGGTCGCGGAGAGTCCTGAACAAGGTCTTGGTGATCAGCGGCGTCAGAGGGAAGGCGTACATGAGGTCTTCTGACCATGAGACTAGGAACATGTCCGCTGCCACCCTGGATGGGTGGGCCTGCCGGGAGCAAAAGTGGGGCAACTGAAAGTTTTCTGGGCTGGCGAACAGGTCCATCACAGGTTCCCCCCAGAGCCGGAAAAGCCAACTGGCTACCATGGGGTCCAACTGCCATTCATGCGGCTGGAGAACTCTGCTGAGTCTGTCGGCCAGCAGGTTATCCTGGCCTGGCAGGTACACTGCCCACAGTTGGATATCTTGATGGATTGCGTATGAGCAGAGGACCAGTGACTCCTGACAGAGGGCACGAGACCCCGTGCCCCCCTGTTTGTTCACGTAGAACTTTGCCACCTGGTTGTCCATCTGGATCAGCACTGGTTGGTGACGCAGCTGGTGACAGAAGACCCTCAGGGCAAGGTATATGGCTTGGAACTCCAGGAGGTTGATCTGCTGGGTGCTCTTCTCTGGTGACCAGTTGCCCTGAGTGTGGAGGTCTCTGCAGTGGGCTCCCCAGCCGAGCAGGAGGACGTCCATGGTGAGGACCCTCGTGGGGCTTGGGGCTGAAAAGGCATGCCTGCCTCGAGATGCTGGGGTGACTGCTACCAGACCAGGGAGTCTGCCAATTGGCGGGTCACAGAAACTTTGTTATGGAGACAGCCCGTGGCCTGATACCATTGATCCCAGAGACACCACTGCACTGCCCTCATGTGGAGGCGAGCGTATGGGGTGACATGGACCGTGGAGGCCATGTGCCCGAGGAGGCGTAGGAGAAGCCAGGCGGGCACCGAGGGGGGTTACTGTACGTCCCCGAGCTAGAGACCTGAGGTGATCGGCTCTGTCCCTGGGCAAGAAAGCCTTCGACTAGAGAGTGTCGATCTTTGCCCCAATGAACTCCAGACACTGTGTCGGGAGTGTAGGGCTGGTACCCCTGCAATTCTACATGCAAATCTCCGGCCTGCTCAGCAACTCAGGCCTGAACCAAAATGAACCAAACTGCACAGCCAAGATGGATTCTTCACTTCACTTTTGCTGTGTTCAGCTATAAGCCTGTCCTTCACGCAACTGCTGGATCAGCGTTTCTAAGCATGCATACAGAGGCTATTGTCCGTGGCTGGCCTTGGACACTTGTACATGCCCAGAAGTTACATACTGTTGCTTCTGCCTGACTTTTTACCATGGCTCCTTTGTTTGCAAGAAGCTCACCATAATCTACCTCCGGATTCGCTGAGAAAACCTCAGACTGCCTGGTGCCCACCAATCATCGGACCTATGACGGAGGATTCTCACACAGAATTCTGCATTCTGCGCTGGAAGTTAGTTGTAAGTTGGAGAGTAAGAGAGAGTTGGGGGCTTTTCCCCACCTGGACATACAGACTTCTGCACTGGTTCCTCTCTGCTGTGCACTACGTACCTGATTCCTGCGCCCTGAGCCTTCCGCCAGACGGCCCCTATGTGTGGGTTAGGCCGTCCTCCACAGGTCTGAGATAAGACTTTCACAGATACCTCCGGTTCGGACTTACTGCGGCTCGCCTGACGAGGCTAGAGCCCGCACTAGCTAGAAGCTGCTTCTGAGTGCCGACGGAGCTAAGGTACTGGCTTATCTCTCCTCTCCTGGATGGGCAAAGGGGTTAGCAATATATTTCTTGCTTTTCCTCAGTGCAGAGCGAATCAGTGACGTCTGGTTCCTAATCCGTGATTTCTTACGTTGTCCAATTGTATATCTGTACAATAACAAATTGTTACTTTATGTTTCTAATTAGCCATATATGTGTGTGTATATTTTTCTATTTGGTTGCCTATAATAAAGTCTAATATATATCTGCAGACTAGAATTCTTTCGTGGCTCATTGCCAGAATAACTCACAGAACCTTGGGCTGGGATAGTAGCCATATTCCCCTAGACAACAACAGAGAGTCTAACTTATTTTTGTGCTACTAATATACCCTACATATGGGGGCTCGTCTGGGATGAGTATTTCTGAATGTGCCACGCCTCTCAGAATTTGTGTAATATTTCTGCATTGTCCTATTGTGGTCAACGCAGCTGTTTATGCTGAGGTTTTTGTGGCCAGAGAGCATTGTCTGTGAGACGGCTTTGGAACCCACCTTACAGGCTCTCTGCATTATAGCAGTGCCCTGTGTTTGTTTTTACAGACAGTCTCAGCTATTGATTTACGATGGTTCACACAGAGGGCTGGTTGGATCAGGTTTCTGCTCTCAGGAAGCGGAATGCTCTGGATCACACGGAATTCCAATTTCTGACAGTGTGTAGCTCTGAACTAGCCGCCCAGACCAGGAGACTAATGGATTTCGCTGCTCTTTATGAGCAGCGAGAGAGAACTCTGATGGCTCAGTTACATGAGATAGAGACTTCTCTGATTGCAGTAAGACAGCGCACGGCTAGTCTCCAAAGAAAGCTAGCTGTTGCACGTCAGGAATGTGGGCAGGACATACAGAGAGTTAACCTTGAAATCCAGCAAGCTGATTGTTTTGATTTGGCCGGGGTGACTACTTCTCAGAGTAATGAGACAGAGTACAGGGATAATTTCAGCCCTCTAGGCTTCTCGAAGTATCAGAGGGTAGATGACGGCAGTTTGCCACTGGAAACCCTGCCCAGTGTAGAACGGCAGCTTTTCCAGAACAGAGTCAGTTCTCTCCCATCAGCGCATGAGCACAGGAGAGCAACAGGGCGGAGTGAAACACCCTACTCTCGACCCCTCCCCATACAGGGAGCGGTGGAGGGGGGGGGTGGGAAGTCTCCCTGGTGATGGCAAACTGTACCAGCAGCGACCACCAGAGGGAGCTGAAGGGACGCAAAATCCCTTATGTGCCCGTGTCCTGCAAGGGAAAATAAATGAAGGTGCTTCTGTCGCACAATTACAAATTATCAAGACCTTGCCGGAGCATGGTCACTCCTTTTGAGAAAACTGGTCATGCCACCATAAATGAACATTTAGCTGCAGTCAAAGATGCCTTTCGGGCACTGAACATTACCAGGGGGGAGGACATGGTTCTGTATCTTCCATGGTCCTTTGATGTGCCTTGTCTGCAATTCATTCGGGCCATGGCAGACTATGAAAAGAAGGACATTGTCATCTTTGAACAGGCACTAAAGAAACATTATGGGCCATACCCTGATGATATTGCCGCAAAGCAGGCAGCATTTAGTATGACTCATAAGGAAAATGAAACGCCCCGAGAGTTTGCTTACAGACTTAGGCAGACTTTCTTCCAGAGTGACCCTTCTTGGGAAACGATAGAACACCATCAGGAGTTTCGTAATCTTTTCTGTCAGTTGCTCCTTCCATCTATTAAACCTTATATGTCTGACAAGCGTCACGAACCCCTGTCACGTGTGATAGAACATGCTGAGTGGATTTGGGAAGCTGTTCCCAACATGAGAGCAACCAATACTGGCAGCACAATCCGGGCTACAAGCAAAGCCAGAGAGCCAAAACAGTGTGTTAGTGCTGTAAAATCCACTCTTTCGTTAGAAAATAACTCTTCTCCTTCTGTTCCACAGAATCCTCCCAGGCCACCCCAGAATAACCAGTCATCTGGGTCTAAGCTGCGCTCTGGGAATCAGTGTTTCACTCCACAGAACCGGAACTGGAAGAGAAAGCCCGGTTTTGACAAATACCTGGAACTGGAGAAGAGAATAAGCGAGCTGACAGATATGATGAAGGCTACCATTGCATTCAGCTCCTCACAGGCGGCTCCTGCCAGTAGTGTGCCTCCTAAGCCACGAGCAAAGCCTCAGAAGCCAGAGGAGGAACTGGTTGACTCCTCTTCCCCTTCTAATGCGACTGAATGACTAACCGACTTTGTTTCTGTCCCACAGGTCACTATTCCACAGGTGCAGCCAGCTGTAGATGCCACCCCAGGGACACAGAGTGACAGTCCTGCCATGGACAGCGAGGGTCCAGCCTTTGACACCATCAGGAAGCACAAGTACTTTCTGGGTAAACTCAAGCCAAAAGGACAGAGGTATACTGTTCCTGTTACAATTCATCAGGCTTTTCTCTGTGAGGGCCTGATAGATTCAGCCTCTGAGGCTACCCTGATTACCTCGAGTCTCTTTGATAGACTCACTGCTTCCTTGGGGAGTCAGAGGACCCTACACGTCACACCCAGTGATTTGTCACTCGCAGCTTATGGGAATCAGCCCATAGAGTCTATGGGGCAGGTCTGGCTTAACCTCCAAATTGGAAAATTACAGGTGAAACATCCTGTAATCATTACTAAGTGCCCTGGGGAAGAATTCTTGATTGGCAATGAGCTCCTGAAACGGTTACGCCCCATTCTGGACTACGTCCAGGAAGTGATCTGGACACAGGTCACACATCCCATACCTTATGCTAGGGTAAAACATGACAGCAGAGTCAGTGGTCCTTGTTCGGTGGAACGCACAAACAAGTCCATCAGGATTAATTTCCAGAGGTCAGCTGATCCCCAAATCCTTCAGCTCCAGTATGAAAGGGCTGGAGATGAGGATCAGGGCATCAGCGACGTGGTTTCCATTGCAGTGGGTTCAGTAGCTAACATTGTCCTTGATACTGACTGCCTGCAGATATTCCTGAAGGAACCTGTGGAAGGTTGTGAGGTGCAAACCCCTCCTCCATCCCATCCCTGCCTAGATCACCCTAGGAGACTGACGGACATATTCTCGGCTGAGAAAGGTCCCTTTATATATGTGCAGGTGGGCATGTCCCAAAAGGAAAGGGCCTACCTATTACCCCACTGTGACCACTCCCTCATCAGTGAGACTCTTTTCTATCGGCTCAAACAACAGCTTACCCTTGATTGGGTAATGGGAGCGAAGACTTCGTTCCAAGTGACTGGGGAAGGGCTCAAGACATTAATGGGCTACTGCAATCTCCCCTTGCAAGTTGGGGTCAAAGGTTTTCGGCACACCTTCTCCATCATCAGAGGACTTGAGGTGCCCCTCTCCTTAGGCTCAGATTGCCTTGTTCGACTGGGAACTTATGTGGATTTTGTGAACAACATCCTCTGGAGTAGGATGGAAGGAGATCCGGTGGATTTCTCTGGTGCCCGCCCATCCCTACGGGCTGGTCAGACTATCCCTCAAGTCTGTGAAGTGGTCTCTGCAGAAGACACCCACATACCTGGGAGGGTACAGGATTGTCCCCTGCCGATACAGGTGACCCGAGGACATGTGGTCTCAGACAACTTGGTCTTCTTCAGTCCAAATTCCCGTTTTGAGGAGCTGGGCCTAGCCATGGGTCCTATACCCTGCATGGAGGCCACAGCTCCCTCCTTATACTTATTGCTCACCAATCCAAATCCAGATCGCATTCACCTTGTGAAAGGCGAACCCCTGGGATTCCTAGTGGGAGAATCGTTCCCAAGTGTGGAATTGAGTCTACAGATTATTGGGGAAGCCCCTGTTTCCTGGAACATCTGTGAAGCGGGGGGGGGGGGGGGACCCCTGCGTGTGTACGATCCTCACCCCGAGGCCTCCTCACCTTACAGTTTGTCTGGCCACATAGTGCTGTGACCTCACAGGTGGACCTCGAGTCTGACCATCTGATTTTGTCAAGTACACTCGAAGAGGCTGTTAGTTCCCTCACCCACCAGGGGGGGGAGCCCCATGCTGTCCAAGCCATCCAGGTCTCCTCTCTCCAAGGTGAGATTGAGGAGAAGGTTGAAATACCCTCAAACAAACCTGTTCTGGGATTTGACGAAATGGTTGCGGGAAAACTTGCTGAAGCAGACGCCTGCACTGATGAGTCAGAAAAGGCACAATTAAAAGAACTGCTGTACCGTCACAAGGACCTGTTTGCCACTGACACCTATGACTGTGGTCTCACCGACCTACATGTCACCCGTATTCCTACGGATCCAAACAGTAAACCTGTCTTTGTGAGACAGTATAAAATCCCGTTGGCCTCCTATGAATCTGTTCAAGAGATCATTAATTCCCTGGAACAAAAGGGAATTATACGTCAATGCAACAGTACTTACAATGCCCCACTGTGGCCTGTCATCAAGAAGGACTCTAGCTGGCGCTTAGCTTTGGACTATCGCCAGCTTAATAAAAAGGTACCTCTATCCAGATGGCCTATGGCACATCTGGAACAGAACTTAGCCACCATCAAGGGTGCAAGGTACTTTACCAGCCTGGATCTGGCCTCAGGATTTTGGACTATA
The DNA here is from genome assembly GCA_033557465.1 of Ichthyophis bannanicus. NCBI lineage: Eukaryota > Metazoa > Chordata > Amphibia > Gymnophiona > Ichthyophiidae > Ichthyophis > Ichthyophis bannanicus. Next base: position 21,521,229 of record CM066049.1, on the reverse strand, counting down.
CCTGTCCATCCAGAAGATCAGCATAAGCTGGCTTTTACCTTCGGTAGGCGACAATATACTTGGAATCGGACACCGTTTGGTTATTTGAATGCCCCAGCAGACTTCAATATTTTCCTGCATAAGGCTTTGCCTGATGCTGAGACTAGAGGCACCCTCGTCTATGTAGACGACATTCTGGTGAAGAGCACCAGTTTCACTGACCATTTGCAAGAAATAGAGCATGTTTTCCAGCAGCTGAAAGCTGCGGGAGCAAAGCTGTCCTTGTCAAAGGGCCAATGGTGCCGGAAATCCCTCAATTATTTGGGTTACGAAGTTTCTGCTGAGGGACTGCGGCCTCAAAGGAAGAGAATTGCGGCCTTGCAACAACTCAAACGTCCGACCAACGTGAGTGAGCTGCGCTCATTCTTGGGCATTTGCAATTATTCACGCCAATTTGTGGATCAATATGCGGAGATTTCCCGACCCCTGGTCAAACTCCTCAAAAGAGATGAACCTTGGGTATGGAATCCCGACCAAGAGGCAGCTCTAGAAGAGCTGAAGGCAGCTTTGAGTCGAGCTCCCTGTCTTGCCTATCCGGAGAGTGGCAGAGAATTCTTCGTGGAACTAGGTTTCACCGATCACTCTATGAGTGCTGTTCTGTACCAGATGCATGACACAGATAGGAAAGTTATTGCCTATGCCAGCAAAGCTTTAACGGAAGTGGAGAGGAAATACTCTGACTGTGAGAAATCCTTGTTGTCCACAGTCTGGGCCCTCCAATATTTCCGCAGTTATATCCAAGGTGAGAGGTTGGTTGTTGAGACTCATCACCAACTCATCAAGTTCCTAGGCAGTGATCGGATTAAATCGGGACAAGTGTCAAACAGTCACATTGTCTCCTGGACCTTAGCACTTCAGGGCTGGCCCCTGGAGGTCAGGTATGCTCAAAACCGCAAGGATGCCGCCGCACAGGGCCTGGCTGAATTGCACAATTGCACTGCCAGAGCACCTTTAGTGGGTAATTTAGACACCAAAATGGAGTCATGTACGCCTGAGCCTTCTCGTCATCGTCCTTACGATGAGAACCTCTGTAAAGGTTACCCCAAGGTGAATGTGGACGGTTGTGCTTACCGTCGAGAGCCTGACCATGAACTGGTAGCAGATATAGGTGTAGTTTGGAACCAGAACCACCCTTGTGAACCCTTCAAGTACCGTCTGGGTACCAAGACTAATCAGTATGCAGAGCTAGCTGCAGCCCTGGCAGCTCTCCAGTCTGCTGCTCAGGAAGGGGTTCACACCCTAACCATCTGTACTGATTCAGACTACGTCAGACAGAATTTTGTTTCCCACTTACCCATTTGGAAATCTAACCATATGCTGAATTCCAAAGGGAAACCTGTCAAACATGCCGGATTGATTCTGGCCTTGGACAAGGTAGCTCATGAAAATGACATGACCATCTACTGGAAGAAAGTGAAAGGTCACTCCCGTGTTGATAATCCTGACAAGATTGGAAATGATCTAGCTGATCAGCTTGCCAAGGAGGGTGCTGTCTCTGGAGATCTCTGGCAGTTGGAGGCTCCCGAGACCAATGGGCTTCAAAAGGTGACGGCGGTTACCCGGCGACAAGCTCAATTATCCACCATGCCCCCTGTGGTTCAATGGTGTGGCGAGAGCACAGATCTCGACCTCGTGCAAGCCCAGAAACAAGATCCTACTCTTGGACGTTTCTACCTTTTTCTGCAGAACCCCCAGGAACACCCATTAACTCTGGAGGATCGTCAGGACGATGAGGAACTGAGGATCCTCTACATCTCCAAGGACATGTTCCATCTCCAGAAAGATCTGTTGATACGGACGAGTAAGCATGGTATTGTGCAATGGGTGGTACCTCGGGCCTTCCGAGGAGTCATGTTACAGCACGCTCATGATGAACCTTGTGCCGGTCATAGAGGTGACCGAATAACCTATGGAATGTTGAAACAAGTGGCCTACTGGCCCCACATGTACCAAGATGTACAATTGTATACTAAAGGTTGTCTGACCTGTTGCAGATTCCAACCTGCAGCTCCTTCTCATAGAGCACCTTTGAGAAACAGAGGTCTGACCATGCCTTGGTCTGATCTCCAGATTGATTGGATCGGCCCCGTGCCCCGATCCTCTCGAGGCAACAAATATATGTTGACAGTTACCTGCTTATTTACTAAGTGGGTCGAGTGCATCCCAGCACCCAACTGTACCGCCGAGACCACGGCCACCTTGTTGTTAAACCATGTTTTCAGCAGGTGGGGCCTCCCCATGCGAGTGGAATCCGACCAGGGTTCCCACTTCACGGGACAAGTCATTAAGCATCTGTGGAAGGTACTAGGTGTGAAGGCCAAAGTCCACATTGCTTATCGTCCACAATCCTCTGGACAAGTGGAGAGAGCAAACAAAACTATCATCAGTATCTTGAAAAAGTATGTTTCTTCCTCTGGAAAGGACTGGGACATCAAACTGCCCTTGGTCCTGATGGCTATCAGAGCCACGCGTCATCGTGCTACTGGTGTGTCCCCTTTTGAGATGATGACAGGTAGGGACATGGTTTTACCCCTTCATCTTCTTTACAGGACTAATGATGTGAATCTCGCTGCTGCTACAACTGCTCATGAATATGTTGCCCATTTAAGACAACACTTGCAAAGTGCCTTTGCCTTTGCCCAAAAGAATTTGGACACTGCTGCTAGGGGTAGGAAGGCCTACTATGATTTGAGGACTACCTCTAAAGAATACCAGATTGGCGATAAGGTATTCTACTACAATTTTGGTAAGAATAAGGTCAGAGACTGTAAATTTCTACCTAGCTGGAACGGTCCATTTCCTATTGTGGATAAAGCCTCCCCTGTTGCTTGTCAAATTCGAATGAAGTCCAGTACTGATAGGGAAGGCTCCCTTAAATGGGTCCACATTAATCAGCTTAGACCGTGTCATCCCAGTAAGTTCCTTCCTGAAGAACCTCTTGCTGAAGTGAGTGATGCTAACCTTGAGGCGGGATAGCCTGTTTGTTTTCTTTTACAGATGGAGTCCCGGACTTTGAAGGTCCTGTTCCTGATTTTGATGTTAGCGGGATCCAAGGTTGCCAGATTGATTGAGCCTGGCCCTCTTTCTGGTGTCGTTCTACAGGATGCGCCTGGTTTCCTGGTTACACAGTCCCAGACTGTCACACAGAAAGTTTTTGTGTCCCTAGATCCCCGACATGTTTTACAGAAACATTTTGAATCGTCTGTTGCACGCACCGCTAATATACAACTGTGGTGCCTAATCTTGGCATGTGCCAACGCTCTAGAGACATTCATTGGTTATGTCCTGGTAAACCTTTCCTGAAGGAAACTTCTACGGCTCTTTGTGAGTTGTCTGCTGCAAATGTGAAAGAACAATGTAAAGTTACCATGACCAAGTACGATGACTTTTCAGAGACGAAAGTTGCTGTTGTCAACAATGTTTGGCTGGTTAGTACCCCTTTGAGTGAACTCCTGGTCGCCATGAATAAACATGACATTCCTAATAGAGTTCCTCTACCCTGCACTGTTTGCTTGACTGATGTTCCCAAGAACTCCATTGTTAATGTTGGTGGAGTTTCCTTGTTTTATCTTGATGCTGACCCTGTTTCGACAGAGCTCCAGATTTTGGATGTGTTTCGAGGTCATGAGATTGACTTCACTGCAGCCTTGACCTATCTTTTGGACTATAAGGACTCTCACACAGTTGAACTGTCCATTGACCAGGCCGACCTTGCCATTGCTGATTATAACTTTGATTCACGTGATGTGGACATTTTACAAACTGATTTTATGTCACATGTCATTGTGCCTGGTCTTTTCTTTCTGTTGGTGCTCCAGTTTCTTATCTCCTTGTATCAACAGAGACAGATTCGTGCTCTTCGTCGCTCTATGCATCCTGCACCTCTGCTGCCTGCCATGCGTTTGCAGGATTTCCTGGAACGTCACACTTTTGAATAAGTGTCACCATTTTCTTTGCAAGTTATTCATTACTCTTAATTGAGTTTTTTTTTCATAGATAGCATGTGTTTATTTTACTAACTGTTACACATGGCTTCTCATTACTTTTGAGTGTTCACCTTGGTGTTACACTAACACATTATATTGCATTACTGATATGCATTTTTGGTTTGGATACTATATATACTCTTGAGTTTGAAGTTACCATGTCTTATCTTGATTGAATTGACTTGACTGTATCAATGTCATTTTATTTTGACTTCTTTTATTGCTTGAGTGTATTCACTGTATTATTCCTCATGCAGTATTGCTTTCATGCATATTGTGCTTGAAGTATTATCCACTTCTTCTGCATTAGTCAATCATTTGTCATTTGGTTCTGACCTGCACGGTAGTACTGCTAGTTAGGCTTTGTACGATGGAGTGTACTCCCTTGTAGCATCCTCCATCTTACAAGGGGGGGGAGATGTAGGGCTGGTACCCCTGCAATTCTACATGCAAATCTCCGGCCTGCTCAGCAACTCAGGCCTGAACCAAAATGAACCAAACTGCACAGCCAAGATGGATTCTTCACTTCACTTTTGCTGTGTTCAGCTATAAGCCTGTCCTTCACGCAACTGCTGGATCAGCGTTTCTAAGCATGCATACAGAGGCTATTGTCCGTGGCTGGCCTTGGACACTTGTACATGCCCAGAAGTTACATACTGTTGCTTCTGCCTGACTTTTTACCATGGCTCCTTTGTTTGCAAGAAGCTCACCATAATCTACCTCTGGATTCGCTGAGAAAACCTCAGACTGCCTGGTGCCCACCAATCATCGGACCTATGACGGAGGATTCTCACACAGAATTCTGCATTCTGCGCTGGAAGTTAGTTGTAAGTTGGAGAGTAAGAGAGAGTTGGGGGCTTTTCCCCACCTGGACATACAGACTTCTGCACTGGTTCCTCTCTGCTGTGCACTACGTACCTGATTCCTGCGCCCTGAGCCTTCCGCCAGACGGCCCCTACGTGTGGGCTAGGCCGTCCTCCACAGGTCTGAGATAAGACTTTCACAGATACCTCCGGTTCGGACTTACTGCGGCTCGCCTGACGAGGCTAGAGCCCGCACTAGCTAGAAGCTGCTTCTGAGTGCCGACGGAGCTAAGGTACTGGCTTATCTCTCCTCTCCTGGATGGGCAAAGGGGTTAGCAATATATTTCTTGCTTTTCCGCAGTGCAGAACGAATCAGTGACGTCTGGTTCCTAATCCGTGATTTCTTACGTTGTCCAATTGTATATCTGTACAATAACAAATTGTTACTTTATGTTTCTAATTAGCCATATATGTGTGTGTATATTTTTCTATTTGGTTGCCTATAATAAAGTCTAATATATATATCTGCAGACCAGAATTCTTTCGTGGCTCATTGCCAGAATAACTCACAGAACTTTGGGCTGGGATAGTAGCCATATTCCCCTAGACAACAACAGAGAGTCTAACTTATTTTTGTTCTACTAATATACCCTACAGGAGGAGGTGAGACTTGGGGTAGTTAATGACAAAGCCAAAGTGTTGCAGAACTTGGATGGTGCATACAATGGCCTGCCGCACCTCTGAGGCTGTGCCACCCTTTATGAGTCAGTCGTGCAGGTAGGGGAAGATGAAGACCCCTGTAGCCGGAGGAAGGCAGACACAACTGCCTGGCATTTTGTGAAGACTCTTGGGCAGAGGCTAGGCCAAAGGGGAGAACCCTGTACTGAAAATGCCTGCCCCCTACCATGAACCGTAGGTACTGCCTGTGGTTGGGGTGGATGAGGATGTGGGTATAAACATCCTTGAGAACTAAGGAGCATAGCCAGTCTCCCTGCAGGAGGTATGGTAGCAATGTTCCAAGGGAGAGCATCTTGAACTTCTCCCTCACCAGGAACTTGTTGAGGTTGTGCAGGTCAAGGATGGGCCTTACGCCCCCTGTCCTCTTTGGCATGTGGACGTACCGGGAGTGTAACCCCTTGCCCTTGAGATGGTGGGGCACCGGTTCCACCGCTTTGTCCTCGAGAAGACCTGCCAACTCCTTCAGAAGAAGGTCCCGGTGGAGGGGAGACCTGAGAGGCTCTCCCAGGAAATAAGGGGGAGGTGTCTGAGTCAGGTGGAGGAGGTATCCCTCCCTGACTACCCTTAATGCCCAGGAATCGGTGGTGATAGTCACCCACCTCTGGGCATAGAGGGCCAGACATCCCCCTGTGGGCTGCTGATCTCCATGGGGTAGAGAGGCTATGCTCAAGAAGTCAAAAACTCCCCCCTGGTTGGGCCGGAGCCGGTGCCTGGGGTTTCGGAGGCTTCTGCTTACGTGGGCCATGCCCTTGTCCCTTGGCCTGCTTACCCTGTTGGGGAGCTGGGGATAAGGTAGGTAGTTTCTGTAAGCAGCCCCCTTCCTCAGGTAGAAAGGCTTTTTACCTGAGCACTTCCATCGGGGAGGGGCAGTGGTCTTTTTAGAGAGCTTGGTCCTCGTCATGAACTCGGTCTCCAGCTCGGCAGCCTTCTCGGTCATAGTTTGCCAAAGAGGTTCTTTCCTTGGCGGGGACATCGACCAATTTGTCCTGAACCCACTGCTCGAGGTCCGACGACTGTAGTCAAGTTTGGCGGCGTGCACCAATGCCCCCCGCCGCTATTCGAGCCACTGACTCAAACCCGTCATAGGCTGCTCAAGACATGAATTTGGAGTATTCACGGACTGCTTTGGCCAGGTTCTTGAACCGCTGCAAAGGTCCTCGGAGAGACCAGCCGAGAACCCGGCAAGTTCCTTCACCAGATCTCTCAGGTACATACCCATGTACAGTTGGTAGGCCTGGATGCGGCCGATAAGCATCGAGCCCTGGTAGCACTTTCTACCGAGGGCGTCCAGGGTGTGGGCCTCCCTGCTGGGGAGCACCGAGGAGTGCATCTTCTGGCTTTTCAGCTGACACATGGCTGACTCCACCACCATAGAATTATGTGGCAGTTGTGACTTACGGAAGCCCGGGCTCTGGCAGACTCAATACATCGAGTCGAGCCGTTTGCTGACCACCAGCACTGATGCCAGTGTCTCCCACATTCAGAGCATTAGCTGTTCCAGGATGGGAGGGATGGGCACCATGAACGATTCCCGCAGAGGGGCCTCGCACTGGAGGATCTCAAACTCATCTGCCTGAGGATCCTCCTCCGACTCTGTCGGAAATGCCAGGGCCTTGGACATGTCCTTGACAAAATCAAGGAAGTCCATATCCTTGGGCGGAGACCACCGTCGAGGCATCGAGACGAGAGAGTCAGATGGGACGTTGCAGTGGCGATGGGTATTGGGGGATTCCTCATCCTCCGTCTCCCACTCGGAGTAGTCCGTGGAGGACTTGTAGGGGGGCTGCTCTGTGGGGCACGGGGCTCCCGATGCTGTGTGGCTGGTGCCCGGCAGACTTGCCAGGAATGACCGCAGTCCCATTGAGTGCAACTCGGATCGTGACCACAGCCAAGGATCGACTCGAAGCTGGAGGACCTCGAGGATCGGCTTGGCCTCTGGGAACATCTTGGATGTTGAGGGCCTGGTGGTCGGGGCGGATGAACCGGTTGTGCTGGACAACAGCACTCGCTGCTGGTCCATGAAGGCAGACAAACTGGGCTCCAGGGCCACCATTCTAGACTCCAGATCAGAATGCTCCGCGGCCTTCGGCGCGGGCACCGAGAGACTCGGGCTCGACACCGGATCATCCAGATGGGAATTCTTGACGAGGATGGTGTCTGGGGACCGAGGCCGGTCCGCGGTTGGATCCTTCTGGGGGACCTTCGCAGGCCGCTCTTTATCTGACGCCTCAGATGGGCGTCTCGGACTGTGGGACCAGGCCCGGGGTCACCCGAGTGGTCGGAGCTGTCCAGGTACGCCGCCTTCAAAGGCTTCTTCTTCTTCCTGGGCTCCCTCGAGGGAGACCCCCTTTCCAAGAACCCACAACGAGGCTCGGGTTCCGCCCGAGATGTTAGGGCCTCAGACGATGCCCTGGCCTTCGGAGGCACTGGGGACTCGTGGAAGAACTTGTTGTGCTGCTGCTGCTAGCTGTTGAGGGCCTTACTGGACATCTTCTTGCAGAGGCCGCAGGCTGCCGGGTCGTGATTTGGCCCCAGGCAGCGGAGACAGCAGTCATGTTTGTCGGTCAAGGACATAATTTTGGAGCACCGATCACACTTCCTAACACTAGAAGCCCCAAAAGGAATTTTACCTAGAAACCCCAGAGTGCGTCAATTGACGCATTATCACGATGACTGCGTTTAGCATGAAATGCAGATGTGAATTAATGTGAAGTTACTTATTTGTTAAATACATGCAGTATGTGATGTCATTACATGATGCCATTGTGTGTTTATTGTTTGTAATGTCGGAGTAAAACTGTAAACAGTGATTGAGATGCGCCACCTAGCGGGAACATGAATTTATACCTAGAAGCCCCAAAGTACGTCAATTGATGCATCCAAGACAATTGAGTGTGTCAGTTGACGTACTTTGGGGCTTCTAGGTATAAATTCATTTTCCCGCTAGGTGGTGCATCTGTCATTAATTTTCGATGCACATATTTGAACATCTTGACCTTGCTAACAAAGTCATGGAACATGACTGACATGGTTCTAGCAGTGGCGCTGGTATACAACTTTGAAGATGCATTTGTGTCAATTGACGCACTTTGGGGCTTCTAGTGTTAAAGTCACTGGAAGCCATGGGGGAAAAAAGTACCCCTGCGAGGTCAAAGACTCTCCAGGCTGCCAGTGGGAAAAAAAAGGCGCGAAGGTGCAAGGAAAAGAAAGAATGAAAACTACAAAAACGGGCCGACTCGATGCCGAGGTAATGAGGTCAGCAGGCAGGAAGAGTACCAGGGCGATACCGGAGGCGAGTATGAAACTCAGAGAAGAAAAAAAATCAACTTTTTCCGGGGACAAGCCAGACGAACATCTGAAGGGCTCTGTGGAAAAAAAGAGACTGAGCAAGATGGCACCCATGGGCACAGAAGGGGACCACGCATGCGTGATGGCATCTCCCAAAGGCTTTCTTTGAAAGCTGGGGGGATGCTTCCACAAGGGCTCCATCTGTGCCGATGTCACCCATATGTGAGGACTGACTTCCTGCTTGTTCCCAGAGAATATCTTGTTAGATATTCTAAAAGTTGTCAGACAAACAAATTCTATGTTCACTAGGTTTATTGGTCAAACTGCAGTTTTCTGAGGAATCGGTCCAGAAGTTGCAGGACCATGACTCCTCCTTGGTTTCAATTGTTTCTGCTGTAGAGAAGTGTTCTCTTAAGATCGATACCTTGCAGACTACAACAATGACCTTTATTAAGGACAGCCTGCATCTACATAAGCAGATTGAAGTGCTGGAGAACCTACACCAGAGTAAAATTTTGTGATTTTTAAATTTTCTCAAAACTCATTTGCTGTCCCCTCTTATTTTGTTTCATAAGTACTTGAAGGAGGTGTTGGGTTTTAGCACGCCAGAATCCAATGTGTGTTACCTGTCTCCCAGACCTTTGGCTTTGGCTGAAGATGGAGAAACATCTGTGGGTGCAGATCTGTACAGCTAAACTTAACTGAATTTTTGGAGTCATCTTCGGATGAAATTTCTTTTAGAGCTACGCTCGTGGTGGCCTTTGCATTAGAGATGGATAAGCATCGAGTACTGAAATCTTATTTTCCTAAGAAATCAGTTTTGTTTTGTGGCTAAAAAATTCTGTTTTTTTCTAATGTCTCTAGAATTATGCAAGTGAAGAGGAGAAGATTCCTTGCTTTTAAACCTCAGGTGTTGGTGCTGGGGCCTCCTTTTTTTTAAGATTCCTCTTCAAATGCCTGGTATTCTATCAGGGTGTTAGGTATATTTTTAGGGAATCTGTTCAGTTAGAGGAGTTTTTGAATAGTAAAGCTGCCACTACCTCTGACCCTCAGGTCTAGTAGTTGCTCTGCTTTGCTTAATATTGTTTTTCTTGGTGTTGTTATTTTGTGGGCTAGGTAGAGCTTGGAGACTGTATATTATTTATATCCACAGGTATGGGAGCTTCCTCTCTTTCGATAATGTGGATTATTATATACTGTATGAGTATTTCTTTTTTTAAATTATTTGGTCTTGTATATTTTTGATCTTTGCTTGGTAATATGAGCAAAATTTTATAAAGAGAAAAAAAAAAGAAAGGTACATAAGTGGTTTTGAACATATACGGTAATGCAGTACTGACAAGTATTTTCTGCTTCTTGCTCTTTATTTAACTTAATATGAATATTTATATTCTGCTTTATCTCAAGTTATAGGCAGATTCTATATAATATAAAATGAAACAAGATCATGTTGTTGTTGTTCTTGTTACGTGCCATCAAGTTGATGTTGGCTCATGGCGACCTTGTGGATAGCTGTCCTACACTGTGTTCGGCATCTATAGCTGCTGTTATTGTATTGATCCATCACATTGCCGGTCTTTCTCTTTTGCGATGACCTTCAGCCTTGTCAAGCATGATGTTTTTCTCTTCGCATGATGTGTCCAAAGTATTGAAATTCAAAGTTGTCAGTTGAGCTTCTAAGGTAAGCTTAGGTTTGAGCTCCTCTAGTACAGACTGATTTTGAGTAGTCCATGGTACAGAAAGTATTCTTCGCCAGCACCATAATTTGAAGATATTTTTTTTCCTGTCTTTCTTCTTCACTCTTCAATTTTTGCATCTATTATGGAACTAAAAATACCATGGCTTCAATAGGTTGAATTTCTGTTCACAGAGACCCATTTCTGCACATGAAAATCGTATCCAGGCCTGTTTAGTGTCCTGTCAAGAGCAATGCTTGTCATTTTATTATTGATTATTGATCCAAACAGGTTAAGGTGTCTATTAAGTTTATTTCTTCTCCATCAAGGGTGAAATTATTGATTTTGCCAATTGTCAGGATCTAGGTCCATTGTTAAATTATCTTCCTTGATCTTGATAAGCAGATGTTTTAGATCATCTTCACTTTCAGCCAGTAACATGATATCGCCTGCACAGTGAAGGTTGTTGATGAATCTCCCACCAATCTTCATACAGTCCTGCTTCTCTGATGATTTGTTCTGCATGTAAATTGAACAGGTCTGGGAAAAGTATATAGGTAGCCTTGCAGTACACCTTTGCTGATTTTAATACATTCTGTTTCTTCTTGCTCCATTCAAACTATTGCTTCTTGATCAATGTAAAGGTTGTGGCAAGGAACAATCAGGTGTTCTGGTATATCTCATGCTTCTTAATGTGGCTCAGAGTTTTTCATGACTTTTCAAGGATCTATCTCATATTTATTTATTTAACCAGTTTTGTATACCACCTTTCCTTCAATCAAAGTGGTTGACAAGACAACAAAGGCTTACATATTGAGGGTATGGGAAAACAAAAACGATACATTACAATATAAATGCAAAACAAAACAGTATGTTATAATACTATATCATAGTGAAATTAAATATACATAATGGTAAATTTAAGTTATTTCACCAAATGATTCTATAAACAAATAAGTCTTTAAAGATTTGCGAAAGTCCTTAATGTCTTCCTGAGTTCTTAAGTCTTCAGGAATAGAATTCCATAACTGGTGCCATAAAGGAAAACACTCTTTTAGAAGTCATTTGTTTTGATTTGTTGAAGTTCAAAAGAGTATTAAGTTTATTGATATTTTGAGATCGTCTTGGTCTTTTATGCTCTTATCTTTTGAAATTATAGATTGTAGAATGTCCGCTGAGGATTGGTGAAAAATTTTGAAAATAGTCATTAGGTTTTTATATTTTGCTCTTGCAATAACCGGAAGGAAATGTAACTGTTTGAGGACAGGAGTTATGTGTTCAAATTTTGTAGAGCCAGTTATAATACGCGAAGTGGTGTTCTGAACTAATTGGAGAAGATGGATAGAGTGTTTAGGAAGACCTTGATACAAGATGTTTCATATCCACAATGATGTTGTTTTTTTCTTCCCTTCCCTGAATCTTGTTTGCACTTCGGGCAGTTCTCACTCCAGGTATGGTTGTAATCTCATTTTAATAAGAACATAAGATATGCCATACTGGGTCAGACCAAGGTCCATCAAGCCCAGTATCCTGTTTCCAACAGTGGCCAATCTAGGTCATTCGTACCTAGCAGTTTCCCCAAGGGACACAGGTTCCACAATGCTTGTACTGGGTCAAGCATTGATATCCTGTGTCCCTTCTTAATAATTGTTTATGGACCTTTCCTCCAGGAACTTGTCCAACCCTTTTTTAAACCCAGCAACACTAACAGCCTTTACTACATCCTCCGGTAACAAATTCCAGAGTTTGATTACACGTTGAGTGAAAAAATATTTTCTTTTATTAGTCTTACATAGTTTACCCTGTAGCTTCATTGCATGTCCCCTAGTCTTTCTATATTCTGATAACGTAAACAATCAATCTACATTTGGGAGGGAGGAGTAGCCTAGTAGTTGGGGCAAGGTACTTCAGGCCGGAAGGTTAGGGGCTCAAATCCCACTAGAGGACAGCAACCTTGGGCCGGAAGGACTGGGGTTTCTAGTCCCACAGATGCTCCTTGTGGTCTTGGGCAAGCCACTTAACCCTCCATTGCCCATGTTCCCTGTAAGTATTAGTGTATGTGTCTCATATCCCCGCATGTTAAATGTATCCCCCAATTGTGTTGTGACCACTTTGATTGAAGGATAAGGCAGTATACAAAACTGTCTAAATAAATAAATAAATACCCATTCCACTCCATTCATTAATTTATAGACTTTATTTATATATTTATTTATTTATCTATTTTTTCTATACCGCCCCTTCCAGAGATCAAGGGCGGTTTACATGGAACAGTTAACAATTTTGTATACTTCTGTATACTTTTACATAGAAAGGTAATTCTAACTATGTACAGGTAATAATGCACACAATTGTGTCAAAACTATTTACATTGGCTATTTACAAAAGACTATAAACAATGTGTTACAGGGTACAATAGACATTGAGTATGTGTAGTTTTTGGAATTTATTTCCTTTTCATCGTAAGTCAAGTGTGTGTGTGGTGGGGGTCTGTCTGGGTTAGTCAATTGTGATTTCAGGAGTTTTGTGGGAGTGTGTCTGTGGTTGCTGGGGGGTAGGTCTTGGGGGGTAGGAGATTTCAAAATGCTCAGAGAATAGGTAAGTTTTGAGTTCTTTCCTGAATTGATGAAGGTCTTTTATCATGCGAAGGGTTATTGGGAGATCGTTCCAGAGCGTGGGGGCAGCAAATGAGAAAGCTCTGGAGCTTGTGGTTTTCTTTGTCATATCGCCCCTCAGCCGTCTCTTTTCCAGTTTAAAGAGCCCTAACCTTTTTAGCCTTTCTTCATAGGAGCATCCTTCCATCCCCTTTACCATTTTTGTGGCACTTCTCTGAACCTTTTCTAATAACACTATAGCCTTTTTAAGATACAGCAACCAGAATTGCACACAATATTCAAGGTGCGGTCTCACCCTGGAACAATATGCAATGCAATGTGTGCCTTCAAGTCAGTCCTGACTCCTGGTGACCCAGAAGCGCCTGGGTTTTCTTGGCAGTGTCACCAGAAGTAGATTGCCAGGCCTTTCTTCCGAGGCAATGAAGAGTTAAGTGACTTGCCCAAGGCCACAAAGAGTACTAGTGGGAATTGAACCCTGGTTGCTTGGTTACTAAGCCAGTGTTCTAACCACTAGGCTACTCCTCCACTCCTATAGAGGCATTATAATATCTTTTGTTTTATTTTCCATTCCTTTCTTTATGATACGTAACATTTTATTTGCTCTCTTGGCCGCCGCTGCAAACTGGGCCGATGGTTTTAACATGTTATCCACAATTACGCCTAAATCTTTTTCCTGGGTGGTGGTTCCTAATGTGGAACCTTGCATTGTGTAACCATAGTTTGGGTTGTTCTTCCCTAGGTGAATAACTTTGCATTTGTCCACATTAAATTTCATCTGCCATTTTGATGCCCAGTCGTCCAATTTATCAAGATCCTCTTGCAATTTTCCACAATTCTCTTGGGTTTTAACAACTTGAAATAGTTTTGTGTCATCTGCAAATTTGATAACCTCACTCGTTATTCCCCTTTCCAGGTCATTTATGAATATGTCAAAAAGCAGCGGACCCAGCACAGATCCCTGGGGTACACCACTATTCACCTTTCTCCATTGGGAAAATTGGCCATTTAGCCCTACCCTCTGCTTTCTAACTTTTAACCAGTTCCTGATCCACAATGGAGTGGAGGAGTGGCCTAGTGGTTGGGGCAAGGTACTTCAGGCTGGAAGGTCAGAGGTTCAAATCCCACTAGAGGACAGCAACCTTGGGCCGGAAGGACTGGGGTTTCTAGTCCCACAGGTGCTCCTTGTGGTCTTGGGCAAGCCACTTAACCCTCCATAGCCTATGTTCCCTGTAAAATAGTTATCTCCAAGTTATAATGCCCTGTTCAATGTAATTTCAGTTTGTTTAATGTAAACCGCACTGATGCAGAATAGCACAGTATATAAGAGAATGTAAATAAATAAACAATAGTACACTGCCTCCTATCCCATGACTCTTTAGTTTTGCCAAAAGTCTCTGATGAGGGACCTTGTCAAAGGTTTTCTGAAAGTTCAGATACACTATATCAACCGACTTACCTTTGTCCACCTGTTTATTCACACCTTCAAAAAAACGTAACACATTAGTAAGACAAGATCTTCTTTGTCTAAAGCCATGTTGGCTGTTTCCCATTAGGCCATGACTATCTACAGGCTGAGTAATTTTGTTCTTTATGATGGTTTCTACCATTTTTCCCAGTACTGACGTCAGGCTCACTGGTCTGTAGTTTCCCGGATCACCCCTGGAACCCTTTTTAAAAATTGGTGTTACATTGGCGATCCTCCAATCTTGAGGTATAACAGATGGTTTTAATGAAAATTCACAGATTACTAATAGCAGGTGTGCAATCTCATATTTCAGTTCTTTCAACACCCTTGGATGTACACCATCCGGCCCAGGTGATTTGCTACTCTTCAGTTTATCTAATAGTTGTAATACATCTTCCCGATGTATCTATATTTCCTTCAATTCTTCCGCACCTTTAAATACCACTTCAGTCATGGGTAACATCCCTACTTCTTCCTCAGTAAAGACCGAAGCAAAGAATTCATTCAGTCTCTCCGCTATCGCCTTGTCGCCTCTTAGTGCCCCTTTAACCACTCTATCATCTAATGGACCAACTGATTCTCTCACAGGTTTTTTGCTACAAATGTACTTGAAAAAGTCTTTACTTCGCATTTTTGCTTCCGCAGCAAGCTTCTTCTCAAATTCTCCCTTTGCCTGCCTTATCAATGCCTTGCATTTGACTTGCCAGTGCTTGTGCTGTTTCCAGGTTTCGTCATTTGGCTCTTTTTTCCATTTACTGAAAGATGCTTTTTTGGCAACAGCAGCCTCTCTGACCTCACCTTTAAACCATGCTGGCAGTTGTTTGGACTTCCTTCCACTTTTCTTAAAGCGTGGAATACAGCTGGTCTGGGTTTCCAAGATAGTATTTTTCAACACCACCCAAGCTTGATGTAAGTCTTTAACCTTTGCAACTGCTCCTTTTAGTTTTTTCTTAACTATTTTCCTCATTTTATCATAGTCTCCCTCTCGAAAGTTAAAAGGTAGGACTGTGGATTTCCTTACTATCCCTGCTCCACTAATTAGATCAAACGCGATCATGCTATGATCACTATTGCCAAGTGGCCCCAACACCCTTATCTCTTGCACTAGATCTGGTGTTCCACTAAGGACTAGCTCCAATATGGCTTTCCCTCTGGTCAGTTCATGAAGCAGCTGCTCCAAGAAGCAGTCATTTATTTCATCTAGGAACTTTATCTCCCTAGCATGTCCTGCCGTGACACTGACTCAGTCGATACCAGGGTAATTGAAATTACCCATTACTATTACTGCGCTGTAACGTTTGTTAGCTTCCTTGATTTCTTTGAGCATTTCATCATCCATTTGTTCATTCTGGCCAGGTGGTCGATAGAACACCCCCACTGCCATCGCCTTCCCCTTTTTACATGGAATTTCAATCCATAGAGATTCTACAGCAAATTTTGTTTCCTGCAAAACTTTAGTCCTTTCTGACTCAATGCCCTCTCTAACATAGAGTGCAACCCCTCCACCAATTTGATCAACTCTATCATTACGATACAGTTTGTACCCAGGTATCACGGTGTCCCACTGGTTGTCCTCCTTCCACCATGTCTCTGAGATTCCAATCATATCTAACCTCTCATTTAGTGCTATATATTCTAACTCTCCCATCTTATTTTTTAGACTTCTAGCATTTGCATACAATCATTTTAGAGACTGTATTTTATTCATATTAATCTGGCTATTGGTAGACATGGGTAATTTGGGATCTTTAAGCTCTGTCTGCTCCATACTCGAGGGCATTTGGGCTACTTTACTCTTTTTTGGAACCTCTCTGCTTTTGGTAGTATCCTTCAAGGATACATTTTTCCGAACCATGCGCTCTTGGGCGACTGTCAGCTTTCCCCTATTATCTAGTTTAAAAGCTGCTCTATCTCCTTTTTAAAGGTTAATGCCAGCAGCCTGGTTCCATCCCAGTTAAGGTGAAGCCCATCCCTTCGGAAGAGCCCCTCCTTTTCCCAGAATGTTCCCCAGTTCCTAACAAATCCAAAACCCTCATCTCTGCACCATTGTATCATCCACGCATTGAGACTCCGGAGCGCTGCCTGCCTTTTGGGTCCTGCGCATGGAACGGGAAGCATTTCGGAGAACGCTACCCTGGAAGTTCTGGATTTCAACTTCCTACCTAAAAGCCTAAATTTTGCCTCCAGAACCTCCCTACCAAAGTTTCCTATATCATTGGTACCGACATGTACCAAGACAGCAGACTCCTCCCCAGCACTATTTAATTTTTATTTTATTTATTTATTTATTTAACAGTATTTCTAAACCGCCTTATCTTAATAATCAAGGTGGTATCACAGCAAGCAATCAGGTAAAGTGTGTGTGTTGTACATGCAGTGAGGATAAAACTTAGTTGTGTGAGGGATGTGTTGGGTGCTTGATTTGTTTGAGCTATATACAGGGTGGGCTATTTACAGTGGTGCTAGAATCATATTTTATATATATTCAGTTGTTTGGGAGGATTGGAGTGCTGTTATCCATTCTCTTAGGTTATGTGATGTGACCATAGTGCTCTATGAACAGCATGGTTTTCAGTTGTTTTCTGAAGTCTTTGAGGTCTGGAGTTGCCCTTAGATCGTCCGGTAGATTGTTCCATATTGTTGGAGCAGCCATGGAGAGAGCTCTGTCTGTTGTGTCCTTGCGTGTGTGCTTGTACTCATTTGGGGTGCTGACTCGGTTGCGTGTTTGACTTCTTCTGGGACGTGTGCTGGTTTCCGGTTGTATGAGCAGGTGGAGGCTGTTGGCTGATGTGTGTTCTTTTATCTTAAATAGGTTTATGATAGTCTTGTATCTGATGCGAGCAATGATTGGGAGCCAGTGTAAGTCCTTTAGTGTAGGTGTGATGTGCTCCTGCCTTGCGGCTCCGGATATGATTCGAGCTGCAGTGTTTTGTGCCAGCTGTAGTGGTTTGAGAGCTTGTTTTGGTAGTCCGAGGTACCTTATCTAGGTGGCGCGTGAGGTCCACTGTCTTCACACCAGGCAGGCATGTTACCAGGCAATCCTCACATCCATCAGCCACCCAGCTATCTACATGCCTAATGATCGAATCACCAACTATAATGGCTGTCCTAACACTTCCCTCCTGGGCACATGGCCATGGAGATACTTCCTCAGTGCGAGAGGGTTTTACATCACCTGGAGGACAGGTCTTAGTTACAGGATCACTTCCTGCCACACCAGGGTGATGCTCTCCTGTCATGTGACTTCTCTCCTTCATGGCAACAGGGATGCTGCCAGACTGGAGGTGGGACTTCAGGACTATATCCCTCTAGGTCTCGTCGATATACCTCTCTGTCTTTCTTATGTTTTCCAAGTCTGCTACTCTAGCCTCTAGAGAACGGACTCGTTCCCTGAGAGCAAAGAGCTCCTTGCACCTAGTGCACATGTAAGACCTCTCACCAACTGGGAGAAAATCATACATGTGACACTCAATGCAAGAGCCTGGAAAGCCCCCATCTCGCTGCTGGACTGCTGTCTGCATCTTAGTTTTAAGCCTGTGTTTAGATATTTAAGTTCTTTACTTACTATGGGTTGCTATGGATATTTATACTAATAAAATTGTACCTAATACGTTTACTATACCTTGTTCACCTGAAGCTTAATTAATCTTAGGTCCTTAGTGTATGACTGATTTGGATAACGAGCTTCACCTGAGAGCACCTCCTTTCCTTAAAGATGTGTAAGTACCAATAAAGCTATGATTATCCCAGGGGTAGGTGGGTGTTGGGGAGGGAGGGAGGGAAATAATGCTTATTAAGAGGGCTGTTACACAGTACCCTGTCCTGTGCTTCTGAAGTAAGCTGTGACCAACTTCCTGGGTGATTAACAGTCCTTGCTTGGATAGGAGTCTTTCAAAATGACCTTTTGACCTGCCACCTGGTGTTAACACCTATTGAAAAAGTTTCACAGGTCTCTTGCCCCCTAGGTAGAAGGCCTCTTTGTAAAGGTCTCTAGAAGACTTTATTTGTTGCTCACAGAGTACTGACCATGTTTTGCCTTTTATGCTAAGTTATATTCTGATTTGATTTAAATGACAGCTCTTTGCTACTGCTAGGCTCTGACTTATTATGAAATTTAAACTACAAGCTCTCTGCTGGGTTCTAAATTTAACCAGAGAGCTCTCTTCTGTGTTTTTAAGTTAAACTAAAAGTACTTTGCTGATACTAGGCCCCGAGTGACTATTAAATTTAAACTACAAGCTCTCTGCTGGGTTCCAAATTTAACCAGAAAGCTCTCTTCTGTGTTTTAAATTTAAGCTAAAAGTACTTTGATGATACTAGGCCCTGAGTGACTATTAAATTTAAATTACAAGCTCTCTGCTGGGTATGGAATGTAACCAGAAAGTTCTCTTCTGTGTTTTAAATTTAAACTTAAACTGCTGCTACTAGGCCCTGACTGATTTAACAAAAAAACACTGGGTTCACAGATTAATTAGCTTTAATACAAAGAAGTCCTTTCAGAAAATTCCCAGAAGTATATACTCACAATTGCAGATCTCTCTCCAGAAGTAGCAGTCCCTTTTTCTAGTCCTTCAAGACTCAATGATGTTGGCATGTGGCAGAGCAATTGAGTGCTAATTTCCACAGTTAGACGGATCATCTTTCTTCACTATTGGTCTGCACACAGATCTTTTCCAATCAGCCAGCCATGATATTGTCTTCCAAATTTCCTGGCAGAGCCTTGTAATTATTTTAACAGCTGCATCTGATGCTGTAATACTTCAATTGGAATGCCATAAATGCTCAGTGCTTTGTTTGTTGATAATGCTTTCAGTACTGCTTTGACTTCTTCTTTCATCACCAGCGGTTCCTGATCATAAGGTACAGGTTGAAACAGATGTTGGTCCACTTGATCTTTATGGTATAATGACTCTGTGTATTCTTGCCACCATTTCTTGATCTTCTCAGCATCATTTGACATGGATCCTTGAACATCTTTTAGCATTCCAGTTCGAGGCTGGACTTTTCTCGTTAACTCTCATAGCTTTAGGAAAGCCAAGTTTGTTCTTCCTCTAATGATTTCAGATTCTATTTTCTTATTGTAGTATTTCTCTTTGTCTCACCCTGTTGACGTTGGAAATTTCTGCTAAGCTCCGTGATTACATCTCTTTTTCGTCTGACTTTAGCTTCTCAGCGATTATGAGCAATTTACAGAATTTTTTCGGTCATCCATTTTGGTCGTTTTTGCTTTTCACCTTTTGCAGAGAAATTTTACTTTCTTCAAGCATGGGTTCAAATGCCACTGGTTCTCCTTGCAGTCTTAGGCAAGTGACTTAACTCTCCATTGCCTCAAGTACAATCTTAGATTGTAAGACCTCTGGGGACAAGGAAATACTTACTGTACCTAATGGTAACTCACCTTGAACTACAGGAAAGGCGTGAGCTAAATATTAAATAAAATAAAAAAAAATAAAATCTTTCTTGATTTCATCCTGTAGCTCTTTTGGTGCCCTGTCATTTATATAGCTTTCAGTGTCACTGATGCATTGCAAGCCTTCGTGGCACGACAAGCCACAAACCAAGTGAGGGGAGATCTTTTTATGCAACATAAATCAAATAGTCATCTGCTAACTCAAGCAAGAGTAATTAACTAAGCAAATACTTTTGAAATAGCTAGGTTTTAAGTGCACATCAAAACTGACTGTAAGAGGTTAAGTTATGCAATTCTACAGGTAAAGAATTCAATATTTTAGGGCCTATCCCTGAAATAGTTTTATTTCTAGTATCCTGTAAATGAAAAGACTTAGCTGATGGGAGGGCCAGTCGAACTTCTATCCCTGACCTAAGATGGAATTTGGGTACATACAATTTCACAAAAGAACTCAAATAGTTTAGGGCAAGATCATGTAAAATCCTGAATATAAACAAAAGGAGTTTATTCAAGATTTGTGTACGCACGGGTAGTTGCCTTTCAGGAAAGTCCAACAGAACTACAGTATATTGCAATAGTGCAGGTGGGTGGGAACAGTTGCCTGCACATTGACTGAAAATGGTCCATCTTTAGATATACCGGTGGTCTAAGACAAAGAACCCGTAGATTTAAAAAAATGTTTTTTTCACCATAGCTGTCACTTTCATTTGGGTTGACTGCCCTTGGACAAATGGGTGTGTGTTAAATATAATTAAAATAAACAAAAAGCAAGCACACTCACTTATGGAGAGTAATTTTATTCAGGTCACCTTTGTGTGAAAGCCAACTAAGTGCCTATTTTTAACCTGTTTTATAAGGATACACAGATGCGTATGTGTCTTTATAAAATATTAGCACAAATCCTGCAGCAGCTATTATGTGTATCATAATTTTTTTTGGAATATTTGAGAGGCTTACATATTGAATAATTGGTACTTTTTAATTGCAGATTTAAAATTGAAAATTAGACATATGATTATAAATGCAAAGTTAAATTTTGGGCTTTTATGTGATCTAAAGTCCATTTTTCTTTGAGAGCAGGCAACACATGACATGATGGCTTTCATTTAACTAAAAACACTTGTGTATGGTCTATATTTTTAGAACCCTTACTGTATTTACAGGACTTTATTGAGCCATGTCTAACAAGCAGAGGTCTATGACAAGAGCCAACAGTGGATTTGAACCCTCAAAGCAGATGAAGATTAAGTTAAATCGGAACACCTTGTCCACCATTCCTATAGGTAGCTCAGCATGAGGACCATTACAGAAAGAGAACAAGACACCGTGAGGATCATTAGAAAATGAAAAATGTAGGTGTATCGGTATGTGCATGCATCTGTGAGAGAGGAAGTCAGAGGGTCAAAGACCATCAATTTGGAATTCTGGGGTCATTTTTCAAAAAAACGCTCATCTGGATAACCATAGAGGTTATCTGCATAGGGGTACTGAGAGAGATACTCAGAAGCACTATCCGGACAGCAGGGCTGGCCCAATTTCTGGGCAAACTAGGTGGCTACCTAGGGTGGCAGCTTCTCTGGGGTGGCAAAGCTAAACAATAGTTTTTGACAGCCAGGGGGCTTAAGATTTGCCTTTAGCATGAACACCTTGAACCAACTCTGGGGCCAGCCCTGCCCGACAGTGCCACTGAATCTCCATAGACTGCCTCAGCACTATTCAGTTAATGCAGCGGTGGTCCATGGAGGAATGAGGGTGATGCGGCTATTTTCTGGAAAATAGGCATTCCTAACTGGGGCTCTACAGGTCAAACAACGGTAAGGATTTGAGGGTTTATTTTTATTAAATTGCTAGCTCTCTGACTGGGAGCTCTTAAAAGGGTTTTGGTATATTTTTAAAGCAAAGTTACCTTCTTTTTGGTGCTTTAGTAGCAATATTTTCTTTAGTGGAGTAGGTTTTAAACTCAAGTAACCTTCTCAGCTTTTGGGAACTGCTGACACCTAATCAGGAGTTAGTGTGCCTGATTAGCCTGTGAATGAATTGAGCGTAGCTGAGGCCTGCATAAAAGGCTTCAGAGCCCTGCCTTGTTGAGGCATTCCTAACAGGGGCTCTACAGGTCAAACAACGGTAAGGATCTGAGGGTTTATTTTTATTAAATTGCTAGCTCTCTGACTTGGAGCTCTTAAAAGGGTTTTGGCATATTTTTAAAGCAAAGTTAACTTCTTTTTGGTGCTTTAGTAGCAATAGTTTCTTTAGTGGAGTAGGTTTTAAACTCAAGTAACCTTCTCAGCTTTTGGGAACTGCTGACACCTAATCAGGAGTTAGTGTGTCTGATTAGCCTGTGAATGAACTGAGAGCAGCTGAGGCCTGCATAAAAGGCTTCAGAGCCCTGCCCTGTTGAGGCATTCCTAACAGGGGCTCTACAGGTCAAACAACGGTAAGGATCTGAGGGTTTATTTTTATTAAATTGCTAGCTCTCTGACTGGGAGCTCTTAAAAGGGTTTTGGTATATGTTTAAAGCAAAGATACCTTCTTTTTGGTGCTTTAGTAGCAATATTTTCTTTAGTGGAGTAGGTTTTAAACTCTGGTAACCTTCTCAGCTTTTGGGAACTGCTGACACCTACTCAGGTGTTAGTTCCCTCCCTACTCACCCCAACTCCCACCCACCCCTAGTGAGCAGTCTTGCTTTATAGGGCACCTCCCCATTTAACAAAGCACAGGGAATTGGAACAGCACATTTTGAATATAATTAAAGAGATTTAACTGCTTTTCTCTGAAAGGACAGCTGGGAAACTGGCTGGTACTTTTGCTTTAACAGATACCTAAGCTCCATGAACAGAACAATGGCTGGGAAAAATCGTATTGCTAAAGCTGTTGCCCCGTTACAGCTTCTGCCTCTGTCCAGACAGAGGTCCCAATGCCAGCTGAAGGACCGGTTCCATGTGCAGGGTGCCTGCATGCTGAAGCTCTGAGGAAACAAGTGGAGGAACTCAGAGAGGAGGTGGTGAGGCTGAGAAGACAGTGAGAAGTACATTGATGAGATACTTCTTGAAACATCCAAGCTCTCTAGCAGAGGAGAAGATGGGTGCCAACAGAATGATGAAGGTTGGATACAAGTCACCAGGGCCTGCAGAATCACCAATCCAACTTCTCCAGCCCTTGAATTGGAGAACCATTATGCAGCCCTGGAAGTGGAGGACATGAAAGCATCCCTGGAAAGGGAAGAACCAGAGCTCCAGTACCCCAAAGTTGCAGAATCAGTGACCACAAGGAAGCGAAGGGTAGTGGTGGTTGGTGACTCTCTTCTGAGGTGTACTGAGGCGTCTATCTGCCGACCAGACTTGATGTCCAGAGAGGTATGCTTTCTGCCTGGTGACAAAATCCAAGATGTTAGTAGAGTTTGCTGAGACTCATCAAGCCCACTGACTATTACCTGATGTTGCTAATCCATGTCGGAACAAATGATACTGCCAGGTATCCCTCTGAGTGTATCAAAAGTGACTTCATGGCTCTGGGACAGAGGGTGAAGCAGTTAGGAGCACAGGTGGTGTTCCCTTCAATCCTCCCTGTTGAGGGTAAAGGCCAAGGCAGAGAGGCTCGCATCCTGGAGATGAATGCATGGCTGCATGGATGGTGTCATTGAGAGTGTTTTGGTTTCCTAGACCATGGGATGCTGCTCCAAGGGTTGCAGAGCAGAGATGGTATCCATCTGTCCAAGAAAGGTCAACGTATCTTCAGTAGTAGACTGGCTAATCTACTAAAGAGGGCTTTAAACTAGATTCGTTGGGGATGGGTGAAGAAAGCCCCCAGGTAAGTGAAAGCCTCCAGGTAAGTGATACATTAAATACCTTTATGGAAATGGATAACAGGGGTAACATATGGAAAGCAGTGTGTATAAATGCCCGTAGCATGGGAAATAAGATCCCTGATGTTGAAGCTTTAGTGGGAGTAGCCGACTTGGATTTAGTGACAGTTACAGAAACATGGTTCACAGAAAACCATGCCTGGAATGTAACTGTACCTGGCTATACTTTATTCAGAAAGGACAGGGTAGAAAGAAGGGGAGGAGGAGTGGCACTATATGTAAAAAATACTATTAAAGCTTTGGAATTACAGAGCTTAAAAGGTAGAGAGGAGGCATTGTGGGTTAAACTAGAAAGAAGGAAAGAGAAATCTATTTGCATTGGCGTGATATACAGACCTCTCTCATAAGAGGAAGAGGTGGACAGAGAGTTAATTGAAGACATACGCAGCATTGCTAGGAAAGGGGAAGTGCTACTGATAGGGGATTTCAATATGCCAGATGTTGACTGACACATTCCTGTTGCAGTATCATCTAGAAGTAAAGAGATCCTGGATTCTCTACAGGGAGAACTATTCAAGCAATTGCTAACAGACCCCACATGTGAAGGGCCATACTGGACTTGGTGCTTTCCAATGGTGAAAGTGTTTCTGATGTTATAGTGGGAGATTACTTTGCATCCAGTGATCACAAGATGGTGTAGTTCAGTATTAGGACTAGGGCTGTTAGAATCCATTCAAAGGTGAGGGTCTTAGACAAGGAAGACTAACTTTGCCAAGATGGGCCAATACCTCATGGAGTCATTAGCGGGATGGGAACAGCTGGGGGATGTAGAAAAATAGTGGGCAAAACTGAAAGGGGATATTTTAAGGGCAACCAACCTTTTTGTTAAAATGGTAAATAAAGGTAAAAGGAAAAGGAGTCCGCTATGGCTTTCGAAAGAAGTAGCTGAAAAAGTGAAGAAAACGGGGGAGGCCTTCATGAAATACAAGAGATCACAGAGAGAGTAAGACAGGCATCTCTATTTGGAAAAACATAGAGAAGCTAGAAAAGTAGTCAGGAAAGCAAAGATTCAAAAAGAGGAGGAAATAGCCAATGCAAAAAAAATGGGGGGATAAGACATTTTTCAGATATATTAGTGAGAAGAGGAAGGGCTAAAGTGCTATTGTCAGACTCAAGGGAGGAATATGTAGAAGCTGATGAGGATAAAGCAGAATTGCTTAACAAATATTTCTGTTCTGTGTTGACAGATGAAGAACCAGGAGCAGGACCTCAGAAAACACCCACAAACAGGAACAGAAGCGAGGGACGTTTGGAACAATTTTCAGAAGACTGTGTTCGTGAGAAACTAGGTCAACTTAAAGTAGACAAAGCGATGGGACCGGATGGGATACACCCTAGAATACTGAGGGAACTTGGGGATGTTCTAGCAGCTCCACTGACTGACCTTTTCAATGCCTTGTTGGAGTCGGGAGTGGTGCCAAAGGACTGGAGAGAGGCTCATGTGGTACCTTTACACAAAAGCGGAAGTAAGGATGTGGTTGAAAACTACAAGCCAGTTAGTTTAACTTCGGTGATGAGTAAATTATTGGAAACGCTGCTGAAAGAGAAAATAGTGAGGTTTCTGGAGACCAGCGGATTACAGGATCCGAGGCAGCATGGATTCACCAGAGGGAGGTCTTCTCAGACAAATCTGATTGATTTCTTTGACTGGGTGACCAGGGAGTTGGACCGAGGGAGAGCTCTAGATGTGGTGTATTTTGATTTCAGTAAAGCCTTTGACACTGTTCCTCACAGGCAACTTATAAACAAACTGAGCACCCTAGGGATGGACCTTAAAGTTACTGCTTGGGGTAGAAATTGGTTGGGTGGGAGGCGACAAAGAGTACAGGTAAATGGAGCTCACTCTGAGGAGAAGGAGGTTACCAGTGGTGTGCCGCAGGGATCTGTCCTTGGTCTGATTCTTTTTAACGTCTTTGTTAGTGATATAGCAGAAGGGCTGTCAGGTAAGGTTTGCCTTTTTGGGGATGATACCAAAATCTACAATAGAGTAGACACCCAGGAAGGTGTAGATAACATGAGGAGGGTTCTAGCTAAGCTTGAAGAATGGTCTAGAATTTGGCAGCTGGGATTTAATGTTAAAAAATGTAAGGTCATGCATTTGGGCTGCAGCAATCCAAGGGAGCAATATAGTATAGGGGGTGAAGTACTTTTGTCCACTAAAGAAGAGCGGGACCTAGGCGTGGTTGTGTCTGATGATCTTAAAGTGACTAAACAGGTAGAAAAGGCAACGGCAAAAGCCAGAAGGATGCTTGGGTGCATACGGAGAGGAATGGCTAGCAGAAAAAAGGAGGTGATAGTGCCTCTGTATAGTATTTGGTACGACCTCATTTGGAGCATAGTGTGCAATTCTGGAGACCACACCTTCAAAAGGATGTGAACAGGATGGAGTCTGTGCAGAGGGTGGCTACTAAAATGGTTAGTAGTCTTCATTATAAAGTATATGAGGATAGACTTAAGGATCTTAATATGTACACCTAAGGGGAAAGGCGGGATAGAGGTGATATGATTGAGATGTTTAAATACCTCTGTGGCATAAATGCACATGGGGAGAACCTCTTTCGATTGAAAGCAAGTTCTGCTATGAGGGGACATGGGATGAGGGTGAAGGGGGATAGATTCAGGAGTGATATGCGGAAATATTTCTTAACGGAAAGAGTGGTGGATCCGTGGAATAGTCTCCCAGTAGAGGTGGTAGAGATGAGGACAGTAACTGAATTAAAAAAAACATGGGACAAACACAGAGGATCTCTAAAGGAAAAAAGGGGACTGTTGTAGTTGTTGATATGGAAGGACAGACCATATGGTATTTTTCTGTCGTCATATTTCTATGTTTCTAATAATAGCTCTTATCTGTATAATGGCAATTTTCAGTTGATATCCGGATATGTTCTGAGAGTAGTTTGGGCCACTGAAAAAGGTGGCCTAAATTGCAATCCAGATAACTTACCAGAGAGTGGTTGAGAAAGCACAGTTACTTACCTGTAACAGGTGATCTCTGGGAACAGCAGGAATAAGTCTTCACATATGGGTTTCGTCGGTACCGACGGAGCCTGCGCGGGAACGCTCCCCAGCGTCCAATCAGAAAGCCTTTGGGAGCATCCCACAGCGCCTGCATGCTGCCTTCCCGCCTTTCCCAACTGTCTCTCCTCAGTTGAGTTTTAGAGCTGAGACAAAGAGAGAGAGAGAGAGGGAAAGGAAAGAGAGATAGAGAGAGAAACAACTCCTAGGAGAGGTGGGTGGGTTGTGAAGACTTATTCCTGCTGTTCCCAGAGATCACCTGTTACAGGTAAGTAACTGTGCTATCTCCAGGAACAAGCAGGAATGAGTCTTCACATATGGGGACTCCCTAGCTTTAGATGCCAGGGAGAGATCCCAGAAGTTGTGTGTCCCTGGGACAGGGCTGCACTTCCCCACATGGATCTCTGGCATCCCATGAGGGATGGTGGGTAGGAGTTGATTAAGTATGGAACAGGTGTTTGAGAACAGCCTGACCAAACAAGGCATCCCGGCGGGAGTCCTTGTCCAAGCAGTAATGGGCTGTGAAGGTATGAACCGAGGCCCAAGTGACTGCTCGACAGATGTTGTCAATAGACACAGAGTTGAGATGAGCCATTGAGGCTGCCATGGCTCTCACATTGTGAGCTGTGACATGGCCCTCCAGAGAAAGGTTCTTGCTCTGATAGGCGAAAGAAATACACTGGGCAATCCAGTTAGATAGTGTTTTCTTGGAGACTGGTAGTCCCAAATGAGAAGGATCAAAAGCAACAAAGAGTTGAGAGGACTTTCTATGTTGCTGTGTCCTCTGTAAGTAAAAAGCCAGAGCTCTTTTACAGTCCAGGGTATGAAGATTCCTATCTGCACTTGATGCATGAGGTCCTGGAAAAAAGACAGGTAGGTAGACCTCTTGGTTGAGGTGAAAAGGCGAGACCACCTTAGGCATTTAGTGTGGATTAGTCCTAAGGACCACCTTGTCATGATGGAATCTTGTATAAGGTGGATTAGCTACGAGTGCTTGCAATTCACTAATACAATGTGCTGATGTGATTGCAATGAGAAAGATAACCTTCCAAGAAAGGTATTTCAAGGAGGTGGTAGCCAAAGGTTCAAAAAGTGGCTTCATAAGCTGACCAAGAACCAAGTTTAAGTCCCATGCCACCGGGGGTGGTCTAATGGGAGGCTTTGTTAAAAGGAGGCCTCTCATGAATCTGTCTACAAGAGGATAAGAGGAAATAGGTTGTCCATTTAGAGGCTTAAGGGAAGCTGCAATAGCACTCAAATGGACCCTTACTGAATTTGTCTTAAGGCCTGCATTAGACAGATGGAGGAGATACTCCAGCAAAGATTCCAGAGGTATGGCAAGGGGGTTAAGACCCTTCCCAGAACACCAGATAGTAAACCTCTTCCACTTGAAAGCATAAGAACGTCTAGTGGAAGGTTTCCTGGAAGCATAAAGAACATCTTTCACTTGTTGAGAAAGATGAAGATCCTGGAGATCTAGGCCTTCAGCAACCAAGCCCTGAGATGCAGAGACTGGGTATTGGGATGCCACAACTTTCCATCCTCTTGAGAGAGGAGGTCTGGAGCAGATCCTAACTCCAGGGAGGGAGCTTGAGAAAGATGTAGAAGCAGAGGGTACCACACTTGCCGTGGCCAATGTGGAGCTATGAGGATCATGTGGCCTCTGTCTCTCTGAAGCTTGAACAGGGTTTTGGGAATTAGGGGAATGGGTGGAAAGGCATAGAGGAAGTCTTGACCCCAGTGAAGGAGGAAAGCATCCCTTGCCTGAGCTCCCTAAGCCAGAGTTCTGGAACAGAAACGGGGAAGTTTGGCATTCTACAGACTTGCAAAGAGGTCTATGTCCGGGGTTCCCCAAATTTGAAAAATCTTGGACACCTGGTCCATATGTAGGGACCACTCGTGTGGAAGCAGAACTCGACTGAGCCTGTCTGCCCAAGAGTTCTGAACGCCTGGAAGATAAACTGCCAGAAGATGAATGTGATGCTCTCTGTCGAGGGCCCACAGTCGCAAAGCTTCGTTGCAAAGCAACAGAGAGCCAGTTCCTCCCTGCTTGTTCACATAGAACATGGCTACCTGATTGTCCGTGTGGATAAGGACTGTTTTGTGGCTGAGCAGGATGTGGAAAACCCGCAGAGCAAGGAAGATTGCTCTGAGTTCCAAGAGATTGATATGTAGACAAGTCTCCTGTGGGGACCAGATGCCCTGGGTGGAGAGGTCTTGCAGATGAGCGCCCCACCCCATTGGAGAAGCATCTGTTGTAAGAGTTGCTTGGGGTAAAGAATGCTGAAAGGGGGACCCCAGCAACAGGTTTTGAGGGGACTTCCACCACTGGAGGGACAAAATGAGGCGACTTGTGTTTGCTATTTTGTCTGACAGGCAGCCTAATGCCTGAGTCCATTGGGTGGATAAAGTCCACTGAGCTGCCCTCATGTGAAGGTGAGCATATGGTACCACATGCACAGTGGATGCCAAGTGGCCTAGCAACTGTAACATCTCTCGAGCAGTTAGAGGGGCTTCAACTCTGCTTGAGAAGCTAATTGCACCAAGCGAAGGCAACTGGCCTGGGGAAGATAGGCCCTTGCCCTTGTGGTATCCAACAACGCCCCTATAAACTCCAGGGACTGAGTAGGGATCAAATTGGATTTTGGGATGTTTATTACTAGCCCTAAATACTGAAGGATACGCATTGTGCAGGTTAGAGAACTCTTGGACTCTGATTGAGTGGGAGCTTGAATGAGCCAGTCGTCCAGGTAAGGGAAGACGAATATTCCCAGGGTGCGCAGAAAAGCAGCTACCACTGCCATGCATTTCGCGAACACCCTTGGTGCAGAGGCCAGACCAAAAGGGAGCACTCTGTATTGATAGTGCTTCTCTTGAAAAAGGAACCGAAGGAACCTTCTGTGAGTTGGATGGATGAGAACATGAGTGTACGCATCCTTGAGATCTAGAGAACAAAGCCAATCCTGACTCTGAAGGTATGACAGCAGAGTTCCCAGAGAAACCATCTTGAATTTTTCCTTGACGAGGAATCTGTTCAACACTGAGATCTAAGATGGGTCTGAAGCCCCCTGTTTTCTTTGGAATAAGAAAATAGGGGGAGTAGAAACCTGTGCCCTGTTGTTGAAAAGTCACTTCCTCTATTGCCCCCTGGGCGAGAAGAGTGGCAACCTCCTGCCCCAACAGGTTGAGGAGGGAGGTTGGAGAATTGAACTGGTGCACTCTTGTGAGAGGGGGCAAGCTTGAAAAATGAAGTTTGTACCCCTCTCTTATGATGGAGAGTGTCCAATGTTCTGCTGTAATTTGCCCCCACCTGGGAGCAAAGTGACATAACCTTCCTGGAATGGTGGCAGGCTCTGGTCCTTCTAGAGCCAGGAAGGCTAAGTTCTCTAGCGGAAAGTCAAAGGCCCTGAGGGGGCTGAGGTTGCTGGGCTGGAGCAGGCCTAGCAGCCTTTGCTTTGCTCTGTTTGGAAGATTGCTGACGTTTGGTAGGGAACTGAGCTGCAGAAGATGCTCGCTGACCATAAGCAGGACAGAATCTTCCCTTTTTAGAAAAAGGTGTTTTCTTGAATAACCTTTTCTTAGCAGGAGCAGCTGTGGATTTGGATAGTCTATCCAAAGCAGAATTTTCAGCATCCATTTGATTGGCTTTTGCTTGCCAATCCTTACCAAACAGGTTCTCACCTGTACAAGGGATATTCCCCAATTCATCTTGAACCCAGATCTCCAAATCAGATGCTTGAAGCCAAGCAATCCTATGTGCACCTATGGCAATAGCTGAGGCTCTGCTTACGCATTCAAAGGAGTCGAAAGCTGCACGGTTGGAGAATTTGGAGATATCTTGGGCATGTTTGAGCACAGTGAGAAAGTCCTGCCTTTTATCTTCAGACATAAAAGGACTTAAAGTCTGCAAATGGTCAGTGACTTCTTTTAAGAACATTCCCATGTAGAGACTATAAGAATTAATTCTCGCAGCAAGCATGGAAGCTTGGAAGACTCTTCTTCCAAAAGCATCCAGGGTTCTACATTCACGTCCTGGAGGATTAGAGGCATGTCTTTTGGCACTTCTAATATTTCTCATTGCAGACTCAACCACAATAGAGTGGTGAGGAAGCTGAGTTTTATGGAAACCAGGACAAGGAGGGACACGATACATGGTATCCAACCTGCGAGAATGAGGAGAGGTGGTTAGAGGTGCTTCCCACATCCTCAACATGAGATCATACAGAATCTCATGAATAGGCAAGGTAGCTGCCTCCTTAGGAGTTTTAGGATATTGTAAAATATCTAACTCCTTGGCTCTGGGCTCTGTCTCAGGGGCCACTGTGATAGAGAGGCCCCGAGCCACCTCCCTGATAAAGTCATGAAAAGACAAGTCCTCTGGAGGAGACATCCTTCGTTTAGGAGAGGACTCCTCCTGTGGAAGAAGCATCACTGCATTGACCGACTTTTCAGAATCCTCAGAGTCCTCAGAGGAATCGAAGTATCATCTGTCTGGATGCTCTTGCAAAGCCCGATACCTGTACCGACCGGGATCGGTATTGGGAATAACCGGTACCGGGGTATCGGTACCGGAGGGCTTCAGAGGACAGAGTACCAGCATAGCGGACACTGATGCCGATGTCGATGCCACCGGTACCGGGATCAGTACCGATGGCGATGCTAGAGCCGGTACCGGCGGAGTAGTCTGTTGCGGTACCACGGGCGTCGATGCCACAAGGAAAGCCGCCAGACTGCGTTCTATGGACAGAATCCTCTGATCCATCGATGCTGCCAATGCTTGGAAGTCGGTACCGGTGGAAGCCATCGGTACCCCAGAGCATGGCACCAGGAGATCTGTCGAGGCCACGCCATCGAGATCATCCTGGAACCCTGATGATGATGCTTTAGAGGCCGAAGCCTCCCGCCGGGGTAATTTTGCCGGTGCAGAATCCTCGAGGGCAAAGCCAGAGGCATCTCGATGCTTAGAAGGAGATCTACCCTTCGAGGACCGGCTGGATTTATGTTTAGTTACCTGAGATCCATGTGAGGAAGAAGAAGCCCTGGAAGACGTTGATGCCACCGAAGCCGCATCAGAGGGAAACAGGGTACTGAGCTTGGCAGCTTGGTTCTGCCGACCTCCTTTAGATATCATAGAACAGGACATACAATCTGTTATGGAATGGTCAGGACCTAAACATTTTAGACACCAGTCAGGGGTGTCGGTGACGGAAATGGTACCGCCACATTGCACTCTCAGAGACATGGTGGAAGGAGGATAACCAGTGGGACACTGTGATACCTGGATACACACTATATCGTAATGATAGAGCTGATCAAATTGGTGGAGGGGTTGCGCTCTATGTTAGAGAGGGCATTGAGTCAGAAAGGATTAAAGTTTTGCAGGGAACAAAATTTGCTGTAGAATCTCTATGGATTGAAATTCCATTTATGAAGGGGAAGGTGATGGCAGTTGGAGTATACTATCGACCGCCTGGCCAGAATGAACAAATGGATGATGAAATGCTCAAAGAAATCAAGGAAGCTAACAAAAGTCACAACAGAGTAGTAATAATGGGTGATTTCAATTACCCCGGTATCGACTGGGTCAGTGTCACAGCAGGACAAGCTAAAGAGATAAAGTTTCTAGATGGAATAAATGACTGCTTCTTGGAGCAGTTGGTTCATGAACCGACCAGAGGGGAAGCCATACTGGACCTAGTCCTTAGTGGAACGCCAGATCTGGTGCAAGAAATAAGGGTGTTGGGACCACTTGGCAATAGTGATCATAGTATGATCATGTTTGATTTAATTAGAGGAGGACAGATAGTAAAGGCATCCACAGTACTACCTTTTAACTTTCAAAAGGGAGACTATGATAGAATGAGGAATATAGTTAGGAAAAAACTAAAAGGAGTGGTTCCAAAGGTTAAAGACTTACAGCAAGCTTGGGTGTTATTTAAAAATACTATCCTCGAAGCCCAGACCAGCTGTATTCCACGCATTAGGAAAAGTGGAAGAAAGTCCAAAAAACTGCCAGCATGGTTTAGAGGTGAGGTCAGAGAGGCTGTTGCTGCCAAAAAAGCAACCTTCAGGAAATGGAAAAAAGAGCCAAATGATGAAAACTGGAAACAGCACAAGCACTGGCAAGTTAAATGCAAAGCATTGATAAGGCAGGCAAAGCGGGAATTTGAGAAGAAACTTGCTACGGAAGCAAAAACACGACATAAAGACTTTTTCAAGTACATTCGTAGCAAAAGGCCTGTGGGCGAGTCAATTGGACCATTAGATGACAGAGGGGTAAAAGGGGCAGAAAGAGGAAACAAGGCTATAGCAGAGAGACTGAATGAATTCTTTGCTTCGGTCTTTACTGAGGAAGATGTAGGGATGTTACCCAAGACTGAAGTGGTATTTAAAGGTGATACTGCAGAGGAATTGAGAGAAATATCGCTACACCGGGAAGATATATTACAACTATTTGATAAACTGAATAGTAGCAAATCACCTGGACCGGATGGTATACATCCCAGAGTGTTGAAAGAACTGAAATATGAGATTGCAGACCTGCTATTGGTAATCTGTGAACTTTCATTAAAATCATCTGTAATACCTGAAGATTGGAGGGTCGCCAACGTAACACCAATTTTTAAAAAGGGTTCCAGGGGTGACCCAGGAAATTACAGACCGGTGAGCTTGACGTCAGTACCAGGGAAAATGGTTAGAAAACCATCATAAAGAACAAAATTACACAGCATGTAGATAGTCATGGCCTAATGGGAGACAGCCAACATGGCTTTAGACAAGGAAGATCTTGTCTTACTAATCTGATATGTTTTTTTGAAGGTGTGCATAAACAGGTAGACAAAGGTGAGTCGGTTGATATAGTGTATCTGGACTTTCAGAAAGCTTTTGACAAAGTCCCCCATCAGAGACTTTTGGCGAAGCTAAAAAGTCATGGGATAGGAGGCAGTGTACTATTGTGGATCGGGAACTGGTTAAAAGATAGAAAGCAGAGGGTAGGGCTAAATGGCCAATATTCCCAATGGAAAAAGGTGAATAGTGGAGTACCCCAGGGATCTGTACTGGGTCCGCTGCTTTTTGACATATTCATAAATGACCTGGAAAAGGGAATAACTAGTGAGGTTATCAAATTTGCAGATGACACAAAACTGTTTAAAGTTGTTAAAACCCAAGAGGATTGTGGAAAACTGCAGGAGGATCTGGATAAATTGGAAGATTGGGCATCCAAATGGCAGATGAAATTTAATGTGGACAAGTGCAAAGTTATGCACCTAGGAAAGAACAACCCACACTATAGTTACACGATGCAAGGCTCCACATTAGAAACCACCACCCAGGAAAAAAATTTAGGAGTCATCGTGGATAACATGTTAAAACCCTCCGCCCAGTGTGCAGTGGCGGCCAAGAAAGCAAATAGAATGCTAGGTATCATAAGGAAAGGGATGGAGAATAAAACAAAGGATGTTATAATGCCTCTGTATCGCTCCATGGTACGACCGCACCTTGAATATTGTGTGCAATTCTGGTCACCGTATCTTAAAAAGGACATAGCGTTATTAGAAAAAGTACAGAGAAGAGCCACCAAATTGGTGAAGGGGATGGAAGGCTACTCCTATGAAGAGAGGCTAAGAAGGTTAGGGCTCTTTAGCCTGGAGAAGAGACGGCTGAGGGGAGATATGATAGAGGTCTATAAATTAATGAATGGAGTGGAATGGATAAACGTGGATCAATTGTTTACGCTATCAGAGTATAGAAAGACTAGGGGACATGTAATGAAGCTATAGGGCAGCGATGGCGAACCTATGGCACGCGAAGGCCTTGCAGCTGGCACGCGGGAAGGTCCGCAAAAGAAGAAAAAGCTGGCTCTGACTGCTGCCGCGGACGCGGCAAGGGCAGAATGCAGCGTCCCGCGGGGCCCCCTCCGCCCGCTAAGCCCCTCTGCAAGAGCTTTCAGATTCGCGAGGGAGAGCGTCTCCCTCGCGTCTCTGTTAAGCCCGCAGGGGCTAATGGGAAATTTCCCATTAGCCCCTGCGGGCTTAACAGAGACGCGAGGGAGACGCTCTCCCTCGCGAATCTGAATGCCCTTGCCGAGGGGCTTAGCGGGCGGAGGGGGCCCCGCGGGACATTGCAATCGGCCGCGGTAGCAGCCAGTGCCTGCTTTTTTTTTAAAAATTTGCCAGGGGGGTTAGGACTGCTAATGGGCAGGGAGGGAGGGGGGGGGGGGTTAGGACTGCTAATGGGCAGGGAGGGGGGGGGGGTTAGGACTGCTAATGGGCAGGGAGGAGGGGGGGTTAGGACTGCTAATGGGCAGGGAGGGAGGGAGGGGGGGGGGGTTAGGACTGCTAATGGGCAGGGAGGGAGGGGGGTTAGGACTGCTAATGGGCAGGGAGGGAGGGAGGGAGGGGGGGTTAGGACTGCTAATGGGCAGGGAGGGAAGGAGGGAGGGGGGGTTAGGACTGCTAATGGGCAGGCAGGGAGGGAGGGAGGGAGGGAGGGGGGGGTTAGGACTGCTAATGGGCAGGGAGGGAGGGAGGGGGTTAGGACTGCTAATGGGCAGGGAGGGGGGGGGTTAGGACTGCTAATGGGCAGGGAGGGAGGGAGGGGGTTAGGACTGCTAATGGGCAGGGAGGGGGGGTTAGGACTGCTAATGGGCAGGGAGGAGGGAGGGGGGGGGGTTAGGACTGCTAATGGGCAGGGAGGGAGGGGGGGTTAGGACTGCTAATGGGCAGGGAGGGAGGGAGGGAGGGGGGTTAGGACTGCTAATGGGCAGGGAGGGAGGGGGGGTTAGGACTGCTAATGGGCATGGAGGGAGGGGGGGGGAGGGGGGGTTAGGACTGCTAATGGGCAGGGAGGGGGGGTTAGGATGGGCAGGGAGGGAGGGGGGGTTAGGACTGCTAATGGGCGGGCAGGGAGGGAGGGAGGGGGGTTAGGACTGCTAATAGGCAGGGAGGGAGGGAGGGGGGTAGGACTGCTAATGGGCTGGGGGGGTTCGGACTGCTAGTGGGCGGGGCGGGGGGGGTTAGGACTGCTAATGGGCAGGGAGGGAGGGAGGGGGGGGGTTAGGACTGCTAATGGGCAGGGAGGGAGGGGGGTTAGGACTGCTAATGGGCAGGGGAGGGGGTTAGGATGGGCAGGGAGGGAGGGGGGGTTAGGACTGCTAATGGGCGGGCAGGGAGGGAGGGAGGGGGGGTTAGGACTGCTAATGGGCTGGGGGGGTTAGGACTGCTAATGGGCGGGCGGGCGGGCGGGGGGGGGGGTAGGACTGCTAATGGGCTGGGGGGGTAGGACTGCTAATGGGCTGTGGGCTGATGGGGGCTGTCTGGAAATGGGGTGATGGGGGTTTAGGACTGGAAGTGGGTTGATGGGGGGGGGCTAGGACTGGTATTGGGTTGGGGGGTTGCTAGGACTGGAAATGGACTGATGGGGGGCTAGGACTGGAAATGGGCTGATGCAGGGACTAGAAGGGAATGGATGCTGGGTGAGGCTGGAACTAGAAGGGAGCTGGTGTTGGGGGAGGATTAGAATGGGATGGGGCTGGGAGAGTAAAATGGAGAGGGTAAAAATATTTTGTGTGGGAGGGATAAAAAATCTACAATTGGCTGGGTATTGGGAGAATAAGTGGGGATTGAGGATGGAGGGGTAAATTTTGAGTAGAAGAAATAGGAATGAGGAAAGAGCAAAAGGAGAAAGATTAGTATGTTAAAGCAGATGTAGAGAGAGAATGGAAAAAAAAAAACAAGACAGAAGAAAGGACAAATGGACAGCAGATGGAGAGTTAGGAAGACACGAAGAAACCAGAAGAAAGTGGCTGGAACAATTGCAACTGAAAAAAAATGCACAAAAGGTAGAAAAATATCTCTTTATTTTGAATTTATTAACTGGAATATGTCAGCTCTGGGAAATGTGCATCATTAATTTTTGCGCTTTGTTTAGTACAAGAGGAAATTAATTTATAGTTTTATTTCTACAGTGTTGTTGTATATTCCAAGTTTGGCTTTTGGGGTTCCCAGTTTAATTATTGTCTTCCTGTTTCTAAATTGTGATTCCTTGTTTGGTGATGGTCTGTTCTGCATGTGTAACTGAGCTGAGGTATTCTGTTTATATAATTCCTATTTGACATTGCCACTTGTTCTTTCCCCAGTAGGTCATGTATTGTTGTTCTCTGAAATGTATTGGTTTAATATTTGCAGTGTTGCCTTTTGATAGTTAGGGTATGGTGCTTTGTGAGTCCTGGTAGTGCTGTTAGGATACGGCGGGTTTGCTATGGGTTCTAAATGGGCAG
Source organism: Ichthyophis bannanicus (assembly GCA_033557465.1). NCBI lineage: Eukaryota > Metazoa > Chordata > Amphibia > Gymnophiona > Ichthyophiidae > Ichthyophis > Ichthyophis bannanicus. Next base: position 21,484,050 of record CM066049.1, on the reverse strand, counting down.
CGTTTGTAGTAGTTCCTAATGTGCCTGGCGGTTGGTACTGGATTATAGTAATGTAGAAACCTTTTAGTCTTTCTTTATCCATATACTCATTAAGAGGCATGTTTACTAAAAGTTAGTGTATGGTAACATTATGCAAATATTTATGCAAATGAGGCACCTTATGCAAATGAGGCTTTAATTGACGTGCTGGCACTTTGAGGAAATTCTTTGGTTTTGTGCGGCAGTTTGGGCACTCGGGCTCAAAAAGGTTAGCCATCACTGCTATAGGGTAAACTATTTAAGACAAATAAGAGAAAATATTTTTTCACTCAACGTGTAATCAAACTCTGGAATCTGTTACCGGAGGATGTAGTAAGGGCTGTTAGTATAGCTGGGTTTAAAAAAGGTTTTTATCTTTATCTTTATTGCACATTTTATATACCGCCCATTGTCGAAACATGAGGGCGGTTTACAATAAAATAAATGTAAATGCTGGCATTAAAAGAAAGGAACTCCATTAAAATAAAGAGAAAGAAGGACCAAAGGGGCCACCGGACAAAACAGTAAAATCAAACAATAACCCAACAGTAAATTCAATAAATAACAGTAAATTCAAACAATAACCAGACAAATCCAATGTCAAAAGACCAATAAGGACAACAAAGTCAAACAATAATCAAACTGGGTGGTAAGACAATAAACATACAGACAGACAGAGAACTATACAGGACACTCAAGGGGGGAGGTCAAACGCCTGTTGAAATAAGTGGGTCTTCAATAATGTCTTGAAGTTCTGGTAAGAGGGTTCTAGCCGGAGGGAGGGAGGAAGTGAGTTCCATAGGGAAGGTCCTAGGAAAAAGAAAGCAGCGTGACGTGTTTGTTCCAGATGAGCTTGTGTAGGGGACGGAAGGGATAAACGATTGGCATGTAAGGTGCGAAGCTGTCGGTAGGGAGTATGGAGAGAAATCAAGTCAGCTAAGTATAGGGGATTGGAGGAATGAATGACTCTGTGGGTTAGTATAAGGAACTTATATCGAAATCGGAAGCGCAGAGGAAGCCAATGGAGGCGATACAGAAGAGGGGTGATATGATCAGATCTACGGGCAGAGGTAACCAGTCGGGCAGCTGTGTTTTGCAAAAGCTGCAGGCGTTGGAGCTGGTAAGCCGGAAGATTTGCATAGACTACATTGCAGTAGTCTAGTCTTGATATGACCAGCGCAAGTACGAGAGTGATAAAAGAGTCAGAGGGCAAAACAGAACGAACAGAGCGGAGCTGACGCAATATAAAGAAGGAGCGACGGGAAAGATTGGAAATGTGCTCATGGAAAGACATGGAGGAGTCCAGGGTAACTCCTAAGTACCGGAAAGAGGAGGTAAGTGGAATGTGGACAGAATTAATCTGAGGTGCAATGTCTGGACAAGATGTACCTAGCGAGACCCACATGGCTGTGGATTTGGAGGGGTTAAGGTGGAGAAAATTGGAGGAAAGCCAGTCTGCAATATGAGTGAGACAGGTATTAAGTGGGGAAATGTCAATACTGAGCGGAGAGGTGTGAAAGAGGAAAATGATATCATCTGCGTAGATATAAGTGGAGACCGGAAATTGTTGGGCTAAAAGGGGGAGAGGGGCGAGAAAGATGTTAAAAAGCAGAGGAGATAGGACTGAACCCTGGGGAACCCCACAGGGCAAAGAAGTAGATGGAGAAGACTGTTGATTGGAACGGACGACAAAAGAACGAGTAGTAAGAAAGGAGCGGAACCAACTTAATACAGTACCCCTTAAACCAATGTCAGATAGGCGTGAGAGAAGGATGTGATGGTCGATTAGATCAAAGGCGGCCGATAAATCTAATGAAACCAAGAGTGAGATATTTCCGCGATCGTGTGCGACATGAAGCTCATTGAGTAAAGCCAGGAGAACAGTCTCCGTACTGTGTCCCGCACGGAAACCTGCCTGACGAGGATGAAGGGAATTTGTGGCCTCAGCATGGGATGATAGTTGGAGGAAAACAAAACGTTCCAGCACCTTTGCTAAGAATGGTAGGTTGGACACTGGACGCCAATGGGAAAGCACTGAGGGATCGAGAGAGGGTTGTTTCAGGAGGGGACAAGTTCCTGGAGGAAAGGTCCATAAACCACTATTAAAAAGGGACCCAGGATATCAATGCTTGACCCAGTACAAGCATTGTGGAACCTGTGTCTTTTGGGGATATTGCTAGGTACGTATGACCTAGATTGGCCACTGTTGGAAACAGGATACTGGGCTTGATGGACCTCGGTCTGACCCAGTATGGCATGTCTTATGTTCTTATTTTGTGCACTTCTTAAATCCTGAGGCAGGCTTTTCCATATTAAGGAAAAAAAGTTATGGGCCTAAGGCCCAAAACGCAAGTGCACCTGAAGAAAAAGAACGGAAAAAAAAACCGTTTTTTCTTTTTTTTTTACAAGAAGAAAAGAACAAAGACTGGCGGTACCGGTAGAGGGTCGAAGAAGGCAGACGCGACACAAAGGAAATAAAGAAAAAATAAGGAAATTCTTCTGCGGTCACAGGAACACGACCTGCTGGCTCTGCGGAAAAAGAAGAACTGAGGAGAGGCAGTTGGGAAAGGCGGGAAGGCAGCACGCAGGCGCTGTGGGATGCTCCCAAAGGCTTTCTGATTGGACGCTGGGGAGCCTTCCCGCGCAGGCTCCGTCGGTACCGACGAAACCCATATGTGAAGACTCATTCCTGCTTGTTCCTGGAGATTCGCTGCTATCCAAATAACTGCCACAATTACTACAACTACTACTACTGAACATTTGTATACCGCTAAAAGACATATGCAGCGCTGCCTCGGATAGTGGCTGTACAATCCGGACAAGAGCAACCATTTCTCAGTTTCTTTCAGTTCTTCTTTATCTATGAGGTGCGATCAAAAATTATTGAGACTTGTACAATAACACAAGAAGTATAACACTCAGTTATTGCACTTAATATCCTTCATAGTAGCCCCCTTCCGATAAAACACACTTCCTCCAGTGTTCCTGCTACTGCTGGAAACAATTTTGAAATGCCTCTTTCGTTATGCTGTGAAGCTGCTGTGTTGAATTTTGCTTAACGGTCTCCAAGTTGTCGAATCTCCTTCCTTTCAGTAGTAATTTCAAATTTGGAAACAAAAAAAAGTCACAGACTGTGAGGTCAGGTGGGTACGGAGGCTGACGGACTTGCTCGATTTGGTGTTTGGTCAAGAACCGCAGGACAAGATGTGTTGCGGTAACTGGGGCGTTATTGTGATAAAGCAACCATTCACCATTCCTATGCAACTCTGACCTCTTACGAAGAGCTGAATTTCTCAAACTAGTCAGAACTTGGATGTAGAACTCCTAACTTGACATTGCTATTCACTTGATGGGCTTTCTTGGGTCTCGGAGAGTTTGGAGTCTTCCATTGTGAGGACTGAGCCTTAGTTTCCGGGTCATAACCATAAACTCATGATTCATCACCAGTAATAATCTTTTTGATAAAATCTGAGCTATTTTCAATGCATTCCAACAACTTCCTGGTTGCAGACAGTCGATCTTCTTTTTGGTCAGGGGACAGGACTTTCGACACAAATTTTGAGGACACATGTCTCATCCCCATATCAACAGTAAGAATGGACTGTACCGACCCAAAACTGATGTCCATGTCTTCAGTAAGCTCCCTGATAGTCAATCGACGATTTGAGCGTATTGGGGCACACACTGCTTAAACTTTGTCTTCATTCCTGCTCGTGGATGGCCTTCGAGAACATTCATCACTGTCAACACTTGGGCGGTGCTCTTGGAAACGTTTGTACCAGACATAAACTCAAGCACGCATTCATCGCCAGATACTTGCTGTAACTTGTCATAAGTCTCTTTGCACAAATCTCTAAGTTTCTGGCAGAATTTAATGCAAATTTGCTGCTCATTTTTTCACTCATTGTATGAGCGAACTGCTTTTACAAGATACCAAACATTACGTGATTAAAAAACGTGCTACAGAGTACATAATGGTCACTGCATGTTTAATAGCATTGTGGTGTGACGTATTGTTATATAGCTACACAACAAGTCTCGATACACCTCATAGGCACTACCCACTCACATGAGGTGTTTGTCAAGGTTCAGCCCCCTGCTGTTCAATGTATTTATTGCTCCTCTCACCACCATTATTAGAGACTCCAGGATCTCAGCATATTATTACGCTGATGACACTCTTCTTCTCCATCCTACTCATCCTGACTTATTCCCCTAAAGTAGCCTCTTGGCTAAAGACTAATTCCCTTAAGCATAATATCCAGAAAATGTTTACCACTAATTCTAACATTCCAACTGTTGCTCCATTATTGGAGAACACTTCTCTTACCCTTTCCTCATCTTTAAAATACTTAGGTGTTGCACTAGATTCCAGACTTACATTTCAAGATTAATCAGCTCTGCTATCAAAAATTCCTTTTACTCTCTTCGCTTGATCAGATTTATCCGTTCCTTCCTTGCTTCTTCGGCATTGACTACGCTTCTCAGTTTAGTCATCTCCAGGATTGATTACCGTAATGTCATTTATGCAGGCATCTGAAATTATCAGCTGAAAAGACTTCAGTCTGTTCAGAACACTTCTGTCAGTCTCTGGGCATATGCCTCCAGATCTGATCGCATTACTCTATTACTTATCTACTATCATTGGCTCCCTCTGTCTTGCCACATCATTTTCAAGGTTTTGACACTTGTTCATTAAAGACTACATTCTAGCATTCCCTCTTATTTTTCTTCACTATTATTCTAAATGCTCCATCTCAGGTACTTTGCTCTATTCACACTAATCTGCTTTTCCATCTCTCTGCCTCTCAGGCAGATATGAAACAACCAGGCAGTCCGCCTTTTACTTCCTCGCACCGAGTCTTTGGAATGATCTCCCCCTGAATTTCAGGTAAGAGAACACCTTTCAACAGTTCAAAACAGCACTAAAAACACATCTATTCATAAAAGCATTTAACACAGCTCTGATGTGATAAGAGCCTCCTTGGTCTGCCCGCATATCTCTTGTCTATATGTGGTTATCACGTGCTTTGTGTGTTCTTTCGTTTTTAACTATGACATTCTTTTCATTTTCTTTTTATGTAAACCATTCTGATATGACATGAAGGACAATATATCAGATTTTAAACAAACCACTATCTGGATATATTTTTTTTTAAGTGTTGTCAGGTCAGTGCTGACTCCTGGTGACCCAGTAGCCCCTGAGTTATCATGGTAAGGTATGACCAAAAGTAGATTGCCAGGTCCTTTCTACTAAGGCAATGGAGGGTAAAGTGACTTGCCCAAGGAGTACCAATGGGAATCAAACCCAGATCGCTTGGGTGCTAGATTTTTGCTCTAACCACTAAGCTACTCCTCCACTCAGAGCAGTACATTGCTGTTGAATATTCAGAGGGTATGTAAATACCATGGTTGATTGCTGTGGTGATTAAATAGCCAGGATTCTGAATACCAACCCCTCTATTTTTAGATTTTCATAGACTCACACTTGACATTTCCAAGTAATACCCTTTTTAGACATGCTTCACCGAAGTGATAGCGCCTATTGGGGAGGCTCTAGTCTGCCTGTTTGTACGCATCTGTTTGGTTGTACGTGCTTCACTTTGCCTTGCAGAACAGGAGGTGAAGAGTTGTTTACTCCTTCAAGAAGTAGAAAGACTAGGGGACCCGCAATGAAACTACAATGTAGCCCATTTAAGACTAATAGAAGAAGATATATTTTCACTCAACGCCTTATAAAACTCTGGAATTCGTTACCGGAGGATGTAGTAAAAGCTGTTAGTGTAGCTGGGTTTAAAAAAGGTTTGGACAAGTTCTTGGAGGAAAAGTCCATAAACCATTATTAAAGAGGACCAGGAAAATCCACTGCTTAACCCTGGGATAAGCAGCTTGGAATCTGAGTATTTTTTGGAAGCTGACAGGTACCTGTGACTTGAATTGGCCATTGTTGGAAAGAGCATACTGGGCTTGATGGACCTTGGTCTGACCCAGCATGGCATATCTTATGTTCTTATGAAGTTATCACACTCAATTAGTTTATCAACCTGCCACCCTAGAAAATCTGTTTGGAGTGATTAACAGTAGTAGCACACCTGAGCGCAGTCTCTTGATTACCATTTGTCTTTTATTTATTTTGCACCACAGATGATAAAAGTCACTATGTTAAAATGAAAAACTGCTGGATTGTGTCTGTTTTAGTCAATGGATAAAATACTTTCTTCATATGCTTTATCTGCACATTGACAATGGAAGATGAAGCTCAAGCTGTCCTCAGTCTGAGCTGAAGCCAACAGAAAACAGGATAGTCATTTCCAGGCAACGTCAGCTCCAGAAAGCACACCTTCTGGACTTCATGTGTTGTGGTGTCTACAGTAACTGACAGCAAAACAACTGAGAGATACTAACAGGGAATTTAGAGAGCAGCTACACACAGATAACACATTCAGCTTATTGTCACACATTACAGATCATCAGTCCTGATGCAGCTGCTCTGTTTGTCATCCTGCTACGTGGTTTTGCACAGAATGTCAGCATGGAGCTTTGCTAGGCAGAGACATACACAGCTTCATTACAATGAATTCCGATCAGAAGTGCTGAAGAGAATGGATATTCTGACAGATGTACAATATGAGTAATTCTTGACAGTCCAGAGGCAGGGGCGGCCCAAGGGTGATGCAGGGCCATGTGCAGAGATTCATTGTGGGACCTCATTTGCATAAGAATTTACACCTCCATTGGGCCTCATTTGCATAACTCAAAAAATTTTTTTTTTAGATTTATATACTGCCCATCTAAAATCCTAGGCGGCTTCCAAACATACATACACAATTTAATAAAACAGATATTTAAAAAACAAAATAAACATAACAATCATGAATCAACATTAGCATAAAACCACTTTCACACACCCACAACAAAAATCATTATAAATAGATATATACATATCAAATTTATTTGGTCAGTGATATGACCATGCTATTAATGAGGAGGGAAGATATAAAATGTGAAAAACGAATCCTGGTAGGCATGAATTCAAGATCAGAGTGCCCAGGCTGGGGGTACTAGAGCTGAAAAAGCAGTGAAGCTATGAGGCTACTAAACAAAATTAAACTGAGACATTATCTTAAAATTTGAGATTTCTTTAAATCTGAACTGACAAAATCTTTTCAATTTCAAACTGGCAGCATCAATAACGCAAAACTGCAAATCTCAAAGGTAATCCATATTGCACTACTAACCACCAACACCCAACAGTTGACTAGCACCAAGAACCCACAGTACAGGACCCATAGAGCACATTTACTATTCCATAAAAGGACCAACAGGACCGCGCAGTCTCTAAAAGTGAAACCGGGCACTTCTAGTCTCTCTCGCAAGGGCCGGCCCTGTCCAGAGGTGTCAAAAATGCTGGGTAAATATCCTTGGCTATTTTAGTGCAGTTTAAAGAACCGGCATCTCCTTGTCAATCTGTTATACGCACCAGCATAAGTGAACGTACTACAACTAGTATCACTTCATCGGTTCAGCTCTGGCTGTGATGAGTGTGAGGTTGCCCTTATTATCTAGATGCTGTTTTCACAAGGGGAAAGAGACAGTGAGCCCATTACCTCTTCTGAAAATACTTGGCTGAAATGCAAGCCACTCTCCCACATGCCACATTTTTTGAGCAGGTAAAATGAGGTCTGTGGGTAACAATCCCTTGAACAGGAGAACATCTATTTTACGACCTTATAACAGTGCTTAGGGCATTATGAATGACTGGGCATCTGCACAAGAGAGGTCTCACCTAAAAGCTCTGTCAAAGGCATTTTATCTGGTTTCCATTGATATTACTTGTTGCTTGGTAACTTGATGTTTCCTCACTGTTTACATGTCAGAAAGACTAAAGACTGGTGTGGGGAGGGGGGATTGGAAAAGGATCCTGCTTAAAGCTGTTTCATGTGCTGTAAAATGGAGAAATGTAGTACCCATTGTCATATATTGACAAAGTTATAAAAACAAGTCAAAGTTTGTCTTTACGAACAAACTTTGAAAGAACTATTTCCTAATAAACGTATCAAAACTATTCAGAGAAATGTTGCTGTGTTACACCCCCCCTTCCCCCCAAATTTCTAGAAGGGTGAAAGCCGGTACAAATTCATACAGACTGCAATGTATCTAAGATGCTAAATGCATCTGTGGCGTGTTTGCTTACCTTAGAGAGCAGGCTTGCTCTGTAGGCTGCTAAGGCTTTCAGATACTCTTTCTTGGCAGCTTCGGTTTTCCTCTTGTAGGCCTGAACATATCAAACAATAAGCAATTGTTAATAATAGTAAAACGGAATCTCAGCTCTGTCTTATAGTCACAACATTCTGTCTACTATCTGAGGCTTCCACACATACTCAGATTTATAGAGTTTCTTTCTATATATGGCATGGCCTCTGAAGGAGATGCTTCAGGAGGCACGAGCAGCAATGGCCGCCTTTTTCAGAAGTTGCAGGACTCTCATTTTTTGACTTTGTCCTTCCTCTCAGCACAAAATAGCATGATGGTATGCTCCCTTTCCTTCATACCTGTGTAAGTCAGAGCTGCCCATTTTGGAGATTAGCATATTTGCATGACTGTAGACATCTGAAGTTACAAATGATGTTGGCATGTGGAAGATAATTTTGTAAGGAGCTGCCTACTTTACAACCAAAAAGTAAGCATTATTTTATAAAGAAAAGTAGGCACCTGCTTCTCTTTATAAAATACTAGCATAAGTGGTGGGAAATGCATGTTAATTTAAACTGGATTTGTAAAAAATTTGTGGAAATCATAGTATTCTACGTGTGTACTTATGTGCGCCGCGAATGCTCTTTCCAAACTGTGCCCATGCTCATGCCCATAGTGAAAGTACATGCTTATAAAATAGCCACCAGCTAAAGTGTGCGCGTAAATGCCCATTTATGTATGTAACTAACTAACACCCTAAATCAAGGTCTCATGACACCACCTAAAACCATACCAATACTATGGTCAGATCACCATGCCATATCATTTGTGCTCCACCACAGTACCCAAAAGACAACCTGGAAAACAGAACAACCAACCAGACACTTCAAAGCCTTCAACAAAGAGCACTTCATCAAAGAAACCATACAGTCCCTACCCCAAAATTTCAACGACCTCGACGAAGCTATCAACATATGGAATACCACTATCCTTGCCGCATCATAACTCACGCCTCGAATGAACTCACACCACAACAAAAACAGGTACAGATCTACACCATAGTACTCCAACACAATAAGAGAATCCAAAAGAAAATTATGGAAACTGGAACGTCGCTGGAGAAGTAACAAATCAGAATCTACATTGAAACAATACCAGGAAATGCAAAAAGATTACAATAACCTAATAAACAAACATAAACAACAATACCACACAAACCTCGTACTAAAAGCCTGCAATAAACCTAAAGAACTCTTCAACATTGTTCGTACCCTAACAAATGACTCAACCATGAAAGATGACTGCAAGATACACCCACAAACCTTTGCTGATTATCTAATAACCAAGTACAGTACCACTATACCCCATGACGTCTCGCTAATAGACACACAAACCCCAGATGATTCCACAACTATTAATCAATGGAAGAATTTCAGCATTCCATCAACTAAACAAATAGAACAAACCATCACTGCTTTAAATACCACCAATTCCCCACTGGACCCCTGCCCGGTGACTTGGATTAAATCCACCAAAGAAGAACTCAGCACATTCATCCAAAAGATAGTAAGCACCTCTCTAACTCAGGGCTATATGCCAAAAGCACTCAAGCAATCCACCATATGCCCCATTCCTAAAACCACATCACCCAACCACATAGACCCTTCAATCTACCGACCTATATCCAGCCTCCCACTCCTGGCTAAAAAAACTGAAAAAATCGTACAGAGACAACTCCAAGATCACATTGACAAATTTGCCCCCCTAGACCCCCACCAGCACGGATTCTGACCAAAACATAGTGTAGAGACACTCCTCATACATCTATTCAACAACATAATCAAAGGAATAGACAATATAAAAGCAGGGCTTTATATTAATATTTATAGATATTTCATCAGCCTTCGACACAGTCTCCCATCACATCTTATTGACGCACCTAAGGGAGATTGGCCTTCAAGATACTACTATTAAATGGTTTCAGTCATACCTAGAAGACAGACAGCAGAGAGCAAATACTGGGAACCTCACTTCAGCACCCTTCAAACCTACCCAAGGAGTTCCTCAAGGCTCATCACTATCAGCTTTTCTCTTCAACATCTATATTCAACCAATTTGCAATATATTTAACAAATACAAGATACAATACACCATATATGCCGATGACATCATAGCATATACCCCTATTCAACTGGATTCACCAGACTATACCACCATACCTACCTGCATTCAAGAAATCACAACCTGGCTAAATAACAACAACTTAAACATCAACATTAAAAAATCTGAAGCAATAATCATAACGAGAAACCGTACATTCATTCATCCTACCTCTATCAACGTATCCAATACACCCATTACATTAAAAGGTGAAGTCAGATACCTCGGAGTGATTCTAGACAAGCAATTCACCCTCCAACCACATATAAACAAGATATCAAAAACAGCCTATTTCAAACTCGCAATGCTCCGGAGACTAAAGCCTCTCCTCAACAAAGAACACTTCTGCACAATATGTCAGGCCATCATTACACCTGTACTGGATTACTGTAATATACTATACCAAGGTCTACCCAAACAAACCACCAGTCAACACAGAACACTGCCGCCCGCATCTTGCTAGCGCATCAAGACAAGACCATATAACCCCAATACTACATGACCTACACTGGCTACTGATACCTTCACGTGCAAAATATAAAGCAGCACTAACTATCTTCAAAATTAAAAACAACATGTCAGCAGAAATACTACATGAACTCATCGGAACCAAAACAAGCAAAAGACCAGACAGAAATAGCACCAAAAACAATATACCAACACCCAGTCTATTTACAAGAACCAACAAATCCTCATCCATGGAGCCTTCTCTCTGGCTGCCCCTGCTGTCTGGAATGTCCTCCCAGATAAACTAAAATCAACAACACTTGATTTGTTTGATGTGTACCCACGCACCCTGGCACTTGATTTGTTTGATGTGTACCCACGCACCCTGACACTTGATTTGTTTGATGTGTACCCAAGCACCCTGGCACTTGATTTGTTTGATGTGTACCCAAGCACCCTGGCACTTGTTTTGTTTGATGTGTACCCAAGCACCCTCGCACTTGATTTGTTTGATGTGTACCCACGCACCCTGGCACTTGTTTTGTTTGATGTGTACCCAAGCACCCTGGCACTTGTTTTGTTTGATGTGTACCCAAGCACCCTGGCACTTGATTTGTTTGATGTGTACCCAAGCACCCTGGCACTTGATTTGTTTGATGTGTACCCAAGCACCCTGGCACTTGATTTGTTTGATGTGTACCCAAGCACCCTTGCACTTGATTTGTTTGATGTGTACCCAAGCACCCTGGCACTTGTTTTGTTTGATGTGTACCCAAGCACCCTGGCACTTGATTTGTTTGATGTGTACCCACGCACCCTGGCACTTGTTTTGTTTGATGTGTACCCAAGCACCCTGGCACTTGATTTGTTTGATGTGTACCCAAGCACCCTGGCACTTGTTTTGTTTGATGTGTACCCACGCACCCTGGCACTTGATTTGTTTGATGTGTACCCACGCACCCTGGCACTTGTTTTGTTTGATGTGTACCCAAGCACCCTGGCACTTGATTTGTTTGATGTGTACCCAAGCACCCTGGCACTTGATTTGTTTGATGTGTACCCAAGCACCCTGGCACTTGATTTGTTTGATGTGTACCCAAGCACCCTTGCACTTGATTTGTTTGATGTGTACCCAAGCACCCTGGCACTTGTTTTGTTTGATGTGTACCCAAGCACCCTGGCACTTGATTTGTTTGATGTGTACCCAAGCACCCTGGCACTTGATTTGTTTGATGTGTACCCAAGCACCCTTGCACTTGATTTGTTTGATGTGTACCCAAGCACCCTGGCACTTGATTTGTTTGATGTGTACCCAAGCACCCTGGCACTTGATTTGTTTGATGTGTACCCACGCACCCTGGCACTTGATTTGTTTGATGTGTACCCACGCACCCTGGCACTTGATTTGTTTGATGTGTACCCAAGCACCCTGGCACTTGATTTGTTTGATGTGTACCCAAGCACCCTGGCACTTGTTTTGTTTGATGTGTACCCACGCACCCTGGCACTTGGTTTGTTTGATGTGTACCCAAGCACCCTGGCACTTGTTTTGTTTGATGTGTACCCACGCACCCTGGCACTTGGTTTGTTTGATGTGTACCCACGCACCCTGGCACTTGATTTGTTTGATGTGTACCCAAGCACCCTGGCACTTGGTTTGTTTGATGTGTACCCACGCACCCTGGCACTTGATTTGTTTGATGTGTACCCACGCACCCTGGCACTTGATTTGTTTGATGTGTACCCACGCACCCTGGCACTTGGTTTGTTTGATGTGTACCCAAGCACCCTGGCACTTGTTTTGTTTGATGTGTACCCAAGCACCCTGGCACTTGTTTTGTTTGATGTGTACCCAAGCACCCTGGCACTTGTTTTGTTTGATGTGTACCCAAGCACCCTGGCACTTGGTTTGTTTGATGTGTACCCAAGCACCCTGGCACTTGATTTGTTTGATGTGTACCCAAGCACCCTGGCACTTGTTTTGTTTGATGTGTACCCACGCACCCTGGCACTTGGTTTGTTTGATGTGTACCCAAGCACCCTGGCACTTGATTTGTTTGATGTGTACCCAAGCACCCTGGCACTTGATTTGTTTGATGTGTACCCACGCACCCTGGCACTTGGTTTGTTTGATGTGTACCCAAGCACCCTGGCACTTGTTTTGTTTGATGTGTACCCACGCACCCTGGCACTTGGTTTGTTTGATGTGTACCCACGCACCCTGGCACTTGGTTTGTCTGATGTGCAATCTGCTTTGATTTCAGGATAAAGCGGTATATAAATCCTTTCAAATAAAATAAATAAAAATAAATAAAATACTGTGACTTACATGAGGAGATGGTACGTAACTTTATGTAGCCCCTTATAAAATTACGCACCATCTCCTCATGTAAGTCACAGTATTTTATTTATTTTATTTAAAAGGATTTATATACCGCTTTATCCTGAAATCAAAGCAGATTGCACATCAACCAAATCAAGTGTCAGGGTGCTTGGGTAATTTACCCTCCTTAGTGGGTAATTTTTTAAAGGTTTCTTTTCATGCATATGCAAAATATTTTGAAATTGCTTTTCTGGTGCAAAGTAGGAGCAAAGTGCTTGGAGCCAAGGAGTATGCATCAGAATTCTAGTATTTTATGTTTGGGGAGGTACTCATGCCCTGACAAAATGAGAGAAATAGTACATATATAAAGGGTGGCCCAAAAAAAGTGAGAACATCTCGTAGCATATAAGTTATTTAAAAATTCAAAAAGACAGATGTAAACGATTGACAAATTAAAAAAAAAAGATGGCGACTGGAAATTGTTGAAATAAAGACGTTATATAGCTAAAAAAGGTAAATAAGTAAACCATTAAAGCTTTTAATTTACGAGATGTTCTCACTTTTTTTGGGCCACCCTGTATACTAAACTGCAAATTGCATGCACACTTAGATCTTATTTCAGCATTTATGTAGTGCTCATGACCAGGGATGGCTTTACAATAAATCCCTGCTTCGTAGAGCTTACGGTCTAAATGGATAACTGAGGCAACAGGAAATAAAGTGATTAAAAAAAGAAAGATACATACATACAGCTGAGTCAGTACAAGGCAGCCCAGCAGGAATAGTGGTGTGGCAGCCTTGGGGAAGGGGGGGGGACAGGGAAGGGTGCGTGATAGGGAAGAATGTTCAGTATGCCGCATTAAATTATTTTCAGACCTTCTTTGTGTGTGTTTGTGTGTCTCTTTTATTGGTTTGTGTTAAATATGTGTGTGTGTTTGTGACTATATGCATGTTTATCTGTGTCTGTTGGCTCTTTGCGTGTCTGTGACTGGGAGGGCAGAGATGAGGGGAGAGGCAGTGTGAAAGCAGCAATTCCCTAACTGCTGTCTTTCAGTGCATTAGAGTTTTTACGCTGAAGCACTTAGAATGGCTTCTTCCATGGAAATGCACTGAGCAGTATTTTTGGGGAGCATCTGGTACATTTTCAAACACAATGGGGCCTTTTTACTAAATCCCGTTAAGGTTTTTCACACACATTAAGTGTAAAGACTCCACAGTAGCTATCATGGGTAGGAACAGCATGCTCCCAGCAGTTAATGTGCAAATGTATAAGCTAACATGCGGCGCACTTAACAATGCCCACAGAGGTATTGTTAGGTGCACATATGCTAATGACGCCCGCACTAACTGCAATGTGCTCTCCATGTCCACATTTCACCCCTAACCTGCCCACTCTCTGCTTCAGCTCACGACTGCCAGTTAATGTACCAGCAGCTGGCAAGCCCATGTGTTAGCTTTCACTGCAGCCACTTACCGCATGCTAAAACCAGCATTAACCAGTTAGCAGCGTTCAGTAAAAAGCCCCCACTATATCTTTACACTGGTTTTTGCCCTTATGCTAAATTTATCCCCATGTCATTAGATTTTCAGAGAGTTATTTTTGCTCCCATGCAGACATTCTCAATCCCGTATGCATAATTTCTTTCCAACATCCATTGAGCTGGAAAGAATAAAATCATCTCATGCTTCATCACAAAAAATGCTAGCAAATGAGATAACCAACCTGAACAATATTGCATTAAAAAAGCTACCAAAGCAAACAAACAAAATGCATTCTGGTGCGCTTATACCATGTCCTAAAAGCTGCTTGATTCACTATTTCACTGAAACATTTTTACTTTACTCACAGTTTACTTCACTGAAAAAGGTGCAAACTTTAAAAGCCAATTAAACCTCAAAATATGTCTTCTTTTTATCCATCAGGAATTTCTACTCAAATGCAAGTCTCCATTGGAGTAATCTATAGTGATGTACATTTTGTATTCGTTTGGGTGTTCATTTAGGCACCTAAACTTAAAAGCGTGCACAAATTGCTTGTGCATGTGTATACCTATGAATTAATGTGTACAGACAAAAACACTAGGAGGCACATAAGAGGCACACAATTACGACAAATATGTGCAAAAGCATGAAAAAACACATGAAGGGAGGACGTGACATCACCGGGCTGCATGGTTGTGTAGGAGCGGAGCTCCGTGGTACTGGCCCACAAAGAAGGGGAAAAAAGAGGCTTAACCCTGTCACCTAACTCACTCGATAGCATAACACAGTAGCGGAAGCAACCCAAGTGCAGGAGATGGCTGTGACATGGAGGAAAATGGCAGACTTAATGGAGTATGCCTACCGCAAAACCAAAGGGCAAGATCAAGAAGGAGAAAAGATGGCCGACTCTAAAGAACAGCAGACTGACCACGGGGAAACAGATTCAGAGCTAAAAGGGCTAAATGGAACGGAGATGCTTGGGCAAATCACCAAACAAGAAATGCAGCACTGGTTTGCTGAGGTGAGGCATGATATTGCAGTCATAAAGGAGGAGGTGGCAGGCATGGTGGCCGGGATACAAACGGAGGTGGCGGAGGTGGGGCAGCATATGGAGGAGATAGATCGTAGGATGGAAGAGACAGAAGCTGCTGTGGATGAGTTAAGAACTGAAATGATCAAGCAACAAACAGAAAATAAGGGGTTTGCATTAAAGCTGGAAGATTTAGAATACTGAAGGCGTAGACAGAATCTACGCATAAAAGGGTCCTGGAAAGAGAGGCGTTTTTGGACTGTGGAAACACAGCACAAGAGATTTTTGGGCAACTGTGACGCAACAATTTGGAAGATAAAGCAGTTAAACCTATTAAAATAGACAGGGCACACAGGACATTAGGGCCAGCGAGAAATCAAATGCCTGGGGACATAGTGGTATGGTTACATGACTACGGGACCAAGAAATGCATAGCTGCCCAAATGAGGAAGGCGGGCACATTTTTATGGAAAGGACATACTATAGCTTTTTTTGCAGATCTAGCATCACCCATGTTGGCAAGAAGACAGGCATGGAGTGGATATACAAATATATTACGGCAGGAAAATGTGCGCTACCGCTGGCTTTACACTCAAGGCGTAGCATTTACAAAAACTGGAATCACAAAGTGGGCGGCGACAGAAGAAGAGCTGAGGGCAGCGATGACAGAGATGCAATATCAAAACTTACCAGGGCAGAAAAGCAGCAAAACTCTGTCTAGAAGATGGAGAGACTTACAAAGGAAATGGGAAACTGCAGAGCGCAAAAGAAAATGGAAGGGGACAAGAAAGGTCAATGGAGCCTGAAAGACGCCTGCGACTTTATGGAACTGGTTATGATTTATATCAATGTGAGCTGTAATGGGGGGAGGTAAAGCGGAGCTAACAACAGCTGATAAGAGGTGTGAATGACATGAAATGGGGAATCAATGTGACAAGGGGGGTGCATGAAGTGGAGAATGTGGGGGATGAGTAAGTGACAGGACGAATGGAAGAGAGCATGAGTAGAAGCTGCCACAAAAATGGATTGGATGGAAGGTTTACGGGAGAACGGAGGGAGCGGGGATACAAGGGGTGATGGGTGGAACTGAAGGAGGGGCGACAGGGTGGAATATCTGAGGGTGGGCTGAAGGGCATGGGGCCAGATGAGTCATTCCTCGAACATGGAGAGAGCTGGGAAGGCGCTGGGTAGAGGAGGAATAGGGAAGTGGGGGAGGGGTGAGAGGCCATGGGGAGTGGGAGGGGGAGACGAGGGGAGACGGGGGAGAGGGAGTCCAGACCCTGTCTTTAAATGTGAAGGGCCTAACATCCTGGCAAAAAAGCGAAGTCTGTTGAGCGAAGGACAGCCCAAAATTGACATACTGCTAATTCATTACCAGAGGATGTAGTAAAAGCTGATAGTGTAGCCGGTTTTAAAAAAGGTTTGGACAAGTTCATGGAGGAAAGGTCCATAAACCATTATTAAAGGGGACCCAGGATATCCACTCCTTGTCCCAACAGAAGCATTGTAGAACCTGTGTCTTTTGGGGAAACTGCTAGGTACTTGTGACCTAGATAGACCACTGTTGGAAACAGGATGCTGGACTTGATAGACCTTGGTCTGACTCAGTATGACATATCTTATGTTCTTATGGAAGACTTGGAAAGGTGGGGTGGGCATAATGTTCTCCAGACACCTAAAGGTAGAAGATCAGCAAATCCAGAGGGATGGGGTGGGGAGATGGATCTTACGGGAAGGCAAGATCAATTCACGTTCAGTAGTGATAGTGTGCATGTACGTGCCAAATGAGGGGCAAGGGCAATTCTATGAAAAGCTAAGCAGCAAGGTTATGGCAGAAGTGGAGGCCCTGGTAATACTTGGGGGAGACTTTAATTTAATACTGGATCCCAGAATGGACAACACCGGAGGGGGGAGGGGAACTCACAGGAGCAAACTGAAGAGAATGATGAGTTCTCTGTGGCTGTGGATGTGTGGAGGCAGAAAAGGGGCAAAAAAAGAGAGCACATGTACTACTCCCCAGTCCACATGTTACAGCTGGATTGACATGATTCTAATGGATGGGACTTTTGTCCTCCAGGTGCGGGAAGTAGAGGTAGGCCAGATAAAATGGACTGATCATGCCCCAGTGGGGGTTCTAGTAGAATGGGGAATGAAGGAAGAGAAAGGCCACGGTGTGTTTTCTTGAAGAAAACTGTACCCCAGGGATGGGGTTGGGGGTGGTGAGGGATAGCTTTAAGGCCTACATGCTGGGGGAATTTATTTGGCTAGGGTCAAGGAAAAAGAAAGAGAAAGCTATGGAAGAGGAGCAGTTGAGAAGGGAGCTGGATTACTGGTCCACCAGACTAAGAAGTAAAGGGTCAGAAACTGTTAAGGGAGGTGGAAAGGATTAGAAAGGCACTGGGAGATTTACATATGGCGGAATGGGCCTTCCGGATGGAGAAGTGCAAGAGTATATAACTATAAGCACAAAAATAAGTTGGGAAAGTGGCTGGCTATTAAGATGTGGGCACGGAGGGTGCAGCAGAGTATCTTGAAGATCTGCAACCGGCAAGGGGAGCTAGAGTTCTCCACCTCCAAGATACAAAAGGTCTTTGTAGATTTCTACCAAAAATTATACTCCTTGGACATAGCAGGAGGGGAGGAGGAAGGGAAGAAATTTCTGCAAGATATACCATTAGAGGAATTGCAGGAGGCAAATAGGGAAGAGCTAGGAAAGGATATTATGGAAGTTAGAACAGCTATTTGGGGATTAAAAGAGGGGAAAGCCCCAGGATTAGAAGGTTTGACGGGTTGCTTCTATAAAACCTTTGGGGGAGAGATATCAGGGACTCTGGTGGAGATGTTCAATGCGGTGGTTCAGGAAGGAGGATTGCCAGAGTCAATGGCGGTGGCGGGTATCATGGTATTGCCTAAGCCAGGCATGGATACCATGGTGTGTGGATCATACCACCCAATTTCCTTAATAAATTCAGATGCCGATATTTTAGCCAAAGGTTTAGCGGAGAGGCTCCAGCGCTACCTCCCACAATTAGTAGGGAAAACCAAACTGGGTGTAACCCAGGAAGGCAAGCAAGAGATAACGTGCATAAGTTAGTCAATATCATCTGACAGGTTAAGATCAGGAAGGAACCCACCATACTCATGGCAGTCGATTCTGGAAAAGCATTTGACAGAGTGGCATTGGGTTTTATGTTTGCAGTGCTGCGCCGGATGGGAATAGGGGGTACATTCATACACTGGCTAAAGGTGCTGTATCACAGTCCCAAGGCCAGAATAAGAGTTAATGGTAAATACTTGGAGGAGTTTGCCTTGGGCAGGGGAACAAGGCAGGGCTACCCTCTGTCCCCCTTACAGTTTGCCATGGTCATAGAACCACTGGCGGTGGTGGTGAGGGCAGCAAGAGATATTAGAGGGGTGGAGGTGGGGGGCACCGTATATAAAATAGCATTCTACATGGATGACATAATATATACCATCACAAAGCCATTGGTAACCCTGCCTAATTTGATGCAGTTAATAGAGAAGTACAGTGGAATATCTGGCTATAAGATTAAAGTGTCAAAAACTGAAATCTTGAAGATAGTGCTAGATAAACAGTTGGAAGAGAGACTTAAATTTGCTTTCCCATTTAAATGGGGGAAAACCTCCATTAGGTATTTGGGGGTCCAGATGGGCAGTGGAAAAAGATAATGCAGGACCTAGACATATGGAATACACCATACTTCTCCTGGGGAGGTAGAATCGCCATTATAAGAATGAACATCTTGCCACGCATGCTGTTTCTATTCTAGATACTGCCAATCTTAGTGCCAGATGGGTTCCTCCGAGGATGCCAGCAGAGACTATTCTGGCACAAATGGAAAAGAAAGCCACCCATGGTGAACAGACAGGTGATGTGCTGGAGGAGGCAGGATGGGGGTACCGGTGCTGCAAACCTTGATAGATTTTATTTTGGGGGGGGGGGGACAAGTGAATGAACACTGGGTGGACATGGAGTGGGGATAATGCAAGGGGACCCCCAGGAGAGGGACATGGAACAGGGAGGTATCAATCACCCCTTTGAACAAACAACTAGAAGAATTTGGAGGGTGGTATGAAATAGATTGGTTAGGGCTAGGGAAGGAGGATTCTATGTGCAGAACATATGGAGTACCAGGGGATTTGTGCCAGGAAAGCATACCAAGGGATTCAAGGAATGGGGGGGAGGTAAAGGGGTGATAATATGGGGGCAACTAATTACTGAGGGGAGTTGGCTAATGGAATTTGAGGCACTACAATGCAAATATGGAGAAGCATCTCAAAGGTTTTTTTCATCTCTGCAAGCCTTGAACTTCCTAAGGGGCAAGCGAAGAGGGGAGGGGGGAGAGGAGGGGACCAACTAAGTTCAAAAAATGGTGAATAAGGGGCAGAATAGCAAGGGACAAGTGGGTAAGATCTATCAACAACTGCTGCAAACCAGAGGGAAAGGGGGATTTATGGAAGCATGGGAGCGGGATCTAGGAGTGGGGTGGGATGAGACAATGTGGGAGCAAATTTTCCAAGGAATAAGGAAGGTGGGTGGGGGTGGGGGGGGGGGTCGGCATCTATGCTGGAAGGTCCTGCATATAATGTACCTAATACCACAATGAATAGGCAAATGGGGAGGTGCAAGGAGTTCTGTATGTTGGAGGGGGTGTGGGCGATTGGGGGAATATATGCACATGTGGTCCAGGAGTATTGGAAAATGGTGGGTGTTCTATACAAGAAAGTGACAGGGACAGAAATGGAGAATACACCTGAATTTGTGCTTCTTTTTAAGGGAGGGAAGTGGGAGGCCGACCAGGGAAACAAATTTGCTGCACATGTAATATTGTCAGCGAGGATGGCGATGGCACAGCATGCAGGTGCTCACCAAAGGGGAGATCTTAACCAGACTGTACCATGGGTACACAATGAGCCACCTGACAGCCCTATAACATAAAAGATGGGGAAAGAGAAAACAGGTGTGGACTCAGTATGAGGAATGGATGAAACTGACGCACTGGCTTTGGGTGGGGATGTAGGATGGATGTATAAGGAATCGCTAGTAAGTAGATGGGGAGGGAGGGGGAGAGGGAGTAAAGGGAGAGGGGAGGAGAGAATGAGTTGCAGAGGATTCCAGAAGTGGATAGGTTCAATATTGAGGGGATACCACAGAGTACCTCCATGAGACAATACCCAAGTGGATAAGTAGATACTTCATAAGTCCCAGGTTGCTGTTTGTTTATATCTTTTTGGTTTGTATATGTGTAAATATGTATTACAGTAATGAAAATGTATAATATGGAAGTTGTAAAGGTTGATGATGGCTATATGCTAATGGAAGAATATGCGGGGGGGGGGGGGGCAGGGAGGGGATGGGGGAATGCCGAATTGAGCATGAATAGAAGGGGAAGGATCGATGGGACTCGGGTTTCTGGAGATGGAATGAAGGCCTGCAGTGCTAGACTGAAGAAACAACGGGCCTTCTGCGATAACATAGGAGGGTGTCAACCCAGGACACTGAGAAATTCGGATCCGGAGATATAACAGAGGACAGGTGTTTAGTGACAAAAGGCAAAATTAGACTGGGCGGGAGGGAGGGATGAAGCATGGGGAGAGGGATAGTGGGGAGAGGGAGTTGAAGTTGTGATGTGAAATAATATTAGGGGAAAGCCAGTTTTTGTTAAAGTGAAACATTTCCTTGAAATAAAAATGCAAGTTAAAAAAAAGCACATGAAACTTGCTAAAACTTAATTTTAAATGAAGACTAACCAAATATTTTTGATCCTAAACAATCCTGATCAGCTATGAAAAGGTAGACTTGCTGTTTCCAAGGTCTACAGAATCCTTCTGGACAATGGTTTTACAGCTGGGATTAAATGGAGGAATTAAAGGGATATTTTCGGCTGGTGGGAAAAGGTAGTTACTTACTTGTAGCAACTGTTCTCTGTTGCATGAACCTCGCGCAGGAGCACTCCCCAGCTTCTATTGGAAGTTTTTGGAGGCTCCACCGTGCCTGCTTGCCTGTCTTCCTGTCTACTGTGGCACCATCTTCTCCAGTATGCCAACAATGCTGTAGCAGAATACAACTCCTCGGGGATGTGGAAGGGTTATGAGGACTTATTGCCACTGTCCACGGAAAACGCCTGCTACAGGTGAGTAACTGCCTTTTCTCCATGGACAAGCAGGAATGAAGTCCTCATGTACGGGACTCCCAAGCTACAGGCTACCAAAAAACTGAGGAGGCCAAAAAGCCCAATAGGGGCAAACTTGAACTAAGAACTGGAGAATCAACTAAGTACAGCATTACTAATCCCCAAAGGGGAACTCATCTGATTTAGCTTCTTCACCATACAGTTTCATTTATTATCATTCATGCTCATTGTTTTTGGGGTTTTTTTTGGTAGCCTGGATCAACGGTATAACCTTGGGGGGATGGAGATGGATTCTAATCCCCAAACAGTTGCCGGAGTACAGATTGGCCGAAGTTGCAGTCGCATCAGGAATCCGCATTCAGACAGTAGTGAGATGTGAATGTGGACAGAAGACCACTTTACAGTCCTGCCGATCTCCTCCATGGAGACTGAGTACAAGCTAGTCACTGACATAGCCATGGCTCTGACATTGTGAGCCGTGACATGACCATCAAAGCTCAGGCCAGCCTGGGCATAAGCGAAAGAGATGCAGTCTGCCAGCCAAATTGAAGGTGTGCGTTTGGAAAGAGCAGCCCTTAGCTTGCTGGGGTCAAAAGAGACAATCAGTTGGATGGACTTTCAGTGTACCTTCGTCCGCTCTAGATAGAAGGCCAAGGCTCGCTTGTAGTCCAGCATGTGCAGCACTGCTTACCCCTGTATGGGTATGAGGCCTCGGAAAGAAAGTCGGTAGAATGACTGACTGATTAAGATGGAAAGCTGATACCACCTTTGGGAGGAATCGAGGATGAGTGTGCAGAACCACTCTATTATGATGGAATCTGGTGTATGGTAGATGAGCCACTAAAGCCTGGAGCATACTAACGTGGCATGCTGAGGTAACTGCCACCAGGAACAAGATCTTTCAGGTCAAGAACTTCAAAGGGTAGGAATCGAGTGGCTCAAAGGGAGTCAGCATGAGCTGCACCAGAACTATACTGAGGTCCCAAGCCACAGTTGGAGGCTTGAAGGGAGGTTTCAAGAGGAGCAAGCCTCGCATGAAGTGAACCACTAAAGGCTGAGTCGATATAGACTTTCCCTCCAAACTACATTGGTGAGCCCCAATCATATGACAGCAGAAAAAGACCACATGGCCTATCAAGTCTGCCTTTTCATATCAACTACAACAGTCCTCTTTTTTTCCTTTAGAGATTCTCTGTGTTTGTCCCATGCTTTCTTGAATTCAGATACTGTCCTAGTCTCTACTACCTCCACTGAGAGACTATTTCATACATCTACCACTCTTTCCGTTAAGAAATATTTCTGTATATTACTCCTTAGTCTATCCCCTTTCACACTCATCCTATGTTCCATCATAGCAGAGCTTGCTTTCAAATGAAAGAGGCTCTATGCCTGTGCATCTATGCCATGGAGGTATTTAAACGTCTCTAACATATCTACTCTATCTCGCCTTTCATCTAACTTATACATATTAAGATCTTTAAGTCTGTCCTCATATGCTTTATAAGAAAGACCACTAACCATTTTACTAGCCACACTCTGCACCGACTCCATCCTGTTTATATTTTTTTCTGAAGGTGTGGTATCCAGAATTGCACACAATACTCCAAATGAGGTTACACCAGAGTTATATAAAGGCACTATCATATCGTTTTTTCTGCTGGCCATTCCTCTCCCTGCGCATCCAAGCATCCTTCTGGCGCTTTCACCGTCACTTTTTCTACCTGTTAAGCCACCTTGAGATCACCAGAAACAATCACCCTCAGTTCCTCCTCTTTTTTCGTGAACAGAAGTACCTCACCCCCTATACTTTACCGCTCTCTTGGAATTTTGCAGCCCAAATACATGACCCTGCATTTTTTAGCATTAAATCTCAGCTGCCAAATTTGCGACTATTCATCAAGCTTAGCTAGATCCCTCCTCATGTTATCTACTCCTTCCTGGGTGTTTACTCTATTGCAGATTTTGGTATCATTGACATAGACGCAAACCTTACCCGACAGTCCTTCTGCAATATCACTAACAAAGATGTTAAAAAGAATCGGACCAAGGATAGATCCCTGTGGCACACCACTGGTAACATCCTTCTCCTTAGAGTGAGCTCCATTTACCTGTACCCTTTGTTGCCTTCCACTCAACCAATTTCTAACCTAGTCAGTCACTTTAGGGTTCATCCCTAAGATGCTCAATTTGTTTAGAAGTTGCTTGTGTGGAATGGTGTCAAAGGCTTTACTGAAATCTAAGTACACCAAATCTAGGTCTCTCCCTCGGTCAAACTCCCTGGTCACCCAGTCAAAGAAATCAATCAGATTTGTTTGACAAGACCTGCCTCTGGTAGACCCATGCTGCCTTGGATCCTGCAATCCACTGGACTCTAGAAACTTCACTATTCTTTTAGCAGCATGTCCAATAATTTACTCACCGCAGAGAATAGACTAACCAGTCTGTAGATTGCAACCTCATCCTTACTTCTGCTTTTGTGTAAAGGGACCACATGTGCCTTTCTCCAGCCCTCTGGGACTACTCCCAACTCTAAAGAAGTATTGAAAAGGTCAGTCAGTGAAGCCCCTAGAATGTCCCCAAGTTCCTTCAATATTCTCTGATATATCCCATTCGGTACCATGACTTTGCCTACCTTTAGTTTAGCAAGTTCATCACGAACAGAGTCTTCTGAAATTGTTCAAGATCCCATCATTTCTTTTCCTGCAGTTGTGATCAACATTATTGCTACCCTTGCATTTTATGTATGTTGTGTACAATATCTTGAGAAATAATTGGAAATATTCTAACTGTATGTCATCATAATATTTTAATAGTACGAGGGTTGCTCACTATTTGTCAGACGACTGTAAAATTACACACATGTGTCCTTTGAAGTTCCAAGTTACTACCCTTTCAATTTCACACCTCTATCTTCATTATGGACTGAGAAAAAACATGTGGGGCATTACTTTCTGAGCAACCCTCATATGTTCAAAGGTATATAACAAAAAAATATGTTTGTGCAATGTAGGCAAGTAATTTCTGAGAAACAAAATATGACATGGACAGGATTAATGGCTCTCTTAACTAATATTTGGTTGAACAACCCTTGGTAGTGATGACAGCCTCCAAACATTTCTTGTAAGCAGGTTTCAGCTCTTTCTAAAGGTTTTCAATTGAATTGAGATCCGGACTCATTGCTGGCCAGTTTACAACACTCCATTTGTTCCTTTTTAATCATTGTTTTGTACTTTTGAATGTAGGTTTGGATCATTGTCCTGCTGGAGGACCCACGACCTTCGACCTAGACCTAGTTTTCCGACACTAGATAGCATATTTCACTCCAAAATATCTTTGCAGTCCCCTGACTTCATGTTTCCTTTAATACATTTCAGACCTCCAGTTCCTGAGGCAGCAAAATAGGAGCCTCTACCATATTTAACTGTAGAAAAGATGTTTTTTTCTTTATAAGCTTTATTTCTTCACCTGTAAAATGTATCATTGGTCTGCATTGCCAAGTCCACAGAACATTTTCTCAGAAGGATTGTGGTTTCCCAAGGTGGGTTTGGGCAAAGATCAGGCATGCCTTTTTGTATCTGTTTTTGAGTCGTGGGGTCCCCCATGGCCTTCAACCATGAAGTCCTTCTTTGTTTAGTGCCTGGCGTATGGTGTGGGTTGAAACCACCACACCACATTGTTCCAGGTCAGCCTTAAACTCATTGGCCGTTATACGTGGTATTTTTCCGACTGTTCGTACTAAGCTTCGAAGATGACTTGGATTAATTTTCATCTTATCACAACATCCTGGGAGGTTCTTCACAGTTTCATGAGCAGAAAACATCTTAATAACATTGCAAACTGTAGATACAGGAAGCCCAAGGTCTTTGGAGATGGTCTTGTACCCCTTTGAAATTTGGAGTTTATTTATTTATTTATTTAACACTTTTCTATACCGCACTATTCGGCATCAGCGCGGTTTACAAGGAACAGGTTTGAACAATGAGGAACCGCCGTACATTGAACTTACATAGAACAGGGAATTTAACATGGATAACAGGTAAACTTTATACATAATAAATAATAGGGAGATTTAAACAAGGATAACAGGAGAACTTTGTACATTATATACAAAAGGGGATTGCATCATATCTGAGTTTATGATACAGGCCCTAAAGGGGATAGTTGGATGAGGTGGGGAGTTGGGTGATAATGACTTTTCTGACAATCTCGGGCAGCTCTCTTGTCTTCACCATTGTGAAAATGGAACATGGAGTGAATGTGGCCATTTTAAACATTCAAGCTATTTTTCATTGGTTAAATCAAGTCATGTGAGTAATGACAATTGATCACGGGTATGTCTAATTTTGCTTCAATGGGATGTGGTTCTTTTGTTCAAAATGATTTGAATTGTTTATAAGGGTGCCAATAATCATGTTCTGGAAGTGTCCATGCTTTTATACTACTTCCTACTATTTCTTTTTTTAATTGTTATTTGATTCTTTTATGTGTCAAATATGTATGCATATATAGTTCCAAAACTATTTCACTGGCCATTTTTTTTTTTAGGAAATATTGGACATTAAGGGGTTGAACTGCAAGGGTGCCAATAATGTTGACGACAACTGTATCTGTGGGTGTTATCTGAGATCCTGCTCCTGGCTCTTCATCTGTGAACATAGAACGAAAATATTTGTCAAGCAATTCCGTTTTATCCTTATCAGCTTCTACATATTCCTCCCCTTCACCCTTGAGTCTGACAATACCACTTTTGCCCTTTCTCTTCTAGACAACATATCTGAAAAATATCTAATCCCCTCATTTTATTGCATTGGCTATTTCTTCTTCTCTTTGTATCTTTGCTTTCTTGACTACTTTCCTAGCTTTAAGGTTTTCCAAATATATTGTAGATGCTTGTCTTCCTCTCTTTGTGATCTCTTGTATTTTATGAAGGCCACCATCTTTTTCTTCACCTTTTCAGCTATTTATTTTGGGAACCATAGTGGCCTCCTTCTCTCTTTACATTTATTTGCCTTTCTAACAAACAGGTGTGCTGCCCATAATATATCCCCTTTTAGTTTTGCCCATTGGTTTTCTACATCCCCAGCTGTTCCCATCCCGCTAATGACTCCTGCAGGTATTGTTCCACCTCAGCAAAGGTTTTCCTAAAGTCTAAGACCCTTGCTTTTGAATGGATCTTATCAGCTCTAGTCCTAATACTGAACCACACCATCTAGTGATAATTGGATGTGTGGTGATTTCGCACTATGACATCAGAAACACTTTCCCCATTAGTAAGCACCAAGTCCAGTATGGCCCCTTCACATGTGGGTTCTGTTACCAGTTGCTGGAATAGTTCTCCCTGTAGAGAATCCAGGATCTCCTGACTTCTAGATGATACTGCACCAGGGACATCCGGCATATTGAAATCACCCATCAGAAGCAGATCTCCTTTCATGATAATACTGTATATGTCTTCTATTAAATCTCTATCCACTTCCTCTCCCTGTGATGGAGATCTGTATACCACATCAATGCAAATGGTTCCCCTTTCCCTCTTTCTAGTTTAATCCATAGTGCCTCCTTACTCCCTTTTAAACCCTGTAATTCTATAGCTTTAATATTATTTTTTACAATCACGCTAAGGTGAACCCTTACAGAGTTGGACCTGAGACCCGACTCTGAGAGGAGTAGGAGGCATTCGAGTAGTCTGTCGATGGAACAATTAAAGGGATCCAGTGACCATTCTGCACATCAGGAAGCAAATCTCTTCCATTTGAAAGCATAAGACCTTTTCATTGAGGCACTCCTAGAGGCCATCAATCTTCACATAAGGGTGAATGTCACTGACGGAGCCCAGGCGGGAACACTCTCCAGAGTCCAATAGGAAAGCCTTTAGGAGCACTCCACTGTGCCTGCATGCCTGTCATCTTGCCTTCCCAACTCCTCTCCTCAGTTGAGTTTATAGTTGAGAAGAAGAAAATAAAAGAAACCTACAGCTTCCAGGGGAGGAGGGCAGGTTTAAGTCCCAAAGAGGTACTGGAAAGCTTGGCCAAATACAGCATCCTGATGGGAGTCTCTGTCTAGACAGTAGCGTGCAGCAAAATTATGAAAGGAGGATCAGGTAGCTGCCCGACAGATTGGATATTGAACAGAGATTGGCTATGGAGGTTGCCATAGCTTGCACATTGTGGGCAGTGACATGACCTTCCAAAGACAGTCCTGCTTGTGCATAAGCAAAAGAAATGTGATCTACTATCTATCTGGATAGAGTATGTTTTGTCATCGGTAGACCCAGGTGTCTAGGATCAAAGGAAATGAATAGTTGAGAGGATTTTCTGTGATCTTTAGTTCTACTCAAGTAGTAGGCCAGTGCTCATTTGCAATCTAAAGTGTTGTGATAAGGAAGCTTATCAAAGCTCAGGGAGTAATGACAATAGAGGAGAATTTACTCTGATCAAGGGACCTGTGCTGGCAGGTTATAGAAATAAGACAGCTTGTTTCCCTAAAAGACTACATGTTCCAGAATGCACCTGTATGCAGAAAGTCCCTAGGGGAGCTAGAGTGGAAAAGCATGAGTCTAATCAGAGAAAGCATTATGTCATCCCTAATCAAACAGCCCCTAGGAGAGTGTTTAATCCAAAACACCTGAAGAGTGCAAGGGAGGAGTTGCAATCTAAGCCCTTTAAAACTAGAGGGGAATCTTCAGGAAGGCAGACGGCGACAGAGAAGGGGAATCAGAAGAAGAATGAGAACAGAAGGAAGAACAACCGGAAACTGAAGGAACAAGGACAAGGAAGCAGACGGTCCAAGAGAGGAGCTCAGAGAAGTACCTATGCCTGGAAAGATACCCGGGGGAAAGAAGGATCAGAGGACTGGAGAAAGCCAGAGGTCTGTAGATCCACAGCCAGGGACCCTCAAGCAACCCCTAGAAAGAGGTCTGTTGCAGCTGAGGAGGAAAGGAGCCCAAATACCTCTTGGAGGACGTCTGGAGAAAAGATCCTGAGGTCCACAGATACCAACTGGAGGACAGGACACAGAAGCTCTATTGCATACTGGCCAGAATACCAGAAGAAGCAGCCTGATGCTTGCCTGGATTCAGGTAGGAACTGTGAACGTTTCTCTAGCTTTGAGCAGTGCAAACAGCAGGGAAACAGTTTCTCTCCGTATAGAGGTCAGTTCCTAAAGCCCTCTGAGTCAGACGGAGAAACTGAGTCAATGCAATATCAGGAGCAAGGTTTAATATCTGATGCAGAGGATAATTATATGGACTGTTCTTTGAGTAGGTTGTTATTTTGGGAAAATCCTAAATATCAGAGCAAACATCAAAAGGAAACATTCTGAATATTGGCTTCCCATAAAGTTTTGTTGAAAAGAAAAAACTTTTGGGAAAGTTTTGCACGTGTGCTGAAATCAAGCTACTGATTGCAGTTAATTGTCACCTGTTAGTGGAGGAGAGCCCAGCACAAGCCGTGCACACATGGGTTTTAAAAGTTCTTTTCTGTATGGAGAAAGTGAGCATTGTTTTTGTATAAAGAAGTTTCCCTCTTTGATTTGTTTTTCCCCAGCACTGCTAAGGAGTTTATTAGCAGTGGCTGAAAGAAGCCTTTCTGTTCCATAAAGTATTTTGATACTTAAGTTGTATAAGATTTTCAGTTGCCTTATTTTGTGTTGAATAAACCCTGGAGAAGTTATCTGGACCGTGTTACCAAGCATATCTGTGTGTGGGATATTCACCCCATAAATAAATTCTAATTTTGCCTTATACTCGACCAACTACAAGATTTTTCATTATTTAAAAAAGGCAAGCTTTGTGTGAATGGACTTCAATAACCACAATCCTTTGCAAGACAGTTAATTTGCATACTTGCCAAGATGGTGGTACCTTCATAACAAGCACCCCTTTTTACAGTGTGTAGTGCTGCTTCAGCTGAGACACATTTGATCTACGGAAGAAAATCGGGAGGATTAAAGACTGGTTTAGATGGAAGAGGGAAACCACCTTCGGAAGGAAATGTGGATGAGTATGGAGAACCATCTTGTCATGGTGGAACGGGGTATGGGGGGATCCTCTACTAGAGCTTGAAGCTCACTGATGCGGCAAGCTGAAGTGAGGGCATTAAGGAAGATGACCTTCCAAGATAGGAACGTCAGTGAAGTGGTGGCTAAAGGTTCGAAAGGTGGCTTTAGAAGTTTCGTCAGAACCACATTCAGATTCCAGGCCACCAGCGGTGGCTTAATGGGTGGCTTGGATAGCAGAAGATCCCGCATGAAGTGTGCTACTAAGGGGTATGAGGAGACAGGCTGTCCATCACTGGTTTGTGAGAGGCCGCAATGGCACTAAGGTGAACTCTCATTGAGTTAGTTTTAAGATCTGTCAAGGATAAGTGAAGGAGATATTTTAGATGCGAATCCACCGGGCAAGAAAAGGGGTTAATGTACTTTGGGGAGCACCAGAGGGCAAACCTACGCCTTTGAAGGCATAAGAACGCCTGGTGGAATCTTTAGGAGATGCAAGAAGGATATCCTTGACCGCATGTGGTAAGTAGAGGTTGACAAGCACTAGCCCCTCAGCAGGCAAGCTGTCAGGCATAGGGAGTGAAGATTAGGATGGAGGAGCATCCTGTGAGAGAGAGGGTTTGGGTGCACATCCCAGGTTGAGTGCCTGAGTCTGTGCAAGGCGAAGAAATAGAGGAAAGCACAGGGCCAGAAGGGGGCTATGAAGATCAATGAGCTCGGCCAGTAGCTTGAACATCATCTTGGGTATCACGGGGATGGGAGCGAATGCGTAGAGCAGCCCCTGTCCCCAGTGGAGAAGGAAGGCTCCTGGAGCCTGTCGGTGTAGTGATGGAACCTGGGAGCAGAAGCGTGGAAGCTGTGTGTTTTGCGGAATGGCAAAAATATCCATGTGTGGCGTCCTCCATGTCTGGAATATTTGAGCAGCCGTCTCCCCATGCAAGGTCCATTCATGTAGACGAAGGATACAGCTTAGCCTGTCCACAAGGACATTGAGTTTGCTGGGGAGGTACACTGCTCTGAGGTGAATGCGGTGTGAGATAGCAAAGGACCACAGGCAAATCGCTTCACCACAAGGGGATGGGACCCTGTTCCTCTCTGTTTGTTCATGTAGAACATGGCAACAGGTTGCCCCAAAAGTTGGGGTTGAAAAACCCGAAGAGCATTTTTCAGTGCCCATAATTCTAGCAGGTTGATCTGCAGGGCAGATTCATGTTGTGTCCACAGTTCCTGTGTGGTCAGGTTGTTCAGATGTGCTCCCCAACCTAGCTTGGAAGCATCCATCGTCACGGTGCATCGAGATGGAGACATCCGAAAAGGTGACCTAGGTTCTGTGGGAGAGCTGCTTGCTTGCTTTTTGTGAGTCCTGTCTGTCTCTCTATATATTTATTTATTTATCATTGTTAGTGTGCTCTTACCTCATTTTTACCTCTTGAGCGCTAATAATCGACAGGAAAGGGAGAAAGGATAAATGTAGATGATAGCATCATAGAAGAAGGGATATAAAAAAGGAGGCCAGAGTCTGAAGGCAAGGTCAAGGAGAGGGCTGTATAGACAGGAAAGGGCTGATCGGGAGGGATATAGCAAGAAAGGGCAGAGTCAGGAGGAGGACTATAGGGGAGATAGAGGGAGATTGAAAGTGATATGAAACAGGTGGGTCTTGAGGATGTTTTTGAATTTTATGAATGATGGTTCAGACTGAAGGGGAGCAGGCAAAGAATTCCAAAGAGCAGATCCC
Organism: Ichthyophis bannanicus; assembly: GCA_033557465.1. NCBI lineage: Eukaryota > Metazoa > Chordata > Amphibia > Gymnophiona > Ichthyophiidae > Ichthyophis > Ichthyophis bannanicus. The sequence goes on along the minus strand of CM066049.1, from coordinate 21,452,512 downwards.
AGAAAGAAGAAGACTGAATTCCGAGTAAGGTCAATGTCAGCGTGGGAAGGTGAGGGAAGAACAAGGCGATGAGAATGAAAAGATCTGAGGAGATGGTGAGGGGTGTAAAATTGCAGAAGATCTGAGAGATATTGAGGGATGCCAGTATGGAGTGCCTTATGGACTAAGGTGAGTATTTTGTAAGTGATCTGATGTTTGATGGGAAAGCAGTGCAAATGAATAAGTATGGGAGTGATATGGCCAGTATGGAGAGCATGGGAGAGGAAACGAGCTGACGTATTCTGGAGAAGTTGGAGACGCTGAAGTTGGCAGAGAGGAAGTACAACAAGAGCAATATTACAATAATTGAATTTAGAGGTGATGAGAGATAGAGTAAGTGTTTTCAGTGATTGAGGAGAGAGAAAAGGTTACGGGGCTCAGCTTTTGGAGGGATGCAAAGGAGTACTAAACAAGAGTGGATATATGCTCATGGAAGGAGAGGGAGGAATCCAGGGTCATGCTGAAATAATGAATGGAATTAATGAGAAGAAGAGTGGACTTTGCAAATGAAGGGGCCAGAGAAGGGGAAGGGGAATGAAAGGTAAACCAAATAGCAGCAGATCCAAATCAGGAAACAGGCAATGATGTTGAGGTAGAGGAAACTTTGGGACAATCAAAAGGAGACCTGGTGCAAACAAGAATTCATGGGACTGAGATTATTTATTTATTTATTTATTTATTTACAGTCTCTTATATACCGCATTATTCAGCATCAGCGCGGTTTACATGGAACAAAATGCTCATTACAGTTAACATGTATCAGTTTACATATAACAGGGGACAGAAACTTGGATAACAGGGGTAAACTATTTACAAAACTTATTACATGGAGTCATAATCAAAGAAGTTGCATAGAAAACACAATTCACTTCATAGGTTTGGGTATCCACATGGTGAGTTGATTGTGATACTGTAAATTTGACTGAGAATGGTATCGGGGGTGTACTGAGGTTCTAGGGGATGCAGTCAGGCTCTATAAGGTACTTGTTGAAGAGGTGGGTTTTGAGGGCTTTCCTAAACTGTGGTAGGTTCTTAATAGCCCGGATGTCATGGGGTAATGCATTCCAGTATCTTGGGGCACTGAGCCTGAAGGCCCTGTTGGCTGTTGATTTGGTGCAGACAGTAAGTGCCTTCGGGACTTTTAGGGAGTTTATAGCCGTGGATCTTCTTATTCTATTTGGGGATGTGGAATGGATGAGGGCGGTTACGGATGCAGGTGAGAGATTGTGAACAGCTTTAAAAGTGATTATCAAGGTCTTGAAGACAGTTCTTGCACGAATGGGTAGCCAATGTAGCTGTATCAGCAGAGGTGTCATGTGGTCGCTCCTGGAGGCTCCGTGGAGGACTCTTGCTGCCGCATTCATGGCTAGCTGCAGCGGGTTTAACGTAGATTGGGGGAGACCTTGTAATATTGCATTGGCATAGTCAAAATGAGGTATGACCAATGCCTGGAAAATTGTCCGAAAATCAGTTGGTTCGAGGATGGAACGTAGATGCCTAAGTGAGCGGATCTTGTGGTAGACTGATTTGACTATGTTTCCTATGTGGGCCTTCATATCCAGGCGTTGATCTAAGGTGACTCCCATGTATCGTATTGAGGATTTAGATTGCAGCTCAGCTTCTTTTACTTTAAGATATTGCAGTGGGGTAAAGTTGGGGTTCCTCGTAATGAAGAGTACTTCCGTTTTCTTATGTTGTATTCTGAGGTTTTGAGAGAGAAGCCAGTCAGATATTGCATTGAAACAACTCGTCAGTGGGGAGAGGTCCAGATGCTCGGTAGAGAAGAGTATGTAGAGCAGGACATCGTCTGCGTATAACATGCAGTCAACATTGAAGGACCGGATAATATTACAAATTGGCTGCATGTAAATATTGAACAAGAGCGCCGAAAGGGAGGATCCTTGTGGGACTCCTTGACTTTGGTGGAAAGATTCAGAATTTATCCCTCCAGAACGAACATGTTGCCATCTTTCGGACAGGTAGGATCTGCACCATTCGAGCGCTCGTCCATTAATGCCTTTGTCAATCAGCCGTCCTAATAGAAGCTCATGATTTACTGAATCAAAGGCTGCAGCTATGTCCAGAAAGATGAGAGCAAATCCTTGCCGGATGTCGTCAATGCCAGTGAGTATCTTGCAAAATAGAGTGGTAAGGAGGGTTTCAACGCCATGGCCTTCCCTAAAACCATGTTGGCATGTGTCTAAAGGTGCAGCGAAGTCGATGTGCTCCTGCAGTTGACGTCGAGCTTCCTTTTCAATGATCTTCGCAAGTAGTGGAATGCTGGATATGGGTCTGTAGGATTCTACCTGTTGGGGATCGAGCTTGCAGTTTTTTAGCAGAGGTCTAATAGAGGTGTGTTTCAGGTCTGAAGGGAAAGAGCCGGAAGAGAAGGAGAGGTTAATTATTTTGGACAGTATTGGGCTGAAGTGACTGCGAAGCTCCTTGATCCAGAAGGCTGGGCATGGATCGGACTGGGCAGTAGTGGTATTAATGGCCGCAATAGTGTCTTCAAGACCTCTCTTGGTGGGGGTAGAAAACATGGTTAGTGTTGTTTGGCAGACTTGCTCTATTGCGGAGGTTGTATTAGAGGTTCTGTTAGTCTGGCATATCTTGGATTGGAGATAGGTTGCGAAATCTTGTGGGTGTATCTCGAATGGAGGTCCAGAGGATGGTTCCTTTGATAAGGTCTTAACCATGTCAAAAAGGTCATGTGGTTTATTAAGCGATCTCTTTAAGGTGTCGAAGTAGTACTGCTTCATCGAGTTGGTGATTTCGTTGCGATGCGCAGCCAGATGACAGTTGTAAGTTATCTGGTCATTTAAAGAATGAGATCGGCGCCAGCGTTTCTCAAGTTTCCGTAATTGGTTAAGTGATGCTTTAAGATCGGCTGAGTACCAGGGGGCACTCCTCTTTTTACCTGAGGGCCTGTTGGTTGGTGTACGTTGGGCTATTGAGCTGAGGCAATTGTTCCAGTGAGAAATTAGGTCATCAAGGTTCTGGGTGGTTTCAGAGAAGAGTTGTTGCGTTTCAGCGAGGATAAGATCTCTGTTGTAAGGCTTGAAGCATCGAGAGGGCGGTCTTGTGGTGTTGCTTTGTATTTTATTGATTTTTGTGTAGGCTTTGTACGAAGGAATCTGGATGGTGATCAGTTTGTGATCTGACCAAGGAACAGGAGTTATGGAGGTTATAGGATCCAGGTCTGGGTTAAGAGAGGTTTGCGGGGCAAATACTAGATCCAGGGTATTACCCTTAATATGTGTAGGATCATTAACTAATTGCTTGAAACCCAGATTGTTGAGGGCATCGAGGAAGGCTGAAGCTTGATTATCTTGTAATGTAGGCAAGTTAAAGTCACCAAGGATCCAATTTGGGATGCTTGGGTTCTGGGTGTTAGCTGCAAGATCGATGATAGCCGAAAGGTCATCTGGAGAAGCTGAAGGTGCTCTATAAAGCAGGTTGATTGAGCAGTGTTTATTAGAGATGGTGACGGTCTCCATGTGGTTTGTACTGGTGGAGTCTACTGTTCGAAAATGGAGGTCTGACCTTGTGAGGATGAGCACGCCACCTCCTCTTTTGTCTTGTCTATGACTTGAATGTGCGGTGAAATTCTGGGGGAGGAGCTGGTTGAGTATGACGTTGTCTTCAGCGGATAACCACGTCTCAGTGACCATGAGTATATCAAGGCTATGATGATGTCGGTGACGGCTGGCCACTTCTTTCTGATCGAACGGGCGTTGATGAGGGCACATTTTAGGCTATGAGAGTAGGGGTTTTCCAAGTTTTTGGGTTTCGTATTGTGTTGAAGTGCAATGTGTAACAGATGGGGATGGTGTGGGCGGGTATCCCAAGTTATGTTGTCATGGAATGCACTGGACCACCTTCTCCCATGGTTCCGTAAAATAGGAATCTGGTTGGATGCTGGGGTTAAGGCGAGAGAGTTGGAGAACCAACTTGATATGATTATATAGCATCCTATTATGGCGGTAATGGGGGAACCCATCTTGGAAGAGCGCTATGTAATTGGAGGTGGGACAGTCAAGTTAGACTACCAGGAGGATAATGTTAGATTCTTGATACTTAGAGCAGTATGCTGGGACACAGCCAACACTTCAGTCACAGGCAGTGGTTAGAGTTAGATAACTAGTAAGAAGTGTACTGATGACTGGAACTGGTGAGGTTACTGACAACAGTAGGATAAATTATTGGCATTGGTAGATTATTGATAGCAGTACAGTGGCGATTGGAACTGATAGTGCTACTGACAACAGTGTAAAGATTGATTGGCAGTGGAGGATTACTGGTAACAGTACAGTGGAGCTTTTAAAGGTTACTGACAACAGTATGGTAAATACACTGAACAGTGGAGACTGGTACAATTAGAAGTACTGACGAACGTATGGTAAATAGATAAATTTAAAATAGTCATAATATGTAGTGGCTATATAGTGAAGTTATACTTGCTGTAGAGAGCATGGGATTTCCAGACATGGCTCTGTTGCAGGGGAGAACTCTGTTTTTGCTTGTAGTGCTGCCGGAGTGCCACTGCCTAAGGGCCACGCCAAAGGGCCCTCAGGCGCGGGCCCGACAGGCGCGGGCCTGCCTGCCGGCGGTTTCTTTTTTTAGCGTTGGGCTCCGCCTCCCACAGCCCCGATTGGGCTGGAGGCTCCTGAGCGGGAGGCAGTGGGGCTAGTGTGATGGAGCAGGATAATGTCCTCAGCATAGAAATAGGAGGATATGCCAGTCTGTTGGATGATAAGTGCTAAAGGAGCTAAGAAAATATTAAATAGGAGGGGAGTCAAAACAGAATCTTGGGGGACACCACATGTGAGAGGTGTGGGTGAAGAGGTGGTGGAGCCAGTCTGAACAGAGAAAGCACAGTTACTTACCTGTAACAGGTGATCTCTGGGAACAGCAGGAATTAGTCCTCACATATGGGTACGTCGGTACCGACGGAGCCCGTGCGGGAAAGCTCCCCAGCTTCTTAGAATAGAAGCTTTTGGGACCTCCCACTGCACATGCGCACTGCCTTCCCGCCTTCCTGAACAGCTCTCCTCAGTTTCGAGTTTATAGCTGAGTCAACAGAGAGAGGACAGGAAGATAGATAGACAAAAGATACAACTCCTAGGGGAGGTGGGTGGGTTGTGAGGACTAATTCCTGCTGTTCCCAGAGATCACCTGTTACAGGTAAGTAACTGTGCTATCTCCAGGAACAAGCAGGAATAAGTCCTCACATATGGGGACTCCCTAGCTTAGATGCATGGGATCCCCTGTAAAGGTTCGCCATCTTCGTATGGATCTCAGGCATCCATTCTGGGAAGGTGGGCAGGAGTTGTTTAGGAATGGAACAGGTGCTTGAGGACAGCCTGGCCAAACAAGGCATCCCGGCGAGAGTCCTTGTCCAAACAGTAATGGGCTGTGAAGGTATGAACCGAGGCCCAGGTAGCGGCTCGACAGATCTGATCTATGGAAACAGAGTGCAGATGAGCCATAGAAGTTGCCATGGCCCTCACATTGTGAGCAGTGACATGGCCTTCCAGAGAAATGTTTTTGCTCTGGTAAGCAAAAGAAATACACTGAGCAATCCAATTGGAAAGTGTACGCTTGGAGACTGGAAGTCCCAAATGGGAAGGATCAAAGGCCACAAAAAGTTGAGAAGACTTTCGATGTGGCTGAGTCCTATTAAGGTAAAAAGCGAGAGCTCTTTTACAATCCAGAGTATGAAGGTTCCTCTCTGCATTGGATGCATGAGGAGCTGGAAAAAAGACAGGTAGATATACCTCTTGATTAAGATGAAAAGGCGAGACCACTTTAGGCATAAAGTGGGGATTCGTCCTAAGGACCACCTTATCATGATGAAATCTTGTGTAAGGTGGATTAGCCACTAAAGCCTGCAGCTCACTGATGCGGCGAGCCGAAGTGACTGCAATGAGGAAGATGACCTTCCAGGAAAGAAATTTCAAGGAGGTGGAAAACATTGGCTCAAAAGGTGGCTTCATAAGTTGACCGAGCACTAGATTCAAATCCCATGCGACCGGGGGTGGTCTGATGGGAGGTTTAGTGAGAGTCAGGCCTCTCATGAATCTTGCAACAAGAGGATGAGAGGAGATAGGTTGTCCATTTATATGTTTCAAGGATGCTGCAATAGCACTTAAATGGACTCTTACCGAATTCGTCTTGAGGCCTGCATTGGATAGATGCAGGAGATAATCAAGAAGAGAATTCAAAGGAAGTGCCAGAGGGTCAAGACCCTGCTGAGCACACCAAATGGAAAAACGTTTCCATTTGAAAGCATAGGAACGCCTGGTAGAGGGTTTCCTAGAGGCAGAAAGGATATCTTTCACTGGTTGGGAAAGATGAAAGTCTTGAAGGCTTAAGCCTTCAGTAACCAAGCACTGAGGTGAAGGGATTTGGGGTTTGGGTGCCACAAAGTCCCCTCCTCCTGAGACAGGAGGTCTGGCGCAGCTCCCAGATCCAAGTAGGATCCCTGGGAGAGCTGTAGAAGTAGAGGGAACCACACTTGGCGTGGCCAGCGTGGAGCTATGAGGATCATAGTTCCATGATCCCTCTGGAGTTTGAACAGAGTCTTGGGAATCAAAGGAATGGGTGGAAAGGCATATAGGAATGCCTGATTCCAATTCAGGAGAAAGGCGTCCGTAGCCTGAGCTCCCTGACACGGAGTTCTGGAACAGAACCGGGGAAGTTTGGCATTCCACGGACTTGCAAAGAGGTCTATGTCCGGGGTCCCCCATTCCTGAAAGATTCGGTTTATTTGGTCCAAATGTAGGGACCATTCGTGTGGCAGCAGAACTCGACTGAGCCTGTCTGCCCGAGAGTTTTGAACTCCTGGGAGATACACTGCTAGCAGGTGAATCTGATGCTCTCTGGCGAAGGCCCATAGTCTTAGAGCTTCGTTGCAAAGCGACAGAGAGCCCGTCCCTCCTTGTTTGTTTATGTAAAACATGGCCACCTGATTGTCCGTCTGAACTAGGACAGTGAGGTTGGCTAGGAGGGAGTGGAAGACCTTGAGGGCAAGGTAAATTGCTCGCAGTTCCAGAAGATTGATATGAAGGGTGGTCTCCTGTAGAGACCAAGTGCCCTGAGTGGAGAGAGTTTGCAGATGGGCTCCCCACCCTGTTTGGGAGGCATCTGTTGTGAGGGTTGCTTGGGGTAGCAATGGTTGAAATGGAGCCCCCAACAACAGATTCTTGGTGGAAGTCCACCAGTGGAGGGACCAAAACAGACGATCGGAGGTTTGTATTTGGTCTGAGAGCGCTCCTGACGCCTGAGTCCACTGAGTGGCCAGGGTCCATTGAGCTGCTCTCATATGAAGACGAGCATAGGGCAGCACATGCACTGTGGAGGCCATATGACCCAGTAGGCGTAGCATTTCCCTGGCTGTCAAGTGAGTGCTGGACTGAGCTTGGGAGGCCAAACTCAGGAGGCGCTGGCCTCGAACATGTGGAAGGTAGGCCCTTGCAGTGATGGTGTCCAACTGGGCCCCTATGAATTCTAGAGATTGAGTAGGGATGAGGGAAGGTTTACTACCAGTCCCAGATACTGCAAAAGGCTCCTTGTGTGGTCCAGGGAAATCTGGGCCTGTGACTGAGTTGGAGCTCGGATGAGCCAGTCGTCCAGATATGGGAAGACAAAGATTCCCATGCCTCTTAGAAATGCGGCTACGACTGCCATGCATTTTGTGAATACTCTTGGAGCAGAGGCTAGACCGAAGGGGAGTACTCTGTATTGGAAATGTTTTCCCTGAAACAGAAAGCGAAGATACTTTCTGTGGGATGGATGGATGAGTATATGTGTATACGCATCCTGTAGGTCTAGAGAACAAAGCCAGTCCTGACCCTGGAGGTAAGGAAGGAGAATGCCGAGAGACAGCATTTTGAATTTCTCCTTGAAGAGAAATTTGTTCAATTCTCTCAGATCTAGGATTGGTCTGAATCCCCCTGTCTTCTTTGGAATGAGAAAATAAGGGGAGTAGAAACCGGACCCTTGTTGAGGAAGAGGAACCTCTTCTATGGCCCCTTGGGCAAGAAGAGAGGAAACCTCTTGACCCAACAGGGTTAGGAGAGATGGGGGAGAATTGAATGGTCTCACCATATGATGGGGAGGAAGGCTGGAGAAATGAAGTTTGTAACCCTCTCGAATGATAGAGAGGGTCCATTGTTCTGTTGTGATTTGTTCCCATCTGGGAGCAAAGTGAACCAACCTTCCGGGTATGGTGAGAGGTTCTGGTTGTGTTAGAACCAGAAGTGGCAAGTTCCCTAGGAGCAAGTCAAAACCCCTGAGGGGTTGGAGCCTGCTGAGCTACAGTAGCTGCTGCAGGCTTAGCTCGTGCTTGTTTGGATTGCTGACGCTTAGCAGTATAGCGAGGTTGAGAAGACTGCTGGCCAGTATTTGAAGCAACTCTGGCCTTCTTATAGTAAGGCCTTTTAAAAGACTTTTTCTTAGTAGGAATTGAAGTGGACTTTGAAAGTCTTTCCAAGGTGGCATTTTCAGCATCCATCTGGGTGGCTTTGATTTGCCACTCTTCCCCAAATAAGTTCTCACCTGTACAGGGCAGATTCCGTAAGCCATCTAGAACCCAAGGTTCCAGATCAGAGGCCTGGAGCCAAGCAAGACGTCGGGCTGCAATAGCAATGCCCGAAGCCCTACTGGCTCCCTCAAAGGAATCATATGCTGCCCTATTAGAGAACTTAGAAACCTCTAAGAGTTGTTTCACTAGGGAAAGGAATCCCTGCTTTTTATCCTCAGGGATAAAGGGGGCAAAATGCCGCACCTTTTTGGCAAGTTCCTCCAGGAACATGCCCATATAGAGACTGTAGGAATTAATCCTGGCTATAAGCATACTAGCCTGGAAAATTTTCCTACCAAAAGAGTCCAAAGTCTTACATTCCCGTCCTGGAGGGGTGGAAGAGTGCCTTTTGGTACTCCTAATCTTCTTCATTGCAGACTTCACCACAATAGAGTGGTGGGGCAATTGAGTCTTTTGGAAACCAGGAGAAGGAGGGACCCTATACATGGTGTCCAACCTACGGGAATAAGGAGACAAAGTCAAAGGATTTTCCCAGAAATCCATCAGTTGTTCTTGAAGGATTTCATGGATAGGCAGGGTAACTGCCTCCTTAGGGGCCTTTGAGTATCCCAAAATATCCAGTCTTTTGGATCTGGGTTCCTTTTCAGAGGATGTGGTAATAGAAAGGGCTGTAGCCATATCTAAAACAAAGTCCTGGAAGGACAAATCCTCTGGAGGGGACATTCTCCTTTTAGGAGAAGAGGGCTCCTCAGGTAAGTTGAGTGAAAACTCAGCAGAATCATCAGAGGAGTGAAAATCCTCAGAGGAATCGGTGCTTTCCTCTAACGCACGATACGCGTACCGATCGGTATCGATATCGGGCGTATCGGGTATGGAACCGGTATGGAGCGAAAGCCCATACGGTACCGACTTGCGTTTAGAGGTGGACGGCCTCGATACCGGCATGGCGGACGATACCGGTATCGGGCCCGGAACCGCTGAAAGCGGAACCGATGGCGTTGCAGCTTTAATGAAAGCCATGACGGCCTGCTGCATGGACTGTACAGTATCGCCCATGGACGCCATAGCTGCCTGGATGTCGGTACCGGAGTGACCCGGTACCCCAGAGCAGGCTAACAGGTGATCTGTCGAGGCCGTAGCATCGATATCAACCTGAGACCCCTGAATTGGCGTTTTTGGAAGTTGGACTTCCCGCCGGGGTTGTTTGGCTGGGGCAGGGTCCTCAAGTTCTAAGCTAAGAGCCTCTCGATGCTTTGAAGGAGATTTGCTCTTTGAGGACTTGCCCACAGAAGGTTTGGTTACCTGAGATCCATCCGGAGAAGAAGACCTGGATGACTGTGATGCTGTGTTCTCTGAAGCAAACAGCACATGGAATTTGTTGGCCCGGTTCTGCAGCCCACGTTTAGACATGTGGGAGCAAGATGGGCAGTCCGGTATGGAATGGTCAGGCCCCAAACATTTCAGACACCAGTCATGGGTGTCTGTGACTGAAATAACAGCATTACATTTGGTACACTTCTTAAATCCAGGGGCTGGCTTCTCCATGAGGAGAAATTGAGTAGGCCGAGAGGCCTCTCTGAAGTGACCAAAGAGCTAAAAAATAAGAAAAAAGAATTATAATTTTTTAAAGAAAGAAAGAAAAGACCGGCGATACCGGTATCGGTATGGGGAAGGCAGGTACGCGGTCTAAAGAAACAAATAAAATAACAATTTCTTCAGCGGTGACAGGAACACGACCTGCTGGCTCCGCGGAAAAAGAGAAACTGAGGAGAGCTGTTCAGGAAGGCGGGAAGGCAGTGCGCATGTGCAGTGGGAGGTCCCAAAAGCTTCTATTCTAAGAAGCTGGGGAGCTTTCCCGCACGGGCTCCGTCGGTACCGACGTACCCATATGTGAGGACTTATTCCTGCTTGTTCCTGGAGATAGTACAAGTGGAAAGATAGGGCCAAAACCAATGAAGGACGGTGCCACATAAGCCGAAATCATGAAAATGGGAAAGAAGAGTGAGGTGGTCCATAAGATCAAACGCAGAAGAGAGGTCTAGGGAGACAGCAAGAGTAATATCACTGCGTTCATGAGAAACATGGAGTTCATTAAGAAGAGAAAGGAGAATAGTTTCAGTCTGTGACCCGCCTTAAACCCAGATTGACAAGGATGAAGTGCATGAGTGGAATCTCAATAAGCCGAGATTTGTGTGAAGATAAGCTTTTCAACTATCTTTGAAAGGAAAGGGAGGTTTGAAACAGGACACCAGTGAGTCAATACAGTAGGATCCAGGGATGATTTCTTGAGAATAGGTCGGACAAGAGCATGTTTCCAGAGGGAAAGGAAAGTGCCAGAGGAGAGACTGGCATTAAACATACCGAGAACATAGGGGAGAAGGGCAAAGGAGGGTTCAGGAAGCTAGTGCAGATGTTTTAAGGTTGGTGTTACATGGGTGCTTCTTGCTGTGCCAGAGATTATTCATGCTGGATAGGTGATGTGTTTTGGAAGGCCTCGATAGATCGAGTTAAGGTAGTCCAATAGCAGTATGACCATGGCTTGGCAGATTGCATGGAAGTTGTTCTCATCTTGGATTACCAAAGAAAACTATTAACCAACTCCAAACAGCCCAAAATGTTGCAGCCAGTATCATTTATAAAGCACACCCATATGACCATATTACACCCATCATGCACATGCTCCACTGGCTTCCAGTAGCTAGCCAAATAAAATTCAAAATTCTGATGACCACATCTAAACTACTTAACAATATATCCCCCTCATTCCTCTCAATACAAGTACATCCAACCACAGATACCAGAAACAAACGAGGATGCCACTTGAACACAAAGTATCAGCAGAATACCAAAAAACTAAACAAGCCACATGTAACAGAGCATTTTCATTCATCGCCCCTATTCTATGGAACTCCTTCCCAGACACATTTTAAGGCCATTAAGGACCTCCAATCATTTAGAAAACAAATTAAGACACATCTGTTTGTAGAATACCATGGTAATGACATTATAACCCCCCAATCCACACAGAAAACCTTAACTCATCACTCCCCCCCCACCACCAAATGACCAATCCACGCAGAAAACCTTATCTCAACACTCCCCCCATCACTACCATGTAGAATACTATGGTAATGATATTATAACCCCAATCCACACAGAAAATCTTAACTCATCACTCCCCCCCTCCACCACCAAATGACCAACCTTTCATCTTTAATACTATGAAAAATATACTGCACTGTACATAGTTAACCTTGTATAGAGTTACTGAATGAACCCACCCAAGTTTTGTTACTTCCCATATGCTGATTATCCCACAGCTGTTCAATGTATACAGTTGAGTTATATGTAAACCACCCTTGATCTTCGGAAGGGACGGTATATAAAAACCTGCAAATAAATAAATAAAAATAAAATAAATAAATCTAGCAGAGGTCTGAGTTTTTGTATTATTCGTAGTTTATAGTAAGCTGCTCTTACTGTTTTGTTTATATGTGCCTGGAAATTTAGGTTCCGGTCTAGGGTGATGCCAAGATACTTTATTTTCTGTTTAACCTCTTTGTCATTTTGGTGTATTTTAAATGTTTTTCATGGGGTGAATAAGTTATTCCTGGTTGTAAGTACTTCTGATTTTTCATAGTTTATGTAGAGGTTTTGTTCACGTAGTCAGTTTATCATAGCTTCAAGACATGATATCATTCTAGAGTAATCAGGTTGGATGGTATTAACTGTGACAAAAATAATGATATTGTCAGCATAAATTCTGTATTCAACCTTATAATCTTTTATTATATTACAGAGTAAATATTGAAAAGGACTGCAGAGTGCTGATTCTTGTGGGATCCCCTGTGGCTGACTGATTAGTCTTGAGTGATTGGTTCCTGATCTTACTTTTAGTCTTCTCTGAGTTAAGTAGGAGGTAAACCATTGAAGGGTGGTTACATGTAGACCCATTTCTTGTAGGTGGTCCAGTAGTGTGAGGTGGTCTATTGAGTCAAAGGCTGCCTTGATAGCTATAAAATCACTAGTAATCCATTTCTTGTGCCATCTATGTTTGTTAGAATATTATCCAGTAGAGAGGTGGAGAGTGTTTCTACACTATGATTTGGCATAGGAGAACAAGGGATCAGGATACAAAAGCATCTTCGAAGAGGTGAGTTTTTAGCATGGATTTGAAAAGGGGCAGAGATGAAGCCTGATTTACAGATTCAAGTAGTTTGTTCCAGGCATAAGGAGCAGCAAGGTGAAAGGACTGAAGTCTGGAGTTGGCAGTGGAAGAAAAGGACAAAGAGAGAAGCAAGCAAGTAGAAGAGTGGTGTTCACAAGGAGGGGTGTAGGGAGAGAGGAGAAAGGAAACAGAAGTGGAGTCAATAAGGTGATTTGAGAAGAGGGGTTATATGAGTATAATGGGGCTTGCATAAGATTAGATGCCCAGCTGAGTTCTGAACAGATTGAAGAGGAGAGAGATGACTCAGAGACCAGCAAGGAGGAGGTTGCAATAGACTAGACAGGACGTAACTAAAGAGTGGATAAAAGTCTTAGTAGTATGTTCAGAAAAGAAGGGGTGAATTTTGCTAATGTTATAGAGAAAGAAACAACCGGTATTAGCAATCAGTTGGATGTGTGTGGAGAAGGAAGAGAGGAATCAAAGACGACTCCAAAGTTGCAGGCAGAGGAAACAGACAATAAAAGAGTGTTATCCACAGAGACAGAGAAAGGAGGAAACAGGGAGGTGGGTTTAGGAGGAAAAATAAGAAGTCTGGCTTTGTTCAATTTCAAATAGCGGGGAAACATCCAGACAGTGATATCAGATAGGCAGGCAGAGATTCAGGTCTGGAGTGTTGGAGAAATATCAGATGTAAAGAGAGAAATCTGAGAGTCATCGGCGTAAAAGTGGTACTGAAAGCCATGGGAAGAAATGAGTACACCAAGGGACTGGGTATAGAGGGAGAAAAGGAAAAGAGCCAGGATGGACCCTTGGGGTACACCAACTGAGAGTGGGATAGCAGAAGAGGAGGAACCATCAGAACAAACACTGAAAGAGCAATGGGAGAGATAAGAAGAGAATCAGGATAGCAGAGAGCCCCTTAAACCAAGTGAGGACAATATGTCGAGGAGAAGGTGGTGGTCACATTGCCAAAAGCAGCAGAAAGGTCAAGAAGAATGAGGGCTGAATAAAGGCCTTTGGATTTAGCCAGGAACAAATCACTGGAGACTTTGGCAAGAGCCGTCTCAGTAGAATGTAAGGGACGAAAGCCAGATTGTAGTGGATCCAGAAGGGCTTGAGAAGAGAGAAATTCAAGGCAGCAGCCGAGAACTGCATATTCAAGAACTTTAGAAATGAAGGGAAGAAGGGAGATGGGTTGATAACTGGAAGGACAAGTAGGGTCAAGTGAAGATTTCTTGAGGAGAGATGTGACCACAGCATGCTTGAAGGCTGTTGGGACAGTTGCAGTGGACAGTGATAGGTTGAGAATATGAGATGGAAGGGATGACAGAGGAGGAGGAGATGGAGTTAAGGAGACAGGTGAGAATAGGATCCGAGGAACAAGTAGTGAGTTTAGAGAAGGAAAGAAGATGAATGGTTTCCTCTTCAGGGATCTTAGAAAAGGACAAAAGGGTAGCTAAGATTGAGGGGAACAGCTGGTATTGGAGAGGGGCAAGGAAGGAGGGATTAAGATGATTTTGTAGGGAATTGGAGTGTAATTTTGCAGACTTTGTCATGGAAATAGTTGGCTAGGGTTTGGGTAGAAAGGGAAGAAGGGGTTGGAGGCGGAGGCGCCTTGAGAAGAGAGAGCTGAAAAGAGACAGTGAGACTCATAGGCAAGAGAATTAGTCAGATGGATATAGTAGTTTTGCTTGGTGAGTGCTATGGCTGATTGGAAGGAGGCAAGCATGAACTTGAAGTGAAGAAAGTCAGCAAGGGTGTGGGATTTGAGCCCAATTTGCTCAGCTGAGTGGGCACAGGAACTTAGATAATGGGTAGTGTCATAAGGTAGCGCTGTCAGAACCTATGGAACTAGGGAACTCTGAGCAAAATGTAAGGGAAACTGACAGCTCAGGTTCACACATGGGAAAAGGTTGCCATAAGCAACAGATAAAAACAAAGCCACGAGGTGTAAGGGAACGCCCGAACAGAAGCGTAGCACAAAACTCATTAGGAAATGAGGAGCACCTGCATGGGGGCGGAGCCCAAACTAACACCAGCTTAAACACATTTAAAACTCACTTACCGGAAGGTAGAGGGAGAGGAGTGGCAGGAGCTACTGGAGGAGTAGTAGATGCTACTGAGAGAACTGCTAAGCGTGAAAGCAGAACCAGTGGAGCTGCAAGGACGGAGCCAGAGAGATTGCCCGGGGCATATGAGGCTGGTGATTCCCAGGAAAGCTGTTGTGAGCAGCAGTGCACAGCTTTTCAATATCCCCAGGAGCATTGCTACGAAGTAAGCAGAGGTGGCAGTCCAGCAGCCAAGTCCAGGAGGTATAGATTACCCAACACCAGGGATTCAGCAGGGGAAAACTTTTACCCTGAAGGAAGTTTGAAACTATCAGAGAAACATCGTGGAGAGTGTTCTTCAAAACAGAGCTTTGCTCGACCGAGAGAACAGGAAGTAGCAGTGCCTAAAGGTAGGCGTATTTACTCTAGTAGAAGAGGTTTAAAATACCCTGACTTGCCCTGCACTTACCAGGAACTGTGTAACTCTCATGAGCCTGACTACAGTGAATATGGTAATTTCCCACGGGCCACTAGTTTAGTGGAGGAGGGGAATGCTTTAGCTCACCGGCAAGACCATTATAACCTCAATGGCAGTTGTGTGCCAGGAGAAGTTTACTCTGATGAGGAAGGAATGCAATTTGAGACTATTGGAGAGTCTTTAGACGGGAGTGAGATGGATTGTACATACACTCTGGCTGATTGCATATCATCTCTTTGTTGAGAGATGTCATTTTAGGCAGGGACTGGCCACCCTTTCTCAAGGGTCTGGCGGCAGGGTTGAGAACCCGGTCAGGCCTAGTGTCTACCCGATCGCAGGCAGGGACCTCAGGGGAGGGAAAGACAGCATCTGAGGACCCCGGGGAGCCTGAGGGGGAGGAAGTACCCCAAGAGGAAGAATGGGATAAGGGTGGATTAAGCATTCTGCCCACACATGACGACTTAATCCAAGAACCGGTTAAGGAGGGCAGGAAGGCGAAAGCGAAAAAATGCCAAGAGAGGCGTCATAGGACCTGGGGGAGGGCCGAGTTGGAGGCTGGTGCAGGGTTACCTTGGGTACCTGCAGAAGTGGTGAGCAAGTTCCCATCATTCCCAGCAGAACAGCGGGCTGACCCGGCTCTAAAGAGAGCTTTCGAATGGGCCAGGGAAACCCGGCCTACCATGCCCAGGTTTTTCCTAGAAAAGGAGATCCTATATAGGGAAAGCACTGACCCATACTCCGGTGCCGTAAGGAAGCAATTGGTCATACCAACGACATTTAAAGCCACGGTACTACGGTTGGCACACGACCACCCCATAGGCAGCCATAAGGGAGTCCAAGGCACCCTGGACCAAATATTGGTTCGCTTCTATTGGCCAGGGGTCTTTAAAGAAACCAGACAATACTGCGAGGCTTGCCCAACTTGTCAGAGGGTCACAGCTTTAAAAGCAAAAGCTGTACCGATGGTACCCACACCCACCATAGCAGTACCTATGGAGCGCATAGGTATGGATATTGTAGGACCCCTGATTCGTACACCCAGAGGATTTCAGTATTTACTGGTAATAGTAGACCACGCAACCCGATTCCCATGGGCTATTCCCTTAAGGAATACATCCGCGAGAATAATAGCCCAAGAGCTGGTAAAGCTATTTTGTGAAGTAGGCTTTCCAAGGGAAGTACTGACAGATCAAGGTAGTAATTTTTTATCAAAACATTTAGCAACGGTGTGGGAAGCCTTCGGCATAAGGCACATAAAGACTGCGGCCTATCATCCCCAAACAAATAGGCTTGTAGAGAGGATGAACCAGTCTTTGAAACAGATGTTTCGGAGGGGTTTAAAGAAGGGAGAGATGGGCGACTGGGACATCCTACTCCCATTTGTAGTTTATGCATGTAGAGAACGCATACAGACATCCTTAAAAGCATCCCCGTATGAACTTATGTTTGGCAGGCCCCCTAGGGGAATTTTAGATATTCTCCATGAGCAATGGGTGGAGCCAGACCCACAGGAAGTTGGGGTGCCTCAATTCCTTAAGAAATTGAGGGAACGCTTAGAAAGGAAAGCAAACGCCTCAAGGGAGAATTTGCAGGCCAGCAAGGAAAAACAAAAGCGTTATTATGAAGGGGCACAAGAGAAAGGCACCTGAACATAGGGGATAAAGTGCTTGTCCAGGTAGCGGACCCGGGACCCAGGTTTGAGGCCCAGTGGAAGGGACCGTGTACCGTGATAAAGAAAGTGGGTCCTGTGACGTATAAGGTGGTGAATGAGAAAGGACGTCAGCAGGTATACCATTTAAACATCCTAAAACCTTGGAAAGATTGGCCACTGTCAGTTTGGCCTATGTAGAGCAGCGGGACAGAACCCAGGATAGGATTACGAGCTGTCCGGTTAGTGGTCCGGCAGCCCGTAATATTTTAAGGGGGGGGATCTGTCATAAGGTAGCGCTGTCAGAACCTATGGAACTAGGGAACTCTGAGCAAAACGTAAGGGAAACTGACAGCTCAGGTTCACACATGGGGAAAGGTTGCTATAAGCAACAGATAAAAACAAAGCCACGAGGTGTAAGGGAACGCCCGAACAGAAGCGTAGCACAAAACTCATTAGGAAATGAGGAGCACCTGCATGGGGGCGGAGCCCAAACTAACACCAGCTTAAACACATTTAAAACTCACTTACCGGAAGGTAGAGGGAGAGGAGTGGTAGAGGGAGAGGAGTGGCAGGAGCTACTGGAGGAGTAGTAGATGCTACTGAGAGACCTGCTAAGTGTGAAAGCAGAACCAGTGGAGCTGCAAGGACGGAGCGAGAGAGATTGCCCGGGGCATATGAGGCTGGTGATTCCCAGGAAAGCTGTTGTGAGCAGCAGTGCACAGCTTTTCAATATCCCCAGGAGCATTGCTACGAAATAAGCAGAGGTGGTAGTCCAGCAGCCAAGTCCAGGAGGTATAGATTACCCAACGCCAGGGATTCAGCAGGGGAAAACTTTTACCCTGAAGGAAGTTTGAAGCTATCAGAGAAACACCGTGGAGAGTGTTCTTCAAAACAGAGCTTTGCTCGACTGAGAGAACAGGAAGTAGCAGTGCCTAAAGGTAGGCGTATTTACTCTAGTAGAAGAGGTTTAAAATACCCTGATTTGCCCTGCACTTACAGGAACTGTGTAACTCTCATGAGCCTGACTACAGTGAATATGGTAATTTCCCACGGGCCACTAGTTTAGTGGAGGAGGGGAATGCTTTAGCTCACCGGCAAGACCATTATAACCTCAACGGCAGTTGTGTGCCGGGAGAAGTTTACTCTGATGAGGAAGGAATGCAATTTGAGACTATTGGAGAGTCTTTAGACGGGAGTGAGATGGATTGTACATACACTCTGGCTGATTGCATATCATCTCTTTGTTGAAAGCAGCAAGAACTGTTTAGAAAAGGAAACAGGAGGAAAAGTTCTGTAAGTGAAATGAACTGTTTTCTTTTTGCTTTTTGTTCCATTAACTAATGCTGAAGTAAGCCAAGTTTTGTTTGAAACATTTCTTTAATTGTGTCACCAGACGAAGAGTCTGCAGTTCCTTGTGTTCCACTGTTATGAATCCACCCCAGACGGGGAATAAAGCTGTGTTTAACCTTACCCTCTGCCTACAACTACACTTCTTGGCTAATGTTAAAAACCACAGGTCCCAGAAGGCCTTTCTAAAGCCTTCACAGGAAAGTCTACAGCCATTAAAATACTGCCCCATTAAACTACCCAAGCCTTTTTGCCTCTGGGTACGTTGGTGGGTGACAGTAGTCAAATACAGCCAGAGCCGAGGTACAGTGAGCCTGACAGGATGTGGTATGGATGGAGCAAGAGCATCTAGAGTATAGAAGAGTTCAAAATTATAGGAAACTAGTCTCATCAACAGACTTAGAAAACAAGGTGGAGGATAGATGTTATGAGACAATGGTGGAGAGAGATTAATTGATAGCATTAAGGTAGGAGGAGAGTGAGAGAGATTGAGGTGGGGCATGAAGAAGCGTGAAGCTTAGCAATGATGGTCAGATAAGGGAAGAAATGAGGTATGGAAATTAGAGGGTAAATAATTAGAGAAGAAAACAAGGTCAAGGCAGTGACCATGCTGATCGGGGAGTGGTAGAGCAAAGCTGGAGGTTGAATGAGGTAAGGGAAAGGAGCTTAGAAGCATAAGGGACAGAAAGGCTGTCAACATGAATATTTAAAGTCACCGAGAATAAGGGAGGGGGAAGATGAATCTAGGAAGAAGGAAAACCATGAGTCAAAGTTGGAGAGAAAGGCAGAGATGGATTTGTCTGGGGTTCTATAAATAGCAGGTATCCAGAGAGGTAAGGGATCAAAAAGGTGGATGGAATGGACTTCAACGGAGGGAAAGGAATGAGATTGAGGTAGAAGGAGAGGTTGAAACTGGAAGGAAAGAGAAAGTAGAAACCGAAAACCTCCACCATGGCCAGAGAGACGAAGCATGTGGCAGAATTGGTAGCCGCAATGACAGAGGGCAGCGACTGAAGCTGTGTCATCAGGGAGGAGTCAGGTCTCGGTAAGAGCCAGGAGATAGAGAGAATTAGAAATAAAGAGATCATGGGTAAATGCAAATTTATTAGATATGGAATGTGCGTTCTATAAGGCACATGAGAAAGGGTGGGAGGAGGGGGAAAGGAGAGGGATATGAATGAGATTGGAGCAGCTGCGTGAGGAATTGTTTTGGGAGTGAGAGAAAAATCCAGGGGGACCAGGGTTAGGATTACTATCACCAGAAGAGAGAAATAGAAGGAGCAGAATAGTGCAGGGGTAGAGAGGAGATGGCACGGCAGAAACGAGGGTGAGGATTTTTCAGAGAGAGAGGAGAGGGATGGATGAGAGGGAGAAAAAAGTGAAGCTTGAGATCTTTAGAAAGGGTGGAAGACAAGATGGGGGAAGAAATGAGGATGGTAAAAAGGAGATAAGGAGAGTGGGCATGAAGATGAAGGTAGGCGGGAAGACGATTAGGGAGTATCAATAGTAGGAGGAAAAAGTGACGTGGAGCCATAAGAAGAGCTGGAGAGGGAGGACAGAATATAAGGAAAGTAGGAGGAGGGTTGAGGGGAACAGGGAGCAATATGCGAGTATTCTACGTAAAAATACCTTTAAGAAGTGTCTGTGTAGGAGGGTGAGCTTCTATTAGAGAGAAAGGAGAGGGATGAAGCAAAAGTTCAGGTAATATGGAAACAATTAAGTATCAATAAAAAACAGTTGAAAATTTCAGATTGTTAATATGTTCAGAGAGAAGGAATCTAGAGGATGCTGTTGCCAAAGGTTCAATTATTCAGTTAATCTATTCATTTCTGAAGGTTTCTGAGCTTTCTTTTCTCATCACGGACAGTTTGTTCTGCTCATGAGTCAGTTGAATGCCTGTTACTCATGAAATGGTGGCAAAGGTCAACAAGATGGTGCCAGTCCTCAGGGCCTGAGGGAGAGAAAGATCCTCCGGTTTCAGTGATGCTTCTTACAGATCAGCTGCCCAGGCAAACTGCAAAGGCCATTGTCGTTAGATGCCAGCCCTCCAGTGAGGAAATTACTTTGGAGATGTCTAAAAGTGGATTGCCAGCTGCACTATGCTGAAGAAGCACGTCTCCATCTAGGCTGCTGGTGCCTGCAGGCCTCCACTGAGCACATGTGGGATACACGGAGTGTGAGCAGCAGCCTGCCTGTCCTGCCGTGGCTCCAGCCACTGTCTCCGGCCTCAATGGAATGCACTTTTCTGATGGCCTATCCCTTGATTTAAGAGCATGTGGAGGTCTAAGGTCCACATGGAGCTGAAATCAAGCAGTCGGTAATGCAGCGCCGGCTCGTAGGAGTCGGCCCAGCTTCCCCGCATATGCCAAACACAAGCCGCAGACTTCGGCAGCTTGCAGCTCCGGTCATACATGGCCAGCACTTTAGGGGCAATTGGATCAGCAAGCACCAGCAGAACAAGCTAGTAGATGCTCTTGAAAGCTGCAAGCTCAGTCCGTATTTCGCTCGTATTCTCCAAGCACTCATTTTAAGAGCGAAAAAATACCAATGCTGTGAGAGCCTTCTTTCATCAAGTTTGGGAAAGAACACAAGTGATTAAAGTCAAGATTAGTAAGGTGTTAGCAAGCTTAAACCAAGCTGATAAATATTTTAAAAAGAGAAAAAGGAACTTTTCTGCAGTTTGAGCTGTTATTAAGAACATAAGATATGCCATACTGGGTCAGACCAAGGTCCATCAAGCCCAGTATTCTACGTACCTAGCAGTTTCCCCAAGGGACACAGGTTCCACAATGCTTGTATTGGTTCAAACATTGATATCCTGGGTCCCTTCTTAATAATGGTTTATGGACCTTTCCTCCAGGAACTTGTCCAAACCTTTTTTAAACCCAGCTACACTAACAGCCTTTACTACATCCTCCGGTAACAAATTCCAGAGTTTGATTACACGTTGAGTGAAAAATATTTTCTTTTATTAGTCTTAAATAGTTTACCTGTAGCTTCATTGCATGTCCCCTAGTCTTTCTATATTCTGATAAGGTAAACAATCGATCTACGTTTACCCGTTCCACTCCGTTCATTAATTTATAGACTTCTATCATATCTCCCCTCAGCCGTCTCTTTTCCAGGTTAAAGAGCCCTAACCTTTTAAGCCTTTCTTCATAGGAGTATCCTTCCATCCCCTTTACCATTTTGGTGGCTCTTCTCTGAACTTTTTCTAAAATCGCTATATCCTTTTTAAGATACGGCGACCAGAATTGCACACAATATTCAAGGTGCGGTCTCACCATGGAACGATATAGAGGCATTATAATATCTTTCGTTTTATTTTCCATTCCTTTCCTTATCATACCTAGCATTCTATTTGCTCTCTTGGCCGCTGCTGCACACTGGGCCGAGGGTTTTAACATGGTATCCACAATGACGCCTAAATCTTTTTCCTGGGTGGTGGTTCCTAATGTGGAACCTTGCATCGTGTAACCATAGTTTGGGTTGTTCTTCCCTAGGTGCATAACCTTGCACTTGTCCACATTAAATTTCATCTGCCATTTTGATGCCCAGTCTTCCAATTTGTCAAGATCCTCTTGCAATTTTCCACAATCCTCTTGGGTTTTAACAACTTTAGCTGTGCCAGATTTCAGTTACTAAGTGTTTAGCCAACCCCCCACTTCCTCTGGCGCTGTAATTTGAGACCAGTGTGTGTTTGTTTAAAAGTGCTTCAATATACAGATACTTCAAGCTATGGAACAGTCTATTAAAATTAATCCAACTGCCACACATATGAATGCTGTAGTAAAAATGCAGTTTCAAAAGATATTACTGTCAAAGTGCAGGAAAACACAAACCCCACTCCACCAAGGGAAGATAACACTGGGTCTAAAAGAATTCAGATGCTAACCTACAAAGCCATGCAAATTTATGAGACAGACAGGGAGAGACCTCTCTCTGATCTAAACAAAGTGCGGCACAAGGTAGAGAAGGACACATCTAAGGTCTCAGAAACTCCTGCAAACATTAGCTATCACAAACATTCAGACTAATTATCAGCGCTGTTGTTTCAATCAGAGACATATCTAAAATTTCTGACAAAATATAACACTGAGGAAAGTTCAGCAGAAAAAGATCTTCAGGAGAGTGAAGACCAGAAATGTAAGGTCTTGGTGGAAAGTACCTTAATGGAGGCAGAGAGCAGAAAAGAATCCCTGAAGGAAGTTAGGTTACTGCATTCTGGCTCTTCTAGACATACGCCTAAATCTGCAAGGTTATTAAAGTCAGTACACTCAAATCACTCTACAGCAAGCTCAACTGTTGTAAGAGCACGTGCTGAAGCCGAAGCTGCAAAGCTCGGGTCCACTTTAGCCAACAAGAAGCCTCCCTGAAATTAGAGAGAATTAGAATAGAAGAGGAGGGACAGAGGGCAGCTGCTGCTATACGCAATAAAGGCTGAGATGGATGTTGCTCTGGAAGTGCTGCAACAAGAAGGGGAGGCAGCTGCTGCGGAGCCTCAGGGTAAGAAAGGCGGGGAAAGCCAAATCAGCCACATTGACTCAGAAGATCCTGTTCAGCGCACTAAAGACTGTGGGCCCGATTTTGAGCCCGATGGTGCTATGTGCCGCATCGGTGCATAGTCCGCTCCCCCTCCCGCCTAACCTGGATTTTCCATGTCGGGGTCATATGCGGCCCCAGCATCGAAAATACGGGTGTCACCACACAGCCAGGAAACTGCAGGAGCTATCCGTTAGCCCCAGCACCTTAAAGAGAGGCGAGGTTTTCCCACGCCTTCCTTTAAGACACAGAGCGCTAACCATGTAGTATCGAAAATTAATGGTACATGGATAGTGCCATGGCCCACCTTCGCTCCGTCCTGGAACGCCCCCAACACATCCTGATGCTAAGCGGATAGCATCTGGGCGCGCTAGGGACATATCCGGGATTTTCGAAGGGCACTACCCATGTAGGTTCCCTTCAAAAAATCCTGGATAAGGCATTTATATGGGTAACTAGGGAAGTTACTCATGTAAATGTCTTAAAAAATCGGGCCCTATATTCTAAGTCTTATCTCAGGGCATGCCAGTGGACACATGCAGTCTGACCCAGAAGAGGATAGGATGTAGAGAAAATACTGCCAGCCTCTCAAGTAGGCACCAGGCCCAAGAGAAGTCAGCCTAATGTGCAACATGCCACGGAAATTAATCACCACTACAGTGATCCACACACTGATGGGCATACGGATTCATTAAAGTCGGCTTATGCTTGTGGCACACGTACACAGGAAGATACTTATTTTATTTTATTATTTATTTATTTTATTGTTTTTTTTATACCACTTTTCTTTGGGGCAAAGCGGTGTACTTTTCAAAAACAGATTGGTGCAGAGAACAATGGAACTTATATACATAAAGAATCACTTTCAACAATAGATTGTTACGTAGAACCAAGGAACTTATTTACATAAAGAGTCACTAGAGTGGAGGGAGCTGGGAGGGTGATAGCCTCATATCCTGTTGCTCTACGGGGATTGGCTGCACAACAAATCTGGGAAGTTGCCATCAGCAAGAGCATCGGTGACACATCCTTTGCTCAAACTAAGTGTACCAGAGCATCCTTCCTCCATACCATTATTCAAGAATAACAAAGCAGGCAATGAGCGATGGAACACATCTCATGACAGCACCTCTACAGAGAATGGAAAGCTGATTTTAAAGATGTCATGGCAGATCTGAACCTTTCCCCAGGTTGATGTTGCGATGGCTGGGAAGCAGATTTGCAGAACTGGTCATAAAACTAAAATCAGCATATATAAACAACCCCTCAGAGGGACTAGCTGAGATGTATAGGAGACTTGAACAATGCTATGGTAGTCCAGAAGTGATTGAGAATGCACCGTTTGAAGGGATTTAACCTTTCCAAAAGTATCAAAGACAATAACAAACTGGGAGACCTAATCCAAGAGCAAGAGAAGCCAAAGCTGATCCACACCTCTCAGGGCTTTGTTGCCTGGACACATTTCATGGCATAAGGCCAATCACAGAGAAGTTGCCATACAATCTGTGGGAAAAATGGTCTTTATATGGTGCAAAGTATAAAAAGGACAATTATGGAAACTTTCCTCCTTTCGTAGTCTTCTCAAGATTTATCCAAGATTTGGCAGTAAGGAGGAGTGATCCCAGCTTTTCACTTGATACATCTGAAGTGACCAAGGCCAGCTACTTTCAAAATGAGAGGCCAGCTAAGAAGCAGAGTAGTATAAGAAACCCCTTATCTGTGCACAAGACAGAAGTGTCATCCACAACATCCATATCTTCTGACCTCTTTTCCACCACAAACAAGGTGGACACAGGAAACCTCACCCTTTAAAGAAATGTCATGGCTTTAGAGAAAAACCTTTAGCAGAACATAATTCTCTAAGGATGAGTCAGACAGCTGGGTAGCTCCTCTTCCATTCTGAACACCCAGACTGTGACTTCCTAAGAATAAGAGCCTTGCTGCCTCACATCTCATGTCTTTCTTCACTGCAAAGAACTCTGAAAAGTAAGCCAGAGACAAGACAGCCTTTTGTAACCTTCATGAAGGACATGCTCGCCAATGGCCATGCAGAGCCAGCTCCGCCTCTGAAAGAGAACGAAGAGTGCTGGTACCTACCTACCTTTGATGTTTATCACCCACAGAATCACATTTGACCCCAGCGCTGAGTTTATTTATTTACATTCTCTTATATACTGTGCTATTCTGCATCAGTGCGGTTTACATTGAACAAACTGAAATTACATTGAACAGGGCATTATAACTTGGAGATAACTATTTTACAGGGAACATGGGCTATGGAGGGTTAAGTGGCTTGCCCAAGATCACAAGGAGCACCTGTGGGACTAGAAACCCCAGTCCTTCCAGCCCAAGGTTGCTGTCCTCTAGTGGGATTTGAACCCCCAACCTTCTGGCCTGAAGTACCTTGCCCCAACCACTAGGCCACTCCTCCACTCCAAGGAACATCTCTGAACAATGTGCTCCTCACTGGGAGTTAATGTTTTACATTGAGTTCAATGTAAAATATTAACTCCTCTGTTCCACGTTAACTTGTTCAATGTCATATAATAATATATTAGCTATTCTGTTTCATGTAAAACATTGAGTTAATTGTAAACCGCTTTGATAATTCTGAAAGGCGGTATAAAAAAAATTGTTAAATAAGTATATAAATAAACGGACTGCTATTACTTGGAGCTATGAAAATACTGGAAAAGGTAAAGGGCTGGGCCTAGTAAGAACGTCTGTTTCTGTTACACTGGAACTTAGGTGGAAGACCACATCTTATGAGGTGCAAATGTACAAAACTAACATATTGGTGTATGTGCTTGGTGGATGAGTCAGAGGGGTGAAGCTAACATTTGTGGGATTATGCCTCTAAGCCAGAATTTCTCCTAAATAGAACAAAACTACTACTAAGCCAGAATGGTTAGTGTATCGTCAACTGTGACACCACTTTCTACAGTGCAACACTCCAGTAGAAATCTCAGAGAAGAGGAGATCTGAAGCAGACCCGAGATCTATGCGTTGAGCCTGAGACAGCCATAGAAGGATAGGGTACCACAGTTGACGTGGCCAGTGTGGGGTTATGAGTATCATGAAGCATCTGTCGTCTGGAGTTTGAAAAGAGTCTTGGGAATTAGAGGAATGGGAGGAAAGGCATTTAGGAAGCTGTGTCCCCAGTGGAAGTGAAAAGCATCCATTTGCTGGCAATCCGGCGTATGAGTCCTGGTACAGAAGTGAGGGAGCTTGGCATTCTGAGGATTTGTGAAAAGGTCTATCTCTGGAGTCCCCCAGATCTGAAAAATGTGAGAGACTCTGTCTACATGAAGAGACCACTCATGGGGGAGAAAGATTAGACTTAGTCTGTCTGCTAAGACATTATCCTTTCCTGGGAGATACACCGCATGGAGGTGAATGTGATGATGTATGGCAAAGGACCAGAGATGTAGAGCCTCGCTGCAGAGGGTGCAAGAACCTGTTTCACCTTGCTTGTTCACGAAAAACATGGCTACTTGATTGGCGGTTTGGACTAGGACTCTGCGCCAACGAAGATGGTTCTGGAACACCTTGAGAGCATTGAGAATGGCTCTGAGCTCCAGCAGATTTATGTGGAGTTGTGACTCCTGCTGAGACTAGAGGCCTTGAGTGGAGAGATATGAGATGGACTCCCCAGCCCAGTTTGGATGCGTCCGTCGTCAGGGTACATTGATGTGCAGGCATCTGAAAAGGTGACCCTACAAGGAGATTTTCTGGGGAACGCCTCTGGAAAGATGAGACCAGAAGGGTAGAGACTTTTATCTTGCCCCCCAGGCGACCTGATGCTTGAGACCCCTGGGATGTCAGTGTCCACTGGGCTGTGCACATGTGTAAACGGGCATATGGAACTACATACACCGATGATTCCATATGACCCAGAAGTTGTAGCATTCCTCGAGCAGTAAGATAGTTCTTGAGACATGCATGAGATGCTAACTGATTGAGACGAACGCAGCGGAGTTGAGGGAGAAATACCCTTGACTAATGAGTATTTAAGCAGGCCCCTATGAACTTGAGTTTGAGAGGGGACAAGTTGGGACTTTGGAAGATTTAGGACAAATCCGAAGTGTTGTAACACCTGCATGGTGCGTGAAAGGGACAAACTGGCCTCCTGAGAGGTGCTTGCCCTTATGAGCCAGTCGTCTAAGTAAGGAAAGACAAATATCCCTACAGTCCTTAGAAAGGTGCATACTGCTGCCATGCATTTTGTGAAGACTCTTGGGGCAGAGGTGAGGCCGAAAGGTAGGATTCTGTATTGATAATGTCTTCCCTGAAACATGAGGCGCAGGATCTTCTATGTTCTGGATGGATAAGAATATGAGAGTATGCTTCCTTTAGATCTAGAGAACAAAGCCAATCCTGATTCTGGAGATAGGGAAGAAGGGTCCCCAGGGAGACCATCTTGAACTTTTCCCATAGGAGATGCTTGTTTAGGTCCCTGAGATCCAGGATTGGCCTGTATCCCCCTGCTGGAATATTAGAACCTCCTCTATTGCACCCTGCAGTAGAAGGGAGGTGACCTCTTGCTGTAAAAGAACAGTGAGAGGAGGTTTGAGAATTTATTTATTTATTTAACATTTTTTATATACCGTTTTTCTACGAATCAAAACGGTTTATATAGAACAATAAAAAGCAGTGTATTTCAACTGTTTACAAGGAACGGATAACAGGATACAGAATAAAACAACATGAGGAACTAAATTATAATATACAATTAATTATAGTGAACAATGATCAACTATTTATATATTTACATATGTATGTGTAGGGCTACAGATGGAAGTATTGTAAAGTTTGATGGAACAAGGGCAGGGAGGTAAAAAATAAGGGGTTTAGGTGTTAGGGTGGGAGGGAAAAATGATCAAGGAAGAGATGGGTTTTTAACTTTTTCCGGAAGTCAGAATGGAACTCTCTTGGTGAAGAGATCTATAAATTAATGAATGGAGTGGAACGGGTAAACGTAGATCGACTGTTTATGTCGTCAGAATATAAAAAGACTAGGGGACATGCAATGAAGCTACAGGGTAACCTATTTAAGACTAATAAAAGAAAATATTTTTTCACTCAACGTGTAATCAAACTCTAGAATTTGTTACCGGAGGATGTAGTAAAAACTGCTAGTGTAGCTGAGTTTAAGAAAGGTTTGGACAAGTTCCTGGAGGAAAGGTCTATAAGCCATTATTAAAAGGGACCCAGGATATCACTGCTTGACCCAATACAAGCATTGCAGAACCTGTGTCTTTTGGGGAGACTGCTAGGTACTTATGAGCTAGATTGGCCACTGTTGGAAACAGGATACTGGGCTTGATAGACCTTAGTCTGACCCAGTATAGCATATCTTATGTTCTTATGACGCCGGGGGGGGGGGGGGTAGGCTTTGTAGATGAAGTCTGTATCCCTCCCATACTATTGTTAATGTCCACTTCTCTGAGATGATGAGACACCATCTGTGGGCATAATGGCAGAGTCTGCTGGGAATGTGGATAGGGTCGGGATTCTCCAGAGGTAGGACAGCTATGTTCTCTAGAAAGGAGTCAAAAACCTGGAGCAGCCTGAGCCTGCTGAGGTAGCTGAGACTTGGGAGTCTGAGCCTTCTTTTGATGTTTTGGAGGTTGCTATCCCTTCTGAGGAGCATGATGCTGACATTGAACAGCAGGGGTATAAGAAGGATAACATTTCTTCTTTTTATTGAAGAAGGCTTTCTTTGCTGCTGCCTTCTTCTTAGCTGGGTTGGCAGTAGATCTAGAGAGCCTATTCAGGGTAGTGTTCTCAGACTCCAACCGAGAGGCCTTGTCTTGCCAATCATTGCCAAAAGCTTGGAGCCAAGCAATCCTGCATGCACCGATGCAGATGGATGTAGTTCTGCTGATGCACTCAAAGCAATCAAAAGTTGCTCTATTTACAAATTTTGAGACATTCTGAGCATGCTTTACAAGGGTGAGATAATCTGCCCTCTTGTCATTGGGGAGAAGAGGAGTCATTAACTCCAAATCCTTAGTGACCTCTTTGAGGAACATATCCATATAGACTATGTAGGAACTGATTCTGGCTGATAGCATGGAGGCCTGAAAGCAACGTCAACCAAAAGCATTGAGGGTGCTCAATTCCCTACCCAGAGGGATAGAGGAATGTGTTTTCGCGCTCTTGATTCGACGCACTGAAAATTCCACTACCATAGAATGATGCGGCAATTGTGTCTTTTGAAAACCAGGATACTCCGGTACCCGATATATGGTATTGAGCTGGCAGATATGGGGAGAAATAGTAAGAGGTGTCTCCCACATACGAAGCATGATGTCGTGAAGTATCCAATGGATAGGAAGCATAGCGGCTTCCTTTGGAGCCATTGGATATTGAAGAATTTCCAATTCTTCGGTCCTAGGCTCTTTCTCCAATGTTTCTACCTCAAGACATTACAGGATCACGATCCTACCCCCAAGACATTACAGAATCTCAATCCTAGCACCCCTCTCAAACAGCCCCATTTTGTATATATGTATATAGCTCATTATGTAAATAGTTCACCGATATAATCCTACGCACTGCCCCACACACTACACTTCTCAGTTCTCACACTGCATGCTACAAACCACACTTTATTATTGATTTTGACTGATGTGCCACACCGCTTTGATTTAATGATAAGGCGGTATACTAAATCCTTCTAAATAAATAAATAAATAAAATAAATAAATAAATAGTGCTATGGACAGACCCCTAGCAACATCGCGAATAAAGTCTTGGAAAGACATGTCCTCTGGTGGAGACATGCGGCGTTGTGGAGACGGAGATGGTTCTTCCCAGAGAATTTGCTTGTCTTGAGTATTGGCCGATTTATCGTCCGAGTAATCGGAATCCAAAGACTCAAAGTATCATCAGGCAGGGTGTTCTCACTCCATACGAACTTGGTACCAGTTGAAGCCAGTACCTGGAATTTGTGTAGTCGGAACCTCGGTACCAAAAATGGTATTGAGGGCTGGCATGGGCGGTAGCGTGGAAAGTGGAAAGAAAGTCGATGCTGCCTGTACCGGTACAGATGCTTTTACTGACGTCTGCAGAACCGACTGTAAAGGCTTCACTGGATCCGAGGCCGCCAGTAAGGCTGCTAAGCTCCATTCAATGGCAAGGATATGTTGATTCATGGAGTTTGCCAATGCTTGGGTATCAATATTGGAATTGCGGGACATGATCCCTGAGCATGGCACCAGGAGCTCTCCGAGGTGGAGGCCTTGGGAGCATCCTGGGACCCCACTAAAGCTTTGGAGGGAAGGTCCTCCCGCCATGGTTGTTTGGACGATGTGACCCCCTCCAGGGCAATGCCCGAGGCATCTCAATGCTTAGAAGGAGATCTATCCTTGGGGGGGGGGGGCGTGGCCAGCCTTTGACGAAGACTTAGGTTTTGATACTTGAGATCCATGGGAGGAAGATGAAGCTCTTGATGACATCGATGCTAAAGAGACGGCATCGGAGGCGCAGAGGGTGCACAGCTTTGCCGCTCGATTCTGTAGGCCTCTCTTCGTCATCTTTCTGCAGAGAGGACATTCTGATGGTTGGTGATAAGGCCCTAGGCACTTTAGACACCAGTTATGGGTGTCACTGGCCAAGATAGTACTGCTACACTTAGGAGACTTCTAAAAACCACTGGATGGTTTCTCCATTTTGTCAGAGACAAAGGGAAGTAGTAACAAAACATAGCTGGTACCAAGACTGGCGGATTTTCAGGTACTGATAACCCATTTTTTATTGACCCCAACGCGTTTCGGCCTTAGGCCTTCTTCAGGAGGATATGGGAGACAAACCTCGAAAAGATACAATATAAAAATGAAAACACATAATAATATACAAATAAATAAAATATAGTATGTAAATAATTAATAAATTATCATATAGATATTGATAATCAATAAATAATAAAACCAAGAATAAACCATGTAATAAAATAAAGAAATTAAAAATGCACACGTGCAAATTAGCACACACAAATTTTTAAAATTGCATTGAAACGTGCAAAGGTGACACCTAAAAGGCATGTCTACATTCCTGCTTGTTCCTGGAGATGGGAAAAGTCACAGTTGCAGTGAAGACCTGTTTCATCTGCCTGTGAGGATCCCATGTCTCATGGGTGGAGGAAGCAGGAAGGCAGTACTGGATCTACCAATGACCTACAAAGAGTCTAGAAGCAGGGAGAGGGTGATGGACAGAATGGAGTAGAAATTTAAAGGGCTAGTGAGCTTGTGAATAGAAGAATAGTGGTGAGGGAATGGAGGGCGAGAGTGATTGCAAGGAGGGTGATAAGAGGAGGGACTCTGGGAAAGGAAACGGAGTGAGGCAGGACAGTAGGTGAGGGGTCAGGAGGGGAGCGAGTCCACGGGTTGGAGGTCAAAGAGAAGAATGGGGCAAAAGGCCCTACCCCCCTTGGGAACACATACTCACACACATACATACCCTACTTCATCTCTCCATCATACACACACACACACACACACAGAGGCCCCCCACCTCTGTGCCTCACACACACAGGCTCCTCTGCTCTGCATCACAGACACACATGTACTGCAGCCTCACGCTCCAATCACACAAAGATGCCCACCGCCATATCCAACCCACATACAGGCACTCAACCGTTGCACCACACACACACAGACACTTGCTATCTGAAGATATAACTAGTATTTTCTATATATTTCTTTCTAAAGATGCCTCAAACAGCTCTAATTTGCAAATGGAGGAAGGGAAAATGTGCTGCTTTGTTACACTATAAGTGTGCACTTTTCAACTTGTTTTTATTGATGTTTTGTAAACATGGATTTAATGTTTATGTACAGTTGTGGTCAACATTATTGGCACCCTTGCATTCTAGGTATGTTGTGCACAATATCTTGAGAAATAATTGGAAATATACCAACTGTATGTCATCATAATATTTTAACAGTATGTTCAAAATATACACAAAAAAGATGTCTGTGCAACTTAGACAAAGTAATTTCTGTGAAAATAAAATATGACCTGGACAGGGTTAATGGCATCCTTGACTAATATTTGCTTGCACAACCCTTGGCAGTGAAGACAACCTCTAAACGTTTCTTGTAGCCATCTATAAATTTCGTACATCTATTGGATGGTAGTTTCTTCCAATCTTCAATCGCGATTTGTTTGTTCCAGCTCATGAATGTTTCCAGGATTCCTTTTACCAATGGCAGATTTCAGCTCTTTCAAGATCAGGACTCATTGCTGGCCAGTTTAAAACAGTCCATTTGCTCCTTTTTAACCATTCTTTTGTACTTTTTGATATATGTTTTGGGTTATTGTCCTCCTGGAGGACCCATGATCTTCGACTCTGACCTACCTTTCTGACACTAGGTAGCACATTTCGCTCCAAAATACCTTGTTCGTCCTCTGATTTCATGATTTTTTTAATACGTTCCTGAGGCAGCAAAACAGTTCCCAATACTATGGAACCTCCACCATATTTAGCTATAGGAAGAGTGCTTTTTTCCTTATAAGCTGTATTTCTTCGCAGGTAAATGTATCACTGGTCTGTACTGCCAAAGGGCTCAAGTTCAGTCTCATGTGTCCGCAGAACATTTTCCCAGGATTGTGGTTTCTCAAGGTGGGTTTGAGCAAAGATCAGGCGTGCCTTTTAATGTCTGTTTTAAAGCAATGGAGTCCTCCTCAGTCTTCATTCATGAAGTCCTTCTTTGTTTAGAGCGCAGGATATGGTGCGGGTTGAAACAAGCACTCCAGATTGCTTTAGGTCAGCCTTAAGCACTTATGATGTTGTACATGGTGTTTTTCAAACAGTTTGCACTAACCTTCAAAGACTTCTTGGATTAATTTTCTCCTTCCCACCACCTCCTGGGATATTCCTGACAGTTGCATGAGCAGAAACATATTAATAACATTGCAAATTGTAGACACAGGAAGTTTGATGTTTGGTGATAATGGCTTTTCTGAAGGTCTCAGGCAGCTCTCTTGTCTTCACCCTTGTGAAAATGGAACAAGGAGTAAATGTGGCCATTTTAAATATTAGAGCCATGATTCACTGGTTGATTCATGTGAGTACTGACAATTGAGCACAGGTGTGTAACTTTACTGCAATGGAAATGTGGTCCTTCTGTTCAAACTGATTGTTTATATGGGTGCCAATAATCGTATCCTGCTAATGCCCCAGTTTTTATACTATTTCTTTTTTTAATTGATCTTGTATCATCCAAAGTCATTTCACTGGCCATTTTGTTTTTTGGGAGATATTGGACATTGAGGAGTTGAACTGCAAGTGCGTCAATAATGTTGGCCACAATTGTATTTGAGGCTCTGATTTCAATTAGAAATAAAAAATAAAAGAAAAAAGGAAAAGGTCACGGAAAGATCAAATAATACAGTGAAAGAGCCCATTAAACATAAAAAGATGATTTTCAAAAATTGGAAAGTGGATCTGTTTGAAAACAGAAAAGAGCATACGCACTAGCAAGTTAGGTGTAAAGAGTTAACAAGACAGGTCATAAAATAATTTGAAAAGAAGCTTGCCGTAATAAATATTAATATAAATAAAGAGACAAAAGGTCACAGTAAAATCTTGTACAAGTGCATTAGAAGTAGGAATGTTCATTTATTTGAAAAATTTCCTCTTTTATTTCTATCATTTTTAATCCAAAAACAACACTGAAAAATCCAAAATTAATTTTCCCCACCAGTTTCCTCAGACTGGTCTCAAACCAATAACCTAGGGGTTGGAAGGTAGGCATTTTGCAGAAGAGCCACCACATTTCAGTGGGAGCTAAGATCTAGCCAGTCTGCTCTTAACTTTGCTACTGGTCTTCCTTCCTTTTTCCTGATTGGCCCAACGTTTGTCTGCTCTGGAGCTGTATGGAAAATACTAACTGGACTTTTTGCCTTGTGACTCTATTGACTCCTGTTGTAGAGATTTACTCCAAAGATTTTTCTTTTGCCATGTTCTTGTAAAAGAAATTCTGTGAAACTATGTCTAAGTATGCTGTCAGAGATATTTACCAAGCCTAATTCAGATCCTGGGAAAATAACTCTAATAGGCAAATAATATATATTAGTTATATAGGCAAATAATATATATTAGATACAACTAGAGTTTCAGCATCTGGCAACAGTAATAATTTTAAAATATTTCCTAAGAAGAAAAATAGGGGACAAAAATTGAGTCTTCGTAAAATTCAAAAATATTACATTTTACACTGAATAGAATTTTCCAAAGACTCCATTTGTCTATGAAGCAATAAACTATCTAATATTAGACATGCATGCTGTTTGTAGAGACTCCAATTGTAAATCTATTTATATCTAACTTTAGAGACACATAAGACATTAAGATTTTTATCCTGAAATTTCTTAACAGACTGCAATGAAAGCTATATAGTTGGTTCCATGAAACCCTGTAATACTGTCTTCCAGATGTCTAGCAATGATACATCTGAAGGGGAATGAATTTCCTTAGTATCTAAAGATGTGGAAGTTCTAGGAAGCTGAACAGGAGCAGGCATAGATACTGTGACAGAAAGGTCTTGAACTAAAGTCAAATCAGGAGGAGACCTTGCTTCCCTTGCTGACCTTATGAAGATGGTAACCAAATCCCTACCTTTAGGTTTAGCATTTCTGCTAGGGTGGGGAGACAGAGTCCTAACAATGGGATTTAAAGACACATCCAACAAGGACGAGGATAAGGGAGCAGAAGATGTAGCCAAAGTTCCTATTGCCTCAGTTGCCCCATGCTGCAAATGTTGATCCATGGGACCCATTGTTACCTTAGTGGTAGATGGCAAAGAAGCAATCCTTGACTTTCCTCTTTCCATCTCCCTTGGGCATCTCTAAAAAAACAATATAAAAAAAAAAGCATGCCTTTGAGTCAAAGTGGCGACTTCTGGCAACCCAGTATCTCCTGGCAGTAGATTGCCAAGCCTTTCTTCTGAGGTAAGTGACTTGCCTAAGGCTACAAGGAGGATTATGGGGACTTGAACCCTGGTCACTTGGGTACCCAGTCAGGGTTCTAACCATTAGGCTACTCTTCCACTCCTACATACAATGCACCCTTAGACAAAACAAAAACTTATGTTTGTCAATGTCTCTGGCATCTTTTCCTGTCTCCAGGCTAATTTGCAGAGCTAACCCTCCAGCTGTAGTAGGAGAAGTAGCTTTCCTTCTGCATTCCAGCCTTAGTATTGCAAGACCCATTGGAATTACAGAACAAGATGCTGGTGCTTCCTTGACATTTGGGCTCAATGACGTATTGCTGTCCGAGGAGAAGGAAGGCAAACCTTCCCCTCCTGTACAGTGCAGCGACTGCTCCACCTGACTCTTGCTCTGTCCATGCTTCCTGAAGTGATCCATCGGGTCAGTGAGTGTCAGGGAATTTGGGACTGAGGGTAAGAGCGTACCTTCTCCATTCTTTCCCTACTGTCCAAACATATGCAGAAACAAAAAAAAGAAGCAAAAGAAAGCAGCAGGACTAGCAAGAACACTGAGGAGACTGCGTCTCATGGAGCACAGCGCCCTCCAGCTGCCATCTTAGCTCTTCCTACACCAGGGCATTTTTAACATTAAAGCACCTAGACCACTGGCTCCATTGCTGACCACATAAGTTCTTTTGAATATCAATCCAAGGGGATTCTCACTCTGTGATATATACCATATGGTAGAGATTTTTTTAGTGCTGTCAAGTCAGTGCTGACTCAGCTGTCTCTGGGCTTTCTTGGAAGTTACATAGTAACATAGTAAATGACGGCAGATAAAGACCAGCATGGTCCATCCAGTCTGCCCAGCAAATATACGGCAAGAGTAGGTGCACCCGTTGCTCCGTGCAGGCCATTCCTCCCCATGTCTTTGTACAGGGGTGGACCCACCACTCCATGTAGACTGGCAGGCCTTTTCTTCTGAGGCAATGCATGGCAAACTGACTTGCCCACAGTCACAAGAAGTGTCAATAGGAACTGAACCCTTGATTTTCTTGGTACTAGGCAGCTGCTCTAACCACTAGGCTACTCCTCCACTCCATGGCAGAGATACTATATCCAAAAATGTGTGGCTACCCAGCACACTGCCAGAAATGTGAGGCCCAGGGCGTTAGCCTTGTGACAACATGGACACAGGTGCTGGGACTAGGGAATCAGGGTCTAGAGTGCAAAGCTGCTGACTTTAATTATGCAAAGTGGCTAAATGGGTTTTCATCCTCCTACTGTAACTCCAGCACTTTTGATTCTAAGGTGATTTCTTCACAGATTCCATGTGACGGAGGGGACAATTTGGCCTTTGGAAAAAGG
Source organism: Ichthyophis bannanicus (assembly GCA_033557465.1). Taxonomy (NCBI): domain Eukaryota; kingdom Metazoa; phylum Chordata; class Amphibia; order Gymnophiona; family Ichthyophiidae; genus Ichthyophis; species Ichthyophis bannanicus. The sequence continues at coordinate 21,416,390 of CM066049.1, read as the reverse complement.
TACAGGATCTCTGCAGATTTTATGCGCAACACACCTATTTCCATACAGGATTGTACTATGGAAGCTGTTGTTGTTCTCAAAACTTGTTCTATGTAATTTCTGTTCTTGTTCTTTGTAAACCGCACTGAATGTGAAATGTCGCGGCATATAAAACCAAATAAATAAATACTTTGTATTCCATTACTGACAAATATTTTTCATATCCTTTTAATTCTCCCCAAATTCTCTACTGCTTCCAGATCATCAACTATCCTGAAAAAGCTGGTGCTCCGGCTGACCTGGCAGTTTCTTTGGCAAACACCATTAAATGGAGGAGGGAAAGTGATTAGAAAGAGAGATTAAAAAAAGAAAATGGTCCCCAGGAGACCTAGCAGCGAGAAGCATGTAACAGTTGTAATTCTGATACCTCAGTGTCTCAACAAAGTAGCTAGTAATTGTGCCATGATGAAATGCTCTTGTTTGATAACCAGTTAATTAAAGACGACAATTATTCTAAACCTTGCTGACACCCACACACAGCCATTGTGTGTAATGTACGCAGAATGACAGGAGCAGATATTGTTGGTGTTTTTTGCTTCCCTGCTTGGTTGTGATTTTTGTTTTATATATATTTTTTAAGTCTCACTGTTTTCTAATCTTCTCTATGGCTACAGATTGCTTTCATACCTATAATTTTAAATGAAGAATTACAGTATGGAGCATTATCATTTATTTGACTTTTTGTTGCAGCTGCATTGTGCAATTTTTTTAATGGCCTTGAGATGGCGCAGTTCATCCGAGGTGTTATTGCGTTTGCAATTTATAGAAACCAGAAGGAAGGACAACTCACACAAACACTGATACATTTTCCATGGAAACATGTTACTGATAAAAGAGGCACAGCCAATTGCACAATAAATTCACGTCATTGTAAAACTGATGCATTTTTTTTTTTACTGAAATGAATAAATCACAAGCTAGAATAAATATCACTTGCTAGGAAATACAATGAAAATGTTTGCAGAGCTGAATCTGGTACAGTACCAGCCTTTTATAAATGCAGCCATGCCAGAAACATTTCCAACAATTCTTACAATAGTATTTACCAAACCTGCCCTGGAGGCCCCCCCCCCCCCCCCCCCACCCCTAGCCAGTCGTGTTTTCAGACATCTACAATGAATCTATATGATATAAATTTGCATGCAATGGACAGCGTACATGCAAATTTATCTCATGCATAATCACTATAAATATCCTGTTGACTGTTGGGAAATACTATTACCAAGTTCATCAGTGACTGACTGAGAAGATTTAACTAGTGTGCACTGTACATCACAACTGAACATTAAGCATCGCTTAGGCATCTATTTACCAATTTTCACTATTGCAATAACGTGCATTATTGGCTGATGACAAGTTTATTGGTGATAGCACGACTTTCTGCAAAGTGCCATGAGTAACATACTAATGAACTAGGCTCCATACAAATGAATGCAAAGCAGATGGAATAATGCCATTACGTTAAACTTCTTGAGCTGCATTATTTTAGGAAAGTTATCAATATCTCAAGAGGTGTAGTTAACTTTGCCCGGGAACACCAACATTTTAAGGTCTCTACGAAACTCCTGAAGCACCTTCTTAAAGGGTGTATAAGGCGGAGTAGAATCCCTGAGGGCCTAGCAGCCCACTCCCTTAGATTCCCATCTAGGGCACTAAATATAAAAAGCCAGTATTCCCTTACGCTAAATCCCACCCTTTCTATTAAGCCCCACCTTATATCAAAAAGCAGTCCCTCATTCCACAATTCCCACCCTCCTTAACCATCGAGTTCATGATGAAATCCCTAGTGGATGTAGCGAAGCAGAAAAAATCCCCACTCACTTCTGTCCCCCCAGCGCCATTTTTCTAAATGATGTTGGAGGCTCTTCTTCGCCTTTCCCATGTGGGGAAAAGAAGTACCTGGAGTCAGCTAGCACCACTTTAAATAATGGTGCTAGCACAGCAGGAACAACTGGAGACCACTCCTAACCTAATTACATCACCAAAAACTGCATCCTAAGACCTGGAGTTCTAGGTGGCTTGGGGGGGGGGGGTGCTGTCTGGTTACACAAACAGAGGTTTAATACAAATGGTGAGCCTTTAATGCTGGGTTTGAGGTTGTTTTGGAAATTTAGCACTCAAGTATGGGTGTGGAGGATGAGCTCTCACGATTTTGCGCTCAGTGGTGGAGGAAGTATTCAGCCTTGCAGCCCCTTTAAAAGATGACGGCCTCGGGATAAAGGTCTGAACACCTAACACTGTATGTATATAAAACGTTTTTAGCACCACTGTATATAGCCCACATTGTACATAGCTCAGACCAATCTAGCACACAATTCAACACGCACTCAACTAAATTTCCCCCCCCACTGCATGTATAACACACTCACACCACCAGATTGCTTGCTGTGATACCACCTTGATTATTATGATAAGGCGGTTTAGAAATACTGTTAAATAAATAAATAAATAAGTGTCCGCAAATGTATGCACACCATTTTACTCGGCTAACCTAAACAATGCCTATGGAAATATCTCTTTTTAACCAGGCTGCAGATACTGCAGAATAAATTCATGTCATTAGAAAACTGAAATGAATAAATCACAAGCTAGGAATAAATATCACTTGCTAGGAAATACAATGAAAATATTTGCAGAGCTGAATCTAGTACAGTACCAGCTTTTATAACTGCTGCTCTCTGCAGCCATACCAGAAACATGTATGCATGTTAAATCAGAGGTTCTCAAACTTCCTAGCAGAAGGGTCTCATTAGAGGGGGGGGGGATTCCTAGAGGCCTGGCAGAATGCCAGTAATCATGTTTGTAGTTCTCTTGGAAGTAGGCAACTCCGCCAAACCCCCAGGAACCCTACCACTTGCTCTCCCCTTCACTAGCATCTGCCCCCTGGAGGAGTTAGTGGAGAGATGGGTATATGGTGGGTCATGTGTATATGCCAAATTCTTTCTCACTCAAACCCCTTCAGTTCATATACTCTTGTTCCCTGTCCTTTGCTTTTCATTTCCCTAATCTCTCCATTTCCCCTCTTATTTCTCATTCTCCTCAGCCCTCCATTTACCCTTTCCTTCCCCCTCACCTTTTGAGTCCTCCCTCGTGCCAGTGGAATTTGAGAACCCTACAGATACCCTGATCTTCACTGTACCACTATGTAGGTCTTCCACTTCTTGGTTGTTTTAGAACAAACATAAAAGAGGTTAACTGCTTTTTCTCTTAAGGGACTGCTGAGGAAAAGTTAGGGTCTTTGATAGGTCTCTCTCGTTTACTTCAAAAGGTGCTAAAGCTCCACCAACTGAAAGATGGCTGGGAAAATTGTATTACCAAAGCTATTGTCCCCGTTACAGCTTCTGCCTTTGTCCAGACAGACAGCCTGATGCCAGCTGAAGAACTGGTTCCATTTGCAGGATGCCTGCAAGCTGAAGCCCTCATGAAACAAGTGGAAGAGCTCAGAGAAGAGATGGCAAGGCTGAGAAACATTTGATGGTAACAAAATAAATAATTGTCACTTCTCGGAGCTGATCACTAGTGCCCACTGCTGCTACTCTAGCCACCGATTCAAAGCCCTAGTAGACTGCCCAAGTCATAAATCTGGAGCACTCCCTGACTGATTAGACGAGGATCCGGAACCACTGGAAAGGTTCCTCAGAAAGACCAGCTGAGAACCTGGCGAGTTCCCTCGCTATGTACAGCTGGTAGGCCTGGATGCGGCTGATGAGCATCGAGATCTGTAAGCACTTCCTGCCCAGGGCATCCAAGATGTGGGTCTCCCTGCACCAAAGAGTGCATTTTCTGGCTCTTGAGCCTCCACATAGCCAACTCTACCACCATGGAGTTGTGGGGTAGTTGAGCTTTCTGAAAGCCAATGCTCCAGTGGACCTGGTACATCAGGCCTGATATTCCACTATGCAGCTATGCACTGCTGCGGTGCATAGCCCTGCCCACTCACCCCTAACCCCGGATATTCAATGCTGTGGCGATGGCATTGAATATCCGGTTTTGGCAACCACTGAACACCACCTCAGAGCCTAACCGTGTAGCGGCGATAGTGGACCGCTACCCGGTTAGCATCTGTGGCTAAAACTAAGTGAGCCAAAAGCTGGCCTAGTTTAAGCCGCAGACTGGGGACATAGATGGGGATATTCAATGGCACTAACCATGTAGGTGCCTTTTAATATCCCTGTTTAAGGCATTTACATCGTTTACTGGGCTGTAAATCGTGTAAATGCCTTTCGAATATCGGGCCCATCGAGTCCAGCTGCCTGTTCACAATAGGAACCGAGGTCAGGGCCTCCCATAAGAGGAAGAGCAGCCGCTGTAGGATAGGAGGAAGAGGCACTGTAAGGGCCTCCTTGGGGGAGCCTCGTACTGGAGGATCTCGAGGTTCTCCACCCGAGGCTTCTCGGACACAGTGGTAAAGGTAAGGGCCTTGGCCATGTCCCTCACAAATTCTGAGGGCACATCCCTATGGAGCCAGGTGTCTGGTGACTCGTCATCCTCTGTCTCCCAATCTGACCCAAAGTCTGAGGAGACCTCGAAAGTCCCCCGGGCCTCGGACTAGAGCCTCAGCCCCAATGGCCAATGGGTCCCAATGCCCCTGTGCTCTGAGTCGGGTGTGCTGTGGGATGAAGTCCTCGGTCCCAAATGGGACCAGGGCCAGGCCCAAGAAGCCTCGTGAAGCCAGTGGCACTCGAACATCGGCTCCACCTCTGGGGAAACCCTCACTGTGGAGGGGCTGATGGTTGGGAGTGATGACCCAGAGGAACTGGGCATCAGAGCCCACTGTTGGGCCATGAAGGCAGACAAACTGCGTTCGAAGTCTGCCATCCTGGCCTCGATGCCAGATGACTCCACAGAGACCAGCATGGACACTGAGGGCCTTGGGTCTGACGCCGGCGCTGTCCTCAATGAGGATGGCCTCGGAGGACTGAGACCAATCCCCAGATGCCGATGGCACTTTATCCCACCAGGTCAGCTTCGAGGGCCGCTCCCAGCCATCGTACTCAGCCTCACATCACGGGCTTCGAGGCTGGGTGCCATGGGACTTTCCCACAGTTCCGGATTCATCACTCGAGGAAGCCACCAACAATGTCAGACTCTTCGAGGGGTGTCCCTCCTTGAGGGAGCCCTGGCTCAATGCTCCATGTCCTCAAGACTCTGAGGAAGCGTGGTTGCCATGCAAGGCCAAAGACTCCACCGGGGCTGAGTCGGTCTTGTGGAAAATCGACTCATGCTGCTTTTTGCCACCTAGGAGGGCCTTGAGGATCATCTGCTGACAGAGACCATACACCAAGGCATCATGATCTGGCCCAAGGCACTGAAAGCAACAATCATGCGGGTCCGTGCATGACATATTGTGAGCGCAATGGTCGCACAGCTTGAAACCACTGACCAAGGTCGTGGTAGGGAATCTCATTATAGTAGCTGCATAGAATAAGAATTACAGCAGTTGACTGAAATAATCCTAGCATATACAATGCAGCTAGAATAAGCTTCTAAATCTGTTAAAAGAAAGGTAGATTATTTAATAAAGATGATCTTATTTTCATGGGTGACAATAACCGAACTAACATTTTATTTATTCCCTACTACAATGCAGGCTAACTGACAAAGAAGAGATGCCAAACTAGGAGAGGTCAGAGAATTAGAAATTCTCTGTTTGCCATTCTCATATTCTTTGCAGTCCTTGCAAATACTTTGGGAACCTCTTGTGCCAGTCATTCCAACCTGAAGAATACATGAGATCCTCTAAACCCACTAGTCTGAGCAGCCCAAGTAAACATTTCGGCCCTCTGCATGTGGTGAAGAAGGGGTTAAGGAGCAGACAGCATTGTTGCCACTTTATGAACAGGTGTCCTTGAGCAAAAGCCAAGGGCAGAGAGATTGCCGGTCTTGTATTCCATAGCATGATCAAATCTCCAGGCAACAGATATAAATAATAGCAATAATAAAAGAGCAGGAAATGAGGAATTTAGATACAAGTGTGTCAGAGAAAATGAAGATTCATTGTGAATACCTAGTGCAGCCTGGGAAAGTAGAAAACCAAGGAGAACAGCACTAGGAAAAGTATACAAAGCTTGCAGCGGGACTGAAATGAGAGATAGTCATTTACAAGAACTACAGTCTGTGCACACTATCATTTCAAAATGCAAAATCTATATGGGAGCCTGGTATATGGCATTTTTTGCCAGGTTTTTTTTTTAAAATATTTTGCACAGATGTAGCAAAGGGCCATGTTTACTAAATGTTAGTACATACTATGTGTCACCGTGATCATGGGAACAACATGGGTGCTGCAGCAGATGGTGTGCGCTAATGTTTAGTAAACATGGCCCAAAGAGAACAACTCCATCCTCCCTTCAAACCTTTTAGGGGGTCAATATTTAAAAGGCACCTAGACGTCTGGTGCTGTGTCAAATATCTAGGTGCTTGCGGTTTGCAATTTTTGCCAGCATTATGCACAGAGCGGGATTTAAATATCATGTTCTATGCATAATGCTATGCATTCGTTGGGAAGTGCGGGTTTGGGGCATTCTGGGGGTGAGGCTACCGAAATGCATAGTTTAGAGGACTAAGCACTGACCTAGACACCTAGACTGCATTTAGCTTTAGGTCCTGCAAAACCAGGCCTAACCTGGAGCGCCTAGACAAATGCATCATCTAAAACGTATACGCACCTATTTTTGGCAACTAGATGCTAAAACTATGCACACACCTTTCTGCACACCAATGCACCTACTTTCAGTGGTACTAAGCTAATCAACATAAATTGAAATTAATGTGCACACAAAAAGGTTTTGGTTTATGTTTGGATTTTTTGAATTTTTCCAATTTCCTGACTTTTGGGAGTTTGTTTCACACATTTTTTTAAAGAAAAAAATTGAAAAACACATTAGAACTGTTAAAAATGTGCAAATCAACTGTACAGGGTATGTTTACTAAGCTGCACAAACTAGTTTGCGCAAAGTCAAACTAACAGCTAGCGCATACCCAAAACAGACAGCACGTGGTTAATTCCATGCTATCCGCTTAGCGTGTGACGGGGTAGAGAAATGGATGAGGTAGCGGAAAAGAGTGGCACTGACCGCACACTGCAGTTAGCATGGGGGTTACTGATGCACATTCATCATCAATGTAGTTAGTGCAGGGTCCCTTAACGCCACCTCAGTGGGGAGCGTTATGTGCATCAGCATTAGATGCGACTGCCCCGGTGCAAGCTGGGATATGCATCAGTGTGATATCTGATCCGGCCATGCTGTACAAGCTCCCAATAGGCCGTGCCTGACTGTTGCCCATACCGTACATTGATCTTTACTGTCAATGTACAATAGCTGCAAAGAATTAGTGCAATTGCCTATGTTTATTAATTCATAGGTTTATGTGCATCAAATCAGTTTTGAACAAAGCAAATGTTTTAAGGTGAACTAATGAACTTATGGAGGAGTAGGCACTAAAAAATAAAAAAGAACGTAATGCACCCTAACAAATGGTTGCTGAAGCACAGAATGGATTCCGAGTATTATGGAGGTCATTTTATAAACTCTGTCCACGAGTAAACCTCATTTTACTGGCAGAAACGGGATTTGATAACATTACTGTAGGTTTATCTGCCAATAAAATAAGCGGGAGACTGCTTGCACATATCTTTATTTGACCCGAGGGTAGGCCTGTATGGGAGAGGAATCTGGGGGAAGTCACAGAGCAGGCTTGCAGCTCATCAAATATATATCCTAAATTTACACCAATTCCTGAGCAGATCTATATGTATGCGGGTCCATACGTATGCAGGTCTATATGCATACAGGTGCATATGCATTCAGGTGTGTATGTTTTCAGATTTATATCTATGCAGGTGTGTATGTATGCAAGTCTGTATGTATGTGAGTTCAAATGTATGCAAGTGTGTTTGCATGCGGGTGTGTATGCATATGAGTGTGTATGCATGCAGGTCTATATGTATGTGGATCCGTATGTATTCAGGTTTATATCTATGCAGGCGTGTATGTAAGCGGGTGTGTATGCAAATGGGTGTATATGTATGCGGGTGTGCATGCATGTGGGTGCATATGAATGCAGGTCTATATGCATGCAAGTGTATTTTACCTTTTGCATTTGCTGGGTTTGTGGGGCTATTTTTATAAAGATACATCGGTGCTTAGGTTCTCTTTATAAAAAAACCCAAAACAGGCTCCCACTTGGTCTTCCTATCCAGCTAAAAAATGACCCTCCACAAGACTAACTCTTCACAACCCTGTATGAGATCAGTGATTCCTGATAACAAAAACCACTCTGCTTTGTAAAACATTTTCAAGTGGTCTGCAAAGTGCCTTTAATTCTTAGAAAGGAAATTTACTGCTGCTTACTGCTGTCTGCAGTTTCTAGTCTGTTTCTGCCGGGCAGGTTTGCGTTTCAAGTATTCCAAGTAACTACATTTTACAGAGTGTATATAAAAGATGTCAGAGATGCACATTTCAGAAAGCTGAAGGTGAAAATGACAATAAGAACAAGCAGGAGAAACGCAAGTCCTGTGGGAAGCTTGATGAACAGCAGTGTCCTGCTGCTACGTCAGCAATGTAGCCTGATGATGAATAATAGTGATCCCCAAGAATAAACTTTTCTTTAGTTCATAATTTTATTTTATGTTATTACTCAAATTGTATGTAATTTTTCTTCTTTTCTTTTTTTTAAGCACTGTAGGTGTGATTTCCAGTAGCCTGCCTAGATCATGTCTTCTGAGTAAATTACCAGCCTCGAGGACAGGCTATATTGAGACCTTTGCCAGATCTGGGGTCCATTTGAGACTTGGGCTCAGTGAAAGGTTTCCATTTGTGGGGTGGGCATACCCTGGATACCTGCGAACTGATGTATGAGGGAACAATGGGGAGGCGTGAAAAGACCAGATTGGACATTGTGTTGTTATAAAAATAAAGTATTAACAAAAAAGCTAGCATGAGCACCAGTCTACCAGTTCTGCACAGAGAAACGTGGGAAGCCGGAAGCCCTAGCTCTGTTCCTGATACTGTGCATACACTGTTTCCCTCCCCCAGCTTATCTCTATTTTCCAGAATGCTAATTTTTTTCAGTGGCTAAATATTGCCACTGTAGCAGGGCACTAAACATCTACATCACATTGAAAATCCTGCCCTTTTCTTAGAACATGGCAAAGTCCCTGCGGTATTTTGCACCCATGGATGGGGCTTGACAAGTCCTTGGCGCCAAGTTGCCATGGCGACTATAAATTGCACCCTGGCGCCTTGGATTTCACTGCCCCCTACCCGTGCCATGTTGTTCGCTGCTTCATCAAGATTGGCTCTGCACGTAGCTTGAGCCAGGCAGTGGATGTTTGCTGATCTCGTGGTTTTAAGTCTCGCAAGGTCAGCAAAGTTTTTGCACTGTAGAGCTCAAGCTACACACAGAGCCGATCGTGGTAGAGAAGCGAACAACATGACAGAATGGTAAACTATATCGGGTGATGGCTGGGGGAGGGCGAAATGAGAGAGAAACACATTGGGTGATGGCTGGGGGGGGGGGGCAATGAGAGAGAAAGAAGACACTGGATGATGGCTGGAAGACCAATGAGAGAGACAATGGGTGATGATGGGGGGTCTGTGTGAAAGCGAAAGAGACTGGGATGATGGTAGGGGGGGGGGGGACTGTGAGAAAGAAAGAGACTGGGTGATGGGCTGGGGGGGAAGCCTATGAGAAAGAGAGAGAGACTAGATTGGCAGGGTGCAGGGGCTATGAGAGATTTTTTTTGCCACACACATTACTATGCTATGGTGATATGTGAAGAAAAAAAGGAAGTGGCCTCAGGTGTAGCTATTGAGGGTCACCAATATGCTGCTGACGATGTTCTCTTTGGGGTGTTGGGAGGTGGAGGAGGAGAAGGATCACTGCCCAGCACTGCTTAATGGCACATTAAGGGCCTGATTTATTAAGCTTTCTTTTCTCACAGAATATGGGAAAACCATAAATAAGGGCCTTCAAAAAGGAGCTGGGATACACCTATTGGGGGATGGCAGGGTGGGGGTGGGGGGAAACTGTGACAGAGGTCTCAACGGATTGTCCTAAATGTTTAAGCTAGCTCCTAAATTCCAAGAAAATTTGTCAAGGCCTGCTCATAGGCCTCAGGCAGCTTTCAAAGCTGTGAAGAAGGGGTCGAAAGTTAGAGCAGTAGTCTGGGAATTAGGGAAGCCAGAGCTCAATGCTGCTTCTCCCACCTGACCTTGACTTTGGCAAGTTAATTCACCCGTGGTACTGACATAGCAGCGCTATGCAGATAATGCTGGGGTGGCCCAGGAGTGGAGTTGAGGCAAAACAGAAAATTATCTGGATAGCGGCGATTGTCAGCACCACTATCTGGATAACTATTTGCATTAGTTTATCCGGATTGCAGGCAGAAAACTGCCTCCCTGCTGACAGAGTCGGTGGCCGGTGCTGAATATATGGATTTTATTTAAATGCCATGTTAGTTGTTATTAAGTGCCGTCGAGTTGGAGTCGACTCATGGCGACCCTCTGGATAGCTATCCTAAATTGTGTTCGGTCTTCAGTCAGGCGGCTCATTGTTGACAGACTGGTACCCGTAGCTGCTGTTATTGTATCGATCCATCTCATTGCTGGCCTTCCTCTTTTGCGTTGACCTTCTATCTTGCCAAGCATGATGTCTTTCTCTAATGATCTCTCTCTTCGCATGATGTGTCCAAAGTATGAAAGTTGAAGTCTTGTCATCTGAGCTTCTAAAGAAAGCTTAGGTTTGATCTCCTCTAGTACCGACTGGTTTGTTCTTCGGGCAGTCTATGGTATACACAGTATTCGCCGCTAGCACCATAATTCAAAGGCATCAATTTTCTTCCTGTCTGTCTTTTTCACTGTCCAGCTTTCACATCCATATGATGTTATTGAAAATACCATGGCTTGAACAAGTCAAATCTTTGTATGGAGAGAGACAACTCTGCTCTTGAGAATCTTATCTAGGTCTTTCATAGCCATTCTGCCAAGAGCAATGCGTTGTTTGATTTCTTGACTGCTTGTTGCTTCTTTATTGATAGTTGATCAAAGTAGGTTAAAGTTGTTCACAATTTCAATTTCTTCTCCTTCAACGATGAACCTGTTGATTATGCCATTTGTCATGATCTTTGTCTTCTTTACATTAAGGTGCAGGCCCATTTTGAGACTATGTTCTTTGATTGTGAGAAGCAAATGTTTCAGATCATCTTCACTTTCAGCCAATAATGTAGTATCATCAGCATAGCGAAGATTGTTGATGAGTCTTCCACCATTCTTCACACCTCTGTTGTCTTCATACAATCCTGCTTCTCTGATGATTTGTTCTGCATATAAATTAAACATGTAGGGGGAGAGTATGCAGCCTTGTCTTACACCTTTGCTTATTTTAAATCATTCTGTTTCTCCTTGTTCCGTTCGAACTGTTGCTTCTTGATCAATGTACAAATTGCGCAAGAGAACGATCAGGTGTTCTGGTATACCCATTCTTCTTAATGTGGCCCAGAGTTTCTCATGGTTTACGCAGTCAAAAGCCTTGCTATAGTCGATAAAGCACAAATAGATATCCTTTTGGTATTCTTTAGTCTTTTCAAGGATCCATCTCACATCCGCAATGATGTTTCTCGTTCCTCGTCCTTTCCTGAATCCTGCTTGTACTTCAGGTAGTTCTTTTTCCAGGTATGGTTGTAGTCTCTTTTGAATAATCTTCAGTAGAATCTTGCTGGCATGTGGGATCAGAGTGATTGTTCGATAATTTCCACAGTCAGTTGGATCACCTTTCTTTAGTATTGATATAAACACAGATCTTTTCAAGTCAGTTGGCCATGATGTTGTCTTCCATATTTCTTGAGGAACAATTCCTCTCGAAGTGTAATGTTCCTTTTTATCTTTTATAAGTGGAAATTCCACTAATTAGGCCCTGAGAGAATGACCTCCCAACACCCTTAAAATATACCCAGCTTTAAAGTGAGAAACTACTTAGCTGAAGCAACAAGCTTGTGTGTCCAAACTCCTTCGTTCACAATTCAATTTTGAAGGGCCATTTCTAGGTAACAAGCCCCAAAACAGGACGAGGAACCGTCATAGATTCAGCTTTACTCAATGTTTCTCTTCAATTCGAATGTAGCAATCCAAATGTGGCAACAATATCGAGAATATCCATCTCAATTCGTAACCCAACGTTGTGTTTCTGGCCATAGGCATTCCTGGCCCTTTCTCAAACCATGTCGCTCACTACACTCACAGACACTAAACACATTTAAACCCTCAGAAGTGATCACGAGATCAACCATTGAGGACCTGAAGGCTCATGGGAATTGTAGTACCAAGCTTTATATAATACTCCTCCAATCTAAGGACTGATTTAGACCATCCGGTGTAAAAGTATTTAAAGTATAAATCCAAAATTGTTCACGATAACTCAATAGAGAGTCCCTATCACCACCCCGAGATTTTAAGGGGATGCAATCCAAAATCCTCCAACGTAGATCACTAAATTGATGATTAGCGCTTCGACAATGCATTACCAAAGGGGCTGATTCTACCACATTGATAATACGTGATTTATGTTCTTGAAGTCGCCGCTTCATCATCCGCGTAGTTTTTCCAATGTATAATTTAGGACATGGACAAATCAGAACATACACTACAAAGGAGGTTTTACAATTTGTAGCATATTTACTATAGAGCCGTCGATTACAATTAGGAACTTCCCAAAAAGGGCCCTCTATCGTGGAATTACAGAATTCACAAGTAGTGCAGGAAAAATGACCTACAGACCTGGGTAGATCAGAAAACCCAGAATTATGAATGGTCCAATCCGCTATATTCCTCCCACGTTGAAAGGCAACCATTAAGGGCTTATCAAAACTTGGATGCAGAGATAAAATAGACCAATGGGTTTTTAAAATCTTCAAAACTGAAGTTGCATACGGCATATATGGCAAGACACCTACATATGACGAAGGAGCCAGTTGTTCAGCTGAAGTGTCAGAGGCAGAAGGAAGCCACCATTCAGAATGATTAAAACGTGCTCTACGATATGCTTTATTAAGGATACCCTCGTTCCAATAAACGTTGTTTTAAATCCTTTGCCTGTAACTTAAAATGTATAAACCAGGAAAGAGACAAGTAACTTTTGAGGACTCTACCGATGACACTACTGATTCTACCGATACTGGCTCTTCCGATAATCGACTGAGAGGGGGGACTTATAGACGTCCTTTTTCCAGGGGCCGCCCTCAATCTTACCGGCCTTATCATTCGGAGGAGAGTCGGAGGGGACCGACCACCAGATCTCACACGAGGCATCAGTTATAAATATTTCTGGATTGGACTTACCGACAGATCAACTACAATTGTTACAATTAGGTATATCTTTTGTACCAATTACCCCTTATGATCCTTTTTGACTTCGGGTTGCTTTGCATCGTTTTTTTGGAAAACTTCGAGTTACTCATTTTTTTCAGGGTCGAAATGTTGAAAATTCTACGGGAGAAATTCCACTTATCTCGAACCCTTCAAAATGGATTCCATCAGGGCCTCTGGATGCTACTATTGAAACTTACCAAAATTTGGTAATGCGTGATATCCAGAGAATGGAGGAGCAGGTTTCATTGGTCCCTTTTTCAAATTTGTCAAAGAAACAATTTATGACGCTACGATCTTTGAGCCAGCGACAGGATATTATTGTTCAGAGAGCAGATAAGGGAGGGGCTATCGTGATCCAAGAGCGGGGTCAATATCAGAAGGTTGTTTATACTCACCTTTTGGATACCAAATATTATGCGCTCTTACATAAAGATCCTACTGAGGCTCTTCAACAGGATATTAAGCTTTTGACTGATATGGCTTTACATTCTGGTTGGATTACTTCAAAGGAATATCAATTTTTAAATAAAAAATTTCCAAAAGTGCCTGTATTATACATGGTACCAAAAATACATAAAGATCTTCATAAACCACCTGGCCGTCCAATTGTATCCTGTCGGGACTCATTGTTAGAACCTTTATCGAAATTTTGTGATCTATTTTTCTGCCCATTGTTCCCTCCTACGTGAGAGATTCCTTTCATTTTTTGCAAAAACTTCATGAAATGCAGGATGATAAAAAAGATTGGCTTATGGTAACGATGGATGTCACAGCACTTTATACAAATATAAATCAACTTGAGGCATTAGCTATGGCATCTCAAGTTCCTTTTGTGTTACCCTCTAGATTGCCGAAAGATTTTGTTTTGTCATTATTGAAGATAGTATTAAAAAAAAAATTTTCAATTTGAAGACAAATTTTATCATCAGATATATGGTATAGCCATGGGGGCAACAGTAGCCCCTTCAATAGCAACGTTTTTTATGGCTGAGTTTGAGGCTCTCCATATTTATCCTTCAGAATGGTTTCAAAATATTTGCCTGTGGACTAGATTCCTGGATGATATTTTCTTTTTTTGGATTGCTACAGTACAAGAGTTAAATGATTTTTTTCTGTGGATAAATTCCCTTTCTGCGGATCTGCAATTTACACCGAAGTTTCATAAGGATACTATTGAGTTTCTTGATTTGCAGTTGTTTAAGGTACAATCACAAGTTTGTTCTATATTATATCGAAAATCTGTCCAACGAAATACTTTATTACATTATTCTAGTTACCATCCGGGTCCCTTAAAATGGGGATTGCCAATTGGACAATTTATTTGATTACGACGCCTTTGTTCTTCATTAGAAGATTTTAAGTTCTTCACCAAGAATGGACTCATCCCTCTATCACAGTCCTTCAGTTCCTTTCCTGAAGCAGACCTCCTCATTCCCAAATTCCAGGTGGGTTATATATCAAAGTGCAGGAGAAGACAAGAGGTCTATCTATTCAACCAGTTGGGGTACATATGGCTGTTTGAGTGCCTGCTGCTCCCAAGACTACAAAGGAGTTGCACAAAGTGGGACTTGGCTGACTTTTCTGTACGCTGTCCATTAATTGCTACACTCTGAGGCTCATTCTGTAGCTAGGAAAGAGAAGCCTGCATGACTGCACATGTGCTCAGAAAGGAGTTCTCATAAGTATGAGAAATGCTACTGGTGTCATATTGCTGCAAGGTTCTGAGAGGAACCCAGGTACCAGTAAGCATCAGGCAGTGTAACTTCCAGATTTGAAGGAACAATGGGTGAGAAAGACTGTCTTAGGGAATGCAATAGGAAAACTGGAAATATAAATGGAATGAACTTGGGGGTGGATCAACCTGTTGGGCAAATCTGGAGCCAATTGGCAACCCTACCAGGGAACTAGAGAAAAATGGTTTCTTGGAATTTATAAAATTTTGACTTCTTATCCCAGGAGAAGGGCCAATATCTCTATTTAGATTATTGGCTATACCTGGCACTTGTGTTATACTGCGGATAACTGAGAGCCCCAAGCTCACTGGGTCTTTGCTAATACCACTTCAGGGAGATGTGCCAGCTCCATTTTCTCTTATATACTAAGCTACCTTGTAAGCAAAACAAAGTGGATCTTGAGAATTTTTGACAGTGTTACTAGAGGCTGGGGGTCTGAAATTGACCAGTACATGACACATTTTTCTATTATTATTTATTCACTTAAACAGCATCTTATCCAGTCAGCATCCATGCTTAGTTTGAGCTTGTCGTGCCACAAAGGCATGTGTTCATCAGTGATGTTGAGATCCGTGCCACGGTATATTAACTACTGGCAGGATCTCCCAAGATGGACAGGTCTCAGCTGAGGTATTAGACTAAGACAAACTACCCATCTGGCAGCAGCAGTGTGGGACAGTGTTGGTGGTGGAGGATCACATTTCTGTGACAACAACACTGCCATTACCTGCACAGAAGAAAGGCCTGACAATCTACTTCCATACAGCATCTTGCTATGAAAACCCAGTGGATAGTCACAACAAAACAAACTGTATTATAGTGCTAGAAGATGAACCCTTCAAATCCGAAGGCACTCAATGAGCTATTGGGGAAGCGCTGAAGAATCTTGATGCAGTTGCAACAAAGCCCATGGGATGCCTGACTGCTGATGTGGCTGCACTTGAAATGAGAGTCAGAAGCTGAAAAGATGTTTTACAAAATTCAAATTGGCTATATCTGTAGAAGTCAATGACTGAAAAGCTCAATAACATCAACAAAGACAAAACCAGGAGCTGATTGTGTCTTATTCTTTGAGTAGAAATAAATAAATTGTTTCTAGAGACTTTATGAAGAGGCCTTCCAGTTAGGAGGCAAGAGCCCTGTGAAATTGTTTTAAATAGGTGTTAAAGCCAACTGACAGATCAAAGGGGCAATTTGAAAGGCTCCCCCTCTATCAAACTAAGGGCTGTGTGAATCACCCAGAAATTGTTAAGAGATCACCTTAGAAGCACAGGTATAAATAAGTCAGAGTTCTATGATTCTCAGTCTTGAAGGACTACTAAAAGGGACTGTTACTGCTGGAAAGAAATCTGTACTTGTAAGTATTTACCTCTAAATCTTGAGGAAAAGGGAATTCTTTGGGTTAAGCTGATAAATCTGTGTATTTTAGAATTCAGTGTTTTTGTTAAGTCAGTCAGAACTTAGTTGCACCAGACAGCATTTCATCTAAATCAAAATCAGAATATAGCTTAGCATAGAAGGTAGACTAGGGTGAATATTTCTGAGTAGAAAGAAATTGTTTCTAGAGACCTTTACAAAGAAGCCTTCCAGTTAGGAGGTAAGAAACCTATGAAATTCTTTTAAATAAGTGTTAAAGCCCAGTGACAGGTCAAAGGGGCAATCTGAAAGGCTCCCTCTATCAAACCAAGGGCTGTGTGAATCACCCAGGAAATTGTTAAAAAAATACTTTAGAAGCACAGGTCAGGGTGCTGTGCAGCAAGCCAGCTTTTGCAAGGTGTTTCTTTCTCTCCCATGTACCCCAGGCATAATCGTAGATTTATAGGCTCTTAAACCTATTAAAGGGAAAGAGATGGTCAAATTCATTTTCAGGTTTGGCTGGCTATCCTCGTCAGGAATAGATGAATTAAAGCCCTGAAATTACTTAAGTAAGGCCCTGAAGTTAATTAATCTTGAGGTGAACAAAGTCCATTAAACTTGTTAGGTACTCGTATAGTTGTATTAGGTCAAGTACCCCTAGCAACTTTAAGTAAGTAAACAAATATCTAAACAAATCCTTAAAAATAAGATGCAGATAGCAGTCCAGTAGCGAGATGGGGGCTATCCAGTCTTTTGCATTGAGTGTCACATGTATGATTTTCTCCCAGCTGGTGAGAGTTCTTATGTGTGCACTAGGTGCAAGGAGCTCTTTGCTCTCAGGGAATGAGTGTGATCTCTGGAGGCTAGAGTAGCAGACTTAGAGGACCTAAGGAAGACAGAGAGGTATATAGATGAGACCTACAGGGACGTAGTACTGAAATCCCACCTCCAGTCTAGCAGCCTCTCTCTTGCCATGGAGGAGAGAGGTCATGTGAAAGGAAAGCATCACCTTGGTGTGGCAGAAAGTGACCCTGTAGCTAAGACCTGTTCTCTAGGTGATGTAAAACCCTCTCACATCAAGGTGGTTTTATCAGGGCCATGTGCCCATGAGGGAAGATGGCCATTGTAGTTGATGATTCAATCATTAGGCATGTAGATAGCTTGGTGGCTGGCTGCTGTGAGGATCGCCTTGTAAAATGCCTGCCTGGTGTGAAGGTAGCAGACCTCATGCGCCACCTAGATAAGGTTTTAGATAGTGCTGGGGAGAAGCCTGCTATCTTGGTACATGTTGGTACCAATGACATAGGAAAATCTGGGAGGGAGGTTCTGGAGGCCAAATTTAGGCTTTTAGGTGGGAAGTTGAAATCCAGAACTTCCAGGGTAGCATTCAAAGAAATGCTTCTTGTTCCATGCGCAGGACCCAAAAGCAGGCAGAGCTTGGAAGGCGCAATATGTGGATGAGATGAAGATGCAAGGAAGAGGGTTTTGGATTTGTTGGGAAATGGAAATTATTCTGGGGAAGGGAGAGGCTTTTCCGAAACGATGGGCTCCACCTTAACTGGGGTGGAACCAACCCTTAAAAAGGAGAGAGCAGCTTTTAAACTAGCTAAGAGGGGAAAGCCAACAGTCGCCCAAGAGCACATGGTTCGGAAGGATGCATCCTTGACGGATATTAGCAAAAGAGGGAAGTTAGGGAATCCTGATAGGGAAGTTCCAATGAAGATAAAAGTAATGCAGATGTCTTTAAGTACAGAACAGACAGAGCTGAGATTCCAAATTACCCTTGTCAACTGATAATTAGATTGTTAATATGAATAAAATACAACATCTAAAATGCCTCTATGCAAATTCTAAAAGTCTAAAAAATAAGATGGGAGAGCTAGAATATATAGTACTAAATGCTCTCCTTTCCCTTTCCTGTCTTACCCATATTATTTTCTTACCTGTCTTGATTAGATTGCAAGCTCTGATGAGCACGGACTATCTCTATCTATGTTTGTAGAGTACTGCGTATGCCTTGTTGTGCTTCATAAATATTTAATAATAGTAGTAGTAGTAGATATAATTGGCATCTCAGAGACCAAATAGAAAGAGGACAACAAATGGTACCTGGATACAAACTATATTGCACTGATAGGGTAGATCAAATTGGTGGAGGGACTGCACTCTATGTCAGAGAGGGCATTGAGTCAAATAGAATAAAAATTTTGCAAGAAACAAAACACACTGTAAAAAGGGGAAGGTAATGGCAGTGGGTGTGTACTACCGTCCACCAGGCAAGAATGAACAGATGGATGATGAAATGCTAAAAGGAATCAGGGAAGCTAACAAAAGTTACAACACAGTAATAATGGGTGATTTCAATTACCCAGGTATCGACTGGGTCTTTGTCACTGCAGGACATGCTAGAGAGATAAAGTTTCTAGATGAAATAAATGACTGCTTCTTGGTGCAGCTGGTTCATGAACCGACAAGAGGGGACGCTACTTTTGACCTTCTCCTTGGTGGAATACAGGATCTGGTGGAAGGGATAACAGTGTTAGAACCATTTGGCAATAGTGATCATAGCACAATTTATTTATTTATTTTGACAGTTTTGTATACCGCCTTATCCTTCAATCAAAGCGGTCACAACACAATTGGGGGATACATTTAACACGCGGGGATATGAGACACATACACTAATACTTACAGGGAACATGGGCAATGGAGGGTTAAGTGGCTTGCCCAAGACCACAAGGAGCATCTGTGGGACTAGAAACCCCAGTCCTTCCGGCCCAAGGTTGCTGTCCTCTAGTGGGATTTGAACCCCCGACCTTCCGGCCTGAAGTACCTTGCCCCAACCACTAGGCTACTCCATCCCCCACAATCACATTTGATTTAATAAATGGAGGGAGGATGGTAAGAAAATCCACAGTACTATCTCTTAACTTTCAAATGAAGACTATGATAAAATGAGGAAACTAGTTAAAAGGAGCAGCTGCAAAGGTTAAAGGGTTACATCAAGCACGGGTGTTGTTTAAAAATAGTATCTTGGAAGCCCAGACCAGCTGTATTCCACGCTTTAAGAAAGGTGGAAGGAAGGCGAAAAAACTGCCAGTATGGTTTAAAGGTGAGATCAGAGAGGCTGTTGTAGCCAAAAAAAATCATCTTTCAGGAAATGGAAAAAGGAGCCAAATGATGAAAATGGGAAAAGCACTGGCAAGTTCGATGGAAAGCATTCATATGGCAGGCAAAGAGAGAATCTGAAGAAAGCTTGCCATGGAAGCAAAAACGCACAATAAAAACTTTTTCAGGTACATTCGTAGAAAAAAAGCCCTATGAGTCAGTTAGACCATTAGATGATAGAGGGATAAAAGGGGTACTAAGGGAGGACAAGGCCATAGTGAAGAGACTGAATGAATTGTTTGCTTTGGTCTTTACTGAAGAAGACGTAGGGAGGTTATCCATGAAATGGTATTTAAAGGTGATGTATCAGAAGAACTGAAACAAATTTTGATAAACCAGGAAGATATATTACAACTATTTGATAAATTAAAGAGTAGAAAATCACCTGGATTGGATGCAGAAAGAGGGTGCAGAAAGAACTGAAATATGAGATTGCAGACCTACTATTAGTAATCTCTGAACTATCATTAAAGTCATCTGTAGTACCTGAAGATTGGAGAATGGCCAATGTAATACCAATTTTTAAAAATGGTTCCAGGGGTGATCCAGGAAACTACAGACCGGTGAGCCTGATGTCAGTACCGGGCAACTCATTATAAAGAATAAAATTACTGAACAATGTAGATAGTCATGGTTTAATGAGAGAAAGCCAACATGAATTTTATCAAGAAAGATCTTGTCCTACTAATCTGTTATATTTTTTGGAAGTTGTGAATAAACAGGTAGATAAAGGTGAGAAAGTTGTATCTGGATTTTCAAAAAGCCTTTGACGAGGTCCTTCATGAGAGACTCTTGGCAAATTAAAAATGTATAGGATAGGAGGCAGTGTCCTATTGTGGATCAGGAACTGGTTAAAAAATAGAAAGCAGGGGGGGCGGAGCCAGCAAGACTCCAACATGGCCGCATAAGAGTTTTCTCCCGCGGACCCTGACTATTTAATCCTGTGCATCGCTTCTGTACCCTCTTTGTTATAAGTGTGTGATAGAGCCGGAGGTACTAAGTATGGCTGGAAGCAAGCAAACTCGTCTGGAGTTTGGAAATACTCCTGTGTCCGGCTCAAAGCGAGCTAAGCCTGATCTGCCTTCACCGCAAAAACAGACGCCTGTACACGATACTCCGGGAGGCCTGCAAGAATTATTACAGGAGGTACGAGCTATTCGAATGCGTGTGGACTCTAACGGGGACGCACTCGTGGAAATGCAAACAGATTTAAAAGACCTCCGTACACAAATGCAGACCCTGACCCTTCGGTTAGAAAAAGCGGAAGCGGCGGTGGCTAGCTGCGAGGAGGGACTTGCGCAATGTCGGCGAACATCCCGTAAAGTGGCCCATCTGGAGAAATTTGTGGAAGACATGAATAATAGAGCCCGCCGCAATAATATCAGAATTGTGGGGCTCCCGGAGGGCATGGAAGGGAATGACCCGATCCGGTATCTAGAGGGCTGGTTACCTCAATTCCTGAAGGAAGACTTCTCTCGACCCCTGGAGATTGAAAGGGCGCATCGGATTCCATTCTCTGCCAGCCCGCAAAGCACGAGGCCGCGCCCGATGATTTTCTGTGTGCTGCGGCATCAACACGCAATCCAAATTTTTGCTGCTGCCAAGGGAAAACAACTCCTCCTGCCTGATGGGCGGAAAATATTTTTCTTCCCTGACTACAGTAAACCTACAGTGGAGAAGAGGAAATTATTCCTCGCATTAAGGCCTAGGTTACAACATCTCCAGGCCCGGTATGGACTCTTTAACCCTGCAAGATTCAAAGTTACCTTGAATAATTCGACAAGGACCTTTGATGATCCAGAAGTCCTCAAGAAGTTCATCGAAGAGCAGGAGTCCCTATTGATGCATCAGAACTAGTCGCCCACGAGTCTGGGTTATACTTACTTTCATTTCAGAGGTCCTGAGAGAGATCTGTATGGATGTGTGATTGTTCTGGACTGCCCTTTTTTTCATATTCTTGGTGCCAGTCCTAATATCACCTTTGTAATATGGGTTGTTTGGTATGGTCTCTTCCCCTTTCTACCCAGTCATGGTCATGCATTCTCAAACCCTGTATTGGGCTGTTTCCAATAATATGTTTGATGTTTTACTTTTCTAAGATAAGATGCTAGTGTTATTTCTGTTATCTATTCAGACAGCACAGCTGTGCTGGTCTGTTGGGTCCCGGTTGCGCCATGTTTAATTAGTCACGCTGTCTCACCCATATTTATGGTTATGGGAAGGGGGTATGAATGTCGGTTCTCTGGGGGAATATATAGATGTCTGTTGTATGTATATGGACTGTAAGTGTTGGCAGGAAGTGGATGTCTCAGTTATCCTTTCTTATAGGCTTCAATGGCCTCCGGTTTAAAGGTATTGTCCTTAAATGTTAAGGGCATTAAATCCCCGGCTAAAAGAAAGAAAATCCTTTCTTATTGTGGCAGACAAAAGGCTGATTTCATTCTTTTACAGGAAACACACCTTACCCCTACTGAGACGTGTAAGTTAGAAAATAAACATTTCAAAGTAATCGGTTTTTCTCCTGCCTCACATAAGAAAAATGGAGTAGTAACCTTGGTCAGGAAGACACTGGCGGTAGAAGTCAAAAGCTCAAGTAATGATGATTTGGGAAGGTGGGCCAATTCTCTAATTCAGGTGGGGGGAAATTTGCTGCTCATTTCCAATATATATGGGCCCAATTGTGATGACCCTCTTTTTTTTCGGTCTCTTTCGGGTAGGTTACAGATGGAACAACCAGCCCTTATCATAATGGGCGGGGATTTCAATACGGTGGGTGATGCTCTTGTTGATCGTAACCCTGGGAGAATCGAGCGGCCTACTCGGTCTGCTATGGCGATTAAAGCCTTGTGCGAGGCTAACGGCTTGGTTGATGTATGGAGAATTTTGCATCCGAAGGATCGGAGCTTTACTTTCTTCTCCCCTCTGCACAAATCTTTATCCCGTATTGATTATTTTTTAGTGTCTAAATCCTTGGTGGCCCAGAGCTGTGAGGCGGATATTGAGGGCATATGTATCTCGGATCATGCCGCAGTTACTCTAAAAGTGGACCTTCCCGGAATTGTACGGCCTACCCTGCTTTGGTCCTTTAACAGGGCTTGGTTGGCTGAACCCTCCTTTCAAGCCGAGATCCGGGAGACTATACGCTCCTACTTTGATTCTAACAAAGTCGGAGAGACAGCAAACTGGGCTTGGTGGGAGGCCTTTAAGGCCACTTTGCGGGCCGCAATCACCAGTTATGCGATTCGGGAGAATAGAAAGAATAAAGCTCAGTTAGCAGCCTTAGAAACCCAGATCAAGGTCGGTGAAAAGCTATGGGCTGAACGACCCGACCCTAGCATATTATTAAGACTTCAGAGATTACGATATCAGTATAATGAAATAGTTTCCTCTGAGGTTGACCATTTACTTTTAAAACAATCTGCCAGATATCATATAGAGCGGAATAAGGCCAGTAAATCTATGGCAGCTGCTCTGAGGGGAAGTCAGGAGAAGAAAAGAATTGTCGCTCTCCTTGATGCTAATTTAGTGCCACAAACCAATAACGAATGAATCCTGGAAGAGTTTTCAAACTATTATACCCAGCTTTATTCCTCGGAAGTCAGTCCGGCTCAGGACACTTTCGGGGAATTTGTGAGAGATCTTCAGCACCCGACTGCGACGGTGCAGCAAGTCAAGACCCTGGGTAGTCCAATATCTAGTAATGAACTTCGGTCTGCCATTGGTGCACTGGCTGGGGGCAGGGCCACTGGCCCGGATGGTATCCCAGTTGAATTTTACAAGGTCTTCTATGAGGATTTGCTCCCCCATATGTTAGTGTATGCCGAGTTGATCAAAGGTCAGAAAGACACTGGGCATTTTTCAGAAGCTACAATAGTGGTTTTGGAAAAGCCGGGCAAAAGCCCTGAATTTGTGACAAATTACAGGCCAATCTCCCTCCTAAATGCAGACTACAAGATATACGCCAGCATTTTGGCGCAAAGACTTACCATAGTCATAGAAGATCTTGTCCACCCGGATCAGTGTGGCTTTGTCCCCGGGAGATCTACTTCTGACAATGCACGGTTGCTATGTAACTTAATGGAGAGAGCCGCATGTTGTCCCTTGCCTTACATTGGCCTCTCGCTTGATGCAGAGAAGGCCTCTGACAGGGTAGAATGGCCCTTTCTCTTCCGGGTTTTGCAGTGGTTTGGTCTTGGGGATGAGTTTGTTAATATGGTGAAAGTTCTATATGCCAATACTAGTGCTAGCATATTTGCTAATGGAATCCTTTCTCACCCCTTCTCACTCCATAGGGGAATGCGGCAAGGATGTCCTCTTTCTCCCCTTCTGTTTAATTTAGCTCTAGAGCCATTAGCTATTGCTATTAGACAAAACACGGAGATTTCTGGCTTTAGGGTGGGAGACCTGCAGGTGAAATTGTCGGCCTATGCTGATGATCTCCTCCTATTCACTCAGCCGGGGGAGTTGCCGTCAATATTATCCTTGTTTGACTGCTATTCCTCCGTCTCTGGATACAAAATTAACTGGGCCAAATCTGTAGCATTCCCGATGAATAATCTCTCTCATTCGGGTTTGGTGGCTGCTTTTTCCCTCAGATGGGAGCCAAACACTTTCACATATTTAGGCACTCAATACTGTGCTTCCCGGGAAGATACCATTGACTCTAATTTAGCGGGGCTCCTATTGTTGATCCGCAAGAAGACCCTCACCTGGTCTCCTCTCTCCCTCTCCTGGTGGGGTAGACTTGAGACCATAAAAATGGTCCTAACTCCAAAAATCAATTATATATTGGGTATGTTGCCTTTTGAACTCCCTAGGAGGGCTTATACTGATCTGGAAAGAGCATTATTGGATTTTCTTTGGAATGGGAAACCTTCGAGAATCGTCGCCAAAAAGCTTAAGGCCTCTAAGGAGGAAGGGGGCGTACAATTTCCAGATTTTCAAAAATATCATCTGGCCCTTCTTTTAAGGCAAGGGGCTTTATGGACAGTTGAGGAAGGCTTAGTGTCTCGACCGACATGGTTGGCTGTAGAGGAGAGTTTGGCGGCTCCCTTCCCTTTACGTTATCTGTTAGGCATGCAATTTCCAAGGCTTTCTGATGTGGGGTGAGTCATCTTGGCCACTCAAACAGCTTTTTGTCAGCTAGTAAAGCTAGTGGGCGATTTGGATCCCTTTTCGAGGCAAACCCCACTGTGGTGGAACCCATTGTTCAAGATTCGAGGTCGGGTGTTTGCCTGGTGCAAGTGGATAACATGTGGCTTATGGTCGTTGGGTCAGTTAATTGGGGACAACGGCTGGAAAGACTTTCCCGTCTTACAGAAGGAATTTTCCCTCCCCCCCTCCTGCCATTATCAATGGGTGCAACTTCGGCATTGTTTAGCTGCCCGGGGGGTAAGTGGGGCTTCTATTATCACTTCCCCTGCTGGAGTTCCTTATAGTTTGCTTCAGGGAGTGGTAGGCCGGAAAGGTGCTATGTCCTTTATTTATAAATCTATTAGAGATTTTACCTCGCAGACCTTAACAGGTTTAGTTAAAATTGGGAGTCCGATCTGGCGGTTGAGCTTCAGCCTGATGTCTGGAAAGTGCTATGGGGTCCCGTTACGCAGACCTCGAGATCAGCTGCACTTACCCAATCTATGTATTTTTTTCTGCATAGGGCTTATATTACCCCTGTCAAGGCCTCTAAATGGGATAAACTGTCGTTTGGCAAATGCTGGTCTTGTCAAATGGCAGTGGGAACTTACAGACACATGTTTTTCGACTGTCCTTTATTACAGGGATTTTGGCAGAGTGTAGGGCTCCGGATCCAAAGAATCCTGGATATACCATTTGTTCTCTCTCTGACCACGATATTACTGAGATCCACTGCGCCCACACTCTGTTTATCCAGAGAAAAAACTTTCTTGTTTAATTTCATGATAGCTATAGCACTTAAGCTCATACTTTCTCATTGGAAACATTTCCAGTCTTTGCACTTTGATTGCTGGTGGAACTCAGTATGTTACTATGCTAAATTGGAGAAAGTTTATAATAAGCTCCACCATCCTGGCAACTCGGATTTAAACACGCGCAGATGGTCGCTTTTAGATCAATACCAATTCATTGCAGGATAACCTATAAAATCCTCATCATCATTTTCAAGATCATCAACAACCTTGCCCCCACGTCTCTTAATGATCTCATCTCCCTCACCCCAAAAAACAGAGCGAGCAGGACAACAACAGACAACACCCTGATTATCCCCAGGGAGTCCATCAAATGTACCCAATCAACCAAGAATAGGACCTTCGCCTTCTATGCACCTAAATGCTGGAATGACCTCACACCTGAAATAAGAGCAATTAAAGACCTCTCTCAATTTCGCAAGGCAATCAAGCACCACATCTTCCTTCTCCATTTTGCACAAGCACCCAATCCCCATCTGACCATCAGCACTCCTAAACCGACAAACTCCCACTCTTCACCCCAACTCCCACATAAGTAATTCTGCCTCAAGTCTCTTATGTCCTACCTTAATTCGATTATAGTCTGCCGTGAATACTAAAGAACCCAATATGTTTATACATAGTTCAGTTTTTACACTGCTGTTTGTACATAGTTTCACTGTTTGTACATAGTTATAGTTTTTATTACCCTCTGTTCCAAGTTTAAGTTTCCTGTTATAATGTAAGCACACCAGTGTTTTCTGATTGTGCAGCTTCTGTTAATTGTAAACCGCACTGAAAACAAATAGCGCGGTATATAAAAGATGTTAAATAAATAAATAAAAAAATAAAAAAATAAAAATAAAATACTGTGCCCGGTCTTCCTTTGCCTGATGGGGAGGCGCTCGGATTATTCTGCCAATGCTTTTGCTCTTTCATTTCATGCAGTATGTTGGTTTTGAAATGATCTAGTGCTAAGCAGTTTTCCCAGAGAACCGAGGAGGCTGGGTGTGGGGGGAATGGGGGGTAAGAGGGATTGTGTTTATTTTGGGTGGTTTCACTGATCTGTAATTTTCTGTAATGATCAAGGTTGTTGGTTTGGTTTGTTTCTTTTGTTTTCAAAAACGTTTAAATAAAGAATTTTTAAAAAAAATAGAAAGCAGACAGTAGGATTAAATGGCCAATTTTCTCAATGGAGAAAGGTAAATAGTGGAGTACCCCCTTGCTTTTTAACATATTCATAAATGACCTGGAAATGGGAATAATGAGTGAGGTGATCAAATCTGCAGATGACAAAAACTATTCAAAGTTATTAAAACACAAGAGGATTGTGAAAAATTGCAAGAGGACCTTAATAAATTGAAAGTCATCCAAATGGCAGATGAAATTTAATGTGGACAAGTGCAAAGTTTTGCACCTAGGAAAGAACAACTCAAACTACTGTTACACAATGCAAGGTTCCACATTAGGAACCACCACCCAGGAAAAGGATTTAGGCATCACTGTAGATAATACATCAAAACCTTCCGCCCAGTATGCAGTGGCAGCCAAGAAAGCAAATAGTATGCTTAACCCTCCATTGCTTCAGAAGAATCCAATCCTTGTTTAATGTACATTACCAAGTTTGTTACAATGTAAACCGCTTTGACTAAAATGATAAAGTGGTATAAAAAATAACCTGACTAGAAAAACAAACAAACCTGATATGCTAGGAATCATAAGGAAAGGAATGGAGAATATAACCAAAGATATTATAATGTCTCTGTATGTTCCATGGTGCGATTGAACCTTGAATATTGTGTGCAATTCTGGTAGCTATATCTTAAAAAGAATATAGCAGAATTAGAAAAGGTACAGAGAAGAGCCACCAAAATGGATACCCCGATGAGGAAAGGCTTAAAAGGTTTAGGGCTCTTCAACTTTGAAAAGAGATCAGTGAGGTGAGGGGAGATATACTCGTAATAGAAGTCTATAAATTAATGAGTAGAGTGGAACGGGTAAACGTAGATCGGCTGTTTACTCCATCAAAAAGTAGTAAGACTAGGGGACATGCAATGAAGCTAGAATGTAACCCATTTAAGACTAATAAGAGAAAATATTTTTTCACTCACCGTATAATTAAACTCTGGAATTCGTTACCGGAGGATGTAGTGAAGGTAGCTGGGTTTAAAAAAGGAAAGGTCCATAAATCATTATTAAAGAGGAACAGGGAAATCCACTGCTTACTCCTGGACAAGTACTATGGATCCTATGTACCTTTTTGGGAACCTGCCTGGTACTTGTGACCTGAATTGGCCACCTTTGGAAACAGGATATTTGGTTTGATGAACCTTGGTCTGACCCAGTATGGCAATTTTTATGTTCTTATTGTCGTACAGATCAGCAGCTACTAATATACAAACTCCAGCTAAAGGTGAAAAAAGCAAGTCACTCATGAATGTAGCAAAGTATGATCTTGAAAATATACCACTGGAATTTAAAGTCTGCTTGCAAAATCAATTTGCCACTTTGGATACAAATGACAGAGTACCAGAAGAACTATGGGATGACATCAAGAAAGTTGTGTTCAAAGAAAGTGAAAGGTGAAAAAGCAAAAACAGCCAAAAATGGATGAGTGAAGAAACTTTGAAAACTGCTCAGAAAAGCAGAGAAGCTAAAGGCTAAAGAGAAAGAGAAGCAATCATGGAACTTAACAGAAATCTCCAACATGAGGAAGACGAAATAAAGAGAAATACTGCAATAACGCATGCGAGGAAATAGAAGCAAAAAATATTAGAGGAAGAATATTTCGGCCTCAAATTGGAATGCTCAAAAACATTCATGGATCCATGTTGAATGATGCTCAGATGATCAAGGAAAGGTTGAAAGAATACACAGAGTCAGTATACCATATAAATCATTCCTGAAAGGGCTTCATTTCAAGCAAGGTACAAGTTACAGCAGCTATGGATATCACTCTATCAACAATTAACTGCCTGACTGAAGATCTAAAACAGTTTAGGACAGCTAGCCAAGGGGTCGCCATGCATCGGTACCGACTCAATGGCACTTAACAACAACGACAAGTTCTCTGCCTGAGAGATCTTAAAAGAGAGGGGTATTTTTATTTTGTAACATTTTTTGCTGCTTAAGTTACTGTCTCATTTTGTTGTAGCTGTTTGCAGAAAGGAGTTTTTTCTGTTTTAGGCAAACTTTATGCTGCTGTGGTCTTTAAATTTTTCTTCTAGCCTTCAAGTTCAAAGGGGAAGGAAGGCACTCTTAAAAGCCACTGCACTGCTGAGGTATTAAATCACTTGCTTCCCACCCCAACTCCCGCCACCCCCTGAATGTGAGAAATCTTGTATATATAGAACTGCTCACCAATTACCCCTCATCCTCTGGTACGAATTCCGCTCACCAAGTGTTTGGTTTTGACTGAAAACCATTATTTCTTTGATGTATGGTCATACCAGTCCATACATACTAAGTGTCGATAAATAGAAATACATAGAAAACTATAAACACATGCTTATTAAAACATGGGAGAAAAGGAAAATTGTAAAACAAAATCAATCAAATGCATGAAAGCATATTAATAAATGTTACTGCAATTGCCATCTCTTTTTCTTTTTTAAACATATTGATAAATGCTATTGTAATAGCCGTTTCTTCTACAAGAATTATGAAATACCATCAAGGAAAATGATTAGCTCCATTTTGTTAGCTGACCATAAATGATTAAATCAGGTGATTGATCAATATATAACTTCCTAAAAGATTAGACAAAACATAGCCCAATGTCACAATCCCTTCTACACCTACTTAAAATATTATATATCAGAAAACAACTTCTTTGCAAATGAAAGTCATTGAAGCTTACAAAAAAAAGTGAGATCAATCCAAAAAGCAGCCAAAAGCTCTCATCATTAACCAAAAAGCCACACATGCTAACAGTAATAATTTATATATACCACAAGAGGTAGTAAATGCACACTTTTTAATATCTAATTGACAGGTGAATGCCTTGATACAAAAAAATATTACTAAAAAAAGAAGGTTGTACCAAAACAACCTTATAATAAACAAGGGCTCCAAAAATAATTACAGACATTAGTGTTGCACTAGATCTAAAAGATATGTATATGAGAGCATTGTGCTAAATCTAAAGATATAAAATATCTAGGAGACATCTAAAAGCATATCTAGCATATGTAAATGTTCATTTCTACAAACTGGAGCCTAGTTAAAAGGACACCCTCCCTTGTCGAAAAGGATTTAAAAAAAAAAGAAAATATTATTAAAAATAAAAGGACGTGTTAGGAAGATAGCTCCCCCAACTGCCAAAAAGATGTTTTAATGCAAAAACAGATTAAGGTGATCTTTAATGTAAACGGCACTAATGACATTTGTATCAAAATTAAACAATGCCACACAAGTAGATGATGTGAAAGTATTTAAAAATATCAAATTGATAATCAAACGGGTGCCAATATTAATAAGGAACCATTAAAAGCACATGTAACCACCAAAGAATTAAAAAAGCATGAACAACAATTGTTTTTAAAACGTGTAATTGTCTAAAGTTTATATTACTGCCTTAATGCCAAAGGTATGCTACTATCTAAGTATAGTGAGGGCACAAATGAAAAACCTTTTTGCGGAGGATATTAATTCAGATGGTTGATATTAATACCTAACTTCCAGAATCATCTGCACTGCTTAGCTACTGGCAGGGTCTCCCAAGATAGACAGGTCTCAGCTGAGATGCCAGACTAAGACAAACCACCCATCTGAGCAGCAGCAGAATGGGATGGTGTAGTAAGCGGAGGATCACTTTTCTGTGACAAATGCAATAACACTGGTATTAATTGCACGGAAGAAAGGCTTGGCAAATCTACTTCTGTAGATCTTGCCTCGAAAACCCAATGGATAGTCACAAAACAAATTGCACTATAGTGCTGGAAGATGAGAAGGCACTCAAATGTTACTGGAGATGAGCTGAAGTCTTCTCAGATTAAAGCCAGCATTTATGATGTGGTTGGATCTGCTGATGTAGCTGCGCATGAAGACTCAGAAGTTGTAAAGATATCTTACATACTGGGACATGGAACGTATGAAGCATGAACCAAGGGAAATTTGAGGTGGTCAAGAATGAAATGGAATGTGTACAACTAGATCTGTTGGGTGTCAGTGAACTGAAATGGACTGGCTTTGGGCACTTTGCATCTGATGATCATATGGTTTACTATGCTGGAAATGAAAGACAAAGAAGAAATGGTGTCACATTTATAGTTAAGAAGAAACTTGCAAGAACTGTAATGAAATACAATGCAGTAAGTAAACGCTTAATCTTTATTCGTCTATGAGAAAAGTCCATCAGCACAACTATAATTCAGGTATATGCCCCAACAACAGCTGCAGAAGAGGAAGACGTTGATGAGTTCTATGAACAAGTACAAGCTGAAACTGACAGAACATGCAAATAGGATATCCTGATAGTCATGGGTGACTGGAAGGCAAACGCTGGCAACAAAGAAAAAGGCAAAGTAGTTGGAAAATATGGACTTGGCAACAGAAACGAAGCTGGAGAAAGAATGATAGAATTCTGCAAGACCAATGATCTATTCATCTCAAACACTTTCTTTAAGCAACACAAGCGCCGACTGTACACGTGAACTTCACCAAATGGATTGTAGAGAAATCAAATTGACTACATCTGTGGAAAACTACGCTGGAAAAGCTTGATAACATCAACAAAGACAAAACCTGGAGCTGACTACAGTACAAATCACCAACTACTAATACGCAAACTCAAGCTAAAGTTGAAAAAGAGCAAGCCATTCATGAACGTAGCAAAATATGACCTTGAGAATATACCACTGGAATTTAAAGACTGCCTGAGAAATTGATTTGCTGCTTTAGATATAAATGACAGAGTTCCAGAAGAGTTATGGAATGACATCAAGAAGGTTGTGTTGGAAGAAAACTATAAGTCTCTACATAAGATAAAAAAGCAAAAACGGCCAAAATGGATGACTGAAGAAACTCTGAAAATTGTCCAGAAATGCAGAGAAGATAAAGCCAGAGGAGAAAGAGAGGCAATCACAGAACTCAACAGAGATTTCCAATGTGCAGCAAGACAAGACAAGGAAAAGTACTACAAAAACACATGCAAGGAAATAGAATCAGAGGCTATTAGAGAAAGAACAAGATTGGCTTTTCTAAAACTACGAGATTTAAAGAAAAATTACAGCCTCGAATTGGAAAGCTACAAGATGCTCAAGGATCGATGTTGAATGTTGCTGAGAAGATCAAGAAAAGGTGGACAGAATATACAGTCATTATACCATAAAGATCAAGTGGACCAACAGCCGTTTCAATCTATACCTTATGATCAGGAACCCTTGGTGATGAAAGAAGAAGTCGAAGCAGCATTGAAAGCCTTATCAAAGAACAAAACACCGAGCATTGATAGCATTCCCATTGAAGCATTACAGCAATCAGATGAAGCTGTTACCATACATAAAAGCTCTGCCAGGAAAGCCAAATTCATGGCCAACTGACTGGAAAAGATCTGTGTTTATACCAATACCGAAGAAAGGTGACCAGACAGACTGTGGAAAATATCGCACAATCGCTCTGATCCCACAAGCCAGCAAGATTCTACTCAAGATCATTCTGCAGAGACTACAACCATACCAGGAACAAGAATTGCCTGAAGTGTAAGCAGGATTCAGGAAAGGGTGAGGAACGAGAGACATTATTGCAGATGTGAGATGGATCCTTGAAAAGACAAAAGAATTCCAAAAGGATATCCATATGTGTTTTATTGACTACAGCAAGGCTTTTGACTTGTGTAAACCATGAGAAACTCTGGGTGCCTACAGAATGATGAAGGATGGACACAAGTCACCAGGGCCTGCAGAATCATCAATCCAATTTCTCCAGCCTTTGAACTGAATAACCATTATGCAGTCCTGGAAGTGGAGGAAGTGAAAGCATCCCTGGAAAGGGAAGAACCAGAGCTCAAGTACCCCAAAGTTGCAGAATCAGTGACCACAAGGAAGCGACAGGTAGTGGTGGTTGGTGACTCTCTTCTGAGGGGTACTGAGGCGTCCATCTGCCGACCAGACTTGATGTCCAGAGAGGTATGCTGTCTGCCAGGTGCCAAAATCCAAGATGTTACAGAGAGTTTGCCAAGACTCATCAAGCCCACTGACTATTACCCAATGTTGCTAATCTATGTTGGAACAAATGATACTGCAAAACCCTCTGAGCATATCAAAAGTGACTTCATGGCTCTGGGACAGAGGGTGAAGCAGATAGGTGCACAGGTGGTGTTCTCTTCAATCCTCCCTGTTGAGGGTAAAGGCCAAGGCAGAGAAACTCGCATCCTGGAGATGAATGCATGGCTGCATTGATGGTTTCATCGAGAGCGTTTTGGTTTCCTGGACCATGGGATGCTGTTCCAAGGGTTGCAGAACAGAGATGGCATCCATCTGTCCAAGAAAGGTTGAAGCATCTTCAGTAGTAGACTGGCTAATCTACTGAAGAGGACTTTAAACTAGATTCATTGGGGATGGGTGAAGAAAGCCCCCAGGTAAGTGAAAGCCCCCAGGTAAATGAAACATTAAATACCTTTATGGAAATAGGTAATATGGAAAGCAGTGTGTATAAATGCCCGTAGCACGGGAAATAAGATCCCTGATGTTGAAGCTTTGGTGGGAGTGGGTGACTTGGATTTAGTGGCAGTTACGGAAACATGGTTCACAGAAAACCATGACTGGGATGTAACTATACCAGGCTATACTTTATTCAGAAAGGACAGGATAGGAAGAAGGGGAGGAGGAGTGGCACAATATGTAAAAAATAATATTAAAGCTTTGGAATTACAGAGCTTAAAAGGGAGAGAGGAGGCACTGTGGGTTAAACTAGAAAGAACGTGATTTACAGACCTCCCTCACAAGAGGAAGAGGTGGACAGAGAGTTAATTGAAGACATATGCAGCATTGCTAGGAATGGAGAAGTGCTACTGATAGAAGATTTCAATATGCCAGATGTTGATTGGCACATTCCTGCTGCAGTATCATCTAGAAGGAGATCTTGGATTCTCTACAGGGAGAACTATTCAGGCAATTGGTAACAGACCCACATGTGAAGGGGCCATACTGGACTTGGTGCTTACCAATGGTGAAAGTGTTTCTGATGTTATAGTGGGAGATCAT
Source organism: Ichthyophis bannanicus (assembly GCA_033557465.1). NCBI lineage: Eukaryota > Metazoa > Chordata > Amphibia > Gymnophiona > Ichthyophiidae > Ichthyophis > Ichthyophis bannanicus. Next base: position 21,382,599 of record CM066049.1, on the reverse strand, counting down.
TTTGTATCCAGCAATCACCAGATGGTGTGGCTCAGTATTAGGACTAGGGCTGTTAGAATCCATTCAAAAGCGAGGGTCTTAGACTTTAGGAAAACTAACTTTGCCAAGAAGGGTCAATACCTCAGGGAGTCGTTAGCGGGATGGGAATAGCTGGGGGATGTAGAAAAACGGTGGGCAAAACTGAAAGGGGATATTTTAAGGGCAACCAACCTTTTTGTTAAAATGGTAAATCAAGGTAAAAGGAAAAGGAGACCGCTATGGCTTTCGAAAGAAGTAGCTGAAAAAGTGAAGAAAAAGAGGGAGGCCTTCATGAAATACAAGAGATCACAGACAGAGGAAGACAGGCATCTATATTTGGAAAACTTAGAGAAGCTTGTAAAATAGTCAGGAAAGCAAAGATTTAAAAATAGGAGGAAACAGCCAATGCAATAAAATGGGGAGATAAGACATTTTTCAGATATCTTAGTGAGAAGAGGAAGGGCAAAAGTGGTATTGTCAGACTCAAGGGTGAATGGGAGGATTATGTAGAAGCTGATGAGGATAAAGCAGAATTGCTTAACCAATATTTCTGATCTGTGTTCACAAATGAAGAACCAGGAAAAGAACCTCAGAAAACACCCACAAACAGGAACAGAAGTGAGGGGCATCTTGAATAATTTTCAGAAGACTATGTTGGTGAGAAACTAGCTAAACTTAAAGTAGACAAAGCGATGGGACCAGATGGGATACACCCTAGAATACTGAGGGAATTTGGGGACGTTCTAGCAGCTCTACTGACTGACCTTTTCAATGCTTGTTGGAGTCGGGAGTGGTGCCAAAGGACTGGAGAGAGGCTCATGTGGTGCCTTTACAAAAAAGCTGAAGTAAGGATGTGGTTGAAAATTACAGGCCGGTTAGTTTAACTTCGGTGGTGAGTAAATTTTTGGAAACACTGCTGAAAGATAAAATAGTGAGGTTTCTGGAGTCCAGCGGATTACAAGATCCGAGGCAGCATGGATTCACCAGAGGCAGGCCTTGTCAGACAAATCTGATTGATTTCTTTGACTGGATGACCAGGGAGTTGGACCGAGGGAGAGCCCTAGATGTGGTATATTTAGATTTCAGTAAAGCCTTTGACACCGTTCCTCACAGGCGACTTTTATTTATTTATTTATATATTTTATTTAACACTTCTTATATACCGGGTTATTTATAAACAAACTGAGCACCCTATGGATGGACCCTAAAGTTACTGCTTGGGTTCAAAATTGGTTGAGTGGGAGGCGACAAAGAGTACAGGTAAATGGTGCTCACTCTGAGGAGAAGGAAGTTACCAGTGGTGTGTCCCAGGGATTTGTCCTTGGTCTGATTCTTTTTAACATCTTTGTTAGTGATATAGCAGAAGGGCTGTCGGGTAAGGTTTGCCTCTTTGCGGATGATACCAAAATCTGCAATAGAGTAGACACCCAGGTGTAGATAACCTGATAACCAGATATTTCTGAAAGGGCTTGAAGAATGGTCTAGAATTTGGCAGCTGGGATTTAATATTAAAAAATGCAAGGTCATGCATTTGGGTTGCAGCAATCCAAGGGAGCAATATAGTTTAGGGGGTGAAGTACTTTTGTCCACTAAAGAAGAGCAGGATGATCTTAATGATGATCTTAAAGTAGCTAAACAGGTAGAAAAGACAACAGAAAAAGCTAGAAGGATGCTTGGGTGCATACGGAGAGGAATGGCAAGCAGAAAAAAGGAGGTGATAGTGCCTCTGTATAAGTCTTTGGTGCAACCTCATTTGGAGTATTGTGTGCAATTGTGTATTGAGTATTGTGTGCAATTGTGTGTGACGTCCCATGTTTTATCCAAGTTCTCTGACCTTGTTCTCTGTAAAACCAAACAGTTTGTTGTTCTGGTCTGTTGTTATATTGTGAACCGCGCTGATGCTGAATAGAGCGGTATATAAGAGCCTGTAATAAATAAATAAATAAATAAATAATAAATAATTCTGAAGACCACACCTTCAAAAGGATATAAACAGGATGGAGTCAGTACAGAGGGTGTCTACTAAAATGGTTAGTGGTCTTCATTATAAAGCATATGAGGACAGACTTAAGGATCTTAACATGTACACCTTAGAGGAAAGGCGGGATAGAGGTGATATGATTGAGACGTTTAAATACCTCTGTGCCATGAATGCACAGGGGGAGAGTCTCTTTCGACTGAAATCAAGTTCTGCTACGAGGGGACATGGGATGAGGGTGAAAGAGGATAGATTCAGGAGTGATATGTGGAAATATTTCTTTCCGGAAAGAGTGGTGGATCCATGGAATAGTCTCCCAGTGGAGGTGGTAGAGATGAGGACAGTCTCTGAATTCAAAAAAGCATGGGGCAAACACAGAGGATCTCTAAAGGAAAAAAGGGGTCTGTTGTAGTTGTTGATATGGAAGGACAGACTAGATAGGCTATGTGGTCTTTTTCTGTCATCATTTTTCTATGTTTCTATGAAACATCTCATCTTCTTTCATCCTCCAAAATTACTACCCGCTCTTCTGATCTCATTCCCACCCATCTGCTTTACTCCATTTTCTCTGCTGTCATTCCTTCCATCTCACACAATCTCAAC